>JAJTUV010002259.1:0-591810 GCA_021653895.1 Mastomys natalensis | reverse complement strand
AATTTTCAAAGTAGTTTTAATTTGCCTGTTTGCAATGACTAAGGATGTGGAACATGTTAAAAAATATTTCTCAGTTACTGCATTTCTAATTTTCAAAACTCTCCATTTCCATGCCACAAATTTTAATTATGTTTGTTTGTTTTCTTTATGCTTGTGTATGTTTATTTTTTAGTTCTTCCCATATTCTAGACAGTAACCCTCTGCCAGATGTATACCTGGTAAAGATATCTTTCCCATTCTGCGGGCTGTCTATTCATTCAAATGATGATGTCCTTTGCTATACATAAGCTTTTCCATTTCACGAGGTCCCATTTTTTCAATGATTAGTAGCCTGTGCTACCAGTATCTTGTTCAGAAAGTTCTTTTCTGGGTTTATAAGTTGAAACATATTCCCTACTTTAACCTCTAACAGATTCAGGATATCAGGTCTTATGTTGAGGTCTTTGATTCATTTGTAAGTTAAGCTTTTATGTGTAGCTATCCAGTTTGACCAGCAGTGCATAGTTAATATTCTTTCCTTTCTTATTTGTATTTTGGCCACTTTGCCAAAAATCAGGTGGCTGTAAGAACAAAGGCTTATATTGGGTTCCTCAAGTCTGTTCCCTTCATCAGTGTGTTTGTTTTACTATAAATACCATACTGTTTTAATTACTGTGGCTCTATAATATAACTTGAAATCAGAGATCGTCCCACCTCCAGCAATGCTTTTATTGTTAAAGGTCATATTGGCCATCTTGGCCTTTTCTGTTTCCAAATGAATTTTGAGATTGTCTTTTCAATTTATGTGAATATTACACTGGAATTTTGATGGGTACCACATTGAATATGTACATTGCTTTTGTTACAATTTTCATGATAGTAATACTACCAATCCACGAGCATGGGAGATCTTTCAATCTTATGTTGTTTTTCAAATTTGTAAGTGTCTTAAAGTTTTCATTGTTTATATTTATTCCCAGATAATTTTTTAGGCCATTGTGAATGGAGTTGTTACCCTGATTTCTTTCTTAGTATATTCATTATTGGTATATTGGCAGGCTATTTCAGCTATCCCACTCCTGGGCATATTTATACTTAATCTTAACTCCATATTCATTGCTACTCCATTCACAACAGTCAGGAAATGAAAATAGCATAGTTGTCTATCAACTGAAGAATGGACAATGAAAATATGATACATATACATAATGGTTGGATTTTTTTTTTTTGTCAACTTAACACAAACCAGGATCATTTGGGGAGGCTAAACTTCAATTAAGAAAATGCCTCCATCAAATTGGTTTGTGGGCATGGCTGTGGAGCATGTTCTTGATTAATGATTGCTGTCGGTGGAGGACCTGACACACTGTGGGCAGTGACACCTCTGGATATGCTGCCATGGGTTGTATAAGAAAGCAGGCTGGGCAAACCACGGGGAACAAGCCAGTAAACAGACTTCCTCCATGGTCCATGGTCTCTGCTTCAGTTTATCCCCCCAGCTTCCTGCTTTGAGTTCCTCCCCTGACTTCCCTTCGTGATAGGCTTATGTTTTAAAGTAAAATAAACCCTCTCCTTCCAAAGTTGCTTTTGGCCATGATGTTTATCACAGCAATAAAAACTAAACTAAGAATTATTCAGCTATACAGAAAATGAAGTTATGAAATTTTCAGGTAAATGGATGGAGCTGAAAAATTATCATTCTCAGTGAGATAGGTAAACCAGACAAACCATATAACATGTTCTCTCATATATAGATACTAACTTTGAGGTGTGCATCCAAATTGAAGTACCTATAGAAGTCAGAAAACTAGGAAGGAGCCAAGCGGGGAGGATTTCAATGGAAGACAGATAGAACACAGGTAGAATGAAATTCTAAATTGGAGATCTCCATAGAGCTCTTTCCCTAGGATCTCAGGAAACCCCACAGAAGAGGGCAAGGAGAGATTGTAGAGGTCAGAAGTAGTGGAGGACCGCAGAAGAATATGGCCCACTGAATCAACTAAGCAGGGCTCATATGAGCTCACAGAGACTGAAGTGGCAAGCATGGTGCCTGTATCAGTCTGCACCAAGCCCACTGTATATATGTTATAGTTGTATAGCTTGGTCTTTTTGTAGGACTCCTAACAGTGGGAACAGGGGTCTACTCTTGGGACTCTTTTCCTCCAGTCTTAATATATGGGGTTTTGCCTTGTCTTATTGTATCTTGTTTTTGTCCTGTTTGGCCTGTTTAAGGCCTGCTCTTTTCTGAAGGGAAATGGAGGGAAAGTGAATCTGGGGAACAGGGGAGGTAAAGAGGATCTTGGAGAAGTGGAGGGAGGGTAAACTATGATTGAGATATATTGTTTTCAAAAACAAAAAAAAAAAGTTTTCCTGGAAAAAAAGAAAGAGAAATAATAGAACAGGAAAGATTTAATGGAGGGGGATAGGAGATCAGGGTAAAGGAGGGAGTATGGGAAGGGATTGCTAACACTAAAGGCTTTTGAAAATACCATATGGAAGTCTACTACTCTAGAAGCTTCTTGAAATATATATGCATACATATACAAAAAGAGTTAGAATGGAGTTACCCTATAACATGTGAACAAACTCTCTCAGATACCATAGGCTATCAAATACAAAACCCAGTGGCAGGTATGGGTTACCTCTTTTTGTGTTATTGACATGTCTGACATCATTAACTGGGGGATAACTATGGCTGGCTAGGTTATAGGTCCTAAGGGAGAAGCTAATGCTATTACTCTGTTAAATGGACTTAGTATTAAATTGCTCCCTAAATTCTCATCTTTATGCCCAGAGATTAGTGCTCTTTCAACCCTTATTGGAGAACCTTCTTTTCAGCTAATGGCAGTTAATACAGAGACTAACAACTGATCACTTTACAGAGACTAGGGGATTTCAGGATGCTCAATTCTAATTGGACATCTATCTTACACCACTACTCCAAAGCTCAAAAATTATTGTAGAAGAAAGGAATAGAAGTATAAGAAGAGTCAGAAGTTTAGACTGCCTACAGCGAAACAATATTGTTGAACATGACAACATTATTGCACACAAGAATTAATAGGGAGTGGCTGGGACTATATGCTTGAGACCTATATAGGATCAAGCCACTCAAAATTCCAGCATAAATGGGAGAGGGGGTCATGAAGTCCCACCCCTACCTGAGGAGGTATTGACAATTGGTATCTGCTAAGACAGGGAGAGAATTTTCTTCAGGGATATGTCCCTGAGAATAGTCCCTGAGAACACATGCTCCAGTAGACTGTCATATACCCATGTATATACAGGCAATATTAAATAGACTCTGAGATGGACATGAAGTTGGGAGGGAAATGTGGTATGGGGGATAGCAGAGGAATTGGAGGGGAGTGAATGGGATGAATTTGATCAAAACACATTATATGCAAGTATGAAATTCTAAAAAATATATATGTATATATGTATCCATGCACAATGACTTGTAATTTCAGCTTTTGAGAGCATGGAGACAGGACCCTAGAGTGCTTGCTGGACAGCCAGTCTAATTAGAACTGTGAACTCCACATCTGCAAGATAACCTGTCTGAAATATACAAGGTGGAGAGCCCCCATTTCCTCCCCTACAATTCCTCCCATCTCCATATTGCATCACCCGAAAGGAATATATATATACACACACACACACACCTACACACACCTCATCATCATTATTTTAACTGTGTTGATAGTTTTACACATATGCCAAAAATTACCAAGTTTTACACTAAGGTATTTCTGGGTTTTATAAGTATAAAAGAACATAAAATAACCTCTATGGATGAAAATAAAGCAGGTCATAACTGTATCCATAATTTGTGTTAAGTTTAAATGGTTTAAGAGAGAGGGCATAGGCTTTAAGGCAGATGACAGAGGGGGTATGTAGAGATGGCTCCTTGTCAACACTCTTTCAGGTGAAATTTCTCAGGCTGGTTTGAATTTAGATTTCTGTTTTAAGGTTCCTGGTTGATTTTGAAATAGCCATATGATTATCTTTATATCTTATGAAGTAGCGAAGTAGCGAATGCATGTGGTTTCAGAAAGTATGAACTATGTACAAATAAGCTTATAATATATGGAATTCACTGTTCTAATCTTAATCCTCTGACATTACTACCTTTCAGTATATGAATTATTGCTGCATGGTTGTTCTGGCAATTGTTCCTGTGTATTCTGCTATTTCCTGATTTCTCCATCTTAAACATTAATATCTTCTTGATATGACAAATGAGGCTTTATATCACTGATCCTCCATGGTGTCTCAATGTAGTTACTATGTTCTTAAATTCATTTATTTGTGTGAGGACCATACATAGACCTTTCTTGTTCCTTAAACTATGGACAGCATCTCTTAACTCTCTAAGCGGAGGCCATTAAATTCCCTTGTTCTCTGTCTCTAACCCCTTCAGTCTACCAACTTCTTTTGTTTGTACTTTTATTTTTATACTGCCAAGGGGGATAATATTTATGCTTTGTTACACATCTATAACTACCTCTGTAGTTAAAATATACTATGCTTTAATATTTTGGTTAGTGCTGTAACTTAAAAATCAAACATTGGTTATAATAGTGTTAGCTATTTAAATAGTTGGAAATTATTAAAATAAATTTTAATTAAAAATTTTGTCTCCATCAATCTTTAAAATAGAAATATAATCAAATAAAGTATAGCAAAACAACAGTTTCAGTAGAGTTAATTTTATGTATATCCTATGTTTGGATGTTAGTTTTCAGAAGAAAGCCATCTTCCCACAGAGCAATGGAGAATCAGATTTCATCACTGTCTACTAATCTCTCTCATACAGTTTCTATTGAAATGATCTTTCTTTCTTTCTACCCTTGCAACTTTCTTGCCAATCCTTTTATGTCCCTTGTGGATCTAGTTTTACAGTATTTAAAATGATGAATTTGAGCCCCAGGTCTTCTACAATTTTTTCTAATCCTTTGGCTTGTTTCAGACAATTATGGGCTGAATCTCTCCTAATCATATCACTAGTGATTAACCTGCCTGTCCTTAAGATATTTGTATCTTAGACTCCATCCTAGCTTCCCTAACCTTCTCTTTGAAGTTATCAACTGGTCTCTGCAATCTCTCTTCCTCCATCCTTTCCTCCCACCCACACACCCTCTTTCCTGCCCTGTCTTCTCCTCTCCTCTTCCCTTCCCTCCCTCTCTCTTTCTTCCTCTCCTTTTTCTTCCCCTCTTTTGCCCCTCCCTCTCCACCATCATGATCCTCGTACCCTAGCTTTTCAAGTCCTTGGATTGTAGGTCTGCACCACCATGGCTCTTGAGATTTGTTTTCTTTATTCTCATTTTAGAGAGCCAGTTTTGGATTAAAACTAGTTTACAATTTATTTTAGCATCAACTTACACAGAATGTGATTTATGTCTCCCTAAAATTCTCTCTACTGCTTAATTTTCCTAGGATATCTGAAACATTTGTTTCTTTCTTAGAGTGAGTAGTGATCTGTTTGTTACTTTTATTTTACCTAGTCCTCACTGGTAAGTTCTTATGGTTGCCACTTTTTAGTCACTGCCTATGTTTATCCTTCTTCCATACTTGAATTTTAATATCATGGCCAGATATATTTTAATTTACAGAGTTTACAGGGCTTGGGTCTCTATAAAGAACAAAATACATTTTGTAGAATGCTGTTGACAGAGAAATTTTGAACAAGGGGAAAAGTTCTAGTTTAAAATAGATTATGCAAACAATCTCAATTTGGTCACCTTCATGCTCTGACCTGTTAGCCCAGCTTCATGAAGGTAAGCTATAGCAAAATGACACAATTTTCAATCTTTAATCCACAATCAAGAGGATGCACTTGAACTTATCTTCTTAACCTACAGTGCAGCTGGTTTATAATCTGGTCCTACTCACAAATAATAATCTTTAGTGATTTTCAAGTATTACAAATGGAGGTGCTTCTTTGTCCTTCAATATACCAAAGTGCCTTGATCTTAGAAGTATAAGGAATTACAGATTAAATTAGCAGACAATTCCTATGGGAAAGAAGTGATATCCAGTATATTTCGTTGTCCTTCCTCTTAATTAAATATATCACTTCTAAATCTTCAATTAAAAGACCTTTCTATATGACATACATACATACAAACTGCTTTTTGATTTGTGCTTGCAGATGCTATTTGTACAGTCTGTCACTGCCTGTATTTCTGTGTTCAATTTGTGGTCACCTAAAAGCCTTTCTCCAAAAAAGTTTCCAAATTCCATATTGTATTCCTAGCTGGTCTCTGCTGCTATTTTCCCCAGCAGCCCACAGCTATGCTGTGTTATTTGAAGCTATGCTTTAGTGCATCCTTTACAATATGTCTTGTGTTCTGCCTGCTTGTGGTTATGCTATAAAGCTCGCCATACCAAAGATGCTTGGGTATCCTTCTGTCATTGCGTCTCCACATATGTCACCAATGAACATAGCTTTAATGCTGATAGGCCAGCTGACTTCCAAAATCCCAGAAGTGGTGGTCCTCTGTTGCCATTTCACATTAAGCATGATTCTGACTCTAACAAAATAGATCAATGAGATAAATATGACATCTGTGCTGGTTATGAATTTCAAAGTCATATAAAAGCTAGACACGCTTGTATTGTCCATTGATACAAATCAGTTCAAGAAGCTTGTCTTTTTTCACCTCTGTTTTGGATATTAGAAATAGAAATGAACATAGGATATGGAAAGCTGAAGGGGTTCATTTCTCCTTCTTTCATTAGTAGTCATGTTTTTATAATAGCTCACCTTTCCCCTTGATATGCACCATAAGCACATTTCATACTTGTCCTACAGACAAGTCTAAACGCATTCAGACCCCTCTTTGAGGTGCCTATAAAGAGAATAAAACTTATATTAAGATATATAAGGCATTATTTAATAAAGGTTAGGTAACTTGTACAAGACAAAACTGAGTAAGAAAAAGCTAAACACTGAGCTGGTTTGTTTTGCAATTTAACCCTGATACCACACTAAGATAATCTTCCTAAGCAGAAGTACTCTACTTTCTAAAATTTTCTGTTTTGCAGTAACTTGCATTGTTTGACATTGATTTTTTTTTTTTTTTTTTTTTTTTTTAGTCCGACTGCCCAGGAAGCAGTATCCAGAGACTGCTTTTAGCTTTATGTGTGATGCAAAATGTTCACTGTGTTTAGCTTTTATGTTTAGCTTTACTACATAATTTCACGTCTTCCAATGTATCTATTGCATGAATGGAAAAAACAAAAACCTAGCATCCACATCAGAGATATTCAAGGAGCCAGTTTCATTTGGTGTATAGGCATACTGCTACCACTGCCATCCCAAATCAGCTGGTGCTATCTCCTGAGGGATGATGCTTTGTTCAGTGTTCAGTGTTCTTGTTTGCTTACTCCCAGAAAGTGGCGCACTGCACTGCTCTATGTTCAGCAAGCAGCAAATCCTCTGCCTTTCTTCTTTCCACTGTGTTGGAAACATTTTTATCTCCAATGAAGTATTATCATTACACTGCAGATAAATTGTGTGATTTGCCCTTTGTCTATACATGTTTAAAGTACTGTCTAACTCAGTACCTTCCATGTACTATGTACAAAATGTTTGTTCAAAAGGCAACACTCTGAATGACTCTGTCCAGACTTACTGTTTATAATCAAAGCATTTTAAGTGTTCTTAATAAGATTAAAAGTGTGTTCAGTACCACCTTTTGATTCGTTTTATATCTAAGATTTGTTTACCAAGCTCAATGGGCAATGCTACTTCACTAATTACTACAGGAATATCCCTATGTTGCTATGATGGAAGCACTTGAAGGTTTTGTTAAGCATTTAAAATACAGCTCAGTAGTAGAATGCTTGCCTAGTATGTGCAAAGCCCTGTCCAGTCTCTAGCACTGCAAGGAGAAACGACTGACATTTCAGAGAATAAATGATCTTATTTTAAAAAGTGTGGGCCAGCAGTGGCACACCGCTGCAGTCGCCACATTCGGGAGTCCGAGGCAGCTGTCTCTCCTGAGTTTGAGTCCAGCCTGTGCTCTGGGAAAAAAATTTTACGTGTGTGTGTGTGTGTGTGTGTGTGTGTGTGTGTGTGTGTGTGTACCTGTACCTGTGAAGTTTCAAAGAGGGCCAAGGTTCCCCTGGAATGGGGTAATGGGGCTTGTGAGCTCCCTGAAATTGGTGCAGGTAACTGAACTTAGTCTTCTGAAAGAAAAGCAAGTGCTTAGCCACCGAGTCTTCTCCTCGGGCCCTCAGAACATAAGACATTTTAATGTTTCAGAAGTCTCAGCCGATTATTGATAGATGATAATGATGGTGAGATGACATTGGCTATAATAGGAAAGATAGATTTAATAAATTAACTCCAGAATATTGAAAGACAAAACTTTTAAAGTAAATGATGTACTAATTTTAGAAAGCCTGATATACACATGTCTCCTGTTGAGAGAGATGAAGTATTGACTTTTTATAACCTGATTAAGATTGACAGAAGAAAAGGTAGAAAAACACTAGCTGTTCAGGAACCCTGTTTTACGAAGGAAAAAAGAGACAACTTAGCCTTTTCAGTCTAGATCATAAACTAGTTATGGAACACATGATGCAGAAGTCTCTTGAAATGTGACTCAGGGATTGTGTGTGTCTGAATCCCCTAAAGAGCAAATTTGGGTCAGGTTCTTGGATTTCACCTCAGGCCTACTCAGTCTAATTTAGTGGGGTAGGGGATGGAGGCCTAAGATTCTGTACTTTTTAAATATGTAGTGATTCTGATGTATATCAAAGTTTGAAAACACTCACCTACAAAGTCTCTCAGTTTTACGATCCTATCAATTTGATACATATTAATCATAAAGGAGTTAGCCTGTACCCTCCTGGTTGGTCTCCAAACAGGCCCAATTAAGATGAAGTCATACTGAGATTTCAAGAAATGTGTATGAATGTAGACTCCCTAAAAATCCAAGTATTGCTCATAAGATGACATCATCAGATGGGGGGAGCTCTAAGATTTAATTAGGCCTTAAGAGTCCCTTCCTTATAAATGTGATTAAGTCCATATAAAAGAGTCTTGGTAAAACAGTCTTTCTCCTTCCCTTCTGCTTTCTACCTTCCAGCACACAGAATTCCTTCCTTCTGGAGGATATACTAATAAGGCACCATCTTGGAAATAGAGTGCAGCCCTCACCAGTCATCTTAACATTAATTTTGTCTTTTCAGTTTCCAGAACTATGAGAAAATGAAGTTCTGTGCTTTATAAATTACTCAGGTTCATGTGCTTTGTTTTAGCAGCAAAAAAACTGACTAAGATAGTTTAGATATTCTCTTAACAAAGAGATATTTATTAGGGACCTACTGTGTATTAGGACCAGGTCTAGTTATAAAAAAAAATGGATGAGATGTGTTCCTTCCCTCAAAAAGCTTATGAGTCATTTCCTGTGAATCATCTAGTACAATCCAGTATCTTTGCAATGAAATAGAAAATGAATTAAATTCAATTCATTCTATGCCATGTGAAAAGTATCCAATAAATTTATGGGTTTTGATATTAGAAAAAAAGTGTTTGTAGTAGTAATCCCTGGAGAGTCACTGCAATAATGTATGTATCCTTTGTGTCTCACTGTTAACAAATTGTTTTCTAGCTGTGATCCCTGTAATCTGCAGGTGCTGTTTACCATGTAATTTTATCATAAGAAACAAGAATGTAATCACATAATAAAGTGTAAAGAATTAGATTTTCTTCCCCTTGAGCAAAATGCCTGACTGTGGCCAACATTCCTAGTGCTCTCTCCTTGTGCAATAGGAAAGCAATACTCTGAAAGAGAAGACTATTTTGTTCATATTCTACAACGTGCCTCTGGAGACCATGCTAATGAATACAGAACTAAAGCTAGAATTCAGGCTTCTTATACGAGAAGCTACTGATGATGTTTTTTTGTCTTTATCATTATTCTATATAGAATATAGTTTTCCCTCCTGCCTTTAATTGAGGCTCAAATAGGGCACTGCGAATAGGGAATCATTTTGATTAAAATGTTTTTTGTGTTGTTTTCTTTCAGTGTCTGAGAAAATATAGTCTATTCATGTTCAAGCAATCCCTTTCTAATGAACACTTGACTTCTCTTTGAGGGACTTTGAGATACTCCTACACCTGTGGAAACTGGAATTGTTTCTGTTGACTGCATAAATTTGTTTTTCCCCAGCGCTCCTGTTCTGGAAGGTTGAATTCTTGTAAGCTGTCATCAGACATTTTGGAACAGTTAATATATGTGAACAACTTCTCTTTCTGCCACCACCAGGATATAAGAATGCACAAAATTCCATATCAGACCTCATATGGAAGTTGTGCTTAAGAGGAAACCCAAAGCACATGGGTTGGCCATGGTTCTCCATTTACGTTTGGAGTCCTTTATCCCAGCAATACCATTATATTTTAATAGCATACTCCTCTAGAATTTGGGTATAGACAGCCACAATTGTGGTATTGCAGCCACAATTCGAGCAGTAAGCAAATGGTCTCTAATCCAGTCAATGTGCATCTTACTGAAAGCACCATTCAAAACTACATTTGCTGCCTGTTTATTATTTTCACATGAGCTTAATCAGTGTTTTAATCAGATGACAAGCCTGTATCCACAAACTTGAAGGATCTCGAGAATACATTCTAGGTGGGTGACTTGAAATCTAGTAGTTGACAACAGGATGACAGTAGAAAAGAAATTTAAGAACTCAAAAAAGCAGTCATAATGAAACACTGTTTATCTACCATAATGAATAAATAAAAATTGCCCAGTATTAGTGAAGATGGAAAACACTGGGACTCACATACATTGATGGTGGGCGCATAAAATACTGCAGTCACTCTAGAAAGCAGTTTGGTACCTATTGCATAACCCAAAGGGTCAATTCTTAGATGTCTTTCCAGAAAAAAAATGAAGAGGTATCTGCACAAAACTTACACAAAAGTGTTCACATCAGCTTTATTTGTTATAGCTACAACTAGAAGTATCTCAGTTGTACATCAGTAGGAGGATGCACTTAAGAAAGAAGGATAGCCCTAGGCTGCAAGCTCGGGAATATTTCAATGTCTTGAAAAAGGGGCTGAAAGAACATAAGAGCTAGAGTTCTGGAAAACACTGTTTTCTGGACAGGACATGGATATAACACTCATGAACTCATAGCATCTGCAGTTACCTACATAGGATCTGTATAACACTGGACCCATTAACATTCCAGCATGGATGAGGGAGGGCCATAAGATGCCCTTAGGAGCTATTGGCAGTTGATGGCCACTGGATGAGAAGGAGTCATTTTTTTTCAGGGGTTAGCCACTGGTAAGAAGGTCAGATTCCATTAGTAACACCACACCCATGCACATGCAGGCAAAAAAATTTAAGGGACAGAGTCTTACAATAAAATACTACTAATTATTAAAAGCTAATGGAATACTTATACATATAACAACAAGAATTAATGTCATGGGCATACTGAATAAAAAATTATGCATATGCATATATGAGAGTTTAGTATAGAATGGGAGAAACCAAACTGTGACAATAGAAATCAGAACTGAGGGCTGGAGAGATGGCTCAGTGGTTAAGAGCTCTGTCTGCATTTCCAGAGGTCATGAGTTCAATTTCCAGCAACCACATGGTGGCTCACAACCATCTGTAATGGGATCCAATGCCCTCTTCTGGTGTGTCAGCGACAGGATGCTCATATACATTAAACAAATAAATCTTAAAAAAAAAAAAAAAGAAATCAGAACTGAAGTCAACTTGGGGCAGAATATACTAGAGAATGACTAGAAGGGATATAAGGGAAATGTGTCTAGTCATGGAAATGTTCTATATTTTGAGCTGAGTAGAGACTACAAGGATGCATACATTTGTCAAATCTCTTTCTTTAAAATAACATTTTTATTATAGGTAAAATATATCATATATCTCCATTTTCATAATGTAAAAAAAAAAAATCAGGAAGGAAAAAACCTTCACCTGTCCCCCTGCTGTTGATTTGGCATAAATTCTTTAACCTCATCTAATCCCATAAACACCCCTGTTCATCTCTTACCATTCCTCTCCACCTCCTACCACGTATCCTAAGTTACAAGCAGTTTTAGAAACTGCTTTTTCCTCTGGGACTTTCAATACAATGTTCCTTTCATCTGGAATTCCTTTTCCATTTCCCATTAATCACTAAATCCTTTCCATCATTCAGGCTGGTGATGTTAACATGGCCTCTAAGAAGCCTCATTCATTAGCAATCTGTAGTAGGTGCTTCCCTCTTGTCCACCTGGTGATCTCAAGCTCCTTTTTGACAAAGCATGTATTCATTTGTAATGTAATTATAATAACAAAAGCCCCTCAGGATTGTAATAGACTGGGATCATTTAGTGTAAGAGCAAATAGGCCTTCACATATTCTTGAAAGCCTTGAAGTAAAAGTAAATTATATCCAAAATAGCCCAGGTTCCAGTATTCAAAGTTATAAAAATAATGAATAAATAATTAGGTAGATAGATGAATAGATTAAAAAGTTCCCAGTTATATATAAATAAATAAATAAATAAATAAATAGGTAGATAGATTAAAGTACTCAGTTATAAAAATAATAAATAAATAAATGGGTGGATAGATAGATAGATAGATAGATAGATAGATAGATAGATAGATAAAGATAGACAGCCAGACAGACAAAAGCTTATTCTATCCCAACATTATTGGCAGTCTTTCTGGTTCTGGTTTGGGGGTTTGATTTGAGTCTTGTTTATTTATTTGATTGTTTGTTTGTCTTCCAGACACAGTTTTATTAAGTAGCACAGCCTAACCTTGGATTTATGATCTTCTGCCTCAGCCTCCAAGTGCTGGGCTTTGTATATGGGCTACCACACCTGGCAGAATTGAGATCTTATTTTAAATTCCAGTTTGATTTAATATTATTAGTGTTGTGTTAGCTCATTTATATGGTGGTTTAAGTGACATTTCTGTGGGCCTAACCAGATTTTTTTTTTTTTATTCTACGGGAAAATACATTTTATATTCCAGTCAAGTGACTCCAAAATACTAACCAGTTGAACCATATGAGTATGCATGTGTGGATGTGTGAATGTAGAAGCTCCCAGTGCTGGGATAAATATAAATGTACATATTTAGAAGGTAAGTTGACTGCATGTTCATTTAGCAAAACATCAAAATAGTAAGCTTCCACCTAGGGCCTGTGACTTCCCCAACCATTGACTTCTGAACAGGTTTCCAGTACCAAGCATGCATTTCCTCCTATGAGGCAGGCTTGAAATCCAATCAGAAACCAACATGTTGCCCTCAACTATTGCACTAGTGGGCAAATCTTGTCTGAATGGTCAGTTTTGCTACATGCAGGGTCTACAGGAGGATAAGACCATTAATTTTCTCCCTAAATAGCCTGCATAGCATCTTCCAATACTATGAATGCTAGCCACCAGGGAGTATGCTTCTAGCTCAGTTCCAACTTGATTTCTGTGTCCTCTAACCTAAGTGTGTTCTGTCTTCAACAATAGGGTCTTGCCATCTAGTTCTGATAGATAACGAAGAGCAATGGGTGATAGCCTGTATTGTGTTAGGGGGAGTCTGTGGGCTCCCTGGAGAATAGCTACTTCATGTGGATCAGTGTAAATGGTTTGAAATGCAATGTGATTAATAATATCTAGCTACATATATTCATTTATTCTTTGGTACTTAATAAATGAATCTACTCTCCTAGATGACTGTGCTTAAACCTACTTGACATAGCTGTTTGATATAAACAATGAATCATAGAAACTTAAAGAAAGTTTATATAGACTGTTAAGGTTCTCATGGGGCCAGCCCATTTTTTTTAACTAATAAATGCACCATACATGAAGACCCTGGAATTACTACTTTTTCAGCTGTCAATAGAATGAAAATGCATTCATTTTAATTTTCAAAATAATTAAGGTATTTAAATCTAGCAATATCTAATATTTATTGGGTATGTATTATATGAGATAGATCCTGTGTTGATTCTATAACTGCTTTAGGAGTAGAGTACTATTATCATCCCTATTTTCAAATGAGGAAATGAAAGCTTAAGAAATTTGTCCAAGATAACACAGCAGTAGGTACAACCCTAAACCTCTGTACATTGTTTACCTTATGCACATCTTCTCACCTCAAGTATATACTTAATGAAGCTATGATTATCATTACTGAAACCAGACCCATTCACACAGCAAACATATTATATTACTATAAGCAATGATTATAAGATAGCAGAGGACCAAATATCAAAATGAGTACTTTTTAATACAAGATTTATTTCATTCAGATACATTAATATATAAAAACATTAGTAGTTGAAAGAGAACAGGTTTGTGTTTTCGTTAAAAACTGACAAACAGAATAGGAAAAATAATCAACTTTTGTTTTTCACTAAAATGAGTCTTCTAGACCACATGTTCTGGACTTTGGAAAAGACAGAGACTTTTTGTGTACTTTACCATGACTTAACTCCCATAAGACAGTTGACATACTGGCACCCCCAGTATTGTGCTCTCTGCCCTAGAAACAAGTTAAAAGCAGAGCATAAATAAGAACATGACAAAGTAAGATGTATGTGATAATGAAGTCCAAGGGGTAATATAAAATCCAAGGCTAATTCCGGATAACCATCAGCAATGTGGAAGGAAAATCAGAAATTTATGGCAAATCCCAGAAGTTTGTGGACAAATGTAACCTAAGGGATTTCTCATAGTGCTATCAGATCAGAATAAAGAGGCCTCAGATATTAACCAAAAATTCATACCTACGTGATAGAATAGTAATGACTCCATGATTAAAGTCATCTGAAAAGTAGAAGGAAAGGTAGGCTCAGACTTTAGATATATGGAATTTAAGGGAAAGATGGAATATGGAAAACCAGTTGGTTGTTTTTTATGTAGGATATAGCTAACAAGGGCCAACCTTTGACACATCTACTTGTTAATTTTACAGATGGCCCTCCTGAATTTCTTCTTTCCTGATGAAAAGGCATATTCTGAAGAGGAAAGTAGGCGTGTTCGCCGCAATAAGAGAAGCAAAAGTGGTGAAGGAGCAGATGGTAAGTCTACTCAAGTCATCTTTCTTCTGTGATATGTTAATAAAAATATTCTTCATTCTCGTGTATTATCCAAAAAGCACAGATTTCTTCAGCCTAACCTGCTAATCAATATTTTAATGTAGAACTAGCAATAGAAGGATCCTTCATCCTCTAATTCCAGATACCTTCAGTCCTTTTTTTCAGTATGTTTGGAGGCCATGGTAGCATTTATGTCCCTCAAGGTCACTCTCCATAAGGACCTCCCCTCTCCTTGGGACATATCAGCCATGTCCACCAAGATAATTTGATCCTATTTTTGGAACTGATAGTGTTTTCCTATGCTGGCATTTATAGAATGTATTGTTTCCAATGATAATTATAACAGTTTTGGTATATGTTAATATGTCTAAATCTAAACCAAAGCATGTAACATTACTCTGGAAGTTCCTTGAGGAAAATGATCCCTTCCCCTTATATAACCCTATAATGTGGCCTAGTATTTGTCTCACCGTTAGTATCATAATGTAACTTGATAATGTTTACTGTCCCTTCAGCTAGACAGTGACTCACCCAGCAGAATCATTCCCATTGTGGGTGTGATAGCTTTGAGTTAACTAGTAGTACATTCAGGGGATGACAAAATGTTGAGGTAGCTCCTGGGCAGGGACTTTGAATCACTGTATTTCAATGTTACTCTGTCAGTTGACAGAATGCTACCCCTTTGGCACAGAGGTTTATAGGATACATAGCTCTGGGCTGTTGAAAAGCCATCTGGATTCAAAGACAATGTGTCTGGCTACATCTGCTGATAATATGTGTCTGTAGGGGTTTACAAAGCAATATGATTTTATAAAGATGAAAATGAGATTTTTAAGCTGACATTTGTCAGTGTGAGTAAGGGCCAATGATGGGAGCAGTTCCAGAGAGTGGAAGCAATTGAAGAAATGGAACTAGTACTACCTTAGAGTTAAGGATAAAGAGTGCCAGGGGATCGTGGGATTGTCTACAATACTTAACCTTTCACCTGCGAGGCTAGAGAACCATTTCTTTAAATATGATGAGTGTCTCAATGAGTTAAAAGGTGACAAGCCAATCCAAATATCCTTTTAGAAAGCCGTTCTTGTTACTCTGCTGGCTATATACTATGTTTGTCCAATGCAGTCTGAAAATATTTACTGAGTAAATAGATCCAATTTATATCACAGTAGGATAAAAACACTAGAAGAAGATCTGTGTTTGTTTGCTTAATGTTTATATTCTTACCATGTAGACAAGGACTTGGTATGTGACAGACTTCACTGAATGTTTCTGATTCCCCAGGGGACTTGATTTCTAGTGCAGAGATAAACAGAAAACAAAGTCTGTGGTGATAACTGCTGTGAAGAAAGATATAGCAAAGAAACAGAGAGGGTAATGGAGTATACTGTACAGTGATTAAGGGGGTCCTCTATGAAAAGGGGGCGGCTGAGGACAGACCTGAGTGAAATGAAGGTGAAGTAAGTGGAAAAAAGCAACCAAAAGTTTTTTTTTAAAAAACTCTCTAAAACAGAGAATACATGATATGTTTCAGGAAGATCGGTGTGATTGGGATCATAGGAAGAGAAAGAAAGGAAATGAAGGCAGACAGTAAAACTCACTCTACAGCCTTGTGGGCCAAAGTAAAGGTCCTGGTGTCTTATTCTGCATGGACTGAGGAAATATAATGGATGAATTTGAGTAGACCAATGACAGTATTTGACTTACATTTTAACAGAATCCATCTGACTTCGCTAGTGAAAATGATTTAGAAAGAGCAGGAACAGGGAGACTCAAAGTGGGTAATATCCAGGCAAGAGATGATAATGGCTTAGAATTGTATGGAAGCAGTATAGTTAGTAAGAAGTGCTATGACTCTAGAAGGATTTTGAAGGAATGGCTGGTAGGATTCGGGGATTTATTAAAGGATATGAAAATAACAGACAATAGCCAAGAATGACCTCGAGAGTTTGGGATATAAAGAACTAAATGACTTGAATTGCTATTTCTGAGATAGAGAAGAAAAAGGAGAAGTATAGAGATGTGTGGGAAAAGAGTTAGGAATTTAGAAATCAGACTTGTGGAAGAAGGAGGATATGGATAGAAGAGGGGCTATCAGCGATGAATATAGTTGAAGTTTATGACATACTTAAAAGAATTTGTCTTTCTGAAGCTAATGACTATGTACAATGAATATATATTAGTATTTTAATTAAAAATGCCAAAACATAAAAGAATTTAACTAGGCCTGTTAAATTTGAGATGCCCATTTAGATAGCCAAAGAGATACGATTCAACATCACTATCTCAAGATAATGAGCGAGTTCTGTTTTATACAAATATAGAACTTCCCAATCAAGAGTGAGCCTATTAGTAATTAATTTTAAGTCTATAGTTTATTTGATGTTACAATTCAAGTTTAGATTATCTATCTCAAGTTTGTGTCACAAGTGCCAAAGAAAAAGGAATTTGCCTTAAATAGTTAAAAATTTATTTAAAAAAAACATTTTTCAAAGCTCAAAAACAGAAATAAGGGCCAGCATGATGGCTCAGCAAGTAAAGGTCTTACTGCAAGCCTGACAACCTGCGTTCAGCTCCTAGGATCCACATGGGAGAAGGCAAGCACTCACTCCTGCAAGCTGTCCTGGGACTTCTACTTGCATCATAGCAGGCGCATGCAAACAAACACACACACACACACACACACACACACACACACACACACACACAAATGTTGGGGCTGGAGAGGTAGCTCAACAGTTGCGAGCATTTACTGGGTTCTTTTCCAAGCACACACGCTGGGCAACTTACAACCATGTGTAATTCCTATTTCAGGCAATCTAATACCTTCTTCTGGCCTCTGAGGGCACTTCCATGCATGCAGTACACTATATATACTCAGGTACACATAGATACACATAAAATTAAATAATTAACATAATAAATGTTAGCTTTTCTTTAAAAAGATAGTAGCTATCTCCAGGATGTATCAATTTTTTTTCTAACCTGCAATTTAAGAACGATTACATTCACCAGCTTCTCAATTCTGAGTACTCTGTAAGTGAGGGGATTGACTCGTAAATAGTAGTCAAAAACAAAGGTTACTTTCTCCAATATAAATCTTACAATGTTATTGTTATAACAACTCTTAAAATGAATTTATTTTTGTTTTTATTTTTTATATGTATAGATGCATTTCCTGCATGTCTGTCTGTGTACCCTGTGTGTGCAGTACCCATGGAGACCAGAAGTGGAGTCAGGTTCCCTGAAATTGGCATTACACATGGTTATTAGATGCCATGTATGTGCTGGGAATTGAACCTAGCTCATCAGCATGAGTAGCGGCAAATGCTGAGCCAGCTTTCAAGTCCACAGATTACTTCCTTTTTCTGTTCTATATAGCTATATATCTACATTAAATTTATGTGTCTTGTGGGCCAGAAATATTTTGGGAGTTTCTGAGTTCATTTTTGTTCATTAACAAGGCTTTTGGGTCATTGTTATTGTTTCATTTCATGGTGTTTGCTAAGGCACACACCTTGATACAGCAGTCTGTATCAAGATTTTCTGAAGTCATAATTGCTCTGCTGGCCGTCTCTTAGAAGCTACTATGTGGACTGTAGAATGGATCAGGAGCTCATGAGGTCTTAAAATCAGATAATGTGTATCAAGAATTATCAAAGAGTTTCCATAGTTTATAAATACTACTTTCAAAACATCTGTTCTCTTCCTATAGGAGCAACCTCAGGAGTCAATGAAAAATCTTATCTCCCCACAACCATCTATTCCTGGTATTCCTATCTTCATAAGGGAAAAGAAAGTACAGTGTGGTATAAGAGAAAAGTTACTTGACCAAGTTACAGTCTATGAATTCCAAATACTAATATCCCCACTATGTTACCTGTCATATGATCTTTGAGAAGTCTCATCCCTCTGAGATTTCCTTTTCTTGTTGGTAAAATAGAGACAATGAGCCTGGCTTAAGACATGAGGTTACTGTGTTGATCCAAAGTGCCAATAGACTTTTTTTTAAAAAAGGAAAAATTGTAAATTACTAAATATTATTACTTTGTTCTCTCAAACATTGTCATTGTTCTTAAAAACAAACATTATAACTCAGCGGTGATGCTATATTTCAGCAAAATTCTCTTTCTTCTCATTGGTACTGTTCAGTAGGATAGCCCATAGCAGCCATAAGGAGAAAACTCTAAACCTCTTATTCTGACCTACTTCATCACAACAGAGATTGATCACAACTTGGCTTTGTCTATCTACCCATTTGTCTATCATACTCATATATGATGAAGACATAGAGATAGAAATATGTGTGTATGTGTGTGTTGGAAATTTTTCTTCTTTGATAATTACTTTTGAACAAATTTAAAAAGTTACTATCCTTTTCTACTAAGATAAATGAGTAAAAATGATAAATTAAGATTAAAATGTATCTTTTGTTTTTAATTTCTTAAAAATAAGAATTATTTAGGATATAGCCACCATTCAATTGATACAGCTGATCATCAAAGAAAACAGATGTTTTGTTTGTAAATTGTTAGCTAGAATTAAAAATCGCCCTTATGCTGGTACTGATACTATATTTATTGCTTTTCAGTGGCCCATCACTGAGCTACTGTCAAATGAGAAAGACTAAAATCATTTCAATAACTGATAGGATTTCAGAGGCTTATTCACAAGATGAAATTTAAGCTTTTGAAAGCTTACCATGTGTGGACTTGAAGAGGATTGTTGATTTCAGTTGTAGAATCCCCAAGGTTGCCTGCTGTTAGTGGCTGCCAACAGCTTAAGGGCCCACAGTAGAACACTCTAGAAAGTGGCTTTATATCAAATAAAACATTAAGCAAGCCAAAATATCTTAGCTTGTTCATACTCCAAAATAGCCTTTAAAGCTATATTTTCTTTGATAGAACTAGCCCCACGGTAAATGATCTCAATAGGCCATCAACACTGACACTTGGTTAACAAGCCATTTTTTGGATAACAACTATTTTAGACTATCTAGTAAGACTCTAGGCTCTGTAGTTGGCATAGCTACAAAACTCCTATTCTTATTAAATATAGACCAAACTGAATTGAATATAAGAGGTTAAAGTTTGTCTCAGAAGACAAATATATATTTGTTTTCTGTTATTTACAGTTCTTAACTTTTATATTGATGTGTAAAATCATGTACACACATATGAAAGTAAAATAAATGTCGAAGAATGTAAAGAGAGCTAACAGGAGTGGAGAGAAGGAAGAGAAAGGAGAGTAGGAGAGCATGGTGGGCAGAATATGCTCAACAGATATAACAGATATTCATCCACAACCCTTAAAGGAAATTTAAATTCTTTATAAAAGTTGAAGCTGCTTAAAAATACTCATTGGGTTAATTTTGGCTATGTGGAAACTGAACCCAGGTCTTGCACATGCTAGACAAATACTCCACCACTGAGCTATGTCTGCATTTCATATTCATAGTGTTTTCATGATTACAAAAATAGTACACATTCATTGTAATTAAACAAACAAACCAAAAAAAAAAAAAAAACCATTACTTGTAACCAAGAGTCATGCCTGTAGTGCCAGCTTTTTTTTTTCTTTTCTTTTCTTTCTTTTTTTTTTTTTTGAGGCTATCATTCAAGTCAGGAGTTTGGAACCAGTTTGAACAATAGAGCCAGACTCTGTCTCAGGTAAACAAATAAAAATTAATAAGTGGTTTAAGCAATACAGAATCAGGTAAAGTAAGCTGAACATGCCATCCAGCCACAGAAGAACTATAAAAATAATTGTCTACTATTTGCCTGAAGGAGACAACATACTCAGATATCCTAAGGTTCTCTAAAGGTCCTCCCAGTCTTGTTTTCACTGTAACTGTTTGTTTCTCAGTAGTAGGGAGACTTGTGGTCACTAATCCAAGAGACATGGATTATAATCCTAATGCCATTAATTGTTTACCAATAACTCATCTCAGTTTGTTCTGGACCATCTCAATGTAAGAACTAGTAGTTCCTAACTGACATGTCAAGAGTTTCAAAACCATGTAAGGAGTTTTTTTCTTCTAAGTATATGCAACTCTAGAAATTCTAATCATTGTATACCACTCTGAGAAAACTCTAGTGAGGTAGGTACTGTCTTGCTGAAAATTTATCATATTCCTCAAATATATAGTGATACAAAAAAAATGCTGAATTACTACAATAGAAATTCTAGTTATTTCCTTCCAGTTCTGATATAATTTCTAACTATTCTGATTTCTATAATATTGTAATGACATCCAGGCTAGTTTTAACCAATTAGATGGTGTCTGAATGATTAAATACTCAGGATTTCTATTTGGATGGTCAATGAGCCTTTTCATTAGCATCCATGAAGAGGCTCAGGAAGGCATAAGAGCATGCAAATGCCTTTAAGAAGTGAAGGATAAGAATGTTAATCTGTCAGCTAAGTGGTGAAGTGTTTCTGTATGGCTCCTCAAAATACCATAAACAGATGTAGATGTGTAGGCAGAAGGCATCTGTTGGCTCACCCTGCCTTACTTTACACATTCTACTTCTTAACCTTCTGGGCCTCTTTGGCCTGAAAAATTACAGAACTTTCACAGTGTGTTGTTTTTGTTGTTGATGATGATGATGTTGTTTTTATTTGCTGGTTTTTATTCATTTTATGCATCTTAATTAAGTACAATGTTAATTGATCATTGCTCTGGATACTAGGGACATGGTGATGGATAAGATTAGCCCCTAGATCTCCTTCACCAAATTAATAGTAGACGATTTATACTATAGTGTCTTAAGTGGTACAATGAGGTAAGCATAGGGTGTTATTAAACACGCTGGTGTCTGAACTAAACTTAGGAAGTCAGAGATCTCTAATGAGGGTAACATCTGAGCTATAACCTGAAAAGTGGCAGAGGTAGCCAAGAGAAAACTCGAGGGAAGAATGAACCTGGCAGAAAGAATGTAAATGTTAAAAAGCCTTGAGTAAGTAGAGAACTTGAATCATTTAAGAAGCTGGAAGAATGATGTTGGCTGTGGCTCTGTATTGTGCTGAGGTATGTTCCCTCTAATTCTACCTTCTCTGGGACTTTTATCATGAAGACATGTTGAATTTTGTTGAAGGCTGTTTCTGTACTGAGATGATCAGGTAGTTTTTGTCTTTAAATTCACTTATATGAATTGCTACATTTATTGATGTATATTGAGCCATCCCTGCATCTCGGGATAAAACAACTTGGTTATGATGGGTAATCTTTTTGATATGTGCCTATATGCAGCTTTTAAGTATTTTATTGAAGATTTTTGGAATGATGTTTATCAGGGATATTAGACTGTAGTTTTCATTCTTTGTATCATTCCATAATTCAGAGATTAGATAACCTTTGTGGGAGATTGTCACTAAAAGAAACCAGTTTCTCTCTCTCTCTCTCTCTCTCTCTCTCTCTCTTTCTCTCTCTCTCTCTTTCTCTCTTACTCTGCAGCCATTGACCTTCTGTAGCTCCTCATCTAGATGTGGGACCATGTGAAATTTCCTCTGTTGACATGACATGTCATTATGCTGGTCTTGTTGGGGCAAATATATTGTTGAGAGTTCATAAGTGCATTTTCCCAGTCATGTCCAGGAAACATGACCTACCAATAGGTGCCCTGGGCTCTGCCTCTTACAATTTTTTTCAGCAATCTCTTCCATGATTTTCCCTGAGCTTTAGATTTAGGGATTGCATTACAGATGTAACAGCTAGGGTTGGGAAACCCACAGTTACTTATTCTATGAATTTTCCAATTTTATATATCTCTGTAATAGTCTTCATTAGTTGCAAAAAGAAACTTCTTTGATGAGAGTCAAGAGCTATACTTATTTGAGGGTATAAGGATAGGCACTTAGAAAACAGTAAAAAAAAACTATATTGGTTTAGAAAACTGGTGGGAATAAGTTCTCTGGATCTGTGATCTTTCCAGCTATGAGTAGTTGGCTAAGTTTACAGTACTAGCCATGAACTACCTCCTGATGATCAAGTAAGTTGTCTAATAAGACAGCTGTTTGTTATCCCAAGAAAAAAGTGCCACTGTTTTACCATTGTGGGTATCTTGTAAGTCCATCATTGTGCTTCATTAGCTGTACAGATGGGTGAGATTATTTGCTTTTCTCTATTGGCAGCTTGCATAACACCTCCTGATACTATGGAAGCTGCTTCTCAGGGAAAAGGCTTCCAGGTCAGTTTCAGCTTGATTCCTCCAAGTCCAAGTTTAGAGTGTGTCTTTCTTTAGCAATTTGGCCTTAGCTTCAAATTCTGAAAGTCAACCAAGGGAAATGGCAATAACTTATATTGCTCAGGTGAACTTTTTTTAGACTAGATACATGCACATACAAGCAAAGCTAAATGCACTCAATAGGTTATATATACACATGTATAAAATATATACATATATACACACATGCATATGGTACATATATAGTGATAGTAAAGAAGATATCATAAATCTGAGGGGGAGGAGCTGAAGGGGAAAAAGGGGAACAGGAGTGATGTACGTGTAATGTTCAATGTATAAAATTCTCAAAAAATAAGCCAGCCCTATTTCTTTAAAAAAGGAATAGGAAGTTTGTATGAGTAGAATATAGATCCAAAGGGGGAGGAAGTGATGATAAATGAGCTGTCTGATACGACTAGATCATTCAGGACTCTGGAATCCATTTTATGGAGCTTAGAAACTCCTAAAGGCAACGGAGAGCACAAGATCAATGCCAAGAATAGATTATATGACTTGTGTCTTTAAATACAAAATGCACATAATCTGATCCAGCAGGTCGACTAGATCTATTTCTATACTCACACATGGAAGATCATTTCTCAACAAAGATCTTCTTTGCTGTACTATTTGTAATATCATAGGACTGAAAATCACTTAAAGTCCATTATTTAGAAACTTGTTTAAATGTGAAAATTTGGGTCATAAATAGTGGTGATTTCTCAGAAAGAAAATCAAGTTTTCTGCAGCAGGTGTGGGAGGAAGCTGACTTAATGTTCATTTTTTTGTATCTTTTCATTTTTAGCATTCATTTCTAACAAATTTAAAATAAATAATAGATAAAATTTAATAATCAGAATACTTTTGCCCTAGAACTCATGGTTAGGTGCATCCTACAAAAATGATAATACTAGTGCTCAGGTCTTGAGTACAAGGATATCTCAACACCAAAAGTAGGAATCATTTTAATAGCTATAATAAATTAGTAAATGGCTAAATTATGATATAGCCATACTATTGACTGTTGTACAACTATGAAAATAAATGAGTTAGAGTTCTATACGTAAATCTGAAGAACTGACTTTTCTACTACTGGACTTTTTAAAAGAGCAAATTCCAGAGTGATGTGTATGTTTCCATCTTCAGGAAAAAAAAAGGGGGATCTTTTAATCCATAATTAAATTAAAATGTTTGCATAAAAACAATCGTAGAAAAAAGCAACATCAAACAAAATACTGATAATTTCAGATTGAAAGGGTTTGAGTAGAAATGGACTAGACTATGAAGTGATTATGTAGTTCTGTGTTATTTCAATTACAATGAGCATAAATACCATAATGCTATAAAAACTTAATTACAAATGGATAAAAGTAGGGAGAAAATAGACTGGAATGGGCACAAAAAGAAACAGAGAAAGCACTCAACAGGGTGCTGCTGTATCACCACAGAAAGGACCAAGGGTAACTAAATTAGAAGAACAGAAATGGAGACTAGCAGGCAGATTACTTAGTAAATGGAAACAGTAAAGATTAGTTGTGTGATTGAAAGAAGACAATGATGTCAAGGAAGCCACCAGGTTTCTGGCAAGATGCTGTAGTGTTCACTGAGATAATGATCAGGGGAGGAATATGTGTGGTTTTAGACAGGTTGGAGCTACAGGTATCTTCGGGAAATTCAAGAGACAAAACTATAAGCAGTCTGAGATATGTATCTTAAGCTCAGGAAAGATATGCAGGCTGAAACTATAGATATGGAGATCCTTAGCATTAGGACTCCATTAGTTCCAAGTGATAGAATGTTGATCTAAACTGGTTTATATATTTTTTTAAAGAAATAGAGGAGGGTTTATTGGCTCATTTGACTGAAATGACCTCAATGAAGCTAGCTTTGAAAATTACTTATCCTTGGGGCATAAGTGATGTCATCCGGACTTTTTCATCTATGCCTTCTTTTATACTGGTCTCCTTCTTCAGGCATGTTCTACCTCTGAAATGGCAAAAATAGCTGTTAGCAGCTCTGAGTTTATCTTAACAATTTAGGAAACCTAGTGGAAAGAGCGTGCTTCATTCATCCAGCTGAATTCAGTGAGAAAGATGTTGACAACATTGGTTACAGTAGTTTTAATAGAGAAGTTGGAACATAAAGGTTCAAGATGAAGCCAGATGAAGAAGAAGAAAATACTATGATTACATGGTGCTTTGCACACAGTAGGTATTTAATAAATTTCAGGTTTTTAGCTTGTTCTCTCTTTTCCATTTGTTTCTAACAAAGGGAGTACCAAGTTCAAAGGCTAATGGATTCCCTATGTTTGCTTGTTCTCCTCTTGGACACTTAGAGGCTTGAAATAAACACCAATGAAAAATATAACTACTGAACAGAATAGAGCATCAAGAGTCCCCAAACAACCAAGAGTGCTTTCAAATACTCATTCTAGTGCATTAAAAATGGCATTTTAATCCCAAATTACCTTAATATTGTCTCTACCTCACTATTCCTTTCCTCTATTCTTCATACACTTGAGAGGTAAACACTAGCACGGTGAAGCAAAATTTTCCTTGTTACTAAATAGAAGATTTAACCTGTATACAATGGTTATTGTTGGCAGCAGTGTTCATTCTTTGATCTTCTACTTGCCAACCTAGAGACAAGGGAAATACAGTTAGAGCTATAATTTAGAAGCAACAGTTAATTCTACTTCATTTGTTGTTCAGGACTCTCAACTTAGAAGGGATACATCTTATATCATTTACATGTTCGCAAACTTAGACATTTTGAAATGGCAAAGTACTAAGGATGCTTTGCTGTAGCTTTGTGAATCTCGGCTGCATTCTACCACTGCCTCTATTCTACAGCTTCTTTAATGACCCTAGTGCTGTGATTTATTAGGGCAGTTGTTTATGGGTCCACCTACACTGAATTCTATATATATTAAGCCAGGAGTCTAACCAGCCTATGATTTGTCTGGTGCTATTCTAGAAGAAAGTGGCTTCATACATATCTGTTCTCCTTGTAGCAAAACAAATCGTGGACCTGGCCTGATGCCAGAAAGTTCATGGTGTCATATTTACAGATGAAATTCTGCACATTGTTATCTTATATTTTGCCAGAAGAGCAGGAAGAAGACTGACTTGGTAATTTGCTATATTCTGATCCTAATCTACTTAGAAATATGACTTCTTTAAAAGGAAATGGGAAAAGAATGTGTTTCTCATGATAACCTCATGGTATCTCCTGAGAAGATGTTCAGTTTTTGTAAATACAGCAATTTGATTCTCTCCTTGAATTTCAGATATATTTCATCTTTTAAAAATAAACTACATTGTCAACACACAGACCTTGCAATCACAAAGTCACAGCAGTTTCAGATACCTACACAGGGTCTGCATAAGAATGTGCCCATTAATACACAGGCGTGGATGGAAGAGAGACTATGGGTGGCCCTACCCCTCACTGATGGACTATATGGTACAAATAAATTCATGGAGAGGAGGAATCATTGACTTCAACTGTGTTCCAACTCATGATTCCACAGGCTCCAATGGATAGTTCCAATCCAATGGTCACGCAACAATAAGGTTAAACTAAATGAGTCTCAGAACAAAACAAAAGTCATGATTGTGGGAGAGTGACAGGTAGGGAGGAAGGAAGACTGATAGGATGGGGGCAAGTTAAAACAGGATAGAGGGAGCAGGTAATCAGTAATCAGAATATGTTTTATATTTATATGTACATGTATTATAAATACATGAAATTGCCAAATAATAATAAAACTTTAAATCTTAAAGCATGAAATGAATGCTTCCACAAATGGAATTTTTGTACTTCAAGTCACACATTAGAAATATCTATTTGGGGCTGGAGAGATGGCTCAGCCGTTAAAGGCTAAGCTCACAACCAAAAATATAAAAACTATCTATTTGAGTTTTAAAAAAACCAAACATTTCTCACATGAATCATAAATACACAGGAGCCCAAGAGATGGCTCAGTGGGTAAAGACACTTGCAGCTAAGCCTGATCACTGGAGTTGGATCCCTGGAGCCCACAAAGTGAAATGAAAGCATAGACTTCCCCAACAAGTGGTCCTCTGAACCTCTTTCATGGTGTGTGTCCTCAATGCATGCACAGAATAAATAAATGCGGTAAAATAATGTTTAAGGGAGCTGATTCCTCATATGCTTTCTGTTACTGTGATAAGCACCATGACAAAAAAAGCAACCTGGGAGGAAAGAATTTATTTCATTTTACAGATTGTAGACCATTGTGAACAGAAATTAAGACAGGAACTCAAGGCAGGAACCTGGAGACAGAAACTAAAGTAGAGCCCATGGAAGAAAGCTGTTTACTGGCTTGCCTCCAGGCTGACATTCGGCCTTTCTTATACATGCCACAACCAGTGATGGCACTGCCTATAGTGAGCTAGGCCTTCCATCAATTAACAATCAAAAACTGCCCCCACTGACATGCCCACACATCAGTCTGATGCTGATGAAGGCAGTTCCTCAGTTGAGGTTCCCTCTTCACAGATGACTCTAGTTTAGTTTATGAAAAGGTGGTGAAAACGAACCAGAACAGATGAGTTGACATAGTATATTCAGAAATAACATCTATCCCTCTCTCTTCTTCCTCTCCTCTACCCTGTGTTTATGTATCCACCAGTTAATATGGTGCTGGAGATGGAACCCATGACTTCATGCATATTAGGCAGGCACTCTGCCCATTTCATTACATCCTCAATGCCCAAGAAAAACCTTCTGAGCCTTAGTTTTCCATTGTGATAGCTTTGTGTAAGGAAAGAGCATAGAATTTAAGAGCATGCACACCTGATTGCAAATTCTACATTTATAGCCTTGGCCAAGTCATGTAACACCTCTCAGATTAAGTTTTCTGTTTAATTAAGATGATAGTGATACTTCCTTTGATAAGATAGTATAAGAATTAGTTATCATACAGAATACCTACTTCAATGCTGGCACATAATAGATGCTTAATAATTGGTATCCATTAGTTCCGACTATACTGTAAGAATAATGCAAGTTCATTTATATCTCAGATTGAATGAGAATATTTTATCTTTCTTTCCAAACATTGCAGTCCTCTTGACCACTTTGTAGTTGAGGAAAGATGTCCTGTTATCCTGTTTATCTTATAAGACTGTCATATCAAACGTGATAATAAATGCTAAAAGACGTAAAAATATGAAATGTTTTCTAATATTAAGGAAGAGCCTTTAAAGAGTACTTTTTTCTTCTACTGACAATGTATTAAAAACTAAAGAATAAAAATTAGATATTGGAAGCCTAAGGCTATAGCTCTGTAATAGAGCATTTGCCAACATGTATAAGGTCTGACTTTGATTTCAAACACTGCAAAAAATGTTAATGGATATTATAAACTACCATTACTATAAGATCATGTAATCATTACATCTGGTCTTCCCCATCATTAAAAAAATTATCAGAATATTAAGCTTAGAAAATAAAATAGATTTATCAATCCCAGTTATTTATGGGCACATATAGCCTAGAATCTCTCAAATAAAGAAAACTGATTTTCCAGCTATACCACTCCTGGGTATATATCCAGAAGATGCTCTAACACATAACAAGGACATATGCTCCACTATGTTCATAGCAGCTTTATTTATAATAGCCAGAAACTAGAAAGAACCCAGATGCCCTTCAACAGAGGAATGGATACAAAAAATGTGGTACATTTATACAATGGAATATTACTCAGCTATTAAAAACAATGAATTTGATAAATTCTTATATAAATGGATGGAACTAGAAAATATCATCCTGAGTGAAGTAACCCAATCACAAAAGAACATACATGGTATTCACTCACTGATTATTGGATTTTAGCCCAGAAGCCTGAAATACCCAAGATTCAACTCACAGACCACATAAAGCTCATGAAGAATGATGACCAAGTAGGGGGGGGGGCTTCCGTCCTTCTTAGAAGGAGTAACAAAATACTCAAGGGTGCAAATATGGAGACACAGTACAGGACAGAAACCGAAGGAGAGACAGATCATTCCACCTGGATATCCATCCTATGTGCAGTCACCAAAGGTAGAGGTTGATGTGGATGTCAGGATGTACATGCTGACAGGAGCCTGATATAGCTGTCTCCTTAGAAGTCTGCAAGAGTCTGACATACTCAGAGGCAGAAGCTCACAGCTAACCATTAAACTGATCATGGGGTTCCCAATGGAGAAGATAGAGTGAAGGCTGAAGGAGTTGAGAGGATTCATGACACCATGAGGAAAGCAACAATCCCTACCAACCAGAGCCCCCAGGGTCTAAACCACCAGCCTGGGAGCGCTTAGGGAGGGACCCATGGCTCCAGCTATATATGCAAGGGACTATATATATAAGTGGGAGAAGAGATCCTTGGTCCCATGAAGGCTGGACATGGGGGGGGATATTCGAGGGTGGGGAGGTGAGGTACGGGGGAGGATGGGTGGGGGTACACCAATGTGGAGGCAGGAGGATGGGGGAAGGGATAGTGAGTTCCTGGGAGGGAGGGGGGGAAATGGGGTAAGGGGAGAATATCTGAAATGTAAAAAAAAAAAAAAAAATTCCAATAAAAAATAAATAAATAAATAAATAAAAACTGATAAGAGTGGAAACAACCCTCATTCTACCTCTAACAAAAATAGCACCCACTGCACCAAACCTATTGCTTCAGTGCTATAATAAAGTTGGGGGGCTAGTTGCAGATGTTACCAGCTTGGTTGTCTGATTAGCATTTAGAATGAGAGAAAATACATATAATATGTGGAAAAAGCTGCTACCAATAATGCCATAAAATTATCAGTTGGCTTATTAATGAGTTAATGTAATTATTCACTTCCCCAAACCCCCATCAGCTAGGGAACAGGCATTCAACACATGAGCCTTTTAGGGAGACACTTCAATACACTATAACAGAGAGCTCTCAACATATTTTAGAAAGGCTTCTTTCTGATTGAAATGTTTGCTATTGGTGGATTAAGTGGTGTCAGATAGCTAAGATGTTAAAACTGTGCATCCAGTAGGTAAGAATTATAAAACATTGTAATTAGGAAGAAATATGACATATAATATCCAAGCCAACTGTACTAGAATCCCTTTTAAAGAATATATAATGAATCTAGAATAATACTTCATATGGACTTTAAATTTTTACATTGTAACCCAAGTGCATGAAACATGAATGTGAACAAGGACACAATTGAATAATTTTGATTGCAGATATATATTAAAATCTGGTAGGATCTTAAGAATATCATTTATGAATATAAATTATTGATCAAAACTGTGCATGTAACTGTTGAAGATTATATTAAACATGATCTGAATTGAATAGTTCCATACTTTACTGTCACCTTAACTTGAAGCTAGTTAGCTTCCTTGTTGTTTTATAGATTGCTATAAAGCTCAAGTTAAATGATGTCTATGTAAATGCTATACAAGCTATAAAGTAATCTACAAAAGCTGAGTGGAAAAAATATATTATGAGAGTTCATCAGCTTGGGAATTCCAAAGAAATGGAGGATTGTAAGAAGCCTAGTGATTCTCAGTCTATGAGGGGTTGCATATCAGATATCCTACATTATCAGATTTATATTACAATTCATAATGGTAGCAAAATCACAATTATGAAGTAGCAATGAAATAATTTTATGGTTAGGGGTCACCACAACATGAGGAACTGTATTTAAGGGCCACACACAGCATTAGGATGGTTGACAAGCCCTGCTCTATAGCCTTCATGATTGTTAAGAGGCCTTGATATGAAGCTCTACTTAGGTACCTTCTTAGTTTACTTTCTTCTGTGTGGATACATAAGATACATTTCCTAGGTCTTTTCTGTATGCTTCTTTCATCTTTCTAGCTACTTGACAAGCTACAAGAGCCTAGAGATTACTTTTACCTCAGTGTGGCAACTAGCTTCTACAAGTAGTTCCTGAATGCTTTTATATTAAAGCAAACATGTCATAGGTCTGTACTAAAGCATACCTCTCTTTCAATAAAAAAGACTGAGACATCATAAGATATAGACATTAAACAGTGCCTATAAAGCCACAGGAGTTTTATATAATGGAAAACAGTTGGGAACTTACTAAAATGGTGGGAAGAAGTTTTTATTAAAAAAATAGTTCATGAGGAACTAACTTTCAGACTATTTCCAGTTCTATTCTTATACTACAATACTAATGTTGTTCACAAATGGCATAACCAAAGGACAACACTGTTCAATATTCACAATGTTCCTTAAACATAAATGAAGAACTATATATTACAGTGTATGCTTTTATGCCATATTTACTATCTCCCTGTTGCAGTAAATCTCTAACCCAAGTAAGACCAGTAAAGGAAAACACAACTCAATAATTATGGTATAAATTGCACACCTAGATTGGGCAGATTTACCACTACACTACTCTAATCCCCAGCTATGAGATCTCTTATAACTTGTGGTTTATTCAGGCTGCGTGGTTGTCCTTCTGGCTCCAGCTCCTCTGTCATTGGCTTCCTACTCCTTCCCCTGACGACTTCCTTCTGCTTCTACCTCTGCCTCCCTTCTGCTCTACCTTTTATATGGAATTCCTCTCACTCTCTCCTCCCCTAAGCCTTTTTCTCCGCCTCCCCTTCTACTGCCCAATCTCTGGCTCTAGCCTTTATTTTACAGGTTTTAATTGGACAGAAGGTTTACAAGACATCACCTGTGTACTGATTCAATCATCCTCTGCAGCCCTTCCCAGGAAAGTGAAACTAGGATCAAAATATAAGACTGGGGCTATCCACTGGGAACTAGGATCAAAATACAAGGCTGAGGCTATCCACAACATCTCCCTTAACTCTCCAGTTTGTATTGCTTCTCTGAGATATAGCATGGGACAACTGACCTTTTATTGGCATAATACATATCTTGGATAACATTCCCATATTTTCTGGGGGTTTCAGTACATTTTTCTAGCACATTGCTCATAACTAGACTTCCTTTTTATTCCTGTTCCATAAAACCTATCAGAATGTAAATGAGAAAGATGCCATTATAGAAATAATATTACATGTGTTTCAGTTTTTAAGTAAATCATTAACCTTTAACACATTTTTAGTACAAAAGTACAACACATTTTAATACTGCAGTTGTAAGTCATTGGAGCAGTAAACTGACTTTGGTTTCTCATTTGAGAATTAGCATTCACATTGCAGATTTGCCACCCCTTCCCATGAAATCTTAAACATGTTTATTAATCTCTCAGCTTCACTTGCCATAAAATGCCAATAATGTTGATACTTTACTGGCTAACTGTGGAGATTAAATAAAATGTTTTTGAAGACTGATTTCAAAAACCTGTAAAATCTAAGTTCCAAATCACATATGTAGCTGCCTAGTTCTCTTTGTCAGGTCTTTCCTTGGCTTCAGCCTTGAATTGTCTTTATTTCCTTCTGATCCTATATAAACTCTTCAGAATCATTTCCTTATAATTGACCCACTTAATAGGCCCAAGTTCACATTGTTTTTTCCATTAGAACTTGCTATGTGAAGCCCTAGTTCCTAAGGTTTTCATTATTGGCTCCATACTCTTCCACTTTAATGCACTCTGAAAAGGAGAAAAAATAGAATTTTCAATCTTTTTATGTTCCTAAGTCAAACTCTTCTTTCATCCTCCCAGTTCCTCCACATATAATCAAGTAGAGAAAGATGGCTTAGGAGGCCCACCAAGAACAAAGCAAGAATGGTAGGTCTACAAAGATAGGTCTCCTAATCTCTAGATCACTGAACAATTTAACCTAGGGTATATTGGAATAGTAGCACCAAGATATTCCTGTTACTATTATTTCAAGCTCTTGCCTTACATGTTCCATCCTAACAATGGAAACAAAATGGGATTTGAGGGTGGGGAGGTGGGAGTGGGGGGGGAGGGGATGGATAAGGGGTTCCTGGGCAGGGGGAAAATGGGGGTAAGGGGATAACATCTGAAATGTAAATAAAATATCCAATAAAAAGAAAAGAAAAAACAAAAAAAAATTAGGACCAAGCCATTGACAGTGTTTTTAGGCTTTCCCAAACAGCCTTACCCTTTCAATTGCTTAACCTACTGGTTGTTAAGCTTGTTTGTTTTATTAACTTACTTTGTGTTCTCCCAATCTGCTAATTAGTTGTCTCACTTGGGGATGAACTGGGAAGTCATGAATCTCCACCCAGAAGAAACTTCTTCAAGTGTACAAATGGGAGACATATAAAAATATACAACAACAAAATCTAACCCAAAATTTCTATTATGTGTTATCCAATGGAATATTTAATAACAGTCAAACCAGAGCGTTGTGGTAACACTTATGGATATGAGGAGTCTTACCAATACGGTTTAAGCTTACGTAAAGGAAGTTCCTTAGGGCTCAGAGTTGTTTAGGTGATTGGTTCCCCAAGGGTTTATTGCATTTTTTTTAAGCTAACTAGTACATATAATCCAGTGTGAAGTAAGATCTCTGAATATAAAGCATATCCCATATTTAAAACACCCCAAAGTAATGTAAACTATCTAATTAATATATATCTACATTGATACCATACTGAAATAAACATATTTTAAATATATACAGCTCAGTAAAAAGAAAGTATCAAAACTTCAACTGTGTGTGTATTTATTGTATTTATGTATAGTGCATACATACATGGTATTCAGGTATACATGCCCAAGTAGGGACAAGAAGAAGACTTTGAGTGTTTTGTTCTATGACATTCCTCAACCTTATTCCTTTCAGACAAGATTCCACTGAACCAGAGCTAGACAAGCAGCTAGCAAAGCCCCAGAAATCTTCTTGTGTCCAGCTTTCTCACATAGAGTGTTGGGGTTGCAAGTGCACCCAGTCACACACAGCTTTTTCTATGGGTACTGGGATCTAAACTTAGGTCATCACTCACCAAAAATCTGAAACTTTTGAGTGTCAATAGGATACCAAAAATCTAACAGTATGGTGTACTCTGATTTTCATTTATTAACAAAATTATTTAAGGTATTATATAAAATTACTGCCAGATGCTCTGAATAAAGCTTATGTGAAATATAATTGAATGTCACATTTAGACTTCTGTCTATTCCCCACAACTTTATTTTTTTTATTTTTTTTTTTTATTTATTTTTTTTGGTTTTTTGAGACAGGGTTTCTCTGTGTAGCCCCGGCTGTCCTGGAACTCACTCTGTAGACCAGGCTGGCCTCGAACTCAGAAATCCGCCTGTCTCTGCCTCCCAAGTGCTGGGATTAAAGGCGTGCGCCACCACGCCCGGCTTCCCCCACAACTTTATATATGAAGATATTTCACAATCTGAGGGCAAAAAGAATCCAAAATGTAAAGCGATTCTAGTCCTTACATATTTTGGATAAAGAATGATAACCTTTATAACAATTCTGTCTTTAAGGCTGCTTGGCAAGAATTTGACATGGGCCAATGATTATGGGCTGCTTGGCAGGAATATGACATTGGCCAACGACAAGGAAGGGGGCTTCAGGCAGGAATCTGACATTAGGCTAGAACAAAGAAGTAATTTCAGGCAGGAATCTGACATTAGGCTAGAACAAAGAAATAATTTCAGGCAGGGATCTAAATATTAGGCTAGAACAAAAGTAATTTCAGACAGGAATCTAAATCTTAGGCTAGAACAAGGAAGTAGGCTCCAGACATGAAAATGACCTTGGGCTAGGACAGGGAAGTAGGCTCAGATATTTTGGTCATCCTGAGAAGCCCTTAGAAACAGTGATCATGGGAGTGATTATGGAACTTTGTTTATTGTCTTGCTTGTTCTTTGACTATTTGTGTTTATTGTCTTGCTTGTTCCTTGACTATTTACATCTATTGTATTGCTAGTTCCTCAATCTAGAACTGACCTTAATCCTTGCATGTAATTAAAATGGTATAAAAGCAAAAAGGAGGAGGGGGATGGGATAGGGGGTTTCTAGGGAGGGGAAATGGGGAAAGAGGAACTGGTATCTGAAATGTAACTAAATAAAATATCGAATTTAAAAAAAGAAAAAAACAATTCTGTGACACTGCTCTTTGTATGTATACTCTGATGGGTTTGGCTAAAATCTATTTAGTTTGTATTTGAGGGCTTATTAACTCTAATCTACTTTATTTTGGGGCTTCTGAAGCCTCGTTTGAAATTTTTAATGATTACAACAGTAATATATGCTCCTTCTAAATTAGAATTCAGCATTAGAAAAACATATATTATAACACAAAGAAAACATCAGCCCAGTCTCAGCTCCTACACACTGGCAATATTAAGAATTAAACGAGTTTTCTAGATATATTAACTTTAAGGTCTTAGAATTTGAGTGTTAAAGTTTTTGTTCTTCCTTCTCACTTTATCTGATACTATACATGCAATGGAAAGCTATGTCTATGTGTGGTCATTCATAGAACTAAAACAGTGGTTTCCACCACTAGAATTACAATACTCTATTGTTCATTGTAGTTTGGATTTGTTTTTCCGGACCATATCTTCTCTAACCTCTGCAAAAGACATGCCATTTGGCTTTTATTTATGCTAAAAGCTACAGCGAATACAAATCAATGTTGCAAGATTTTCTTAATACTCTTTGGGGGAAAATCAGAGACCTAGAGGCATACTATAAAAACAGAACTAAAAATCACTGTTTTAGTGTATTGATCTCCAACAAGTACCTGATCATTTCTCCCAGTGGGTATGAAACAGGCTTCTGAGGGGAGCATAATGATTTGGAGACATCACATGTATCCATTTCACCTTCAGTCATAGGCTCCTTTCTATTCTTAGGAATCTGCTTAACAGAGGTAGTTTATAAGGTAGAGAAAAGAATCTAAATGTGAGATTTGATTATGGGCTGCATCTTGACATTTTTCTTTCCAAAAAGCCCAGGGCTCTATACAAAAAGCGTTAACAGAGAAATAACTAAGTACCATGGACATAACAAAAGCTATTTTCTTTTGTTCATGCTACTGACTAACAAATTCAAAGATTTTGCATACTTTTCCTTCACTAGATACCAAATAAGTTTAATATTTTCCTTCTTTTCTTTCCAATTAAGCTAATTCATCTATTCAACATCATATTCTCAGAAATTGCAAACATGGATTTTATAATTTTTAAAACCTATTTGTGGGAAAAACCTGGGGGGCCGCAGGAGTGGAGTCCCGGGGCCCAGGCGGCAGGCCCCAGGCCTACGAGGCAGCGGCCCGGGGCCTGTGAGGCGGAGGCTGCCTGGAGGCTTCCAGGCAGCGGGTCTCACATACCGGAGGAAGGTCCCAGGTTCCAGTGGCTGGAGGCAGCAGGCCCCAAGGATACGAGGAAGTCCTTGGTTCCAAAAGGGTTTATTGTCATGGCGGATGGTAGATGGGTCTGGATGTACCCCCCCCAAACTCAGGGCAGACCTGAGTTAAGTAGGGAGGGAGAAAGGGGGAGGTTCTGGGGGCATGCTTAATTGGCTCCACCCTCTGACCTTCATTAGTATGTAAACCTCTAGGCCTGAGGCCTATAGTCACACCCTCTACCTGTGCACTTTGGGAGGGGCTGTAATGGCCTACGTGACTGAACAATGTAGGTCTATGGAGATTGGACTGCTTTTCAGGACCCTGAGTTCTGGGGGCGTGGCCGAACTCCTGCCGTTTCTCCCTTGGAGTCTCGGGGTTCTAGGCCCATGCCCAGCCAAGAACCAGGATACCCTTATGCAGTCCCATACCTATTTTTAAGTATCTGGGTAATTTAGCCTGTGTCTATGTCTATACACCATGTTAAACAGTACTATACCACTCCTGGGTATATTATCCAGAAGATGCTCTAACACACATAACAAGGACATATGCTCCACTATGTTCATAGCAGCTTTATTTATAATAGCCAGAAACTGGAAAGAACCCAGATGCCCTTCAACAGAGGAATGGATACAGAAAATGTGGTACATTTATACAATGGAATATTACTCAGCTATTAAAAACAATGAATTTGATAAATTCTTATATAAATGGATGGAACTAAAAATATATCCTGAGTGAAGTAAACCCAACCACAAAAGAACATACATGGTATTCACTCACTGATTATTGGATTTTAACCCAGAAGCCTGAAATACCCAAGATTCAACTCACAGACCACATAAAGCTCATGAAGAATGATGACCAAGTGGGGGGGCTTCAGTCCTTCTTAGAAGGAGTAACAAAATACTCAAGGGTGCAATTAGGGAGACACAGTGCAGGACAGAAACTGAAGGAGGGACCGTCTACAGACTATTCCACCTGGATATCCATCCTATGTGCAGTCACCAAAGGTAGAGGTTGATGTGGATGTCAGGATGTACATGCTGACAGGAGCCTGATATAGCTGTCTCCTTAGAAGTCTGCAAGAGTCTGACATACTCAGATTCAGATGCTCACAGCTAACCATTAAACTGATCATGGGGTTCCCAATGGAGAAGATAGAGTGAAGGCTGAAGGAGTTGAGAGGATTCATGACACCATGAGGAAAAGCAACAATCCCTACCAACCAGAGCCCCCAGGGTCTAAACCACCAGCGCTTAGGGAGGGACCCATGGCTCCAGCTATATATGCAAGGAGCTATATATAAGGGGGAGAAGAGATCCTTGGTCCCATGAAGGCTGGAAGTCGTGGGGGGGGGGATACTCGAGGGTGGGGAGGTGAGGTACAGGGGAGGGTGGAAGGGGGTACACCAACGTGGAGGCAGGAGGAGGGAGGAAGGGATAGTGAGTTCCTGGGAGGGAGGAGGGGAAATGGGGTAAGGAGAGAACATCTGAAATGTAAAAAAAATTTCCAATTAAAAAAAAAAAAAAAAGACAGCATTGGATCCTGCCTTGGATCCCTGGAACTGGATCCAATCCAAGGCTCTTAACCACTGAGCTATCTCTCCAGCCCATAAAATGGGTTTTTAATCATAAGCTATATGATCCCAGTCCCAGCAATAGTTGAGACCTAAAAAAAAATAAATACAAAAATCTCTCTTACTGCTATTCTAATGAGTTTCTCTTTCCTTTCCCTTTAGAAAAAAAAAATGGCACACTTAAGCTAGGAATTTGTAGCATGGCTTTTCTCTAACCTAACCTATTTACTCAGCACTTCCAGTTTTTATATATATATAAAACTTCAAAGTAATATAATTACAGGCTAAGAAAAGACTCCTTAGAATTTCTATCCATAATCCTGCCTGGAATCATGGTTATTCATTATTATATGTGATCTCATATAAGAATGCTAAGCTTTTCAGAAATATAAAAAAGATAAGTTAGAATTTGATACCAAAAGATTACTTTCATTAATTTTTAGATATAATTGTACTTATATATTTTCTATGATGTCACTTTATTTTTTGCTATATAAAATTACTGTATTTATGAAGCACCATGTGATCATGTCTATTAAACAGAATGATTGTTGCACAGAATATTTAGGTGAAAATATATCTATAATACCTAATTCAGCCATTAATTGGCCATGATGCTTAGTTAGATCAACCCTTCTTAATGTTGAGGGCAGAGGAAGGAAATGGCCTAATTCTAGCCTAATAACCATAAGATATTACCAAAGATCAATACATCAGAAATATATTGGATTATAGATAGTTGCTTAGCACATGGGGGACCTTTGTTCAATCCCTATTCCTATAGGAAGTGGGAAAAGTATAAAGAATTGCCAGAAAATGCTTTGTGTATTTAAACTTATGTACACATTCGGCTCTCAGATGTGATTACATTTTCAGCTCCAACATTCAAAAGAATATTCATTTCCTGTTCATTTCCCCCCGTACTGTGAAGATATAGCCACAAGGTCCTCTGCCCTTGTCAGTATAGTTAGAAATGCCAGCCTTTATACAAAGATACATTTTATTTGAGAAAATGAATATTGTATCACCTTATCTCTTGTAAAAATTAGAATAGAACATTTTGTTAAAATGACTAGAAAAAAATAGAGATGCTATATTACATGTGATATGCACAAAACAAAATTTCTAGGTGCCTGAATAATACTTTGCTTACTGATTATAACAGGGATTATGATAGTCGGGGGTTTTTTTAGTCTTTTTAAATTAATACATTATTATGGGTACCAGCATTTATGTTTTTGGGTGTACATATGTATTATACAGAGATTCCATTGAGCTAATTCAACATATCCCACCAACTTAACTTTTTGATGGTGAAAATGTTAAACGTCATTTTTAGCATCTTTAAAATATATATAACATTATTATCCATTGTGGTTAGTAATGTACTATATAACCAAAATGTATTTCCCCACTATAATCAAGACTTTTTTAAAAACTAAGTTTCTGATTCACTTTTGATTTGCATGTGTGTGTGCATGCACATGTGCGCACGCACCCTGTACAGGTGTGGAATTCAGAGGACAACTTGAAGGGAGTTGGTTCGCTCCTCCCCACCAGGCCATCTTGCCAGCCCTAAAATGAACCTTCTACATCCTTTGCTCACAATCTTCCATTTTTCATATGTCCCCTTAGGTGGAGAAGGTGCCTATCCACCTCTTGCAACCCTTTCCTCTATGTTTTTATGAATTCCACAGTTTATACTCAGATTATACAGTGTTTGCCTCTGTGCCTGGTCTATGTCAATTAGCATAATGTACTTAGAAAAAATATCTATATATACCTTTTGAAAAAACAGCCTTGTTTTTAGATTTATTTATTTACATTTATATATATACTGTTTACCCTTATTACATATGGGCACTAACACGCATGCCTAGTGCTCACAGAATTCAGAAGAGGGCATCAAATCCCCCAGGCACTGGAGTAATGAATGGCTGTGAGCCACCATGTGGGTGCTGGGAAACCAACGCAGGCCTTCTGCAGGAACAATTATATTTTCTTAACTGAGCCATCTCCCCAACCCTCAGAATTTCCTTTTTAAAGTTGTATAGTTTGAGTTTATCTCTGTCTGTCTGTCTGTCTGTCTGTCTGTCTGTCTGTCTCTCTCCTCTCTCTCTCTCTCTTCTCTCTCTCTCTCGTGTGTGTGTTGTGTGTGGTGTGTGTGTGAGAGAGAGAGGAGAGAGAGAAGAGAGGAGAGAGAGAGAGAGAGAGAGAGAGAATGCAAAATGTTTGCTTTATCATTTAAATTGTATTCCTTGACAGTTTCATACATGTGTTATAATACATTCTGGTTGTACTCAGCCCACTACCGTCGCATGAATTTCCCTCCCACTTTCATGTCCTTTTGTATTGGTTCTGTTTAGTGACCTTACTAGTTTAACTAGTGTCTCCTATATAGGAATAGGTGTTGCAGCTAAACCAATGGGCATGAGGCACTCTGTATAGGCAATGACTGCCCCTGCTCTTGCAGTACCAACTGACAATAGCTTCCTAGGGAGAGACAGGACACCAGGAGACCCTCTACAACACATGCTGAAATCAAGTCATCTGTCAGTGACATGCATGTTATTTCCAGCCCTTGGCTATTATAACTAATGCTAGAATAAGCAAGAGTATGCATATGTCTATTAACATAGCAATTACTTTGAATATGTAACCAGAAATAGAATTCTTAAGCCATACAGTAAATTCTATTTGCAGGTGGTTTTTGTTTTTTTGAGAAGCCTCCATACTATTTCCCAAAATGTCCATACTACTTTATTACCTTACTAACAACATGTAAGGATTCTTTTTTTTTATCATTTTCTTTTGTTTGTCAGCATTTATCATGTTTATAAGAGCAACCCTACAGGAGTAAGGTGATAGATTAAGTGGTTGTAGTTCTTATTTTCATTGTCTTCATAACTGGAGATGCTGAATGTTTTTTCCATGGACTTGTTTGTCCACTTGTAGCTTTCTATTCAGGAATGTTTATTCAAATTCTGTTCCTACTTTGAATTGGGTTGTTTTCTTGTTGTTAAGTCAGAGTTTCTTCTGTTCTCTAGAACATTAACCCCTTCCTAGCTATATGGTAGGTTGTCCCTGCTCTCTATTGTTTCCTTTGCTGAGAGAAGCATTTAACGTTAAGCAATCACACTTGGCTTTGCTTTGTTCTCTATCTCTTCACAAAATACTTGTTGCCATCCTTTTTTATTATAGCCATCCTCATAGATGTCTAGTGTGTCTCACTGTAGCTTTGTTGTGTTTTTTTGGTTGTATTGTGATGCTGAGGACTGAAGCACAGTCTTGTTCCGAGCTAGGTAAGCAACCTACCAACTGGACACATCCATAGCCTCATTGTAGCTTTGATTTACATTCCATAATAACTAATTATGCCAATCACTATTGACCAGTTGTATCTTTGGAGAAATATAAAGACACAAGCATAATTAATAATAAACTAATTACAAATAAATATATGTTTAAACCCCTTGACTCATTTTCAAAAGGGCTATTACTGTTTTCTGTGGTGGCATAAGAAAGTCTAGGGTACGTTTTCACTGTCTGTATGATTTGATGTTCAGTCATAACTCAAGTGGTTCTATGATTTTGTGATGAATTTATAGCTCTGTTGCTTCTTGAAAAATGCTAACCCCAGCTTCGCCGTCTTCCTTTCTATTTTTTTGCCTCCCTGTGGAACTACATAGTCTAAAACTTGAAACAAGAAGTCAATAATTCATCTCCATGACACTTCTGTGAGGACCATTTCTTTCTGTCTTACATTTAACAGAGATGAAACAGTATTATAGTCATAAAGGTATATCTGTGCCTTAATAGCTAACTAATGTATCTATGGCCTCTTTAAAAATTTATTGAATTTAAGTTTAGGGTGTAACTCAGTGGTTAGAATGTTCTTGCTTTGGACTCCATCTCCAGTGCTGCAAACAATTGATTGAATTTTGCCTATAAATTCTATTCTTTCTATGTGTTAGCTGGTAGGCCCTACAACCTGGCTTTCGGAACAGCTTAGTTACAGAATGCCTCAGCAAAAAATCTGTCTGCTGTTTGCTATAAGGTACCAAATCTCTGCCAGAACAAAACGGTTACACTTTTAATCAAAACCTTACCTAACCTCTGGGATTTCTCTCAGCCATGAAATTATATTGCTTTTAAGTAAAGTTAAAATTATTTTTATAAAAAACTACTTGACATACTAATTTATTTATTCTTTATTCACTGAGCCAAAGCTGTAATAAAGCCCTCAAGATATATTTCAATAATAGCAATCATCTATTGCATTTCTACTGTGTTTCAGGCACGGTGGCAGTAACTTTCATCCTCACATCACCTGTCACAGGAAGCAGTGTTCTCTCATTTTACATAGAAAACCAGACAACAACTTGAGATGTTAATTCGTTTCAACAGAGATATAGGTGGTGAGAAAGGGTACAAAGATAATCTTGTATAATTTACCAGCTTGGGAAGGTGTTCATTTGCCCTTTTGATGTTTCCAGTCCTAATCTCCACATTGAAGTCTTCATGTTGACGTCCTATTGCCCAAGACTTGAGTAGGCTATTTTTTTCCTTGTAGTTGCTTGTTTGAAAGCTTTTTTATTGTTTTTCGTTTTGTTTTGTTTTGTTTTGTTTTGTTTTGTTTTGTTTTGTTTTGTTTTGTTTTTGAGGCAGGGTCTCATGTCAGCTAGGCTAGCCTCAAACTTACTCTGTAACTGAGAATAACTTTGAAATTTGTATCCTGTCCAGGAGGTGTTTTATCCATAAGTATTCCACGGTAGTTATAGGGTACAAGATCGCTTTTACTGGCTCTTGATTCAAACAACTTAAAGTGAAATTTTATATTAAAGTTTAGAATTTTGGTAAGTATCAGAACCAAGACTCATCCCTAAACTGTCCTCTTAGTATCCTTGATATCCTTCTTCCTGTATCACTTTTAGGTTAGACTTTGGATTATGGATTATTGAAAATTATCTATAATGTCATCATCGTGTGACAAAGTTGGGGCTCACATCTTCCATTCATAAAATTAAAAAAAGAACCAAGCTTTACTATAAAAAACTAACTAGATTATACTATAGAGTAGGAAAGAATTGAGTAGTAAATATTTGGTTTGCATCACAATGTTTATTTTTATTTTTTCTTGATTTGTACATTTTGAACTTCTGTTCCAGGGGTACTGCCTATAATAACTAATTATAACTACAAAAAAGAGCTGATTGTAGCATCTGTTTCATTTCATTTCTCTTGTTCTGATAAAAACATTCTGACCAAAAGCAACTGAGTAGAGGGCAGATTAGTTTTAGCTTATAGCCTTAGAGTCCTTCAGTTCAGGAAAGTCAGGACAGGAACTCAAGCAGCTGCTCACATCACAGCAACAGTCAAGAGCACAGAAAGATGAATGCACCTGTGCTGCCTTCTTGCTCTTTTATTCACTCTTATGAAGTTTAGGGTCCAGCTTATGGAATACTGCTGCTCACAGTGGCCTGAGTTTTCCTACATCAATTGACAACCAAAACAACCACTCGCAGACATGTTTACAGAACAACCTGATCTAGGTAATTCATTATTAAGACTATTTTCCCAAGGGGATGGTGACCCCATAGGAAGATCAACAGTGTCAACTAACCTAGACCCCTGAGAGCTCCCAGAGACTGAGCCACCAACCAAAGAGCATACATGAGCTGGCCCGTGGCCCCTAGCACATATGTAGTAAAAGACTGCCTTGTCTGGCCTCAGTGGGAGAGGATATGCCTAAGCCTATAGAGACTTGATGCCCCAGGGAGGAGGGATGCTGGGGAGGTGATGTGGGGGTAGATGGCTGGGTGGGTAGGGGAGCACCCTCTAAGAGGCAGGGTGGTGAACAACTCTGGGAGGGCAGACCAGGAGGCAAGGACAACATTTGGAATGTAAATAAATAACATAATTAAAAATAAAAAAAAAAAAAACTATTTTCCCAGGAGATCCTAAATGTGCTGATTATGGTTACCATAACCCAGGTTGTGGTAAATTGGACTTTAAACTCATCAGCATACTGTTTCTCTATTTCACATGATTGATATCTTTTTTTGTCCCATAAGCTATAACATACATAAGTACTGCTGGCTGAGAGTGGAAGGTCTGAGAGAAGCAGAAAGCAGCTATTACATTGTCAAGTGGGAGAAACATTCATTGAATACAGACTTAATCATTACAGGTCAGGCCATCTCTGGAAGCCTTTTCAGACCTAAGTGTGAGTGATCCATGTCACTGAGTACTTACAACAATCCTATGACGTCATTATCATTCTCACTCTACAGATGAGCAAACTAAGGATCAGAAAGATTAAGTAATTTTTACAAAAGCATACAACTAGTTATTGGCAGATGTGGAATTGATCCTAGATCATTTTGATTCCAAAGATCTTCCGATTATCATGCCTCCAGATGACTTGGCATAGTCATTCACTTGCTCCGACCCTTGAAATACAGTATTGTAATCAGCCTTGTGATAGTGAGGAGCAGCATTTGAAGTAAATGAACTGATGTTATCTAAGACGAGGATTATGGGGGACAATATAAATATAAATCTCTCTCCTGAAACCATTGACACCATATAATTTGGACAAAGAATGCCAGTAAGTAAAAGTCACTAGTGCAGGACTGAGATGGAGCTCGGTGCACAGTGCTTGCCTGGCATCCATGGATCCAAGGGTTCCATTTTAGGCACTGCAAATAAAAAACATAATCACAAGTACTTAGAGCAGACACACGGGGGCGGGGGGAAGCTGCTACTGCATGGTCTAAAAGGACCCTGCTCCCACCAATGTTAACGTCTACTCTACTTCTACTCTATAGTAATTGTGAATGTCAAAATTTGTTTTAGACACAAGGAGCTAAAGTTTCCTGCCACTTATTTCTTTGGCCCGAGAAAAACAAAGAGCTTTACAAACCTACAAAGAAGTACTGTGTAGAAAAAAAAAAACTTGGCTCATACCAAAAATGATCAGTTTAACATTCAAAAATTTCTAGCGCATGCCTTTCTGGTCTAGTAAGCCTCCATCTCTCCACATTTCCTTAGACATTGTTTTGCTAGCATTTATCCTTTGTTACTGTCACCAATAACTTTAGAAGTTCCTGAAGATGCATTCTGAGGGTGTTTGGTTCTGTGCTGAATTTCTTCTTTAAAAAATAAAGAGAATAAGAATGCTCTGCTCTAAAATTAATGGGACCTCTCCATCGTCATAGCCCCTCTTTTCAAAGCTCAGGAATCATCATGGAAGAGGGAGCTGAAAAGACTGTAAGTGCTGGAACCCATGGAAGACTATAAGAAAGTATTTTGTGGCGATGACAGGGCAGCTGCACACATGAACTCGCAGCCACTGTGATCACCTGCACAAGATCAAGTAGCCAAATTCAGGCACATAAGCTAGAGGGGATCAGAAAGTCCTGACCCTAGCTGAGGAGATATTAGCAGTTGGTAGCTGCTAGGGAAGGAAATGTCAGTTTTCTTCACGAATGTGACCCTTGGCAGGTCATTCTGCAGTGGATGACCCGCATCCCTATGCACATACTGGCACTGAGTGGACTAATGGGTTTTCAAAAGAAAGCACAGGAAGTTGAAAAAGCAAGGTGGGAGAAGAAATGATAGAAGAAGGAAGCAGATTGCTTTTGAACTTGAGAACCACTGTGATGGTAAGGTCCATGGGTTTCGTTGCCTCCCAGACAACTCAGTCAGTCTGTACAGAAGCTTCTCATCCAGCCACCAACAGGCACCAGAGAAAAACTGCTTACAAAAGCCCACCCTTTATAGCCAAAGGAAAGCAGGTATGGGTAAAATTATAACAGGAACATTTTTTGCCAAAACCTGTCCTACTTATTAAAGCCAAAAACCAATGAGGGAAAAAAAATCTATAATCTATTTTCCCCACTGCTCTGCAGTTTCAATGAGTTACATCCAGAAATTAATCTTCTACACCACTCCCTTCCTCTACAAGGACAGAAGCGTGTTTCTCTTCCACCACTGGGATATTGCTAGCACGTGTGAGCAGATAGCTGGGTCCTTTCCCACTATCTGACCATACAGATGACACCCCTATTCTGCCGCTGTACTGTCTTAACTTAGTCTAGTCGTGCCATTCCCACTGAGCAGCAAGACAAGGTTAGTTGCTACTAAACTTCACAATACTATCTTCATGTCAGTGAGTACTAATGGGGACAGGTATTGAGCTTTCACCCCTACGCACTATCAGGAAGTTTATACTAAGTTCCCTGCTTTTCCCTACACCTAGTGTCAGAAAGGCCCAGTGAGAAGTTGAAGCTCCATACTCACAGGCAGTAAAGAATCTAAGAGGCAGCATGAAGTAGGACTACCCAGCACTTCCAGCCACAAACTCTAGGACTACCCAGCACTTCCAGCCACAAACTCTGAGGTCAAAAAAAGACCCACTGGGGATCTAAGCCTCTAATTCAGTAAGGCTTAAGTGGTAAAAGGTAGAACTTCTTAGCATTCTTCATTCATATCCTGGTGTCACCAAAGCATAGCTGGAAGCTGAGCTTACACCTTGCTTTCAGAGGCTGCAGAAGCACTGTGGGTTATTCTTCTGTCTCAGCTGACATCACTCCGTCAATCATCCTGAGCCTGCTGAAGTGCCAAGAAACTGCAGCATACCACCAGAAGATTTTTGGCACATTTCTCTCTATGGCATCCCTACAAATGCAGCTCAACTACAAAATGTAAGGTAGACCAATACATGCACGTTGTTAGCAAACAATCCTTCATTACATACATGTCCCTTCACATGCTTGCTTTAGCAGAACATCTTCTCTCCTGTGTCTGGTTCAGCCAAACATTCCTTCACGAGTCTACCCCAGCAAAACACCATCCAACACAACTGACTTTCCAAAGAACCCTTACATTTCCACTTCACAGATTAGTAAAAAGCTGTTCAATTTGAACAACAGAAAGAAAATAAGACTAAAAACTGAATAGAGCCTTTTGTGGTTTGAATAAGAATGGCCCCCATAGAGCCGGGCGGTGGTGGCGCACGCCTTTAATCCCAGCACTTGGGAGGCAGAGGCAGGCGGATCTCTGAGTTCGAGGCCAGCCTGGTCTACAGAGTGAGTTCCAGGACAGCCCGGGCTACACAGAGAAACCCTGTCTCGAAAAACCAAAAAAAAAAAAGAATGGCCCCCATAGGCTCATATACTTGAATGCTTAGCCACCAGGGAGTAGCACTATTTGAAAGACTAGAAGTATTTGGAGGTGTGGCCTTGTTAGAGGGCATATGTTCCTGGGGGTAGGCTCTGAGGTTTCAAAAGTGCATGACAAGCCCACATATTATCAGTGTCCAAAGGATAAGAGAAAGAGGTACATAGTAAGAACTTGTAAGTTATGGATGATTTGAAAAGAGAATTCTGGCACATACAATGTCAATAAACCTACAATACATTGTCCAAAGTGAATTGAGACAATGAAAATAGACAAATATATGACATTCTGAGAATAGTCAAATTGATAAAGAGAGAACTTAGAAAGGGGGGTGACTCAGTGGCGAAGGGCAATTGTCACCAAGCCTAAAGAACAGAATATAATGCCCAGGACATTAATGGTGGAAGGAGAAAACTGACTCCCAGAATTTACCCTTTGACCTTCATGTGTGTGCTGTGGCACACCCCTTCCCCAACACACAAAAAGCTAAATAAAAAGAAAATTTTTAAAGAGAAAGTAGAATGATGATTGTAAGGAGGTTGTGGGTAGAGGGGTATTGCAAGATGAAAAGAGTTTAAAAATACCAATATAAATATACTAAACACTTCTGATCAATACCCATAAAACTGTCACAATGGTAAATGATACGCCATATGTATTTTATCACAATTAAATTGATTGTTTAAAAATAAATTTTGGCTGATAATTCCACAAACTTGGCAAAATGCACAGTTACAAGTTTAAAGAGCTCAGTGATATCAAAGTATGATAAATCTGAATAACTCAATGCCAAGGTATATCATAATTAATCTCTTTGGGATTGGGGTCTTTATTTATCAACTTATTATCTATCTATCTGTCTGTCTGTCTATTTATTGGGAGATCTGGCAAGCTGGCAATGAACTCCCTGGGTAGTCCATACTGACACTAAACTTGCAAATTTCTTGGTATAGCTTCCTAAATGCTAGGATTATAATATTGTGCTACCATGCCCAGCTCTCATAATTAAACATCTGAAGACTAAAGGTAAAGAAAGCAATTGAAATAATCCAAGGGAAAAGATGCATTAGAGGAATACCAATTTAACAATGAACATATTCTTGTCTAAAAGTATTGAAGCCAGAAGAAAATGTCATATTTCTCAAGCACTAAAAGAAAACAGCTGTTAATTGCAGATTCTATATCCATAGAATCCCCCCAGAAATGAGGATAAAATAAATGAATTTCCATACAAAGAAACCTCAGAGTATTTGTTCCTGGCAAATGTATTCTTAAAGATTATCTAAAAAATGTTTTAGAAACAAGTGATAATAGAAGAGACCTCACAACTTCAAAAAGAACAATGCTGAAAGAGTAGGTATAATAAAGTGTCCTACTTCTTATAAATTTCATAAATTATTTTTATGGTTGAAACAAAAAATATGCCACTATCTGATAAAATGTTCAATGTTTTTTGAGGAAATACCTAATCATAATACCTAGAGTCCTAAGTACATAAATACACAGAAAAATCATTATTTAAATCAATACTTGTGCATAATTATTCACAACACTATTATTTAAACTATTCCCAAAGCAGAAACTACCCAAATATCTATCCACTCATGAATAAGTAAAATGTCGTATATCCATACAATAGAACATTATTCTTCAGAATACCAATATGTGTTGTAATATCCTTGAACCTTGAAAGAATTATGCTAAGTGAAATACATCTGTAACACATTATATTCCATTTATTTATGAAATATTCAGAATAGACAAATCCATAGAGACAGAAAGTAGATTAGTGCTTTGGGATGAGTATAGAGGTTGGAAGAAAATTAGGAGTTTGATAAGATATAGAATACAAGGTTTCTTTCAGGATAATAATGATCTAAAAACTATTATGTCAGTGTTTGACAGTCCTAAAGTCATTAAATTTACCTGGGGCTTTTTCCTTCTTTCTCTCTTTTTTTCTTTCTTTTCTTTTTTGTTTTTATTTCTTTGGATGGCCCAGTTAATGTCAGTAGAGAACTCTAACAAATATTAGAACTAACACAAACTTTATCCAATTTCTTCTAGAAAATAGGAAAGGAATGAACATGATATCATTTACTTTATGAGTTTAATGTCACCCTAATACCAAAATGAGACAAAACACCACAAAATGTAGAAAATAAGGACTAAAGTCATCATGAAATTCGATATAAAAATTCTCAACAAGATATTAATACTACAATGTATAAAACAGTTATACTTCATGATAAAGTGGAATTTGCCCCAGTCTTCATGCAAGACTGGTTCAGTATTTGGAAGTAAATTTATCTCCACATATTGAAAGTGAAATAGCTTCGTGAGTAAAGGTGCTTGAGTTCAGTCCCTGGAACCTACGTGGTAAAAGGAGACAACAGACTCTGCAAAGCCACATGAGCTGTCTCACACACATGAGCACCACATATACACAGGCACAGGCACACAGGTCTAGTCCAGAGAGATGGCTCAGCAGTTAAAAGCACTTGCTGCTCTTCCAGAAGACCCAAGTTTTATTCCCAACACCCATATTAGGCAGCTTACAATCATCTGTAACTCCAACTCTGGGAGATCCAATACCTCTGTCCTTTGCAAGCAGCTGCACTCAGATATAGCAAAAAAAAAAAAAAAAAAAAAAAAAAAAAAAAAATACAGCTAGCATCATACTTTATGACTGCTTTCTCCCTAAGACTGAAAGAAACAAAGCAAAGCAGTTGTAGTTTCTTATTGTTATTGACAATACTAGAAAATGCTAGCCACTTTACTAAAACGGGGGGGGGGGACATCTACTGGTTCAGTTCAGGTTTATGTTGATGAGACCTTATAGGTGTCGCTTCTGACATTCCTAGGAGACAAATCTCATAGCAAACTCCCTGATCCTCTGGCTCTACAATCTTTCCACTCCCAACTTCCACAATTATCCCTGCACACTGACTAGTTATCCAATACCAAATGATCAGCCCTAAAAACATACATGCAAGTAACATGATATGACTAAGTAGGTTGTATTTATGTATTTAGGAATATAACATTTATTTATAATATTATATATGTACATATACATAATAAATATAACAAAGATTACTGAAAAGGGGGCCATGAATTTGAAAGAAAGCAAGAGGGTATATGGGAGGTTTTAGGGAGAAGAAAGGGGGAAGTGGTTCTATTATAATCTCAAAAAATAAACAAAATTAATTTTTTAAAGGTATAACTGGTATTTGTTTTGTATTTTTAAGGAATAGAGATTTGTATTAGGTGGTAGTGTCTCATGCCTCTAATCTCAGCACTCAGGAGGCAGAGGCAGGCAGATCTCTGTGAATTTGAGGCCAGCCTGGTCTACAGAGTGACTTCCAGGACACCAGGGCTACACAGAAAACCTGTCTCAAAACAAAAGAAAAGGAATAGAGATTTTTGTCTGGTTTTAAGTTTGAGCAGGTTCTGTGCATACGATCACCACTGCTGTGAATTCTTTTGTGCTTCCCTGCTGTCTAGAAAACAATTTCCTGTAGTCCTCTAATACCTCTAGCTTCTACAGTCTTTCTGACACCTCTTCTGAAATGACCCCCTGAGTCTTTGGAGGAAGGAGTGTGATACAGATGTCCCATTGAGGGCTGATCATTCCATGGTCTCTTATTTTCTGCATCTTGACCCAGTTGTGGGTCTGTGTTGATTACTACTACATGTGAACAGAAGTTTCTCTGAGAAGAGTTTCAGAGATCAGCTGATCTCTAGTTAAAATGTTAAAAATTAATAGTCAGCTTAGTACTATTGTCTATCTTGAAGAGTAATGGTAGTATGTACCCCACCAAAGACCTTAGGTTCTTGGCCCCAATAATTATGCCAGGCATGAATTTCAACTTGTGGATCAGGCCTGAAATCAAGTTAGAGAGTGATTGTTTACCCCTATATTATTGCCATTACTGTACCCGTCCAGCATGTCTTGGAGTAAGCACTTGAGAGCTACTCCTTACCAAGGAAGTATTGGAGTTTGGTAGCGGCTGTAGGAGTGTTAGCATTGGCCCTGGTAACATCAACCATGCTCCAGTACATCCAAGTATATATGAGCAACACAAATTTTATTTAAGGAGATTTTTATGATGTGAAGCAGTGTGAAACAGGCTCTCAATTTGTAGTTGTGACTGTTTGGAAACTTGCTCTGTAGACAAGGCTGACCTGTAACTCATAAAGATCTACCAGGCTCCCAAGTGCTAGGACTTAAGGTGTGCACCACATGCCTGATGGGTTTTTTAATAATAAATAAAGGCCACAACATATGCTGGATAGGGAAAAGGAGGTTGATCTAGGAGGAGTTGGAGAGAGGAGTGATAGGACTAAAATACATTACATGAAATTCTCAATGAACTAATAGAAAATGAGAAAAAGGAACAAAGTTGATATACTTCTCACTTAGTAGAAAAGCAAGTAAAACTGCTATTTGTAGATTATGTGACTGTCTATATAGGAAACTTTAGAAATCTGTAAAAGAAACCTAAGATTAATTACTTCAGCAAATTTGCAGAATACAAAATAAAAACACAAAAACACTTAATTCTCTATGCCTTTCTTGTATATGAAGTTTCTTAGTTAAAAAAAAAAAAAAACTGTGGTTAAGTCATAGGGTCATAGGATTTGTTTGTTTTTGACCATTGCTTGGGTTTTGATTTTTGAGACATGGGCTTGCTATGAGCTCAATCTGGCCTCACACTCACTAAGTAGCACAAACGGATCTTGAACTTATAGGCTTCCTGTCTCAGCCCTTCATGTGCTGCTAATACAATCTAGCACTAACATGTTGACATGGAGGTTATTATTTCTATATTATGGCTTAAATCCACCAAATTTTACATTTTTTTGACATTTGTATTTTTATTTTTATTTCCTTTTTTGCTGTTTCATGTGTTATAATTCCATTGCAGTGGTGCATTATGGGTATATTTCTCTGTCTAGATAAAAGAGAGAGAGAGAGAGAGAGAGAATATATATTGTAATTGCCTATGAATTTATTATATAATACATGTGAATTACTCCTCTATTAGATCATCATTTTACTCCCTTTACAAAGATAGAAATCTTACCACTCTGAAGTCCCTTCTTTTCACCATACATTCTAATTATCTTAATGTCCTTGACATATGTCAGGAACACAATGATACAATGTTGTAACTTTATTTTTTATTTATTTCTTTGTTATACATCAGAAAACAAGATGAATAACATGTATCAGACTTTACCTATAATCTTATTCCCTTTTCTATTGGTTCCTTTGTGGTTGTGTAAGATTCCTTGTTTCTCATTTATTTTTTTAGACCATTTTTCAGGTAATCAACTGGTAACACATTCCCTTTGTTTCCCTTTGTCTCATAATTTTTTAGTATATCTTTTATTTCCATACAGCACTTTGAATAGGTAGCGCTAAGATTGGAGTTTAACATTTCTTTTGACAATTGAAAAAGTATGCAGTGCTTCTTCATGGCCTTCCTATTTTCTGATGTTATATACATTACCATTTAGGTTGCTTTTTCACTACACATAAGGCTTCATTCTTCTCTGACTACATTCAAGGTTTTAAACTTAATGGTGACTTTCAGAAATTTAAATACTATATGGCTGCTGTTGACTCCATCAACTAAGTTTCTGTTTTCTTAACCTCTGTTTTCATTTTCATTTCGGGTATTTCAATTTGGTTCTTATTTATAGCTTCAATTTCTTTGCTAAGACTACTTCTTTATGAGATGACTCTTTCAGTTGTATCAACTGTGTTCATAATTATTCACTAAAGCTTTCCTTGATGGCTACATTACAAATATGTGTCATATGGTCCTATAATCTCTGTCATCTCACTGGTGTCTTCTGGTTTTAATCTTTTTTTTTTTTCAGTTTGTTAGTGTTTGTTTGTGGTATAATGTGTGAGTTAATTGAAACTTCAACAGCTCATATTTTATTTAATGTTCTAGATTTTGTTTAAAATCTTTTGCCTTAATTGTCTTTTCAAGACACCACTCCAGTAGGAGAAGAGGAATTTTCCACCTCATTCTTGGTCCGCTTTGACACTTAAGGGAGAAGGGGCTTTTTATAGTCCTTGGTAAAATGGAAGTTCTAGCTACCAGTAACTTAGTGAAGTCTACTTCATGCTGAGCATGAAGTGATTGTCCACATACAAACGTATGATTGCCATGTTGTTACTTTACAGCCCATTTCTTTGTTTTCTAATTTTTAATTTTTTTCAAAGGAATTTATAATTGCTCCTTAGAGGAGAAAATTTTATGATGGTGCTTTGAAGCTTACATAATCCCAACAATCTGATTTATGTCACTATTACATCAAGAGATTTTCTTTTTCTCATTTATGTTGTTATGTGCCTGGTTCTTACTATAGATGGTTGATGATATTAATGTATCCTGGACAGTGTGGCCTATAGATGGCCCCTGACTTATAATACTTCATCTTATTTTTTCTAGCTTATAGGGATTCAAAAGATATAGAGTCAATAAAACTATATTTCAGATTTGGATGTCAGTCTTACCCTAAGCTAGCAATGTGTGGTATGATTCTCTTGAGGTTTGCAGGAGCAGAGAAACAAGGCTCCCAGTTAGTCATGGAATCACAGTGGAAAATAAACCAGTGTTCGACATTCTCAGTGTGGGAAATGTTGAATATATTTTCTCCTCATGATATTTTCAATTTGCAATAAGTTTGTCATTAAAATTCCAACTGAAAGTCAAGCAGGACCTGTACTACACTAGAGAACTCTTAACAAAAATTATGTTTTCTCCTATAATGTTTTTGGGCGTAGCATATCCATACTGCCTATTTTTTAGAATGATTTAGTAGAGATGGAGAATATTCTATCTCTGCTGGTAGCTATAAAAAGAAAAATATATATACCTAATTGTGCTATCTTTTGCTGCCATGGAAAGAGTCAACAGACAAAGATTTTGTTTGAGTCTTTCTACTAGATTGAGGTTCAGAGTCACTGGAAGTGATTTTCCTTCTGGGGCTCATTAAACGATCAGGAGACATCAGGCCTTGGTTGCTTTGGACATTGGATAGAGATTTGGCAGATACCTTGCCTATATTATCTGATTCTGTTTGTGGTGGGTCAGGGTCCATTAGGTCTGGGTAGAGGTTATAAAGCACAGGACATGTGACACTCTGCAGTGCAAGATTACCTACTACTGTGGCACAGAGCAAGGGATGGGCCAGCTTGCTCGAGTTCCACTATTTCCATTTTGTTGAAATGAACAGATGCCTTTGCCACTGGGTAAAGGGTTCTCTGCTGAGTTTCTACTAGTCTTCCCCATTCCTTTCCCTCTATTTTTGTCTGTGCTTGCTGCTCTAAACTTTATTTGTTTTAAATTATGATAAATGATAGTGTCTTTATATTTTTTGCATTTAATTCTTCATATAATATCATCTTTTTGAAATCCATTCATCTTGGTAAAACATAGATGTATAGTGCATTCATTTTAAATAATACTATAGAATTTTCTGTTGTGTGAATATGCAGCATGCTGTTTATTCATTCTCCTGTTGGTGGGCAGTGAAGCCTCCACTCCTTCTTTATAAACAAAGCCAGGATAAATGTTCCCATACATATCTCCTTGGATACTGACTGTATTTGTGGAGAGTTTATCCGAGCCGCATTTCAAGGGGAACAGCTAAGCCATAGGAGACTTAGAGCATTGTCATCTCATCAGATATTACCAAACTGCTCAGCAACTGTGCATGAGATAGTACATTTTGTCATAAATTCACCAAAACCAGTGTTGAAATACTCAATTTGATTCTCCTTTAACCTATGGATTTGCTTTTGACTTGTTTAAAAAAAAATCATTTCATAAACTAAGATCACAAAAATATTCTTCAGTATGTGTATCTACTAAAATTTTTTTGCCTCCAAATTAGGACTTTAGTCTTTATCTGTAATTTACTTTTGTGTATAATCTAATAAAGGAATACTATTTATTCTACTTTTTCCAATATTAGTAGCTAATTATTCCAACACCATTAATCATTTATTTAGAATTCCACTTCAAACATATCTCACACTCCCATTTTACTTACATTGATTCTAAAGTTTACAAACAACCCCAAATGAGATCACCTAAAATATTGAATTTAAATACATGTATTACAATAAAATACACTGAAACCTTAATCTTAATCCCATTTTCTATTATTACTGGAACTTTGGGACAGAAATAAAGATTAAAGCTAATTAAGTCCCTACTAACATCAATTAATTACTGATTATGTATTAGGTACTGCCAGGCAAATTAATGCTAGGATCATTTTAATTTATTCCTTGTATCATCTTTGAGGATCCTATGATGTTATTTTTCTATTACAGATAAAAATACAAAAATGTTGAAAGTCATGTTGCAAGTTGCATGTTGCAGTAGTGTGATTGCTCATCAAACCTCAATTTTACATATAGACATACATACATACATACCATATTACATACTACATACATACATACATAGCTTGTCTTGGTCAACACAGTAAGATTGACAGAGTTTCAAGTTTAGCTCCAGGTGATTTTAATGAGTGCTTTGTCTTGCTGCTTTACTGCAATATTATATAGTTACTTTTTTCATTGCTGTTATAAATATCTGACAAGAAGCAGTTTACAGAATCAAGAGTTCTTTTTGGCTTACAATCTGAAGGCATATCATGGTGGGGAAGTCCTGGTGCTAAGAGCTTGCAGTGGCTGGTCCATCCATAGTGCATCCACAGTCAGGAAATAGGGGGTACTAATTCTCATGCTCAGCTAGCATTCTTTCTACTCAGTCCAGGACCTCAGCCCCTAGAATGTTGCCACCCACAGTTAGGGTGAGTCTACCCACCTCAATTAACCTAATCCAGGTAATTCCTCTTAGGTGTACCAGGAAGCTTGTCTCCTAAGTGTTTTTTTAGATTCTATCACGTCAACAACACTAGCCGTCATAACTATCTTTAAGAGAAAAGTGACATCCCTGCACTGAGATAGATATGAATTTGTACATTATGAGTAAAATATATGTGGCAAGGAGTATTGTGCCTTGAATGACCAAGTTCAAAGAGTGACTGTTTTGCATTTTATATACGTGATCATTAGGAAAGATCTGCCTAAGATGAATTCTTGGTTACTCTTCCATCACCTCCTCATTCTCTATTTCTCTATCCCTTATTTCTTGAAGTTGGAATATATATAATTTAGTTGTCAATGCACTTCCTGCTAAGCTGTAAGTTTTGAGGAGGAAAAGGGCAAAAAAAGTATGATTAAAGGAAGGTTGAATCACTTATCCTTGTTATAATTTTTATACAAGAATGGATTCTGTCCATTAAAGGCACCAAATGTAGTGCTGATATGATATCAGCCTTTGCATGATTTTATCATATTATGATAATTGATTTCTTATTGAGCTATCATTTTCCCTCATTTGAAATCAATGCCCTAATCTAAGAGTGTTTAAGAAGTTAGAATAAGTAGCAAAAATAAGAGATTTGGCGTCAGTCTTAACTGAGCCTTTTACTGAAAGATCCTAGAGCTCTTCATGTGTGGGGCAAGTGGAACCCTATCACCAGACAAAAACTGGGAAGGCTGAGCTGACTCAAAACCCCAGTACTTCTCATATCTGAGAACGGTAGGTGTTTCATCTACTCCTGACCTGGTTTGTGTCCTGGAGCACATGACCACAACCCCCACATGAGGACCTTGACAACTAGTCACACAGCAGAGCACAGAATTCTCCATGCTAATGAGGTATCTAGATGGGCTGTGAGGGTTTAGCCAATAAGTTTCCCTTCCAGGACATTCCTTCCTGCAAAAGGTATTTTGTCTCTGGTCTACCCTGAGTAAGTGGTATGCATCCATTTTCTACTACAAATAAACAGTTTAGACAGGCAAGGACTGTTTCTCTCATCAAGAGAAGGCTGTGGGCGAAGCCTTCACCATACAGAGCCATTGTTGCCTAAGTCTCTGTGCTCCAGATACCCTTGAGCTAAGCTGGATTCCCCCCCTTTCAGGCCAGAGCTTGTTGTTGGCCCACTGGCCCTTAATTCTCAACTCCTTGTGTTTTCTAGCTGGGTGCACAGGAGTATGAGAACCCCAACCTTGTCCACAGCCTGTGCCCCAGGCTGGGATCTTAGGCTGTGTTCATCCTAGGCATTCCTCAAGCCCAGCACCTGAGGATGGAATGTAGCCTAGCACCTCCCCATTTTGTCTGCCAGAGCCGCATTCACACACCCCAGCGGCAAGGCAGAGCATGGAACTACATTCATAGAGGTTTAATTTTTTTATCTGTAGACTGGACAGTAATAGAAAGACAATGGTAGAATTAAATAAAATGTACTTTATAAGCTACTACATGTTGCTGTTCTCATGCATCCATTGTTCTCTAACTTATTTTTGTCATATGTCTACCACTAGTGCCCTGCTAGATGGCCCTAATGCTACCAGTTTCATAGTAATCACTGACTCCTGATTCTGTCTTCAGATTTTATTTAGTAGATCAGAAATGAGGCCCAGAAATTTGTATTTTTTTTAATTCTCTCCAAATAATTCCTTAAACACAACCCAGATAAGAGGTAGACACACTTGTTCCAGAACACTTAGCACCTTATATACAAGAAACGATTTCCTGCCCCTGACTGGGATTCCCAGCTAAAAGCAGGTTACAGTAAGAGGTCGCAAACCAGCCTTCCTTAATACTCCGAATTCCTAGCCCTCCTAGGTTATAAGGAACCCAGCCTCATGATCTCTTAACACCCCCTCCCACTTCTGTGACTCCAGCTGCATCCTAAGTACTTTGAAGCAAAGACTGGTAAATTGAGCCAGCAATTATTGCCTTTTAAAATGATTTTTGAGGGTTTTCTTTGAAAAGTCTTAGTCAATGGGAACAGAAGACTATGAATAACACCAAAATATTTAGCTGTCTATTGAAACTTCTTTACAGTATCATGTAAAATAGGAACAGATGCAACTAGACCAGAGCTTGGTTAGTAGGTAACAGATTTATGGACTTGCTCATTTAAAAATTAAGGTTATAAACAACATATGTCAAAATCCTATAAAACTGCTCTGGAAAGCATCTTCCTAGAAAGCCCAAATCCCTGTTAATGTTCCGAATTTGCTTTCAGAACTGAAAGATGACATTGTATACATCTGCTTAAAACAATGCTTCCTTGAAACAAAACGAACTCTGTGTGAGTGTGCATTCAGTAGCCACCCTAAAGTTTCAAGCACCTAGTCTCTTCTCAGAATGGAATCTATCCAATCCCTTGAGAGGAGAAAGCTTTTTCATTTACAAATACAGGTGGCGTTGCTATGAGTTACAGTTTTCTGGAAGCCTTTGCACATAGCTCATGCTTTTAAGACAAAGGAAGTCATATGAGAGTGAAATCACCAGGTCTTTGGTCTATCCTGAAGCCTAGAGACTTGAGAAGAATCTCAATTGGCTCCTTTTCCTTTTATTGTCACATCTGCAAGTCTCCTGTTGAATCTCTCTAGTCCACTGTTCCCTCTAATGAAGTCATGTTCTGTGCTCAGGGCAGTAATATCCTCAGAAGCAGATGTCTCCATAAAGCATGACCTCATCCTTGGAATGGGAAAAGCCCGCAGTCGACTGTTGGGGTAATATTGGGAAGAACTTTGTTTAAAAATAGTTTTCGTAAATAATGTGTTCAACTTTTTATATATTTCTATTAAAAGGACAATCTAGTTTTCTTGCTGTTTTTTGTTAACCTTGCTCCTCTCTTCCAAAAGAGGCAGTCATTGAGCTAGAGGTAAACAACGGAGTCTCAAAGAGCTCAGACACTTCTACCCAGTTGTTTGGTCAGATAGGCAAACTTAGGATTTGTCTAGATGTTAAATCTATGCTCTGTATGAGACCCCACTGAATCACAACCTACATTTCAACTAGCCTTTTCATAATATCCCTGGAGCTTAGGAAAAATAAGCCAAAGTGTCCAAGGAAAGTTACTGACCCAGATGTTCCCAGCAAATGAGGCAAGTGAGAAGATCGCTAGACAAGGAAAGGACTGAGGAAGAGCAGAACAATTAGAAGGATGCAGTTTAAAGCCAACCCAAAACTTGCTTAGAAACATAGATATATGGTAGGTCGTTCCTGGAGACTGGCCTCTCAAATCACTGCAGGAAACTGGAATACATGACACCTGCACACTCCGGTCCCCCCATAGCCAGGCCTTTTAGTTATAACCTACGTGTACCAGTGTGCTCCTCACTTTCTTGGTGTTTGTGCATAAAGTAAATGCAAAAGAGGCAATAAAAGGTCCAAATATTGAATTTACTAAATATGGAAGGATTGTAAGGCAATAAAATACATATCAGTTAAGCGTGATACCTGCTATTTGTAAATTAATTACTATATTCCCATAAGATGTCTGTTTCAGGAACATCTATGGCATTAAAAATGAAGAATGCTAATAATTCTATAAATATTAATTGATGAGAATAAATATGAAAATACATTTCCTTTCCCAATTCCCATATTAGTCACTTTGGCTAGCAACCAGTCCCCATCCAATGACCTATTAAAGCTGCAATCCCTCACCATAATGTTTTTCCATGGCAAAACCTCCAAGAATCCATTTCTCCTTGAAAACTTTTCTGCACACTCTAACTTTCATCCCTCCTATTTCTAATGTCGCTGCAGATAACATTGGCCCTTGATAAGAAAGTCATGGAGAACCGTTAAAAGAGATCATGACATTTTTTGTTGCTGTTGGTGGTGAGGATATTTATGCCTAAGTATGTGTGTTTGACTAGCACGGTTGAGAGAATTGTTTAAAATGTAAACTAAACTAAAATCATATACCATTTATCCCTCAAAAAGTGCTACAAACTAGGAACAACAGAATTGTTTTTCTTTCTTTGTGATAGTAGGGATTGAACACAAAGCCTTTAGCATGCTACACAAGCACTATTCTGTTGACATATATACCCAGCCTGTTTGCATGTGTGCGTGTGTGTGTTTTGCGTATATGTTCTTGTATGTGTGTACATATGTGTAGATGTGCATGTGGAGATCAGAGGTCAACATTGGGTGCCTTCCTCAAACTACACTCCATCATATGTTTTTGAGACAAAGCCTTTGCTAAATCTTGAGATTGACAATTCAGCTAGACCCAGGAAGTCTTCTGCCTCTGCCTCCACAATTCTGGGATTTAAAACACACAGTGCCATGCCTAGCTCCTGACATGGCTGATGGAAAATGGAATTCAGGTCCTCGTAATTGTACAGCAAACACTTTATTAACTGAGCCATCTCCCACATCTACCCAAACCCTGGATATTATTACATGGATATTATTGGATGTCTTTTTTCTACCAGGGTCATACACTACCCAATGACATCCTAGAAAACAGGAATTATACCCAAATCAATCAAGATACTATAAAACCAAACACTCCCAAGTACTATAAACTGTTACAACACATAAATAAAGAATGGATGCTTCCTGGCTCATTTTGTGAAATGAATATGAAGGAAACTTAAGATTTCTCAAATTTAATAAAGGTCTTAAATAACCAGCCTCGCAAGACATAGCTGCTGACCCACTATTGGCATGAATGTCATGGGACTAATCATCTTCTTTAGGGTTTCTATTGCTGTGATAAAACATCATGACAAAAAGCAACTTGGGGAACAAAGGGTTTATTTTATCTTACTGCTTATAGTTCAGGTGAATACTGACAGAATCTAAAGGCAGGAACTGATGCAGAGGGCCATAGAGGAGTGCTGCTTGTTGGTTTATTCTCCAAAGTTTACAGAGCCTGCTTTGTTATATAGCACAGGCCCACCTACCTATCCAGAAGTGTGCCCCCTCCACACCAGGCTGATCTTGCACACATCGATCACTAATTAAGAAACATGTACCGCAGGTAGAAGGCATTTTCTCAACTGAGAATCCTTCTTCCCAAATGACTCTAGCTTGTATCAAGTTGATATAAAAACCAGCCACCTCAGTAACCAACTACTTTGTGATTAGATTTAAGGTTCACTCCGCAGAAGGAATCCAGACCTGGCACCATTAATCAGAGGTGAGAACCTGTGCCTAGATAGGTCATCAACCTAGAGAAGAGCCCAATACTATTATTATTATGCTCAATGAACATAGCTTTAAATCAAATCCTAGTGAATTTTCACTATACCTATAAATTAGTGTGTCTCTCACATGTTATCAGAGATGCTGCTTTTTATAATAAATTAGAATTAAAAACTGAGACCCAAAACTGGTCAAGGTCTAGAAAAATAAGAGACTGTAGAATGTTTAGCCCTAAATAGGATGTCTACATCATACCTCCTTTCTTCTCCCAGGACTTGGGATCATTGCAGAAGAAGCAGAAAGGTTGTAAGAGGCAGTAGATGACTACAAGGAAATAGTATTTGACAGAGCAAAGCAGTTGCGCAAATAAGCTCACTGCAGTTGTTACAGCATGCACAAGACCTGCATAAGCTCAAGCCAAACCAAATTCTAGCATGGAGAGGGGAGGTGGGCATGAATTCCCACCCCTAGCTAAGGAGCTATTGGTAACTAGTAGGTGCTAGAAGAGGAAAAAGTCAGTTTTCTTTACGGATTTTGGCCCCTGGTTAGTCAACAAAGATCCATTGGAAGACCACGTACCCAGGAGTATATAGGCAGCACATATTTTTTTGATGGGTTTTTCTTTTTCTTTTTTTTTTTTTTTTTTTTTTTCAAAAAACAAGGTGGTCCTAGGGGAATTTGGGTGAGGGGTAAATATGATCACATACATTGTATTAAGTTCTCAAAAAACTAAGTTTTTAACATGTGAAAAGGGGTTGATAGCATTATAAAATAATTTATAGAGATTTTTAAGGTTATTTTCTTTGTCTTTCAATAAAGGAAATAATTTATAAAAACCATCAGAAAAAATCTGAAACTAGCAAATCAATCCTGAAAAATATTTACTGTATTATGTGTCGTGACCATTTTGTACTAGGAATGTAAAGATGATTCAGTGATATGAAAAAGTTTAATGGTTCATTACATCAACTCAAAGGATATAAGTCAATGATCAACTCAGATAAAAGGCACTTGATAAAAATGTAGCATCCTTTTATAATATTTCTTAGTAATCCCAGCATAACTTGGTTTAATAAGCATGGTGCTTAGAGGCCTTCTTACTAAAGTTGGGATGCTCAACATTAATCTTGAATTTCTTTTTTTTTTAAGATTTATGTTATTTTGTGTATGTGAGTGTTTTACCTGCATGTATGTGTGTTCAGCACATTGACATCCAATGACATTGGGGGCCAGAAGAGGGCATCAGATCCCTAGAGCTGGAGTTACAGGTGCTTGTGAGCCAGTATAAGGTGCTAGAAACTAGGCCCAGGTCCTCTGGAAGAGTGGCCCATGCTTTTAACTGCTGAGCCACTTTGAATTTCTTACTAATACAATGAAGAAGTATAAATATCAGAGAGTTATATAAACACTCATCACTTACTAATTATATTCTGTAGCTAGTAAACACAAGAAATCTAACTGTAAAGATACTGTAAGTAGAAATCCTCAAGGTGAAACCCCAATGGAGGAGTTAGAGAAAGGACTGAAGAAGATGAAGGAGTTCAACCCCATAGGAAGAACAATATCAACCAACCAGAGCCCCCAGAGCTCCCAGGGACTAAACCACCAACCAAAGAATACACATGAAGGGACCCATGGCTCCAGCCGCATAGTGGCAGAGGATGGCCTTATCGGGCATCAGTGGGAGGAGAGGCTCTTGATCTTGTGAAGGCTCCATGCCCCAGTGTAGGGGGATGCCAGGGCAGGGAGACAGGAGTGTGTGGGTGGGTGGGTGGATAGAGGAACACCCTCATAGAAGCAGGGGAGGGAGGATGAGATAGGGGATTCTGAGGAAAAAGGATAACATTTGAAATGTGAATAAAGAAAATATCTAATAATAATAATAAAAAAGAAATCCCCAAGGTGGCTAGGCTATGTGTGTCCATTTCTTGTAGTATGAGGACAGTATCAGCAAATCTTCTGTTCAAACAACATTTGTAAGTTGAATATAGTTGAAAACTCAGCTGGAAACAGTTTTTATAGGCAGTTAAATCCTTTAAGGCCATTTCAGAGTCATGTATGCCTTGAGATCATGACCCTGAACAGCAATTCGTATTAGATAAAAAGGCTTGATTATTTGAGCTTTCTGCTTACTTAGGTTTAAAATGAATGAAGTTTGTACAGTAATGGATGAATCTTTTTCCCAAAGTGATGAATTTATATTTATTTAATGTCCAGAGACTATTTTATCCATTTTCTTTGTTATTTTGTATAATCCTTAAAATACCTCTGTCAGGTAAATGATATTGTCTCCATTGTACAAGTGTGGCTTCACTAACTCAGAGATGCAACTATTTCCTCAATGGCACACAGCACTTGGTAAGAGAGGAGCTTCAGCTTGAATATAATTCTGTGGCTTCAGAGACCATGCCTTTTCCAAAACCAGTTCCTATCCATGTGCACAGTCTTCCCTCCAAGTATTTTCTGGAACATAATTGGAAAGTGTGGTGAGATCAATAATAAACAGAGAAGGCAGGAAAAGACCATGTTGAGGAGTAACTAGTAATCTCTACGCTAGAGCAGTCACTAAATGACTAGAGTACACTCCCAGTGGACACCAGAACTCCCCTGTTGATCTCACTGTAAGAAGAATCCAGTAAAATCTCAGAATAAGCCTCATCTCTGGTAAAGTGAAACAACATGCACAGCGGCAGAAGAACTAGCCATCTTGAACTGTTTCTGGGGCCCAATCTAGAGCCATATTGTAGAAATGTGGTTCTCAGTGTAACCAGTTTGTGGTTTGGCTGCCCAGCAGTTGTGGCTGTATTCCTCAAAGGCAAGGCTTACAGAATTACTTCTGGGAACAGCACATGTTACCTACCATCTGGGACCCTTCAACCCATGGATAGGTTTAACCTGTCCACAGGAAGATGGTGTAGCTTTGATTAATTACATCATGTTCCAACAGTAGATTCTCTCTGATTCCTGTGCTTTGTTGGGCAGGAATATTTGAATGATAGATTGCTATTATAACCTTTAACATATTTAATGAATTAACACATCTCAACTACTAAAGCATCCATTTGATTCATATGCATGCAGCTCAAAATAATTCCTTGAATCTGCTTAACACTTCACACTTTCCCAAATTGTTTTTATTTCTATTGTCTCATCAGTCCACAGAACTGAAAGCTAATACCTCAGACTTTGAACCAGATAAAGGAGAATAGTGCATTTAGAACTCATCATTTGACCTGGGTCAGGGTTTTCAACTCCAGCCAGGCATTAGAGTCTCCTGAAGAGCTTTCAGATTTTTTTCGTGCCCACCCAGCAGGCTGACAGCATCAGAATCCTCAGGGCAGGAGTCTGCAGTGAAAGGTGTTGACTCTCTTCAGTGATTCAAAACTGTAGCCGAATTTGAGGAAATGAGTTTAAATCTAAGTCCCAGGTGACAGGAACGCATTCAAATTTCAGTGTCACCATGGCAGTCAGAGGCTGTGATTTAGAGAGTAGCATTCTCTATAAGGGTTGAATCTTAGAACAGAATGTACTCATGAGAAAGTATGTAGAAAGGAGAAAAACAGGAGCCTGAAAACTAACCTTTAATATTCATAGTGGTTAAGAATTTTATGTCTGTTAACCTAGCTTTTTGAAAAAAGGCCGCATGATTTCATAAGGAAAACACACATGACTAATCAGGGGCCTTTGTGGAAAGAACTATGCATGTGTCTCAGGAGATCAATGGACATAATTTATTTAGACTTTCAAAAAGCCTCTAACTGGCGTTCTCTAGCAAAGATTATTATGCTTTAGGTTGTGTCACCATGCACCTTGAAATCAGAGAGGCCATCCTGTGAAGAGGGCTCGAAAGGCAGGAATAATGGGCAGGGATGAATGCATATCTTACTAGAGTGAGACACATAAACAGTAGAATTTTGTAATCTGCTTCTGGTTTTATTTAACATTTTTATATACTGATTGTGTGAAAGACTGCAGTAAAATCTTTAACAAACTCCTTCAGAGCTCTGCCACTTATTGCTGTGTGACCCCTGGCAAGTCTCTTAACCTCTCTTGTTTCTGTTTCCTCTTCATCTGTAAAATAATGGAATGGGATATAAAAGTCTCCTAGAAATTCTATAAATTAGCTTATCTTAGCTCCTCTCTATGCATCTACAATGAAAGCAACGCATAATCAACTTCTGTAGTTGATTAGAGCAATGTTAGGAAGTGACTAGTACAGGGTCAAGGACCAGAGAAACCATTTGTTATACAGAATTATGCACTATATGAAATTCATTGTAACCAGATTGGCAAAGCACTCTTTCTGCCAGCCATCTGCTAGAACATAAAAATAGCTTTTTTATATAGGACTGTTCTTTATAATTGGATTTAACGTTTACCACCGATTTCTTTAACAATAAATTTATAGATCTCTTATAGCATTTTATAGTTGAGGCTTGTGATACATTGGAGGAAAAAGTTATCTAGTGCACATCTACATTTAAGAGAATTGTGGATAGATGAAGTGATTCACCTAAGATCAGAGAACAAAATAACACTACATAGCTGTATCTCTGGACAACTTGTTCAACAATCTTCACCTTCTTCTATACTTGGTTCCAAATCTATAAAAAATATGGCTTTAGAAAAAGTTGAGTCTTCAGGCCAGACTTATCTTAAAGCTGTTTTGGCCACCCTTTTTAGCTAGGTATGTGGTTTGGTAATGATCATAATAACATATGAATATGACTATGAAAATCATAGCTATCTATGAGTGCTTAGATGTTATCTTATATACTATGCATTTTCTCACTTATCATTTCTTTTGAGGTAGATACTATTTTTGAGAACCCTACATGCAAAATATGTTACATCATTTCCATCTCTATCTCTCCCACTTCCGACTCCTTTGCCCCCACTCTCTCTCAAATTCATGACATCTTATTCTTTAATTATTGAGCTATATGTGCATACATATATGTGTATAATCTGCTAAATTCATTTAGTGTTGGGCATATGTATGTATATGTATTTAAGACTGACCACTTGGTATTTGATAACCTCTGGAGGGAAGGTCCCTGAAGAAAACCAATTCTCCCTTTCTCAGTTACCATTAATTGCTTGTACCTCTTCCTCTAGAGTTGTAGTCTGGTGACATTCTGCCCATCCATATTTGCATGTCAACTGACACTGTCATTATTCAGGTCTTTTTCAGGCAATCATATTGTTAAGATGTCCTGTGTACAGCTTCATATATAGAAGACACTATCTCAAAGCCCTCATATTGGTAATCTTACAATCTTACTGCCCCCTCTTCCACAGTGTTCCTTGAGGGCTTGTGTTGTAGATGTTTCATTTGGGATTAGACATCCTGTGATTTGTTACTTTCTACATTTTGACAAGTGTGGATTCCTGTAGTAGTCTCCATATACTTCAAAGAGAAGGTTCTTCAGTGAGGAATAAAAATGACAGGGTATAAGTAATTAGAATGGGTATAAGTAACTAAAATGCAATTACAAACTACACTAGTTTAAGAAAGTAGCAGTAGTAGATTCTCCCTTAGGATCCATGACCTCACCAACCACAGGGAGTTAGCTAAGTTTACATTACCAGGCATGAACTCCTACATATTGAGTGGACCCTAAGTGCAATTAGACAGCTGTTAGTTACTACCAAGATACAAGTGCCACTATTGCACCATTGGGAATATCTTGTTAGGATGATGATTGTTGTAGTACATGGGCTTTATACAGGTATTACTATCATTAATTTTTTAAGTATAACTGATTCAGAGAGCTAAAGTAACTTGCCCAACATCATATAGGTATTGAATGTTAGCACTAGAAATCAAACCTGGTTCAGAAAGGATAACAAGTTTAATGATCTTTCTACAATCCAATATTCCCAAAGAGTATAAGCCAGAGTATTAACTAAACAAAAAAGATATAATTCTTGGAAAAGATTCTTGGCCAAAACAAATCCGGTTTATGTTGTCTCCATTTCCCACTGCTGAAATTACTAAAAATTTTGAGAAGTCTGCAGTTGAAAAAAAATATTTTTCTTTAATGCTATGGGTTTTTTTTTTAACTCTTTTTAACCAGCCATTTTTTCCAATGACATCTGTTAATATCACACAGCTCTTTCATATTCCCTATAATAGAGGACTACAAAATGTAAAAATCTTGGGAAATCAAAACAAGGAGGATCAGGGTTTCAAGGCCAGCCTCAACTACATGAGACCCTGTCTCAAGATGCCAAAAGAAGGGGGATACAACAATAACTTAGTGATGTACTTATCACACAAGCATGAGGTCCTGAGTTTGAATCCCTAGCACCTACATAAAATCTGGGTATGATAGTACATTATTGTAATTTCAGCATTAAAGAGATGGAGACAACAAGATCCCTGGAACTCACTCGCCAACTAGCCTAACACAATCAGAAAGCACCAGGCACCAGCGAGAGACTCTTTGTCAAAAACCAAAATGGGGCCAGCAAGATGATTCAGCAAATAAACACACTTATCTCCAAGCCTGACAATCTAAGTTCGAACTCTAGTATTCATATGGTATATAGAGAGGACAGATAACTACAGATTATCCTCTAACCTCCACACAAATGCTATGGCACACATCCTCATGCTTATACAAGCAGTCTCTTGCAGAGAAACTCCAGCAGAAATAAATGCAATAAAAAAGAAAAGCATAGTGGACAGCCCTCAGTAATGATCCTGACATTGGCCTGTGGCCTCTACATGCACCTGCACATATGTCCAGACACCTACACATATGTGTGTACTCATATACATTCAAGCATACACACACACAAATATTTAAAGTTGTACTACTTCTCAATTCATCTTCATAGATTGCTTCCTAGGCCTAGCTTTTTTCATCTTAACCACTTGTGACCAAAGACTCAATGTTGCAGAATGTTTCCTTAGCAAGAGCACATGCTTGTCACTTTGAGCATGTCTTTGATAACGAGAACAAACCTATCCCTTATGGAACTATAAGGCACTATTAAACTTCTGAACTGTCAGCAGTTAGTGGGACTGGTTTACTGTTGCCCTAACCACAGTAATATTTTTTTGAGTCTTTCCCAAACCAAGACAGAAGTGAGCCAGAAAATTTCATAGCTGCTAATAAGTTAAGTCATGTTTGTGGAGCTCAAAACCCAGATATGGACCTCTGCTCTAATGCATATAAAGGAAATTGTTGGATGAAAGATTCAAACCTCACATCAGAAATACTTGAGATTGGGGTGGGATGGAGTAGGGGTGGGATCAACTTGCACAGTCCTACCACTTCTGGTCCTTTCCCTCATGCTCAGAACAGATGTTGGAATCATAATCTGGGTTCTGAGCATGGACATTCCATATGGTTTACATTCAGAATTCTCACTCTTCTTTGAAGCTAATGGCTTCCATCTTCTACAAATGTATTGGGCTTGCCACACTTATCTGTGCATTCTCTGTTTATAATTCTGATGGTATAAAGTAAAATATTAAAGAAACACTTAAGATTTCAAGAATTGAAGACATAAATTATGTTGATACTTGTTGTTTGTTTGGTAGCTTTGGTTTTTTGGGGATTTGTGGTACTAGGAACTGACCCTATACTATCACTCTACCACTGAACTGTATATGAAGCCCCCTGCTTTGAAATAAGAAATATCTGTTCTACACTTACTCATCTGTTATCCATCCCTTTTCTTTTCTTTTATCTCTTTACTAACTGGTATTGAGAAAATTTTGGTAATGCCTAGTCCCTAGTGTTACTCTTTACATAAAGAAGAGAAGACATGTGTACTACCTGTGCAACCAATAAACAATAAAATGTACATTTATTGAGTACACACTTCACTTAGATCACTTTCAATTATTTAAACTGAAAAAATCTCTATAAATTGATGCAATTGTATCAATTGTACAGATGATCAATTTTGGAAACTATTTGTCTATATACTTGATACAGCTGATTCAATGTAATGGAAGGTGAAGTAAGTTGGAGTCTGAAGAATCTGGTTCACATCTCTAATTATCACCTCCTTCAGCCATTCATTTGTTCATCAAACAATCACTTTTGAACCCCTATTATAAAAAGAAATACTTTAGGAACTCAAGACACAGAGGTGAACAATTCATAGCTCTTACCCTCAAGGAGTTAACAATATTGTAAGTAAAAGAACACATAATAAATAATTATAATCTGAAGGCTGGAGAGATGGCTTAGTGGTTAAGAGCACTAGCTGTTCTTTCAGAGGACCAAGGTTCAAATGTTCATAGCTCCAGTTCCAGGGATCCAACACCCTCACATGTACATAAAGGCAAAACACCAATGCACATAAAATAAAAAAATAAAAAGATTACAATGTGATAAATGTATCAGTACATTATGGAATTCGAAGAACTGATGTCTAAAAGGCATCTTAAAGGACCAGTAGGCACTGGACAAAAGTGGAGCTGAAGAAGAGCATTTCAGGCACATACAATGAACAGAGGCAAAAGGTATGGCATGTTGAGGTGTGTGGCTAAGATCATGCTGAATTCTGTATAGTATGGTTTTACTTTAAACCAGTAGATATTTTATTAACATATTTTATGATTATATTCTATTTTTAGAAAGCAATGATCCACAGGAAATTGAACAGAAAGAGTTCCAAAATTTTCTCTCCCTTCTCCTCCTTGACAAGCATTCCTAGTTTACCCTTTCTACAATGTCACGTGGTAGTACAGATACTTTCCAACCTGGTTTTCTTTCCCTTAGCGATATGCACTTAAATTTTCTCTGAATCCGCCTGTGACTTGAAAGCTCATTTCTTCTTATTGGTGAGCAATATTTCATTGTATAGACATATCACAACTTGTTTATCAATCATTTGTTAAATAATGTTACAGTTTGAGTCAATTTGAATAATGTTGATAAAGGCACCTCTATGCAAGTTGTGTGATCACATATTTCTAGCTCTTTTGAGTATATTAGCAGTGTGATTCTGTGCCAGTTTCTACAGAATGCCACTTTGCATTCACCAGCAATGTGGTGGCAGTACCTGTTGCTTCATATTCTGTCACAAATTTATATCAGTGTTTACATTTGCCATTGTGCACTGCTTTTCCTCATATTAAACTGCAATTTCATCATGGCAAATAGTATCTTTTTTCTCATCTTATTATCTCCTTTAGTTAAGGTCTGCTCATATCTTTTGCCCATTTCTTTTATCATTCATTCATTCATCCATTCATTTACTTACATCCAGATTGCAGCCACTGTCCCCTCTCCTCCAGTCCCACCCTATAAATCCCTCCCCCATTACTCTGTCCCCTTCTCCTCAGATAAAGGGAAACCATCCTTGGGTACCACCCTGGGACATCTAGTCACCTTATGCCTATGTACATCCTCTCCACTGAGGCCCAACTAGGTGGTCCAGTTAGGGGAAGTAGATCCAATGGCAGGTAACTAAGTCAGAGACAGCCTAGCTCCAATAGTTAGGGGACTCACATGAAGATCAAGCTGCACATCTGCTACATATATGCAGAGAGGCCTAGGTCCAGCCTATGCATACTCTTTGGTTGGCAGTTCAGTCTCTATGAGCCCCCATGGGCCCAGGTTAGTTGAATCTGTAGGTCTTCCTGTGGTGTCCTTAATCCCTCCATCTTGCTCACTTCTATCCCCCACTCTTTCTCAATACTCCGCGAGCTCCACCTGATGTATGGCTATGGGTCTCTTCATCTGCCTCTATCCCAAGCTGGATGAAGCCCCTCAGGAGACAGTTACATTAGGCTCCTGTCTGCAAGCATAGCAGAGTATCATTAATAAGAGTTGGCTGTCTTACACGGGGTGGGTTTCAAGTTGAGCCAGTTATTGACTGGCCATTTCCTCAATCTCTGCTCCATCTTTATCCCTGTGCATCTTGTAGGCAGGACACATTTTGGTTTGAAGGTTTTGTGGACGGATTGATGCCCCCTCCCTCCACTGGAAGTCCTGCCTGGCTACAGGAGGAGGCCACTTCAGTCTCCATCTTCCCAGCTGCTAGGAGTCTCATCTAGGGTAACCCCCATAGACTCTCCAGAACCTCCCCCATCCCAGGACTCCAGTTACTCCCAGAGATGCCTCCCATCGAATTTGGTTCTCTTCACCAGCCCTCTCACACCCACCTTTCCCCACACCCAGTCCTCATCCTTGTTCCCCTCCTCACCCCATCTCCCACCCAAATCCCTCCCTCCATCCACCTCCAATGTATTTTTGTTCCCCTTTCTGAGTGAGATTCACACGTCATCCCTTGGGCCCTCCTTTTTATCCAGTTTCTTTGGGTTTGTGGAGTGTATTGTGAGTATGCTCTACTTTATGGCTAATATCCACTTATAAGTGAGGACATACCATGCATGTCCTTTTAGGACTGGGTTACCTCACCCAGGATGATATTCTCTAGTTCCATTTTCCTCCAAAACTCATGATGTCAATGTTTTTAATAGCTGAATAGTATTTTATTTGTGTAGATGTACCACATTTCTTTATTCATTCTTCAGTTGAGGGGACATCTACGTTGTTTCCAGTTTCTGGCTATTACCAATAAAGCTGCTATAAACATAGTTGAGCAAGTACTTGAGGCATAATGGATATGGCTCATTTCTTAATTTGATTCTTTCTTGATTTTCTGTTTAGATGTTTTGCCGGTTTCTTATTCTGGGCTATCTATTCTGGGCTATTCTTCGTTGGTTTCAAAACTTTAGTTTCAAATATCTTTTGGATAGAAGTAGTTTACATAACTTGTACCATGTGCTTTTGCAAATGTTTCTCATGGTTCTTATTTGTTTGTTTGGGAGTTTTGTTTTGTTTTTTGTTGTTTGTTTTTTGAGAAAGTGTTTCTCTGTGTTACCTTGCCTGTCCTGAAACTCATTCTACAGACCAGGCCCATCTCACTCAAGAGATCTATGTGTCTCTGCTTCCATAGTGCTGATATTAAAGATGTACATCACTGTGCCCTGTAGCCACAGCTTTTAAAAGTTCACTTAATGATGTCATTTTCTGAACAAGTTTTAATTTTAAGGAAAGCCAAGTTATTTTTTTCTCAGTTTGTACCTCTGGTTTTCTATCTAAAAACTTGTTACAAAGGGTAAAGTTGACTAGAGGTTTATTATGTTGTCTTATGAGATTTTTTTATAGTTTTTGTTTAAGGTTTGGCTCTCCAACCCCTTTTGAGTTAATTTTGTAAAAGGCATAAAGTCTGTGTCTAGATTCACTTGTGTGCATGTAGATGCCCAGTTGTTCTACTACCATGAATAAAAGGAACTCTCATTTTTTTCTGTTGTGTTGCCTTTCCTCCTTTGTCAAAGACCAGTTGATTCTATTCTAAGTCTATTTCTATACTCTGTGTTCTGTTTCATCTGTGTGTGCTATTTCACCAGTACCATGCTGGTTTGATTGCTATAGCTTTCTAGGAAATTTTGAATCAAAGAATGGCAGTTCTCCAACTTTGTTTTTATTCCACAATATCATATCATATTTGACAGTCTGTATCTGTTACCTTTCCGTATAAACGTTTTATTTAGTTTGTTAATATCTACAAAGTAACTTCTTAAGATTGCATTTAATCTATAGGTTATGTTTGAAAGAAGTGACATTTTTTGCAATATTAAGTTCTTTTCCATGGACATGGGATATCTTTCCATTTAGATGTTTATTTCTTAAATCAAAAATTTTTCCCATATGGATGCTCATATTTTGTTAAATATACCTAAATGCTCCCCTCCTCTCTCATTCTAAGATAAGTGATGCTGTAATCTTTTATTTCAAATTTCAGTTGACTCCAATATATTAGAATTTAACTGTGAAACATTGTGTTAATTGACATTTAGTTCCAAGAGCCTTTTTTGAGATTTCCTATCAGAAAGTTATGGTATTTGTAAGTAAACAGGCTTAATTCTTCCTTTCATTTTATTTCTTTTCTTAACTTGTCACATGAGCTAGGATTTGTAAATGATTGCTGAATTATAGTGTTGAGAATGGACATATCCTACTTGTTTGGGGTCTAAGGAGATAGCATCTGGTTTTCTCATCACTGTGGCAAACAGATTTCTTATAGGTTTCTTAATTAAATTGTGGGAATGCTCTTGACTCCTTTTGGGTGGAATTTTCCATCATAAAGGGATGTGGAATTTTATTTGAGATATTCTCTACATCTAGTGATATGACTATTTGATTTTTCTTCTTTACTTTAGCTTATTGATATAAGGTAGATTAAATAGATTAATTTATGTTATTCCAGCCTTACATAGGAGAAATAAATCCTTCCTAGTTGATGTCTCAGTCCATTTTCTGCTATTTTAATAAAATACCTACAGCTAGAAATTTTATTTTTAAAACTTAATAGAAATTCATTTGTTTTTGAGTTAGTATCCACATGTGTAATGGTGGTTAGGTTTTGTCAGCTTGACACAAACTGGAGTCAGCTGGAGAGAGGGAATCCCACAAGCCAGTAAGCAATCCTGCCTCTTCCCTTTCTTGAATTCCTGCCCTAACTTCTCTTCTGACTGTGATTGAGATGTGTAAGTCAAATAAACCTTTTCCTTCTCAAGCTGATTTTGGTCAGTGTCTTATCATAGCTCCAGAGAAACAAACTAGACTAGAAATCAGTGCCAGAGAAAGCAGGCTCTTGCCGTGAAGAATCTGACCATGGAGCTTTTATGCCTTGGAATGTGTTGTGGGAGAAATGTGGAGAATTTTGGAGCTTTAGGCTAGGAAAATCATTGAATGCTTGAGCTTAATGAACTGTTTGGGGAGTTTAGAAGATGCTGCTAAGAGAAATACAGGGGATGGAGGTCTGGCTTGCGAAGTTTCTAAGGGAAGCAAAGACTGTTCGTGTGATATTTTGGATTAAGAATCTCTGGAAGTAAAACCTTTGTATAACTGAGAATGATATCTATTATTTCTCACCCTGCATAAAAAGATAAACTCTAAATGGATCTGGGATCTCAATGTAAAACCTGAAATTTTGAATTTGCTATAACATGTAGGGTGGATGCAACAAAACATAGCCACAGGTACAGGCTTTCTGAATAAGGCACTCTTTGCTCAGAAAATAAGGCTTACAATTGACAAATTGGACTTTATTAAGTTAAAAGCCTTTTTTAAAAGTGGTCAACATCTTTAGCCATCAGGTACATGCAAATTAAAACCCACATTGAGAATCCATCTCACCCCAGTTATGGTGGTCTGTAGGAGAAAAAAATAAGAGACAACAGATGCTGGTGAGGGGGTCAGGAAGGAGACTGTTGGTGGGGGTGTAAACTTGTACAACTGCTGTGGAATCCAGCATTATATTCCTCAAAAAGGCTAGAAATTGGATCTACCACATGACCCAACTAGACCATTCCTGGGTGTGTGCCCAAGGGACTCTCTACTCTATGACAGAACTACCTGCCCAACTATATTGATGGACTCCATCACAATAGCTAAGAAAACAAATCAGCCTAAACAGTGTGTTGGCTGGTTTTTGTTTTTTGGGGGTTTTTTTGGTTTGGTTTGGTTTGGTTTTTTAGCTTGACATAAGCAGGAGCTATTTGGGAAAGGAAACATCAACGAAGAAAATGCCTCAATGCAGACTGGCCTGTGGGTAAGCCTGTGGGGGCATTTTCTAGAATAACAATGATGTGGGTGGACCCATTCTATGGCAGGGCAGTGCTACTCCTGAGCATGTTGTCCTGAGTTATATAAGAAAGCAGGCTGAGCAACACATGAGCAACAAAACAGTAAACAATATTCTCTGTGGCCTTTGCTTCAGTTCCTGCCTTCCCTCCGTGATGTACTATGACCTGAGAACTGTAAACTGAAATAAATTGTTTCCTCCCCAAGTTGCTTTTGATTATAGTGTTTTATTATAGCAATGGGAACCCTAAATAAGGCATATGTCTATCAACTGATAAAGGGATAATGAAAATTTGTGATACAGTTGCACAGTGGAATTCTCTGTAAAACACTATAACGTGTAATTATGAATTTTTTTAGGAAAATTTGTGGAACTGGAAAAATTATACTGGGGGAAAGGCCTAAAAAGACAAACACTGCATGTTCCCTTTCATATGTAGATCATAATTTCAAAATTTTAGAGTTTTGTATTTAACTTAGAATATTCAGAGAGCAAGAGGTTATATAATGGCCATGGGTTGGGGAAAGAGGCTTGAATGGGGCAAACAATAAAAAAATCATGTTAAATGGAAGTACAGGGGGAGATTACTGTGATAGTAAGGTTTAAATGGGAAGGGGTTGTAAAGGACAAAGGACAGGAGGAGGTGGAGGCAGGGAACAAAACTAAGGATATAAGAAGACATGTAGACATCTCCCTATGAGTTGATGATCAAGAAGGTTGTACAGGCCCCATAACAACATGGGCTGTTGCCATCATTCTTGGTTGCCCACCAGATCTAGACAATAAGACTCTATAGCTGAAGACATCATATACCTTGGTTTCATGACACAGACAAAATTGGAACTTAACTGGAAGTTCCCTCCCTATTGGCTAATATATATTGTGTCAAAAAATGCAATAGAGGCTGCTCAGGAAGAAAACTCATCAATACAAAACTCATCAATATTTTCAGCCATATGTGGACCTTGTGTCCTCCAATGCCACCTACCTACCAACACATGCCACTGGTGCAGATGAGTGTTGTGAGTACAACTTACCACTCTGTGATAAATTTGAGACCTGCTCCTCAGAAGAAATTCATGCCTGGTGCTATAAACCTGGTTTAAAAAAAAAACTCATGGAGTTTGCTAAATGAACATGGCATCAGACCACTTTCTAAATATTTATAGTGAGATTTATACAGATACACACATGGTATTCTCAATGTTTATTAGAGAAACTTCTTTTTATAATGAATAGCAGAGTGAAAACTCACAGCTGAGAATAATTGACTGTTGAGTACTCAGGCCTAACAATACCACCTCTTCTGTCTCAGGGAACATCATGACCCAAGGATAGAAAGACTATAAGAACCAGATGATAGTGAGGAGGTCTGTGAAATGCTACCTTCTGGGCATGACACAGTCATTGCAGTTGTGAACTCAGAGCAGCTGCAGTTGCCTATACCGGATCTGCACAAGACTGAGCTGTGAGCAGTCAGTCAGGAGGCAAAGAAGTACATGAGGCTCCCTATTTCCTGGGAAGCTATTGGCTATTTACAGAGGCTCAGGAGTAGAGTTGTCTCCAGTTGTGTAGCCACTGATGAACCTACTGTGCTCCAGTGGATACAATGTCCATGGTCACATGGGCAGCCCTGGCTGTCATTCCTTCCACAGATCCTTAAGCTATAAATAAGGAATATATATTTGCTATTATTATTTTGAACAAAAGTATTATCTACTAAATTAAGAATAAAATGTTTAAGGCATATTTCTTCCTGAAGTTTATTATTTATAGCTTTAAAAAATAAAATTTAAATACACTATTTTCTCCATGCCCTTTCTTCCTTCCCTGTACCTCCTTAACTTGCTTCCTTTCAAAAGCATGGGCCTTGTTAGACTTCAATATGTTAGTGCAACCTACTAAGTCCAGTGAGTGCAACTGAGTGTTGCATGTGTGTACATGATTTCAGAGCTGACCACTTGGTCTTGGATAATCAACTAGAAGATTCATCCCTGGCAGGGACTAGTTCTCATCCTCTCAGCAGTCGTTTCTCTGTCTGGGTGAGGCCTGTGGAGTTTCCCCTTCCATGTAGTATATCTATTGGTGTTGTACTTCTTCAGATCTCGTTTATCTTACTTTATCTGTTCTTTATGTAGAGCCAAACTTCTGGCCTGTGTCATACTCATTCTCTGTTAACATTTCTTTAAAGATAGATCTACTGTCAATAAATTTCCTTAATTTTTATATGGTAAAGAGTCTATTTCTCCTTTTTTTAAACAGGTTAATTTCATGGGATACAGGATTCAAGCTTGTTGGGTTTACTTTATTGATCCTAATTCTCAAATAAAGACAAAGTGTGTAGTGTTCCCTAATGGAACAGATGAAGAATGAGAAGGAAACTCACTTGCCTTAGGGATATTTTGTGTTTGGCTGTGTGTTAGCCCCAGGTCTATCATAAGGCACCCTTTTCCTAACAGCAGGAAAGCAGACTGTCTGCATGTGTTAGCAAAGCCTGTCTCATCTCCATTTTACCTTTACCAAAGCAGTCTGAACTACTTTACAGCTATCTGTCTGACTCTAATATATCTGTGGGGTTTTGCATGTAGAAAATATGGTGGTTACGAATAGAAGGAATGGGAGGATATAGAAATGTTGGTTCTTATCATGAAAGCAACACATGATGATGGTAGTACTCTGAATTAGGGAAGAATAAGGTTTTGAAGCATATTAAGAAGACATATCTGTTTATTTTTAAAGTTATGGAATTGAAAAGAAACTGTTGACTTGGTCCCTGTTACTTAGATACTTCTAATATGGAACGGCTCTAGCTCGATAGCATTTTCTCTCTAGAAACTGGAAAACTAGAGTGACCTAAAAGACAAGGGGATACATGTGAAAATTAAAGAGGCTGAATTTTGAAATTCATAAAAATAATTTGCTGGCCATAGTGATCAATGTTAGAACAAAAAGGAATCCTTATATTGTTGAGATGATATACTCATTAGTGCTTGTAGGAAATATGATATAATCTAATAACAATATTATGTGCCCCACACACAAGGGATATGACAATTGCTTACTAAGCAGAAGTTCTATGGGAGACTTTCTGTGACCAGAAAGAAATAGAAGCCAGGATTTGAAGCATCAGTTCTCTAAGTGACCTTTATGTTATAGCCATTTAGAGAAAAAGAAAATTTTAGTTGATTCTTTACCTCGAATTGTACAACATAATTCCTGCCACATTAATCATAAGTTTAAAAAAACTTAAAAGAGCTAGAAAAATATACAACAAAGATACCTATGTTTTACTTTAGGGAAAACCTCCTAAACGTGAAAACTGAGGGCAGTACCCATATATATTTAACTACATAAAAGGAAAGCTTTTATAGTCTTTGATCCAATACTACCATTTATAATGACACATTCTTTAAATTTTTTGATAAGTATATAAAATGAAAACATTATAGCATTGTTTGTAATTATAGTTTATAATCATAATAAAAACTTCAAAACAACCTAAATGTCCATCAAAAATCATTAATTAAATGCCACCATATTAAAAAGAACAATATAGTTTGGAAGAGTAGCAGGGAGACAAAACAGGGTAACGGGAGGAGTGAATGGATCAAAATATATTATGTACATGTATGAAAATGGCATAATGGAACCATTATGCATAATTTATATTTGCTAATAAAACATTTTTTTAAAAAAATTGGTTGAAAGTAAATTTGAAAAATGGATACTCCAATGAATTACACATATCTGAAGATTCAAAACTGATATCCATTGGGTGTAGTATAGTAGCATAAACTTTTAATCCTACCACTCAGGAAGCAAAGGCAGCCAAGCAAAGGCAGTGACTTCAAGGCCAGCCAGATCTACATAAGAAGTTCTAGACCTGGCAAATTTACATAGAGAGACCCTGTCTCAAAAACAAAAACAAGGGTAGTTAAGAGCATTGGCTGCTCTTCCAGAGGTCTGAGTCCAATTCCTAGCAACCACATGGTGGCTCACAACCATCTATAATGAGATCTGGTGCCCTCTTCTGGCATGCAGGTATACATACAAACAGAACAATGTATACATAATTGATACATCTGGAGGGCGACCCTGTAGGAGGACCAGCAGTCCCAACCTGGGCCCCCAAGATCTCTCAAACACTCAACCACTAACCAGGCAGCATACACCAGCTAGTATGAGGCCCCCAACACGTGTACAGCAGAGGACTGCTGGGTCTGGGCTCAGTCAGAGAAGATGCACCTAACCCTCAAGAGACTGGAGGTCCTAGGGAGTTTAGAAGTCTGGTTGGGTGGGGACATCTTCGTGGAGACAGGGGGGTGGGGAGGAGGTATGGGATGTTGAACAGTCAGAGGGTAGACCAGGAGAAGGGAATAAAATCTGGAGTGTGTGTAAATAAATAAATAACAAAAAATAAAAACAATAGCAACAACTAACATCCACAAATGAGGGAAGAAAATACATGACAGTTGCCTTTCTGAGTCTGAGTTTCCTCACCCAGAACGTTTGTTTATCTGTAAGTGTCATAATTTTGTTTTTAATAGTTGAATGGTACTTTGTTGTGTAGATGTGCCACAGTTTCATTATCCATTCACCAGTTGATGGACATCTAGGTTGTTTCCATTACTTGGCTGACTCACTGAGTGTAATTTGTGCTTGCCCAAATACTTAGGATGTGGAGCACTGGAACACATGGTAGACCTAGTAGTCTAGTCTTAAAGAAAACAGACACCAATGACACCTCCATGCTGCATTGTTGACCAGCTTGGTCTTCTACAGATGTTGCATGGGTGACCACAGCTGCAATGAGTTCATGAGTCAAGTGTCCTGTCACATCCAGAAAACACCTCTGGCTCTTACAGTCAGTCTTTTCACAGTCCTCTTCTCTGATGGACCCTGGGTGTTATGGGAAAGGGGAAATATGTTAGATAGTTGTCTTAGTTAGAGTTACTATTGTTGTGATGAAACACCATGATCAAAAGCAAGATAGAGAAGAAAGGGTTTATTCATCTTACAGTTCCACATCACAGTTCATCAAAGGAAGTCAGGGCAGGACCTCAAACAGGGCAAGTACCTGTAGGCATGAGGTGATGCTGAGGCCATGGAGGAATGCTGCTTACTGGCTTGATCAACATGGCCTGCTTCCTTATAGAACTCAGGACCACCAGCCCAGGCATGACACCACCCAGGACAGGGTGGGGTGGGGTGGGCGTGGGCCCTCCCCCTCCCCCATTAATCACTAATTGAAAATTTGCCCTGCAAGCTTGCCTGCAGCCCAATCTTATGGAGGCATTTTGTCAGTTGAGACTCCATCCTTTCAGATGACTCTAGCTTGTGTCAAATTGACATAAAGCTAGCCAGCACAATAGTTTATGGCTGAGCACTCCATGAACACTTATTTCCTGCACTTTGACCACTTGTAAGTTTCTGCAATAACCATCCACTGCACAAAGACATTTCTCTGGTGGAGTCTGAAAGCAGCACCAATCTATGGTTAAGAAGACAGCAATTTAGAGAGCAGTGTGATACTATGTCTAGTTAGGAAAACAAATAGTAGGTAGGTTCACCTATGGAGTCTATGAGCTTCCCAATCATAGATTCTTGGCAAGATTTATAGTAGAAATCAGGTTTTTTAAATTCTCTTTCCCAAGTCAGGTGCAGTGTGGCACATGATTGTAAATCCCAACACTTGGGGAGCAGGGCAGTGGTGAAACAAGAGGATTACTCTGAGTTCTGAGTTCAAGGCCACTATGGGACACAAGTGAATTCCAGGCCAGACAGGGTTGCATAGTAAGACACTCTGTCCAAAAACAAACACAAACAAACAAACAAATGAAATTTGTCCTCTTTCCCTTTTATCACTTACTTGTGTGTTTAATGTCAACCTGTTTTTAAATTTTGTATTCCTCAACTAGCAAGCATGACTCCTGAGTCCCCCTCAGGAGTTGGAAATTGAAAAAAGAAAAAGAAAGGAAAGGAAATATTGCTGCTCCTAGGTATGGTGTAGGAGAAAGTTTACTGTAGATAAAAGGGAGAGTGGAGGTAGAGGCAGAGACTTCTGGGAGAGTGTACATGACTCTGAGCTGGACCATGTGGGGAAAGGGATATAGAGGAGAGAGTTTAACCAGATGCAGCAGCTAGGAGGCTCAAAGCTACAAAAAGAGCTGGTAACCAAAATGTCTGGATTATATAGGGAAGAGCAGCCCAGGTCCCTTAACTAGAGTTCAGAGTAGGGGGTGGGGCGGGGTATGCCAGCCAGGGTCCTGTAACAGGTAGGGGCTAAGGGATCCAGGGAGAACCTGGTAGCCAGGTTCGATTTGATATATTAAATAGGCACTTCAGTCATTTGTCCCAGGTTTAAAAACTAACACCCCTCATCTAGTATTTTCCTATCCAACTTGTAAGTTCTATGATGATAGTGTTCTGGCAGTATTTACTGTGCTACCTTCTATAGGGATGCTCAGAAAAGACCAGCTGACTAATGATGTCCTGGATTGCCTCAGAATCTGATACAATAGCTCTGTCCCCTTAACTAGCTGAAAAGAGTAGAGCAGGGATATGCCACCTTAGCTGTAAGGGCAGGGCAGCTGCAGCAGCTATGATCCTCCTGCTCTTGCTTATGAGGCTGGAGTAACTGGCCAGTTGGTAGCTAGCTGATGGGGCTGCACCCTTTCTGTGTAAATCCTTCCTTAAACAGCTATCTTATTCAAGAACAAAGCACTTCTCTGGTTATGTTGTTGTTTCTTACCCAGTGGTAGCCATCAAGAATGCTTAGGGGAAGGCCAGGGCAGGAAGGTGGGAGTGGGTGGGTGGGTGGGGGAGCACTCTCATAGAGACGGGAAGGGGGGATGGAATAGGGGGGTTCCAGAGGGGAAACCCGAAAGGGGATAACGGTTGAAATGTAAATGAAGAAAATATCCAATAAAAGAAAAAAAGGAAAATTAAAGCTAACCAGGACACACACACACACACACACACACACACAAACATCATAAAGGAGCCAGGTATGCCTCATGCCTATGCCTCAGCTCTCAGGGGACTGAGGCAGGTGGATTGCAGTTCAAGGCCAACCTAGACACACATTTAAACACTATCTCAATATATATATATATAATATCAGAGCACAAATAAAGATGACAACAGACAAGGAGGGAAAGGTGTGAGGAAAAGGAGGATATGAAAAGAGATCTTCAATTGCTCCACTGAACCTGAAACATCTTGTGCACACTGCACACAATTCCTACTGCTGCACATTTCTTTTTGAGGGAAATCTAAACAGACTTTGGTTTTTTTTTTAAAGGGACATATTTGCTCTGGGGCCACACTGGAGATCTTCCAGGTTAGTGACTCTATTAGCTTCTTATGAAACCTGATTTCATAGGTGAAAACCCTTCTAGACTTTTACAAGAATCAAGTTAGATAATACACAGAAACATGATACAAACTGTAGAGTACAGAAATGAACCTAAGGACATTGGCAGTGGGTTAGAGCTAGACTATATTGGCTTGGTGGCAGTTTGGAAACAGAATTTAAGTACCTGTGTCTAAGGAACATTAGATTCATCCAAAGAAAGAAAAATCCTGAGTCCCCATGAATAAAAATGAGTTCGATTGATTAAAATGGCTTTCTTTAAAAAGATACGTGAGAAGACACTTCTGATTCTAGTACAGATGAAACTGTTGGCATTTCCTTTAGAGCACCTATTAAGTTATGGTAAATTGTAGGAGTGCATGTGGCCCCACATGAATGTACTAGGGCTGCATGGTTCTAATAACTAAGAAGTTAAATCACAACAAGGAAGTGGCTAAGAAGGAAACTACTGCTGCTCTGCTCCTTCTATAAGAACACTGCCTTTTCTCTTCTAGTATCCTGAACTGAAACTTTGCATCGTGATTTCACCTGGATGCATGACTCTGCAACCTTAGGACCTGCAGAATTAAAGGACTGCCGTCCTGAGGTTGTTGAGCTGTGCGTTTCTGGACATTTCATCTCTACAGAGGAATACCCTTCTCCCTCCTGACTAAAGTGACAAGTTGTTATTTCTCAAGGGAAGACTTCATCTATTTTTTGTAGTCTCTATAATTAGCAAACAGAAGAATTTGATAGTTGGGTGGTAGATATCTTAGCTAAAATCTGGCCCATGCCTATGGGCTCCCCTAAATTTGCAGTGCCTTGAGGTTGCCTCTTAGTGGCTTTCTAGAGAATAATCTTTTAAAAAAAATTTCTACTAACTTAATCTTCCATTTTTTATCTCTAATAGGTCCTGTTAAAAACAAGAAAAAGGGTAAGTTGAGCTTCATGATTTTATTAAATTGTCATGTCTTTTTTAATTAAAAAAAATGAATGATAGGATTTTGCATTCATTTCTTTCAAGATTGATTGTTCATTATTTTACACAATCATTTATATTAGTGTTGCACTTTATTTTTAAGAACAAGAATTAGTTTTCAGCAAGAAGGCATGGAAGATAGAATTGACTCTAACAACACATACAAGTTGTCTTTGTTGGATTATTTGTTTGTTTGTTCATGTATTTATTTGTTCCTTGTATCATCCCCTTCCTCTGCACTGGGGATAAAAGCCCAGGACTTTTGCCCTAAGAATATTAGGCAGAAGCTCTACCACTGCATTCTACACAAAGCCCTTATTGTGGTTCTTCTTTTGTATTCTTTTTACATCTGTTTCCAGTTCATATTTATTTCCTTCTCTTGCTCTGTCCACTGCCTTCTTTTTTTCTTCTTTCCTCCTTCTTTATCAGATCAGTTGTCAGGCATGAATGAAGAAGACTTAGACTGCATATAGAGAAAAGAAACACTACCTATGAAAAGGTATCATCAATACATTGGTTCTTGACCTAAAAGCTGTCTTTATTCAATTTCCCAGATGATCAAAGATGATACCTCTTGCTCTGAGAATTCAACATCATTTGCTCTGTGATAAAATAACAATCTATGCCACTGCGTTACTCTGCTCCTGTCCTGTTTTTAAAGTAGATGCTAGTTGGAGTTATTCACTGTGCTGTCCCTAGTTTCTTAAGTCCACGTTGTACTTCACAAGGGACTTGCCAAGGGAACATGAAGTGCTTGCTTGCTGGCTGGCTTGCCTAAAAAAGAGAATCCAAAAAGAAAGCAGTTTGTAAGGACTAGGCAAATAAAATTCACCCTTTGCGCGCGCGCGCGCGCACACACACACACACACACACACACACAATCAACTGTGAAATCAGTTTTATATACCTGTCTGTTCTGGGTTCTGACTTTAAAGGAAGACAGAGATAATGTGAAACTAGTGAGTTTCCTTTTAGAAATTCTTCCTTTTCTCCTTTGTCTATATGATACTGGGAATTTAACCCAGGGCTTTACATATACTAGTCAGGTGCTCTATTATTGGACTATATTACTCGCCCTCTTTTTACTTTCTTTGAATGAGACATGATCTCACTTCATTGTCCAGACTGGCCTTGAACTGACTCTGTAGCTCAGGCTGACCTTGAATTTAGTGATCTGCCCTCCTAAGCCTCACAAGTAGCTTAGATTATGGACCTTAAAATTCTTTACCAGGGTTACAGAGATAGCTCCACTGTTGCTCTTATAATGGACTTGGGTGTAGTTCCCAGCATCTCCTTGATGGCTCACAACCATCTGTAATTCCAGTTCCAGGGTGGGATCCAGTGCCTTCTTCTGTCCTCCTCAGACAACAGGCATATGATATGTATAATGTACATGCACACATACATGCAAGGAAAACACTTAGACAATTAAAATAAAATAAGTAAATATAAAAAAGTACTTTAAGTGATTTTGTCTGTTTAGATTTATGGAGCTTTCTAGAACATTCCTAACTGCATAAAAAGACTAACTACAGAGGTGGTCTGGCAATCCTCTGAGCACTAGGGTACTCTATCGCTTCAGTTGCCCTTAGTACATGTCAAACTCATGTTCCTACTGAAAAAGAAAAGCTGGGAAAATGCCCAGCCTTCTGAAGCCCTGAATTGAGCAAAGTTAGTAAACCCTAGAGAGCTAGAGTGAGTGCAGAATCCTTCTGCTGTTTCTCCTGGGTGCTTACCCCCAGCGTGCTTCATCCTTTAAAGAAGTAAATTTGCGTTTCAAGTATTGGGTTCTTGACTCTTGTTGCATTCCTTCAAGATAGAAATTATAGCTTACATCATTGCTTAGCATTGCTACCTTATATATGGAACATTATTGGGAAGAAAATGTATACAAGCCTTAACTATCTACTTTATTTAAAAGTGATTTAGAAGCCAATTAATATGGGTTTCCTTGGACACAGTGAATAGGCACATACTTGAAGAGGGAAATTGAATTGTTCACTTAATTTTTACCCTTTAATGGAATTTTCCTACTCACATAACTCTCTTCCTCTCTCTTCCCCTTATACTCCCCACCTCCCTTTACTCACTTGCTTTCCATTGTTCTTTCAACATTTAGAACTTAGCTGAAAGGGTTAGAGAAATGCCCCTTTGATGAAATTTGGCTTTGAAATGATGTGATTATTCTTTTATCTAAGACTGCACAGGGTTACTTTCTCAGTACAAACATCTCTAGGCTTTTGTATCATGAAGTATTCTGTCAAAGTTAGGGAATCTAAAGACATAATTCAATCTTTTGGTCCAGAGGTCATTTTTGGCATTCCCTTCTCTGGCCCTAACTTTCTATAGAAATGCAAGTATGTGGGGCTTCCTTGTCCAAGTGCAGAGAAGCAGAGAGGGCCAGCTGCAGAAACAGATTTCAGCACGAGCTTTTTCTCAGATGCCTTCTAACATTTTCATAAGAGATCACTCTCTGTTTACACTGCAACCATTATTCTCTTGGACTTGAGGAGGTTCTGGATGTAATTCTTCTAAAATTACATAAAACAATTACAAGGGACACACATTCTTGGAACTGAAGTTTGTGCTACCCACAGAACACCCTCTAGCTGGAAAATCTCTGTGAAGCCTGGAAATGCTGTAACCCAGCACAGCCAACTTCTGTGTCTACTCCATCTATGTCTGTGTGTCAACGTCTTTGTCTCCTCCAACTGGAAAATAAGGAAGGAGGCACACACTTCACATCCAGACTTGGGGAGTTTTCCCAGCTGACATTAGTTCAGTCTTTCTTATGGAACCTCAATCTCAAGAAGAGACTAAAGAAAGCACTGGCCAAGCTCCTTGTTCTTGGGTTCAGAGTGCCTGTGTGGAAGGACTAGGGTTTACATCCTTATCTCCCAAGTCCAGATCCTGTGTTCTTTCCACTACACTAACTAGAATTGAAATTTGAGTGCTGAATAAGCCTGATTTGGAAGCTACACAAATTCAAAAGGAGATGGTTTTCCTATTCAGCATCTTAAAATTGGCTAGATCTAGAAACTGGGCAGATCCAATCTTAACTGCTAAGCTCGGGGCCTCTAAGTCTTTAAGGCCCTTTAGATCCTCTTGGAGAAATGCTCTCAGGGCTACTCTTTCTTCTTTCTCTGAAAAAGAGGTCCCATTCTGACCCACTGTTCCATTCCAAATGAGCATGTGGTTAGGTGTGGATAGCCGGCCTCTTTATGGGCCTTTCTTGGTTTGTTGGTGGGTTTGTCAGATATAAGGAATTATTCTTCTTTCTATTTTTAATTTTTTATTGATCCTTTGTGAATTTAACATCATTTACCCTAATTCCACCCATCTCCTGCCCCTCCATATCTACTCTCTGTCCTTGCAACCTCTCCCCAAAAGAAAACAAACAAACAAACATCTCTCCATTGTATCACACAGTCTACCCTTTTACCCAAACAGCTTTTATTGCAAATGATCATTGCAGTGAGTGATTGGTCTGGTTCGAGGACGCTAGATGAAGCATTATTCTTAAAGGAGGGCCTGATAAATCAGGACAGAATTCTCTAAACTAAAATGTCTGAGGAATGAGTTGTTGAAGCCAGTAAGAAAGTGTTTAAAGGGAAGGGGACCTGGTTGTCATTGTGTTACTGTTGTTGTTGTTATTGTTTGATTTGTGGGTTTCATTTGTTTGTTTCTCAACTTGACACAAGTTAGAGTTATTTGAGAAGCAGAACCTCAATTGAGAAAATGCCTCCAACTGATTGTCAGTAGGCAACTCTGTGGGGGCATTTGCTTGATTAGTGATTGGTGTGGGTAGGCCCATTCATGGTAGGTGGATGGTGACACCCCTGGGCAGGTGGTTGTTATAAGAAAGCAGGCTGAACAAGCCATGGGGAGCAATCCAGTAAGCAGTGTTCCTTTGTAATCTCTGCTTTGATTCCTACCTCCAGGTTCCTGCCTTGAGTTGCTACTTTGGCTTCCTCAAAGGAAAGTGACTCAGTGTATATAAGCAAAAAGAAACAAAACAAACAAACAAAACTGCACCTTCTTTCTCAAGTTGTTTTTGGTCATGGTGCTTTATTGTAGAAACCCTAAGACGAAAGGTAAAGAAATTTATATTTGAAATTGAGGAACTGACTCAGGAGAGGGCATTGTAAAAGATTTCCAATCCTGGGACTCCCATTAAAATTTTAAGACAGGAGAAAGAAGAGATAGAAGCCTACCCATGACCACCTACAGTCCTTTGGTGAGTCTGCTCCAAAAAGAACAAGTCTATTAGGAGTAACAGTTATGATTCACATACCATGACTACAGCTTAGAGGAACTGTTAGAAGGACTAGAAAATGAAATGGGAGGGCTGAGATTGTTCTGGAAAGACAGAGAGAAAGGAGGAAAGGTTGGTAGACAGGATAAACCATGCATTTGAGAATACAGCCTCTAAAGAAAATCTCTGGAAAGTGGATTATTTGACCTGCAATGATAGAAGTTGATAGGTAACCTAATATCTTTGAGTATGTGAGGTTTTATGTATATGGTGGTAACTACTCTTCTGTAGCTACACAAAGAATAGAATAAAAGTTCAAACAGCCACAGGAGGGGTTTCAGGTTAAATATACCAAAGAACTTCCTAACCGTGAGCAGTGAGAGGTGATCAACACTGGTACATGTAACCAAGAGTTTGCAGAATTTCCCTTCTCAGTTTAAAAATAGAGTTTAGAGAGGTCAGCTGAGAAAGCAGAGCCTTCTGCCTCTTCATCAGGTCTCTCTGCCTATGATTCCTTCTTTCTGTTGTCTCTTGATACCTTCAGTCTCTACCCCTCTCTCTCCACCTCGTTTCCAAAACTCCTTCCCACTCCTCTTTTCAGCCAGTGTTGCCCCTATCCATCCCCATCTCCTGCACATCTGACTCCTGACAAATCTTCCCCGAGCTGATGGTGTTCCTGGGGTCAGACTTCCATTAGCCTTTGGTTAATAATAGCAAGTCCGTGCAACTGAACAGCTAAAATGAAATCCTGCACTTATCAATGATAATCAATTCTAAAAAGAACCATAAAGTGACCCCTAAGTCTGAGTTTCTAATAGTCCTTTATACTCACATCAGAACCTCCTTTTTGAAGTCTTGCCTGACCTGTTTCAGCATTTGGTCTACCTCATTAATGTGGCACTCCTAATATCTTAGAACTTTTTCCCTACTGTGCTGCACTCCTTGAGAACTGTTTATTTCTGTGTCCTCTAATCTATTTGGAAATATAGTACAGAAAAGGGATTATAAAATGTCCAGCTCTTTAGCAAAAACTTGTGTCATTGAAGTCTCTAGAACTCCCTGAAAGTACACTCCTGCCTGTACTCTCTTGACAGTCGATAGCTTCAAATGTAACACTGAATCCTGTGTTTTAGGAAAGAAAGCAGGGCCACTGGGCCCAATGGCCCCCCAGGACCTCCAGGACCTCCAGGACCCCAGGGACCTCCAGGGATTCCAGGAATTCCTGGGATTCCAGGAACAACTGTTATGGGACCACCTGGCCCTCCTGGCCCTCCTGGTCCTCAAGGACCCCCTGGCCTCCAAGGACCTTCTGGTGAGTTCTTCCGTCTCCCACCCCTTAGAAAACTTGTCAGTACTTTTGTAGAGTAGGAACAGGTACTCTTCAGGGAAGTTTCAAACAGTGGCAATGTACAGTAAGAAATCCCTAGTCCAGTGTAGAGGTTAGGAACTGAACAAGCTCTGATAGGGTCTGGCCCACTCTAAGTCTTGTTGAGTTCAAGCTGCGCCAGACAGGCCATCTGTTCTTGCCCCATGCCAATCCTTCCATCACATTCCATCTTTGGCTCTAGTTCTCTATATAATTAGCCAATAAGCTCATATGAGCCAAAAACAGAGGTATGAAAAAGAGGTCCCAGCCATTCAATGGAGTTCCTGTAGTTATAGATTCGGCTTACTCTGATTTCCAGCATAGAGTACCACATGACATTTGCATGGAAATAGTTTGTGGGAAGAATGTTGGGGACTGGACAAAATGGCAACCCTATTATAGTTTCTTCCCATGTACTTTGAGACTCCTTTCCTACTGGTGTAGTCAAATAGCCCCTTCTAGTCGAGTAGTCAGAAATTTATAAATCACTCAAGCTGTGTCTAACAAAACCAGATACCAAGACCTCCCTGTCCCTAAGCCAAATGCTTCTCACACTAGACCCTTAAATAATCATGCTGCTTATTCAGATGCCATTCCATCCCTTTGCATCTTCTCCTGGAGCCCAGTAGGGTATGCAACAGGTATAGCTGTAGATCCAAACCTGCCTAATTAGAGTTGACAGGAGGAAGACTGCCTGAACTCACGCTACTTGTTATGGTTTTCTCCCGCTCCCTCCTGTATCCTGAGGTTTTCTTAAACCTGATTTCTCCAGGTCTAAGAATTCAGCAGCAGGATTCAGATTCTTTCACTTGTAATTCAAACAGGCTCAGCAGTGTTACCATGGCCACAAGAGATAAAAGTTTTTTTTTAAAATCCAATCATTCCACAAATATTAATTGAACAATTTCTGTGTACAAAGAGATATATTGCTAAGTGGTCCCTGTTCTCATAGAGTTTATTTCCTAGAGTCAAAGAGACACACTTAAAGAAACGAGATCTTTATAAATGACAGTGGCCCTTGTGAAATTGGTAAGAAGAGAACAAAGGGCTAGAATAGCAAGTGTCATTGTCTTGAGGACATACAGTGACACACACAGCCTCTCTTTCCTCTCCTTTGGGTCCTCAATAGGGCTTGCCTTGGGCCAATATTGGCCAGAGGCCAACTTCCTGCTGGAATCTAGACCCTCTGAAGATGGTCTGTTGGGACAAGAATGGGAAGGAGGGGATGTTCTCTCCCATTAGCAGCCCCATGTTGTACTGTGACTCCCTCCAGCTGTAAGACCTGGAAAAGGAAATTCCTACAGGGCTTGCTGTGGAATTGAGGCTCTGAAGCCCTGGCTGCTGAAATGGGCAAGGGAAGTAGAAAAGAGCACAGCGCTCTGACTGCCCCATCCTATTTTGCAGGTGCCGCTGATAAAACTGGAACTCGGGAAAACCAGGTTGGCTGGGGATTATTGTCTTCCGGGGGGAGGAGGGATGGCCTCAGGCTTGGGTCACCTTGAAGTCCTCTGCCTATGAAATTCCCAGAGGCTTTATTTTCTGTTACCCTGGAGGTTCTGAGGTTTTCACTGGCAGTCATTGCCAAGGTCTATGAATTGAAAAGTTTCACCCCAAAGATGTGCTTTTAGCTAAGGGAACACAGTCTTGCCTTGACCATTTTACTCATTTCATGAGTGACAGAGGGTCACTACAGCCAGATCCAATAGTCCATAGAAATAACCTGGTGTCAGGTCTATATACCTAGGCCTCTGACTTCTAAGCCACCCCAGATGCTTGATGGCATTCAAACTGCCTAGAATCTGAAGCTGAGAGTTTGTGTGTCCATGAAAAGCAGCCAACTAGCTGTAGGCTGCAGCCAGCCTGGGCTTCCCCCTTAATGGCCTTGTAGGTTCCCTCCTGGTCCTTGAGTTTCCCAGTCTGTGTCTTTTGGCAGGTTCTACTACTTAGCCTCATATCATCCCTTCCCAGCAACTAGCCTCACTACACTTATTTGGCCACAATGATAAATCTACAGAGTTGCACAGTCCTCCTATTTTGTGGGCAATTTTATATTTACTACCTTATTAAATCTTACCCTGTGAGAGTGGCCAGCAGAGATTTGTATAATTCCCACTTTACAGTTGAGGGAATAAAGCTCAGAGGCATCACATTTGGCTGAAGGCCACATGGTGAAGAAGTGGTAGAACTATAGAGTCTTACTATGTTTTAGGAGAAATATAGTTACTAATATCCCAAGACAGAGGAGGAGGGACCAGAATTGGGATACAAAGAGTCTAGAAGCCAGAGGTAAAAACACAGGACTGCAGGACACAGCAAGCAGCCATTACAGTGACTCTCTTCCTCTCATCTTCTCAGCCTGCTGTGGTGCATCTGCAGGGCCAAGGGTCAGCAATTCAAGTCAAAAATGGTAAGAATCAAAGTAGTCTCTCTCCCTACTAAGAGTTTCTCCCTTCCCTCATTCCCAGCCTCCAAATAAGCAGCCAGCCTAGCTCCTCCCAAGTCCCTGAATATCCTTGGCATAGAAAGGCATTTCCTACTCCATCCTGCCCTCTATGGTTGTCTTAAGTACTGCTTGCACCAAGACCAGATGCTACACCCAAATTGTGTTTAATTTTGTTTTTGCAGTATAAGGGGCCAACCCAGGGCTTCGTGAATGCTAACCAAACATACTACCTTTGAACTACATCCTCAGCCCCTAAGTTGTGTTTAGAATCCACTAATGTGAGATCTGAAAAGGACTTGGGAAGCCATCTACAGAGGCTGACTTGATGGTTATATCAGTCACCATGGAAATATATGTAATTTGATAAGCACTTTCACAGTGCAAACTAAGGAAGTTAGAACTATATTACATAAATTATTTTGTCTGATTGCTCTATACAGAGAATGGCTGGAGAGAGTGCTTCTCCCAGAAAAGGGGACATGTTAGTGTCTAGGAAGTAAGAGGACATTAGTGTCTATCAAAAGCAAAAACATGTTAATGGGACTTAGAAAAGCTGATTTAATGTTATACCTTCATTTATGAGATAGGGAGACAGAGTCCCAAAGAGACTAGAAATACCAAAGTAAACCATACTGCCTTATGTTTGCATGGTACTTTAGAATTCCCAAATGGTTTGTCTTTTTATTTAACCTTCACAACCACCCTATGAGGTAGGTATTGCAATGCTCCTTTTTTTTTTTTTTTTTTTTTTTTTTTACAGCCACAGAAACTAAAGCTCAGAGAACTTAATTTAACTAGCCAAGATTTTGTAGTTAAGTCAGCAGCTGAGATTCAAACCATATCTTTCTAGCTCTCGGCACTGTGCTATGCTGCTTCAGTGATGTGTGTGTACACTCCACTGAGTGATTAGGTTCATTTTCTTCCCCCAAAGAGACATGAACGTTCATTAAAGAACAGCACTTTGAAATAATGTCCAGTCTCCAGGGTGCCCAAAGCCTAAAATGCATGAACCCCAGGAGTCTTGGAAAGCAGCAAGCCAGCCAACATACCAGCTACTTACAGAACTTGGAGTGGAAGGAGGGGCTGTGGGCAGAAACAGTAAATGAAGGTTACAAAACCTCTACTTGGGGACAGCTTCTAAGAGCACAGTCAGTCCTGAAGTATCTGTGCTGAGTTCCTCTCATCATTGGAGTTAGCTACTCCCTTGACTGTCACTTGAAAACCAGTCTAATAGCCTCCCAAGTACACGTAGGAGTAAAAGAAGAGGAAAACACTAGCAGCCCTGTGGGAGGCCAAGCACTGTGGGACCCAGGGTCCTGGATGGGCCATAATCACCATCCTTCCTGGAAAAACATGGTCAGACAGGAAATAGATTTGGCCTTAGTGATCATTCTATGCAAAAGCTGTTCATTTTGCCCCCACTACCATAACAGAGTGAGATAATTTCCAGTCCCTGTGAGCAAATTCTCAGTACTAGTTTCTGCTGCCCAGCAGACATGAGAAGCAAGACCACAGTGAGAGGACACTAGGCAGAGCAGTCCACAGAAGTACTGGAGCCAGGACTCCAATGGCCTTCTTTTCCACTATGCATCAGAGAGGTAGACCTTCTGAGACTGGCCAAGAATGGATGTTTAAAACATAATCTTTTTGTGAGAAGAACAAATGGCTGAGAGAAAATGCCTCTGTGAACTTAGTTTACCTCTTCTTATGGTAGGAAGAAACAGCTTTCTATCTGCAAGATGGGAGGAGAAATAGTTCTCCATCTTCTCATGTTGTGTCCTCAACTGAATTAAGGATATGAAACAAATGTTTTACAAGGGTGCCTCAACTCCTAGGCACATTCAGTCTACTGAAACCTGGCAGGCTATCCCCCAATATTGTAAAGTTCACCCTCTTTGCAGCTGGTTACTGGCGGTCACTATCCCCAGCTGCCTTGGAGTCTGAGTGATCACCCTGATGCTGAATTACACCATCTAGTTCTCCAGACAGATGGATTGTGTGATTAAGTGGTTTCCTGAGGCCCTCGGGAGGCTTCCCAGAAAAGAGTGGGTGTGGAGGAGCCATAGAAAAGAATCTATTAAGAAGAGACAAAAACACAGGAGCCTCTGAGACAAGAGAGGAATTCGGGTGATATTGCTAGCAAAGTGAAATTAAATACTAAGACTTAGCCTGCCACTCAGTGTCTGGATTTTGCCTGTGCAGTCACCATAACAACAAAGAAAATATGGCCATGTGCCTACTCTCCCCTTTCACCATCGCTCCCTCAGATTCCAGCTAGAATGGAATCTATGATGGAATGGTCAAGAATGCAAGGACAAAGACTAATATGCAGATCCATAGCCCCCAGGCAAGCCTAGAAGCCTCTTTACAAACAGTACACTTTTCCTGCTTCCAAATGTTCTTTTAAAATCTTGGCCCTTGAAACCTTTGTGGTCATTGGTGTTAGATAGGGTTGGTGGGGAAGGGGGGGTTATTGCTGGGTATTTATTTCTGTTGCCCAGATTCTTTTGACATGTACTGAGTGACTGCCCTTCTCTCATACTGAGATCTTTCAGGTGGAGTACTCAATGACTGGTCTCGCATCACTATGAACCCAAGGTGTTTAAGCTACATCCCCGCAGCGGGGAGCTGGAGGTACTGGTGGACGGCACCTACTTCATCTATAGTCAGGTAGAAGTGAGTACGGTCTTAGGCCTAACTCTTCTTATATCCAGGGTGCAGATATGGTGCAGGCCACCTAGGGGCACTGTGGAGCAAGCCAAAAGCATCCAATGGCTAATTCCTGCAGTGCTGGGGAAAGGGGTGGTGGATTTCACACTGGGAGGGAGTTGAAGGGAGGAAAGACCAAGGAACCCATTTCATTTTCCCCCTAGAAAAATATCACTGAAAAATTGTAAAGAGGCCTCTCCCATACCCTGCTCTCTGATCCCCTCTTACAGGGCCCTGGGCCCTCATTTCCCCTGTGAGCTGTTTGGTTCCACAGATGGACCTGACCTTGCTCTAAGATTTTAAGACTAAGTTCCAGCACTGCGGAGACCCCTCCCCACAACACTGCTAGCGTGGGCGTGATAATGAACAGTGCTCCTGTGAACCTTCTCTCTACCTCAAGAATATTTCTGACTGTCTTTCCTTCCTCTTTCTCCCATTTGTTTCTGTCTGTTTCTGTTGTTGTCACTCCTTCTTGCTGTCATTCTCCCAGACCTTCTCCCCTCCAATTTTGTCCTTCTCCTGCCCTGGGCCATTCCCCACAGGTCTGCCAGTGGCCATTCATTTCCATCCCTCATTGAGTGCCTCCATCCAGGCTCTCGGAGCTACAAGTACATAGGCCTTGAGGTCAGGGTTTCCAGGAGTCAGGCAGCAAGCAGGCAGATGAACAGAAGGACTATGGAACTGACAACTGGCTCTCAAGAAAAAGTGACTAGAGAAGTTGGGTTAACCAGCACCCGTCTGGCACACAGAGGATCCTTCCATTGCTTGGTCCTGAGCCAAGAGATGATGTGCCATTTAAATATGCTGCTTCCGATCAAAGAGCCTGTGGAGTCACTTTTATGAAGTGATTAAAGGCATCAAATGAAAGATAGTTCCCATTCCTATGGGGCACGTGGGCATAACCCCAATATCCTATGGACTAAATTCCATTTAGTAGTGGTGAGAAGTCAAAGCTGTTGGCGGGATGTGCTGGCGAAAGGTAACGAAGGATGGAGATTAAATGTCTGGACTCAGGAGAGGATTAGGAGTGAGTGAGCCACATGAGCTAAGAAAGTCTCAATGAGGCCAGGCCTCATACTTCCTCCTGGCCACAGAATGAAGTTAGATGCCTAGGATTCACATCCATCGTCTCATTTGTATAAGCCAGCTCCCATCTCTCAGGATCTGCTTCTTCATTCAGCAAGAGAGAGGACCAAGCTGTGCTGAGTCAGGGAGAGGACGGCAGGACAGAAGAGTACACCGGGAGCTTAGGAAGCTCCTGTTCACAGCCTAGAGAAATGGGAAGTCAGTACTGCGACCTCCCTGGGGCACTAGACATTTCTAAGTGTATTCCTAAACTGTCTTTAGTGTGAGGAAGTTGGGGTATCCAGAGCATTGATTAAGCACCTGAGGCGAGTAAAGCACTGCTTCGTGCCAGGGTTATGGAGTGGAGCCAGTGAAATGGCACATAAGGCTGTTCTCGGCCTTAGGCAGTCTTTAAGAAAGGTTTGCTCAGGCCTCTGAACTCATGGAGTAGGGGAAGGGCAGTGTGATCCTGTCACCCTGCTGTTCCTGCCAACCAACAGGCACACTTTCGGGTGGCACTGCCCCTGTACAGGGTATACTGGCAGCTCATCTGAGGAGGTTTTATTGCTCACCAGGGGAGGGCCCACCCTCTTTTTCCTCTCTCCCCAATCCTTCTCGTTGCCTCTCACCCAGGTGTACTACATCAACTTCACTGACTTTGCCAGCTACGAGGTGGTGGTGGATGAGAAGCCTTCCTGCAGTGCACTCGCAGCATCGAGACAGGGAAGACCAACTACAACACTTGCTATACTGCAGGCGTGTGCCTCCTCAAGGCCAGGCAGAAAATTGCCGTGAAGATGGTGCACGCTGACATCTCTATCAATATGAGCAAGCACACCACCTTCTTTGGTGCCATCAGGCTGGGCGAAGCCCTGCATCCTAGATTCTCCCATTCCACCCTGGCCCCTGCCCTGCCCCAGGTTTGGGAGCCAGGACTCCCAGAACCTCTACATGCTGCTGTGTGTGGAATGAGGTTATATTGGCGTTGCAGCCACAGAGAGAAATGCCCGTGCTATTTATTCCCCAGTGACTCCAGGATGACAAGGCCTACATGACTTCCCAGAATGACCTTGAGTTGCCAGGACAGTTGATGGAGCCCAGGGTTTTCAAGAAGCAGAACCTTCTTAGGCTCCCTGCTGACTGCCTTATGGTGACTCCTCAATCCCTAGGTCCCTCATCAGATGTATCATTTGTTGCACTAAAATGAGGATGCAAGACAGTAGGCCACAAAAAGCAAAGGTGCACTCCAGATTCTAGGAGTGATGGGGGGCTGCTTCGCTCCTGGCTGGGGGTGGCATTAAGTTGCAACTTAAGGAGAGGGTCAGGTCAGAAGAAGGCAAGTCCTTGTGGCAAAGACCTGGGCAATAACCTGCCAAGTAAGTATCCTTGGCAGAAGAGGCATTCTTGCAGCATTGCACTATAACCTACTAGAGGAGCAAAGAAAACTTCCCACTCAGGCCGAGAGATATACTGTGGCAGCTTGCTGGACTCTAGAGCTGGGAACTTTGCTTTGCCTTGGAATCATTGCAGGAATGGCCACAAGCTGCCTATGTAGAAGCTGAATCTATATTCAGGGCCATGCAGGTTTCACTGTGTTTACAGCTATGTTCTGCTCTCAGAAAACTACCTGGAGTCTTCCCACCTGTCACTCTTCTCCCAGACTGACTAGAAATTATATCTTCTTTCTCCACAGTGCTACCTCTGATTGAGACAGGTGCTTCACGGTTGTATTTTTTAAATTACCTGGGCACAAAGAATTTTCCATTGATTAGGCAATACAATTATTACTCATTTAATTCTATCAAAGTGTGTCTGGGAACAGATAGTTAAACTGGATAACCTCCAAAAATCCCTTAGAGTTTGAATACAGGTTTTGCTAAACAGTTGCCTGCCACAGTAAATGTCAGAATTCCAAACCCTAGACCCCCTTGGGCATCAGCAAAGCATGGCTTTTCTAAACTTTCCCAGAGAGGGAGGAAAAGTGGAGATAGAACAGGAAATGTTGCCCATGTATGTTAAACCCAAGATCTTATCTGAAAGAATAGCATGTGATGGCCCACGAGCCCAGTCTTTCTGTGCCACTCTCCTAGAGCCAGGCTCAAGAGAAACCATCTGTCTGGCTATTGGGCAGGGCTCTGACACCTACTTCAGATCCAAAGGCACCTCCACCAATTTTCCTGCATGGTCATATGCTAGATTCATGAGCCTTCTTTCTAATTGCCTAGCTTTAGGGTACCAGGCATAACCCAAAGCTGGAAGGATCAACCTTCTGTAGCCTGTTTCCTTGCTCTGAAGTGTATTTCCTTTTGAAGATATGGGGAATACATCCCTGAAATTCATCAAGAATATCAGGTACTGATTTTTTCAGCTGTACCTCCATTGCCAAGTTGCCACATTCCTTGGTCCTTCAAGGGTCAGGACAAGAAGTGGTAGGCCAAGGCGCCTTTATCTAATGCTAATGACAGCTTTACAACCAGAAATGAGGTCAATTTTAGACATACATCTGACCCTGGAGGCCGTGAACAATCAGCAGTGGTAGCAAGAACAGACCCTCTTCTTAGTATCTGAAGGTTTCTTCCTCTTAATTTCCTTTGACGAAGTGGGGCAGAGAATTATCACAGTTACCATTGTATAGGTAAGGCTAGGAGAGAAAAGTGCATTCACTAAGCACTCACCCATAAGTCACACAGACCTTAGCTTTTAGTGAGATCTGACTCCCAAGCTAGTCTCTTTACCACACAGAGCACTGTGTGTAATTCAGGTCCAGAGAGAAAAATTAAAAGTGATCACTTGGAACTGACATCGTTGTGGAGTCCTAGGGAGAAACCTAGCAGTGCTCAATTTTCATTGCTATGGTACTGCCTATTCTCTTGGCTGCCATCAGCTCTGTGGAAGAAGTCTTGGGTGTTTTCTAACCCTGAGTTGAGCTCTGGGACCCATAGAACTGGTAGCCTTCATGACCTTTCACCCATCTAATAAAAGCGGCAGCCATCACACAAGGAGCTGCTATATGGGGCAGGTTTCCATTCCTAACCCTAGATACCAGTTCTGGGAGCCAGTCTGCTTCCTGGAGTTAAGTGTGTTACCTTTTCTCCTCCTGACAAAGACCTCAATGATGCCAGAAACATCTTCCTTGTGTTAATGATGTTGAGAGGTTGCCCTCTCAAGAATGGAGGGAAACCTAAAGCCAGATGGCTGTGGGGAAATAGAGGAAGTTGCCTAAACTGTGCCCCTGCAGGACATGCCAACCCCATCATATGGTCTGTGCATGGAGATCATAGGAGAAGCAGACCTCTCTACCCTTTCTTCATTCTGAACCCTCTCAAGGAGCCCCATATGAAGAGGGCTGGGGGAAGGAAATAGAGAGTGGGGAGCCTGCTGTGCTGTGGTCATTGGCAAAGTAATGAAGCATTTACTGATAGGAGAATAGGGATATAGCTTTACAGTTTGGAATTGTGGTATAAAGTTATCCCAAGGTTAGCATAGAGAATGGGACAGGGGCATGTTTGTGTAAGCAGATGACATGTTAGAAGAAAAATTACATGGCAGGAACCTCTACCAGCTGCTTGAGCTTCAAAGCGCAAGCCGGCACAAAATTGTACCTGCTGGATTTTATTGGCTACTGGTTCCCTGGAAGATGTATCATTTGCCTTAGTTGCCTCTTTATCCATCCTGAGCCTAATCTCTGCAGCTTAGTAAGAAAGGCTAAGGACCCTAGAAACAAACAGGAGCTTTGGTCCTCATGTGAGTGCTTGCATTTTATGTGTCTTCTAGTGGATGCAAACAGATATAGAGAAATCTTCAACCTAGAAAGGCTTTTAGAGAGAATGTAGCCCAACCTACATCCCATCCTATTACTCATATGCAATTGATGTCCAGACAGGGAACTGGCCCACCTAGGACAGTGTGCAGGCAGGCCCCCACCTCCAGATTCATCAGTAGAAGGAGGCAGAGCAGCCTGTCCCATGGGGCCTCCTCTTTCATCACCCACAGACTCAAAGCTAGAAGTGTTTATCTCCCTTCAGGAGCTGGCAAGGCAAGGAGTGTGGCTACAGTCTCCATCAGAAACTTGCCTCCCCACACATAGTCCCCAAAATATTTGCACACCTCCTGCCTCTGGACAAGAAGCTTTAGGCTCTGAGCCAGACAGGTTTTAGGCCTCCCTAGTGTGGCCTGAGGTCCGACCCTTGCCTGGGCTCTCCCTGGGCCATGCCTACCACAGAACCTGATTTGTTTTCTTAATTCATTTCAGGGCTCTCTCCAGGAGAGGGTGAGGTGTGTCATTTCTTTATTCAGAAAGCTTCCAGCTGATGAGGATAAGGGGAGAATGGCCTGGAGCAGGCCCAATGCTGCTTTGGGGAATCAGCATCCTGTGTGAGATTACTATGTATATAAACTATATATATATATAATGTATATAAACAGGGATGTAAGTTTGTGTAAATTAATGGTTTATTCTTTGCAAATAAAGTGCTCCCCTCACCACCCTTGAAATCATCTTGAGCTCTTCCCACATGACACATGCTTCTTCATAAATGATGCCACCAAAAATGAGCTGTGGGGGAGGATCAAGAAACCCACTTTGGTGAGAGCACCAGAAGGACGCTGGTCCAAAAGTCCTATGTGGATCCCACATGTTCTCTCTGCACTAAACTGCATACCTCCACCCTATTCACCTTTAGCTCTTCTAGAACCATAAGTCTCAGGGTCTTGATGTGTTGCCAGAAGGCATATTGTCACAGGACAAGAACACACAGCATGGGACTACTTTCAACTTGAGTATGGCATCTATAGCACTCCAAACCTTCCCAAAACAGCGTGGAGACATCCAACCTTAGACTCCTCAATTAATATACAAATTGACTCATTTGCAGACAAAACGAATGCTCAAGGATGTTAAGTAGCTCCTCCAAGACCACTCAACTAGTAAGTATCTCAGCCTGGCTTGTTCCCTGATATACTTTCCACTGTGCCATGCTGCCTCTACTGCCTGACCCTATGCTGTTTGCTGGGAAGGATTCTAAGGAAGGAGATCACAGGAATAGCAGCCAGGAAGTAATGGGTAGCTCAGAAAAATTATGGGAACTTTTCACAATCCCAGCAACTTTGGCCGATTATGGAGAATATGACCCTCAAGTAATGTGAATGAGCCCACAATGGCCAGATAAGCATGGCTTGGATACTGGTACCCAGGTTGATCCTCTCGCTGTTTTGGAGAGAGGGTTTCAGTCACAGAAGCCTAGAAAACTTAAGAAAGTCTTTGCATGTCACTTAGTAGTAGATCATATCTTTAGTGTGAGACCCTGGGTTTTATGCCGGCACCCCCAAATAATAATACCACCTTGTGGGAGCTCAAGGAAAGTAGAACCTCTGGCACAAGAAACAGCACAGGCAGAAAACAGCAGGAGGACCATGACTTTTGCCATACCATGTACAAACAACCACATGGTTTAGGCATTCAGGACAGAGGGAGAGTGTCACATGTAGTAAGTACACAGGATGTCTTAAACCAACTTGATAAGCTTGTTGTGGGTAAAGAATTGCCCAGATGACATCATCAAGAGGGCCTATGCACCAAATTGTGTAATATGTGATTGAAACAAACCATTGGGCAAAGAGTATGAGAGACTTGCACTCAGAGACTCAGAAAGCAAGTTTTGAATCAGTACTGGAGGCCAGGTATCCCATTGATTATCAAAGAGCAGAGTTAACAGGGCCAAGTTAGTGCATGCAAGTTCCTGGGGGGAAATTGGGAAATTAGATCTAAACATGACATTTGTAGTACGGCTTTAGAGATGGGAAGTAGGTATGGACAACGGTCCTAAGGGATTATAAAATGACTTAAACTTTCAAAAAATCACCTTGTACTTTCTTTTAGAAATTAAGACATCATGAACCTTAGGACATTATTTTCTTAGGGATGATAAATGGATTAGCTCATGGAGGAGAATAATTTTGTGTTGCTCTCCAGTTTATCATGTTTAGTCACATGTAGTAGTAGCATTTAAACTTGACAGAAACTTTTGATGGTAAGCAAGAGAAGGATTGTTAGTCCCATTTTACAGTTGAAGAAACAGGATAAGAGGTGCTGGAATTGTCCCTAAAAACATGCTACTGACTGAACCCAAATCCCTGGCTTTGAGATACCCAGTCCTGTAAGAGTCTTGAAGCCAGGACAATGACAGACCACACAAGGTCCTAGAGCCCTCCAAACAGACTAGCTGAAGCACACATACCAGAGTTGGGCTGTTTATTTTAGCCACAGGTTTCCTTGCTGCTAATACTTTCATGAACTTCCAGCGACTTCAGTAGACCTCTGCCTAGGGTCTTCTCTGTCTCAGGGGGAACGGACAAAAACTAAGAGAAAGAGATGGAGGTGAAAAATGATGGGCACAGGAAAAAACCCACATGGACGCACACCCCACTCCCTCCAGTGAGAACTGGTCAAGTCAGAAGTGAAGCTCCTTTAGGTAACTTTGGCTGTTGTCATCGGTTCCACACCATCCAGTTCAAGGGAATGTCTTCAAACTATCACCAGCTCTGGGTCTTGAATGCCAACTGTTTATCTGATCAAACAATTTGCGTAGGGCATCAGTATAGAGTGTGTGATATTTGGCCACAGTCTCCTGGCTCGGATTCTCAATCTTGGGCAATGGTAGAGGTTCCCCAACTGCCAAAGGGAATGGAAAAGGAAAGGGGAAATGGAAAAACATCAGAATAGCTTACTCCTAGGGACAGCCTGGAGCCCAGATGACCCTGACCCTCTTGCTCAGCACTTCCTAGACAGCCTCCCTGCCTCCAACCACAGTTGGAGCTGAGGCTCAGCCACAGAAATGGATTCTAAAACTTAAACTAAGCCTTCGAATACAAGGACCCACTCACCAACAGTGGTTACTGGCTGAGAATAGGGCAGAAGGCCCCGGGAGTTCTTGGTGAGGCCACGCCCATAGAAAGCACAGGGTAGATGTGTACCATCTTCTGGAACCACTTCTGGAATCGATTGGCAAAGCCCCCAGGAACAAAAATGTGCTGTTTGTAGAGGTCTGTCTCTCCAAAGGCATAAGCAGGGATTAGAGACACCCTGCAGAAGAACACAGGCTAAGCACCAGCATCATCTGGGTTTACCTACAGGCTTCCTAGACCTCAACTATGGTCCATCTGTATCAGGGTCCCAGCTAACTATGGTGCCCCATGGCCTAGACTAGACTGCCTTTAGGGACAAAGCAGCAGCTTTCACAAGGAAGCAAGCACAGTCATTCCTTGGAATGCCCAAATCTGAACCACTTGTCTGAAAACGCCCAAAGTCCATTTCATATGCTTTCTTTCCCTTAGGCCACATGGTAAGAAGTTTGGCTTTCTCTGCCTAAGATGCAACCCCAGTCCTTTTGTAGAGAAACTAGCTTGAATGAGAGGCTAGTGCAAGGCCTCCAGGACAGCACCCAGCACAGCTCTATTGCAGCCCATAGGTAGCTTTTCTCCTTTGTACTTTATTTTGTACTTTTGTTGGTGTTGTTGTTTTTCGAGACAGGCTGTGTAGCCTGTGTAGCCCTGGCTGTCCTGGAACTCACTCTGTGACCAGGCTGGCCTCGAACTCAGAAATCCGCCTGCCTCTGCCTCCCAAGTGCTGGGACTAAAGGCGTGTGCCACCACTGCCCGGCTCTTTATTTTTAACTAACAAAATTGAATACAATTTGTACACAGAAAGCTGGAGAGATAGTTCAGCTGGTAAAGTGGTTTCTATGCAGGCATAGGACTTGAGTTTAATGCCCAGAACCACATTAAAAAAAAAAAAAAAAGCCAAGATGGCAACATGCTTAAATCCAAGGGATAGGGAAGTAGAGATGGGTGTATCTTTAAGGCTTGTTGGCTCAGCCTACTTACCATGTAAATTCCAGGCCAGTGTCCTGTCTCAAAAAGTGAACACACACACACATACACATACACACCACTCACGAATGACATATGCATATATTTTTATGTGTTCTATTTATAACATGTTTGCATATTTCTTCCTTTCTCTTAAATACCACTTCCTAACCCTATTCTTCCTGCTGAACTTTGGACGCCTCCCCATCCATCCCACCCTGTCCCTGCAGCTATCCTTACCCATGTCGAAGGGCTGTGCGCACAAAACTTGCCGCTTCTTCAAGAACAGGGTGGTAGAGCCTGGCGTGCTGTATTTGCACTCAGCCAGGCCACCAACCACCACAACAAGCATGTTGCTGTGCCCTTCTGGTAAGCAGAAAGTCATGGAGGATTGACTCACAGAACAGGACCCTGGTGTGCAGAAAAAGCCAAAGGTCATTGGTTATTTACCAATCCTTGTAAACTATCCCTCCCCACTTCCATGATACAAGGAGCATTTTCTACAGCCTGTAATTTGGGGAAGCTGGTTAGCACCTAAGACAATCTCAGATTTGACCTTGCTCTCACATATCCCCTGGTTCTCCTTATGGTAGCCCTCTATGTGACTTTCTCCCTTATGAGCCACTCACCTGTAGACATTATATACTCTCTGAGGAAAGGCACCCAGAAAAAGGCTCCTAGTGTGAGCATATAAGGAGTGATACCAGGAAAGGTCTTGGGAAAGCCTGTTGTGTCGGTGGCAAAGTGACCAAAATATGAATGGGCCATGATCCCATGAGGATGGCAGGCAAGGATGTAGTTGTGGTTGGGTGAAATATCTTTCGTCTTCACAATCTGTAGAGGAAAGTGGAGACAGGAGAGCTGGAGACAGAGAAAAAGACTTCTCTTTTGGCCAGAGAAATGGAAGAGGAAGGACTGTGAATTCCAGCAATTCAGGCTGGGCGGCGATGTGCATGTCCAGAAGTCATTGGTTTCCTGAGCCCCATGTGGCTGCACCCTGTACCCTGATTCTGACCCAAATGCCCACTCAGTGAGCCATTCAGCTCTGTGTGGCTTACCTTGAGTGGGAAATAATTGCTGTAGTGTTTCCACAGACACCACCTCCTCACACAAGTGAACCGGCGGCCACCTAAAAGCACAGGAAAGCTCTGTCCACCCCTACTCTCCCTTTCTGGGCCCCTTTGGGGCTACCATGGGGTCCTCTCACTTTCTCCCTTTTCCTGTTCTCCTACATGGAAATTAGAATAGGCATATCAAGACCAACCTAGAATAGGCCCAGCCTCTGCTTCATTACCCAAACCCAACCCTATCTTCCTCTTACCAACGCCAGTTCCAAGACTTTAAAGGAACCCTTTCCCTCAGCTTTCCTAGTCCAGGGAAGGATAGGCTAAAAGATTTACTGGAAACTATCCAGAGCCTCTCAGGATTAGGAGAGGAGCAAGAGGATATATGGCAATACATCCCAGTGGGCCCTTACCTCGCTCAGGGGTCTTCCAGTCAAAAGCCAGCCAGATGAGCATCAACACAGTGACAGACCAGTACGATGTGAACACCACCAAGTAGAGGTTGACAAGGATCACAGTGGTGACTAGAGGGAACCCAGCCCAAAGTCAATGAATTATAAACAGTCCCTCACATTAAAAGTCCCCTTGCTGAGTTTCATCCACCTCAAGGTCACATACACTCTGACCTAGGCGTATTCAACAGTCACTTCCCCACCAAATGTGTTCCTTATAGCTAAGCTTCAAACAACAACAAGGCCTCCCACCCCCAGAACTTGTCCCAGAACTGTGCTAGGCTCTGTGTATAGTGTGTGTAAGTGGGGGAGAAGCCACTGGTAGCCACTGGGCATTTGAAGTCTTAGAGAAGTTTTTCTCCAACTTATATTTTCTTCTCAACATCAGCCCTGTAAGTCAGTAGTTCTCAACCTGTGGGTTGTGAACCCTATGGGGTCCAAGGACCCTTTCACAGGGGTCACCTAAGACCATTGGGAAACACAGATATTTCCAGTATAATTCATAACAGTAGCAAAATTACAGTTATGAAGTAGCAATGAAAATAATGGTATAGTGCGGGATCACCGCAATATGAGTAACTGTATTAAAGGGTTGCAAATTAGCAATGTTGAGAACCACTCCTGTAAGGTGCCAGAGGAGATGCCAGAGAAAACCAACACCTATCTTCATCAGATTAGAAGTACACAAAACAAGGAGCAATGATAAATAAAAGCTGGACTAGAATAAGATAAGGGACTGTGCTCAGCTGAAGTAAGATAGAATTCTATATTAGGAAAGAATGACTTCAGAGTTATAGGGTGCTACATTCGATTGGAATTATTACTGGAAATGTAAGCAGCCAAGACTAAGATTATGTGGGGAAGTGGGTCAAAATAGAGGTTACAAAAAACGACCAAATAAAACTCTATAATAGAGTGAATACATTTTGTCTTGACTTCTTCTTATTGGAGCCTCATGAAAATGATTTAAATATTTTAGGACTATAGGGACCACAGGAGAAGAATCAGAAATGTGCCTACAGTAGATGAGAGATTTTGGTAAAACATTTGGTCATGTAAAGTGGATGAAGAGAGAAATAACAAGCTTATTAAGAAAAAAAAAAAGCAAGCCGATCTCTCTAACCACCTGCAAAAGACATGCCCACAGAAAGTTTGCTTGCTTCTTTGGAAAAGTCAGGAAAGACTCAGAATCTGGAGGATCAGGCATCCCAAGAGGCAGGGATGAAGCACAGGCTCAAACATCAGAAGCCTGGATGAATTCCTGACGAGGAATTAATTAGGACAATAGATCTTTTTTCCTCTGCTCAGTGGTTGATGGGAGAATTATTCACTGAAAATTTAAACTAAAAAGAATCTGAATTCAGACACAAGGGATTTTCAACTTACAAGAGTTTAACTTAATGCTTTGTACTTTCTCATGGTGGAAAGGCAAAAGGAATCTGGCAGAAACTGTACTTTGTTCTTTTCCTGGGCTAGCACGATGTGGTACCATTGTGTTTCATGGTGAACAGCAGCAGAAAACCACATCTTCCAGTCAGCCACACGACCATGAGGGTCCAAGACAGTGTGCTGTGTTACTAAGCTATCACAGTAAGTGTATCAAATGTTTTGTTTGTTGGTTAGTTTGTTAGTTGCTTTGCTGCTTTGAGACAAAGTCTCATAGTACAGTATGACAGCCATGCTGGTCTCAACTCATGACAATCCTACCCTTCAACTTCCAAGTGTTAGGATTATCCTTATAAGACACCTTGCCTGGCTAATGTATTCACGATTCATGGTATTTCAAACTTACTACATTTGGAGAATTTCTGCACTTACATGAGCTATAGCTGATGCAGCAAAATTACTGTTGAAATGAGAGGACAAGCAATTTGACATGTACACACTCAGATAATTTGTCTCCCATGTCTTTTTGTTTCCCAAATACTACTAGAAAACATGTGTCACCAAAATGAGGGAAAACACATAGAATCCATGGTGGAAATAAAGGTCCAACAAAGAAGGAAAACAAGGAGGGACAGGGCTGAAAATAAGCAAGCAAGGCACCTAGGGTATCAATTTAAGTAGACTCCCACTCTTAGCCACATTCAAGTTCAGCCTGATATTTGCATAATCCAAGAGTGAGTACCTTCAAATTGGCACACAGGTTGCTTCAAGTACTCTGGTAATAACAGTCAGACTGTAATAGGGAGATGCTAGCTTCCAACTATGCTGTCCTCAAGGAAAGAAAACGTGAAAGGTATTAAAATTCCCAGTGTGCTTGCAAATACTGAAAGACTACCATGTGTGTGAAATGCTTGTGGGTAAATTAGTAATAAGTAAAATATATCTAGTAAATGAAAACCTGAGGGAGCTGGTGAGATGGCTCAACAATTAAAAGCACTTGTTGCTCTTGGAGAGGACCTGGGTTTGATTCCCAGTACTTACACATCGTGGTTCACAACCATCTCTAACTCCAGTTCAAGATGATCCAATATGCAAGGGCATGATGTACATACATGCATACAGGCAAAACATTCATACAATAAAGTGAAAATCTTTAAAATTTATTAATTTAAAAATTAGATGAGTCAATTATTAGTTCCAAGAAAAAAATCATGCAAGAAAATACAATATTGGTGCACTATATTTCCTAGTACTCAGATGTTTAACTGAAACTGTGCTATAAGAATTTTGGAAGGGACCTGATGAAGTGGTGCACACCTCTAATTACAGCACTGGGGAGGCAGAGGCAGGCAGATCTCTGTGAGTTGAAGGCCAGCCTGGACTACATAGGACATCCAGGGTTATGTAGAAAGATCCTGTCTCCAAAAAGAAGAAAAGTGGGTAGGAGGAGGAAGGAAGGAGAAGGGGGAAGAGGAAGAAGAGAGAGGGAGAAAGAAGAATAAAATACAATTTTGGAAGGAAGAGGTAAAAATATCCAAGCAATATCATATAGAGCTCAATTCTTATTTCCCATATTCGGAGATCAACAGAGGCATTTTTAATGCCTAAAAATCATTACATCACACAATAACAATGTTTAGAAATTCCACATAGTTATATTTTAAAAAAAAAAAAAAAACTTGAAAATGACCTCTGCTGGGGAGCAGGGCACTATTGGTAGAACAAAGGCAAGCTGTTGGAGCCTCTGGACATGGACCACAGAACATTTCTTGGATAATTAGATGTGTGGGTCTAGTCCAAAGGACATCTCATTTCTCTTAGGGTTTGCTCAAACTTATGCACAGCTAAAGACATCTCGTGGTGTTTTTCTTTTTCTCACTGGCTTTTTAAAAATATTTATTCTTGGATTCCTTGACTCTTTTGTAACCTTTCTTCTTCTCCCCAACCCCATCACTACTAGCCTTGTTCAAATCCCACCATTTCTCAACAGCCTGATAACGTTGGAATCACTGTTTCCCTCTCTGGCCTCTTTGTAATTGGTTTCCCTCAAAGAGCTACAATAGACTCTCAAACCTGCAAGCCTAATGTCATCATCCTATGTTAAACCCTATTCTGGCTCCTCATTACCTTGCAGAAGAAGACTAACTCCTTCCAACAGTTTTCAGTGTTCTCTATAACCTCTGAGGACCCGTTCCTCTAATTCTTCCTCCCTTGGTCCCTCCTTCCTTCAGTAAAAGTATATCAAGCAGCAATTCTGAGTTCACTCCTAACTCAATCCCTGTCAGTCCTTTGCATACTCCTGACTCTCACTCACCCGGACTGTGCATTTACTGTTCCCAAGGCTCAGCCCTTCCTCACCTCTTTCCTTTTGTCCTTCAAGAATCAACTCAGTCTGGATGTGGTGGCACACAACTTCAAACCCAACACTTGGGAGGAAGAGGCAGGTTAGGTAAGCTTGAGGTCAGCCTAGTTTACATAGTGATTCTGGACCAACTAGAGCTACATCATGAGACTAGTCTCAAACAACACCCCAAACCTACCCCCTCAAAAAACTAAAATGAACCTAATTGCCAATGAACATACAAAAAGATGCTCAACCTCATTTATAATTGAGATTTTCAAATTAAGTCTGTGGCTTATTTATAATCTCAATCCGCAGTAGCTAGGACTGCATATGGGTTCTGCATGCACTTGTCTTCCTATGTTATGGCAACCCTGAAGCTACATTCTTCCAGTAGACAATTGGTTGTGCCTTTACCAATCTGAACAATAGAGTCCACAGTGAACTGAGACTCCTACCAACCTGTTCAGTGCATTTAGTGTGAATAAGAAATGATCATTTGCTCACTTAAGCCACTAGAGGGTCGTTTAGAGTATCCTGACAAGTCTACAGCCATACCACCCTGAACTCGCCTGATCTCGGAAGCTAAGCAGGGTCAGGCTGGTTAGTACTTGGATGGGAGAATATCCTGAAAAATATACCAAAAATATACCCATTTTTCAAAGAAAGAGGATAAGTAGCTTGCTAAAAGTTGTACACATAATAAAGCCGGGCAGTGGTGGCGCACGCCTTTAGTCCCAGCACTTGGGAGGCAGAGGCAGAGGCAGATTTCTGAGTTTGAGGCCAGCCTGGTCTACAGAGTGAGTTCCAGGACAGCCAGGACTACACAGAGAAACCCTGTCTCAAAAAACAAAAAAAAAAACAAAACATAATAAACAGTAAAGCTGGAGTCTGAACTTAGACTTCAGAAACTGTTTTCAACACTCATATTATATATATATATATTCCATAGCTATAAGTATATATGTGTGTGTAAGTGTATTATATATGCATATATAATGTATACACATATATAATCTCCATTTATGGTCACACACACACACACACACTGTTAATACAGATATGTCTGAGGAATGAGGCTGAAGACTGAATGAGAACTGGTGAAGGAGAGAAGCCAGCCAAAATATTCACATTTCCTGAACCTTCAATGGATAACCATTCTCCCCAAATTCAAACTCAGTTCTTTGACCCTGGGGACTTTGCTGTCTTGTGGAAACAGTTGCCATGATGAAAAGGTGGGAAGATAGTAATAATCCAAGACTGGGGATAGAACTTGAGAGAAACAATGCAGGTTGAACATCCCTAATCCAAAAAGTTCAAATCCAAAATACTTCCATAGCCAAAAATGTTGGCCACTGATATGACACTTCTAGTAGAAAACTCAATACTTGACTTCATATGAAAGTCACTGTTAATACAGGTATACTAAAATATTGCATAAAAATTGCCACAGACAGATAGGCAATCTTGGCAATCCCCTGGTATGCCTCATTATGTGTTTGCAAGTGTCCCATCCTCTTCCCCCCACCCCGAATCCAAAATCTGAAACATTTAAACCATTAAACAAAGCTTTGCAGGTGCCACAAACTCAAATTTCTAAAATCCTACAACCAAAGTCAAAATGCCCTGTTCACTAGTTAAAGAAGCCCTGCCTGCACAGGCAAGGTGCTCTCCGCAGTTTCCTGGAACCTGTCACCTCAGATGTCATCAGCTGGAGGCATGACAGAACAGCTGAGCTTGCAGCCACACAAAGAGCTTGGTCCTTCCTTAAGAGAGGTCATTGTGAACCAATCTTTAGTACCTTTCACTCAGGAGCTTTCACAAATGTAGAAGAACTACCTGCCTCCTAGACTCAGTAATAGTAATGTAATTATTATTAAATAAGGCTGTGGCTTATTTATCACTTCAATCCACAGTAGCTAGGACTGCATATGGGTTTTGCATGCACTTGTCTTCCTATGTTATGGCAACCCCTGAAGCTATATTCTTCCAGTAGACAATTGGCTGTGCCTTTACCAATCTGAGCAATAGAGTCCACAGTGAACTGAGACTCCTACCAACCTGTTCAGTGCATTTAGTGTGAACAAGAACATAGTCTCGCTAGACTGACAGTCTAGTGTACACACCAATCTCCACACCTAACCTCCCAATCTGCAGTGAGCAGAGGCAAAAGACAAAGAAAGGGACTCTCAGACAAAATGTTAGCCTTGGTGAGCTCAATGACAGTCCAGCTCTTCCACTCCCTAGCTGTGTGAGCTTGGGCAGATCACTTCTACTACATAGAATTCACCTCTTCAATTGTACAATGAAATTATTAGCCCATAAAGTGATTAGACTAAAGAGGCTAATATATGTTAACTAATACTATGTGCATGTTATTTAGCATTACATGGGTAGCTATCATTATGACTTAAGATTAGCATCAGCTAAAATGAAAGAATACATGTAAAGATAGTTGGGCCAAAAAATATAAATGGTTCTGGTGACTGACTCTATCCCTCTCACTCTGTGTCTTTAGTCTGGTTTTTGTTGAGGTAAGAAATGCCTACTGTACCAGGCCACTGGGCCAGGTTTATGTTCCCAAGGCCTACCTATATTCTTCATTCCCAGAGTGCTGACAAGATCACTAAATTCATGCCCTTGACTCCTGTTGGTATTCACATGAAGAACTCATTCAACAAGAACTCTTTCCAGACCCCCTCCCGCAGTAATGATTAGTTCCAGTATATAGAACACCATGACCAACATATAGTTTTTATGAAGGGTCAATAGTATAGATGTTGAAAAATCATGGATACATAGTTAAATTCCTCTGAGCAATAGGTTTCCAGAGATCCCTCAGCCATAAAGTTAACTGCCATAAAGTTTACTGATTTCCTGTAGTTACAGCCACATTCCCCTTCTTGGCTTGCTTCAGTGAATTTGCTTGCCATGACTCCATAACATGGCCTCTGCACCTCACTGCAGACCTCATGGTGCTCACTAGGCAAACCTAAAGCAAGGCACACACACCTGCTCAGACACATGCATGTTCATGTAGTCATGCACAGATACCACAAATACCCTGCCCAAGTGGGTGGGGCCACAGGCCAGAGTAAAAAACTGTTGTAGTTTGCCTAGAACAACACAAAGTTTGAACATTGAGCATCCTACCACCCTAAAACCTTCAATACCAGATAAGCCCATGTAGTTGGATGCCCCAAGTAGCTTGAAGACTCACCTATAACGAAGGCACTGAGGGCCCACTGGAAAAGAGCAAAGACCTCCATGGCGGTCTTGAGGTCCTTCTTGGTGGGCCAGAACATGATGTCCAGAATCTCAGTAGTTCCAGGTAAATGCTGTTTGGCTGTCCAGCCCTGACTGTTCTGGGGCTTGCCATGTTGTCTCTCCTGGTCTTTCTGCTCTAACTGTTGCATATTCTCCGCCCCTTGTCCCACCCTTCCATAAGACTGCAGGACCTCCTACCGCCTCTGCTTGTCCAGTTTTTTCCAGCTGCCTATCCACCTACACTTTTACCCACTTGAGCTCAGGCTGAGTTGGGATTGTGACATCCATTTGCACACCTGGATAGTGGATGAATCCCTGATGTGGGAAGTGAGTGGGTGAGACAGAGCTAGAGAGCAGCTGCCAAGCCCAGTCTGAAAATAGGGGAGCTGTGGGTAGGAAGAAATCTTGGGCTCAGATAGGAGACACTCAGCGCCTACATCTCTGTAGGTCCAACTGTTAATGATCTTGGTAAGAACATAGCTGGAAGGCCTACCAGGTCACAGGCTAGGCCTAGAACATCTTCAGCCTTCAGATCATCGCTCACAGTAAAGACATCACACGTATAACTGTGGGCAGATAGTGGGTGCTGAGCAAAATTCCTATGAGTGATTCAACGAATGTTAGTACATACTATGTTATTTTGTGTTCATAAAATTCTAGAATAGACAAAAGTTGCCTATCATGAAAAATCAGAGTACTTGTTGCTTCTGCTCAGAATGACTGAGAAGTAATTTGATGGAAACTGGGGGAGGAACAATAATATTCTCAATATTTTGATAGGATTTTGAATGGCACATATCAGAAGCAGATGTTAAAAATACAGTGAATAGGGGACTGTAGAGATCACACAATGTTTAGGAGCACGTGGTCTTATAAAGGACCAAAGTTCAATTCCCAATACCTATATGGCAGTCCACAACTGTACATAACTTTAGTTCAAGAGGAGTCAACACCCTTTTCTGACCTTCTTGGGCACTAGGCTTTCAGAGAGTACACAGACATACATGTGACCAAAACACTCATGGACATACAAGTGAGTAAATATTTTTAAAAATCCCATGACTTGAGCCGATGAGATAGTTCAGCAGATAGAGATGCTTACCACCAAACTTGACAAGCAGATTTCCATCCCTGGAACCCATGTGATAGAGAGAACTGGCTCCTTTTAGTTGTCCTTTGACTTCTATACATGTGCCTTGGCCCATCTCAACACAATAAATGAGCACAATAAAAAGTGGTCTTTTAAAATAACACCTTTGGGTGAGGGGTTTGAGACAGGGTTTCTCTGTTTACCACCAGCTGTCCTGAAGCTTGCTTCGTAGACCAGCCTCAAATTCACAGAGATCTGCCTGTCTCTGTCTCCACAAGAGTAGTCTCTTTAAATGCAATACATATATGTTTACATTTTCTGCATTTTACCACATGTAAATTTTACCTAAAAATAGCAAATATTGAACTTGTATCAATGCTGATGTGTTTGAAGTGAAGAATATGATGTTTGCAATTTATTTTCAATGTATGTAAAGTGTATCTATGTGTAGACAGAGGATCATTAGATGCCATATAAAATAGATCAAAATCTTGTCTGCATGGTTCTTTGAAGTATTCTATAGGCTCAACTTCTTATAATTGAATTTTGTTTTTTACTAAAAAGTTCCTTTGAAGTCACAGTAAAAATTAAACTTAAAATCTGACTTCTCAGTGCATGCACTTGCATCACTTACATGTGGGTCTACGTGTTATAAAGTAGATATGCATGTAGTTGCCAACATGTTGGCTGCATATCCCTGCAAGTTGGTGATATCTCCAAGTGTGGATCCAGTGAAGATGCGGTGAAGATATGGTAAAGACCTGAACATGAAGGCATCTCTGTCCAGCCATGTGTGTGCTAGATATAAGGTCCAGGAACCAGTGAATGAAGAGAAGGCCTTCTTCGGGCAATATAATTATTGATAGTGTGGTATGTGCCAGGCACTGCTCACCAAAACAAATTAATGCTCTTGTGAAGTTTACATTTTGGTGAAGGAAGATAGATGATTGAAATTAATTACCTAATTAGAGTATAAGGTGATATAAGTTAGAGCAGAGAAGGAAAGATGCAGACTGCTGAGTTTTCACAGATTGAGAAGGACTTGGGTAGGAAGAGCAGGATTTGTGGTTTCAATATGTGTGTTGTGGAAGGCCATGCTGTGAAGGTAGCACTTGAGCACAGGTTTGAAAGGGATGAAGAAGCAAGTCGTGTAGCTAATGATCCAAGCAGAGGGACCAGTCACACCTAGCCTTTGAAATAAGGTGTGCTTGGCAGGTTTCCAGGAGCATCAAGAAGACAAATTTGTCTTAGGAACTGAAAACCTAAGGCTGGTGAGATTGGTAGGACTCACACTGTGAAAGGCCTTGTAAGACATGGTATGGACTTAGCTTTTCATCCTGACCAAAATGGAGAATTACTAAAAGGTTCTGAGAAATAAAAGAAGGCTGAATTATATTTTTGAAGGGGTAAGAAAGAAACAGAGGATCTTTGAAGGGCTATTTCAACAATCCTCTGGGGCACGATGGTGCCGCAAGCTAAGTTAGCAATAGTGGAGGTGATGAGACATGCTCAGATCTTAGAGACATGTACTATGATGTCTCTCCTAAAACAGAGGTCTTCACCACCTTCTCCTTTATGATGTTCAGATACTTTGAGAGGGAGGTTGTACTGCTGAGTACCTGTCAGGAGCCTTTCTCTGCTTTCCAGTGCTTCTTGCATCTGGTCTTGAGTCATGCAGTTCTGAAGGAAACACACAGTGGATGTCGAGCACAGCTCACCTGCCTGGCTAGATTGCTGGTTCTGTGAAGGGTTCGAAAGAAAGGGGGATAAAAAAGAAATGAGGTACAGTTTCCAAAATAGTCTGGAACCCAACACAGGGAGCCTGCACTTCATATTATTGGTACTGATGAGGTGCAGTCAACTTCTAAACAGAGAGGGTGACTTGTCTCAAATGCCAGTGAAGGCAACTTTGGAACAGAGAGTGGCTGTCAGAACCTTGCCACCTCTGTAATTGACAAATAGCTCATCTCCTTCCTCTTTATTGCCTACTTGCAATACCAGGTCCACTAGTACACAGAGTATATGACTCCTGGTCTAAGTCCCCCTAAGGACTTCTGGGGACTTGGCCAGCACAAAAAGACCTGTTGTCCCATATCACCTCTTTATCTGACTTACGTCATTGTTCAGGGTCGGAGTCTATCACATCTGATTAAGATCCAGGCTCCTGTCAGGGATACTTGTTTGATTTGGGTTTTGGTTACACCCTTGAGCTAGGTCTCATTATGTATCCCAGGCTGGCCTCGAACTCACAATCTTCATGCCTCAGCCTCCAAAGTGCTAGGATTCTAGACATGTACCACTACTACTGGTATGTTTGGGCAACTTTCTGAGACTATTCTTATTTGGGAAACAAAGCTCCATAAACACTGAGAAAGGTGAAGGATAGAATAGGCACAGGAAGGCAAGAAAGAGGCTGGCTCAGAGACCTAGTGCGCTGGTGCAACAGAAGAGTCACTGTGATGTCCGAGATTCCAACTTTCTCTCAGTGTGCAGTGGCGATTTGGAACACAGGAGGAAGGACATTCTATAAGGACACCATTAGTGAGAGGGGCCCATGACAAGCAGGTCCTGTGATGAGTAGTAGAGGAAGCTGCTGGTTTGAGAAGTATGTACTAGCAACCCTGGGTTTTCAGAGACTTGTTCCAGAGGCAACTATAGCAGAGAAGTAAAGGGAATGCTGAATAGAAGATTCTGGACTCGACACACCATCTTGAAACAGAGCACCAAGCTGGATGTGGTGGCATATGCCTTTAATCATAGTACTTAGGAAGCAGAAGTAGAGGGTTTCTATGAGTTGGGGCCAGCCTGATCTACACAGCAAGTTTCCAGGACAGCCAAGGCTACACAGAGAGACCCTGTCTGAAAAAACCAAACCAAACAAAACAAAACAAAAGAGCAGGGAACCAGCTGTGTTAATCTGTTTAATGTTGGAATTGCATGAAAGGTTGCATTTGACAAAATGGTTGGAGCTGAGTATTCTGCGATGGCCTCTGGGGATCTAATGGAACAAAGATCTGTACTTCTTCATTAAGAAGAGGTCATTTCAGTGATGAGCTGTGAGCCAAGTGCTTGGGGACCCAGGACACCTCTAGGGGCCAATGCCAAAGGCAGTAAGTAGAAACTTGCTGAGAGGAAGAACTGCCTCATGGACCTAAGTAATCACACCTTCCCTCCAACAAGCCTCCCCTGAGGGACAGTCCTCATTCCTGTCAAACCCTGTGAAAGTGTGCCCTTCCAAACACTTAGTGCACCCATTCTGATCTGCTTCCTAACCCCCATTCTGCCCTGGAAACTCTCTTGGTTGGTCCAGGTCTTATTATTCTCCTAGCCAAGCTGCTAACACAGGCCTTGGAAAGAGGTACTCACTGACATTTATTATAAAAATGCCTATGTGGATGAAGGCTCAGCCTAGGAGGCACTAAAAAAAAACCTTTTGGTTTCCTCACTTCTAAATAGGAGGACTGAGCAGTATCAGATGGCCAGTCAGTTTTTAAACAGTAAAATGTTGTTCACATAGGCTGGTGATGGCACTACCATTAAGAGAAGGAGGGGAGAAATAGTGAAGGACATAAAGGAAAGTCCAAAGTTAAAGCTAACATATTCCTGTCCCAGAATGGCCTTCCTTCTGAGTGACTTTATCTCGTAGGTGTTGGACACTAAAGAGCTCATACTCACAGTATGAGCATTCGAAATATTTTATAAGCTCCACTTTCCTAGCTGTATAGAAAAGACCATGTGCTCAACACTGGCATATCCCTCCTTATCCTAAACTGGAAGTGGCCAAGACTTCTTAGGATCTTCCAATCCATAGTCCCACCCCTTGAATCACTTCTCTGCTATGTGCTCAAAAAATCCCTAGAATTTCTGAGACTGCTGTGTTCATGCTACTGAGGAGACATGGAAAAAAGTTTATTCATTCTAGACAATGCACCAAAGACAGAACCAAGGAAGCATTCCACCCAAGTCCAACTTGGAGATTTTATTTGGCTTAGAGCTGTGTGGGTCAGGGTTACTTATAGAAGTCTAAGTGACTGTGAAAAAGCTATATCACCTAAAAGTTCCATCCCTGCATAGCTGATGACTTCACGTACGCTGCGTGGATGAGATCTACCTTCAGTTAACCTACCTCTTACAATCTAGCACCTACTAAAATCACATAGACTGGGGGGGGCAGGAGAGAATAGTGGGTTCCAGGTAAGGGTTCTTGACCCTCCCACCCCTCCTTCTACTAGGGAGTGTAAACAGCCCTATAACCATTACCCTAGAGCTAATTATCACTGTATTGTTTATTTCACAGGTATAACTATGTGGCCAAGAATTGCATAGGTCACCACAGTAACCCCTGCTCCTTGATAGCTGATGGCTATGCATGACCAAGAAAACAGCTATTCTCCAATAAAGCCACAGCTTGTACAGTTGAAAGCCACCACTGGAGAGGGCCTGCCCATGGCCTTCATTGATCCCTTACTAGTGAAAGTGTTTTTTCCTGCTTTAGACCCAAGCCCGACCCATACCAGTTCTGCTTTAGGCCTCTGAAACCAGACCAAAACCAAAACCAGTCCTTTCTTTACATAGTAACTTTCACTTCATCTAGGCATAGTTGCCAAATAAAATACAGGATACCAGTTAAATTTGAACTTCAGAAAATCCGTGAGTAGTATTGTTTGAATATATTCTATGCAATATTCTGGATATAGTTGATCTATAACAACACTGCTTCGGGAAAAAATACTTATTGCATAGGACATACTTATATGAAGACATCATTCGTATGAAATTAAAATTTAATAGAATTCTATACCTTCATTTGTTAAATTTGGCAATGCTATGTATGATTCAAGATCATATGATTGAGGCAAGTCACCCACTAGAAGTCACATTGTGGAAGATTCCACTTAGTGGCTTAGGGAGGTTTGCATATCACATGTAATTTCTCAGCTGCCCCAGAGGTCAGGCCATCCTTTATTCCCTGTTGACCAGAGATTTCATCTGCTCTGGAGGCACAAGGGTCTTGCATGCCTGGCACCCAGCCCCATACTCCTATGCTGCTCATTCCTGATAAAGTGGGGAGGGCTTTTAGGTATTCTGGCTCAAGTGCCACTTTTCCATTTCTCTCATTTAGTAAACTAAGAATGATCAGGGACGGAGACCTGACAAAGAAAACAAAAGATGATGAAGGGGGAAAGAAAGGTCTAATTCAGTTCAGAGGAGCCAAAGTGGGTCCCTGATGACCTAGGGGGCTGAAGATAGCTATCTCCCCTACTCTGGTATGCAGGTTGACATAAATGTTCCATGTCATTCTACAGGTCCTGCTTTTCACGTCTGTTCAACTATAAAATCCTTGAGGTTCTGGATCTCTGTCTACTTTTAGTCACTGTTATCTTTCTAGTAGCTATAACAGTGCCTGCCACCTTGTATAGCTGACACACAGTGGCAGAATAAATGAATGGGCACAGCAGCTCAAATCTAGGAACAGTCAGGAACATGGTTGGGGGTCAGCACAGAAAAAAGGCCTAACAGTACAGAAACAGCTTGTGGCCTTATTGCTCTAGGGAATAGGTGGGAGGATGAGGAAAGAGCAAATCCTCAGTGATTTACTCAAAAGCTTTCAGCGAGGCTGGCTCTGTTGCTCAATTACCTGTACCTCCATATTCACATGGCAACACCTACATCCCAGTGATATAACCCCTCATCTGCCTGCTAAGACAACAACTCTCCACATGCTCAAGCGCTGGGGTACTAGGACAGGAAGGCATGCTTTCCTTACACCTCTGCTCTTTAGGCTGAATAACATTCTGTACTGATATCTTTAGTGAGGATGACTTAGATATGCCTTCGATATGACAATTTTTCAGTGGCTTTCTGGACACTGTTTTCAACAGCTCACTGAAAACCCACCTTTGAAGTGGGCTAACAACCCAGTGCAAACATTCAGGGACCATTATATAGCAAACGAATGAAAATACTGATTACCATGTCATACCACCATCTCTTAACAGTCTTTGAAGGCCTTCACAGGGGTGGGGATGGGGGGATAAAGTAGTGAGTGGGAGAAAAATGATGTGGGATCGTGGTATGGGGAGCAGGAGCTAGGAGGTAGGGACTGGGGGTGTGGCACAGGAAAGGAATTGCCACTCATTTCTGATTTCTTTAGAGCCAAGACATCATGTTCCCTTGCAGGACCAACTCCAATCTCCAGCCACACCCATCTCACTAACTGGCAAAGCTCAGCTTTAATCAACAAGGTTGCCTATACTATTTCCAGCACTTCTTATTAGGGAGGAGAATTTTAAATTCTCTATGATCTACTCTTTATCAAAAGTTTAATTCAGAGGAAGGCCTAAAGAGCGGGCAGCTAATCTATTGCAAGTTAGTTATATAGACAAAGCATGTGCTATAAAGCTTAGATTATAATTTCCATATGGGTGAGTATGTTGAAAGAGGAAATTTCAGTGTATAGATAGAGAAGGCATATTGGATATTACAATAATTGTGGCTTCCTTAACACAAGAGATGGAGGGTAAAGCTCAACATTGCAAAGCTGGTGTTTTTGTACTTCAAGCCATAGAAATAAACCCACACAATGAAGCTTGCATTTACAAGGATCTCAAGGATCTGTCATCCCTTCTGCATAATATGACAAAGTAACTTGATTGTAGCAGACAAATATGACTTCTCTTTCAGGATCAACATAATGATCTTTCTAAAATAGTGTTAGAGTCATTCTAAGTCATGCTATTTCTCTGAAATATTAATGATAGGAATGGGAGATGTTTAGCATTTCTATTTAAGATAAAGAACATAAAGTTGGGTGGTTATGGAGATAGGTAGGACCTAGGAGGGGTGGGGAAAGGGAAAACATGATCAAAATATGTTACACGAAAGAAGTTTAAATTAAAAAATAGAAGAAAGTGGGCCAGTAAGATGGCTCAGTGAGTTTGCCACCAAGCTTGATAAACTGAGTTCAATCCACAGGATTCCTGTAAAAGGAGAAAGAGAGAGATTGCTCCCTAAAACTGCCCTCTGAAAGTTTGTTCTTTGTTCTCTGACAAACTGTTCATGACTTCTGTCATTGCACATACACCTCACTATAAACAAACAAATGTACTTTAAGAAAGAGAAAGAAATATAAACTAGAAATCCTTTGCTCTCCTCACCCTACTATTACAACTAAACTCCTCTACATTGTGTGTTAAACAAACAGAATAGGAGTCTTAAAAGTATAAAGAAGGCAGACCACCTATGCATCTCAGGATGGGAGGAATGACAGCAATCTTCTCTTTTTCTTCCCTATGTCAGGCTTGGAGTTGAAAAATATAGTAACCAAAAGCATTTAACAGGCATAGACCAAAGGCCAAGGAGTTACAAAATATTAAACTTGCAAGACACAAAATTTGCAGACTAAAACCACCCTACTCCAGCCAAAACTATCTAAAGACACCAGTGGGTCCACCCACATCCATACAGACACCCATGTCAACAAAGAGGAATAGAGGATCCTAGCCTCCTTCTCAGGAGGCTGTATGACATACATCAACAGTCTGAATCCTCTGACAGTATAGAGCCATGAAAGTCAAGTCTGGGGCAGAAACTATCATTCCTGCAGCTGGATAGGCACCAGCTATCATGGATGGATGAGGACTACCCATACGTGCTACACTGACAGAGACATGAGGAGCTCACATTCCTGGTCCTATCTAGAAGCAAGCCTCCCTTCTGATGTTGTATAAGAGGAAACTTAGTGAAGAGTTTAAATTTTACTATCTAAAGACACCATACATTTTGTTTGCAGGACATAGATAAATCAATCTGGAAACTGACTAGGAAACTTCACCCTCAATGGATAACTTACATAGTTCCAGAGAGTACTATGAAAACTTCTGGGTGTGGGTTGGTGGTTGTGGTGGTAGAAATGATGGTCTTACTCAATGTTGGATCACACATGCTATAATACCAACCTACCATGAAACATTTGCTCACTGGTACAATAACATCATGGTGGTTATGTGGTAGCCAACCACTTTCTCACTGGACTTGAGGCCTCTATTATAGGAGGGAGATATCTTTGCCTTGTACTAAGAAGTTAGTCAAAAGCCTATAGCTTGGGATGTCATAGGCATTATGGGGGAACCTACTATCTTTATCTCACTAAATGGTCATGTTATTAAGCTGTCTTCTAAATATTTATGCCTATACTCCTAGATGTGTTGTTCTTAACCTTGGTCATAGACGCATGTATGTATAGTGAGTACATGTTAATGGAGGTTAATGGAGAGAGTCTCAATAGAGTGATGAGAATTAGTGACTAGGTGCTCAAGTCTAAATGAATCATCTATACTAAACACTCTCTTACGCCTAAGGCTCTGGGAACACCATGGAAGAGGAAGGGGAAAGACAGTAAGAGCCTATTCAGGGAAAGGAGAGCTATGAAATATCACTGGGGCATCACATGGCTATTGCACTCACAAACTTAGAGCATCTGTGCTTACCTGAATAAAACCTGAAAAATATCTTGCTCAAGTGGCTTAATCAAGCCACTCAACATTTCAGCATGGATTGGGAAAGAATGCCTCTTAGCTGAGGAGCTATTGGCAGTTGATGGCTTCTGAGAAGGAGAATTTTTCCTTGGAAGTATGGTCACTGGTAGGCTCCACGCTTCCGTTGGTGACCTCATACACACTTTTCATGTGCATAAGAGCAGCACTAAGTGAATTCAGTAAGATACCAAGAAAAGATGACATGATGTTGGAAGGGGGTGTGTTGAGAATGGTCCAAGGTGATGGGATATAGCCTCTCAAATCATGAGCTGAAATATGTTTTTCCTTTAGGTTGCTTTTGTCAGGTATTTTATGAGAGCAGGGAGGAAAAGTAACTAATGTAAAGGCCATACATAATCACTCAAAAATAGAAATTCAGGAGAGGAAATCTAACAAGACACACATAGATTTACATGCTGAGAATGATAAAATGGTAATGAAAGAAACCATCAAAAAGCCTATTTGAATAAATATAGATATGGGCACAGTGTTCATAGGTTAGAAGGAGCAACATAAAAAACGTCAACTTTCCTCAAAGTGATAGACTTGTGATGGTTTGAATAAGAATGGCCCACATAGGCTCATATATTTGAATGCTTAGTCACCAGGGAGTGACACTGTTTGAAAGGACTAAAATGATTAGGAGATTTGGCCTTGTTGGAATAGGTATAGCCTTGTTGGAAGATATATATGGGTGGGCTTTGAGGTTTCAAAATCTCATGTCAGTCCCCACCCCTGTCTGTCTGACTGTCTACAGATCAGGATGTAGCTCTCAGCTACTGCTCCAGAGCCATGCTTGCTGCCACACTCTCTGCCATGATAATGGAGGACTAACCCTCTGAAACTGTAAGCAAGTTCCAAATAAATGTTTTCTCTTAGAAGAGCTGCCTTAGTCATGGTGTTCCTTCATAGCAATCCAACATTGACTAAGACAAAAATTAGTACCAGGGACTAAGGTATTGCTCTAGCAGGCCTGACCATGCTGTTGTTTGAAGGAATATAGAAATTTTGGCTGCTTTAGACTAAAAAAAGCAATTGAATGCTTTAAGTGGGGGCTTACTGTGCCATTCTAGTTGAAGCAAGGACAGTGGTGCTAGGAATAATGTGCACCCATCTCAAGATGTTTCAGAGGGGATGAATATTATTGACTGGTCTAAAGACCATTCTTGTGATGTTTTGGTAAAGAATGTGGCTGGGTTTTACTCTTGTTCTAAAAATCATCTAAAGACTAAATTGAAGAGTATAGGATTAATGGCATTGGCAGAGGAAATTTTGATACAGCCTAGTATTGATTATGTCAAGTGGTTATTAGTGGTCACTCATGCAAATCTACAATAAAAGGATCAAATTGCCACCTGGATATCCATCCTATGTGCAGTCACCAAAGGTAGAGGTTGATGTGGATGTCAGGATGTACATGCCGACAGGAGCCTGATATAGCTGTCTCCTTAAAGTCTGCAAGAGTCTGACATACTCAGAGGCAGATGCTCACAGCTAACCATTAAACTGATCATGGGGTTCCCAATGGAGAAGATAGAGTGAAAGCTGAAGGAGTTGAGAGGATTCGAGACACCATGAGGAAAGCAACAATACCAACCAACCAGAGCCCCCAGGGTCTAAACCACCAGCCTGGGAGAGCTTAGGGAGGGACCCATAGCTCCAGCTATATATGCAAGGGAGCTATATATAAGTGGGAGAAGAGATCCTTGGTCCCATGAAGGCTGGACGTCGTGGGGGGGTAATCGAGGGTGGGGAGGTGAGGTACAGGGGAGGGTGGGTGGGGGTACACCAACGTGGAGGCAGGAGGAGGGGGAAGGGATAGTGAGTTCCTGGAGGGAGGGGGGGAAATGTGGTAAGGAGAGAACATCTGAAATGTAAAAAAAAATTCCAATAAAAAAAAAAAAAGGATCAAATTGAGCAAGGAGAAATACAAAGGATATGAGGAGAAAAAGAGAATCAAGAAATGTTTTATTGGAGTCCAGTGCTCAAGGAAATAGAAATTTTATAGAAACACTTGATACTAAATGGAATAAAGAGAGTGGTGACCTCAGTGTAAGACCTCACCCAACTAAGCTTCCAACCTCTAAAAGGAATTAAAGAAAAGCTAAGCACTGTAGGAAACCATCAACAATAGAAAGCAGATGCCAATGTAATTAAGGGAAGGGGCCATATTTCAGCTTGAATGAGCAAAGGAACTTGACAGTTTCAGCCACATGGTCATGGCTTTATCAAGGAATATACAAGAAAGAGACTGTGGAATCTCCCTCGGTGGCTAAGGAAAGCTGCTGTGGCCAGGCTTGTGGCAAGGAAGCAACTGTATGAAGGCTTAAAAAGGTCATTAAGAGAAGCTGTGAAGATGAAGGCTGGGCTATGTTGGAGACTGCCAAGTGTTGGAGATGCTAGAGTCATGGGATACCTCCCATTTCCTCTTTCATGGTAGCAGTGTCCTACTATCCACTTCTCTAGAATTCTTTCCCCTCCCCTATGGTCCCTTTTTTCTTTTCTGGGTTCTGTGGTGTATAAATAGGGTTCTCTAGAGGAACAGAACTTACAGAATGTATATAATATAGAAAGGGGACTTATGAGAATGGCTTACAGACTGTGGTCCAGCTAGGCCAGCAATGGCTGTCTCCCAAAAGAAGGTCCAAGAATTCAGTAGATGAATTCACAAGGATGGGGTGATTAAAAGTGGGACTTCCTACGTCATATGATTTAATTAAGAAAAAAAAAATTCTCATATGTGTGTCATTTGGGTTTTAGTTAATTCCAGGTTTAGTCCAGCTGAAAACCAAGAATAGCCATGACAACATTCTAGTAAGATCTTTTTTTGTAGCTATGGATAAGAGTATTCTAAAATTTACAAAGAGAGTTAAAGGAACTAGACCACTGAAATAACTTTGAAAGAGAAGATTAAAATAAAGAAAATTGTTTACCTGATTCTAAAACTTACTATATAATACAATTAATCAAAACTACCTGGTGTTGGTAAAGGGATGGACTTCCAGATCATTCCTTGTAACAGAACAGAGTGCCCAGAAACAGACTCGCAAAAATATGCCAAGGTGAGTTTTGAAAAAGTATAAAATCAATTAAATGACAGAATTTTCTTTTTTGGAAGCTATTGGATAGGTCTAGGCAAAACTCCAAAACCAAACCAAAACAAACACCTAAGGTCTAAGTTTCAAAACTTAAACCAAAATATAAAAACAAAATCAAAACACATTACGATGGAACTTTAAACCCTGAAGCTATAAGTCTTTCAGTTAAATAAAAAGACAAAATTACCTATCTCAGAGTATTTTGGAGAATGTTGTTGGTTAAACACACAGTGTACATATGTTCAAACACTATCTATACTTGTGCTCAAATGGCTGAGTTAATTCAACTCCCTTTTTTTTTCCCCACTGAAAATCCTCTGTCTGTTCCCTCAATTGGCTGCATCAATTTGCACTCTTTTTTTTCCCATTTATTTATTTATTTATTTAAATCAAATTGTAATTTTTACTTATTTACACAGGGGTTATAAACACAAAAAGGCAGGATGTGGGGAAGGGGATGACACCAGAGCATAGGTGTTCAGGGGGAGTACGGATACCATTCAGAACAGGGTATCAGCTGGTGAAGGTTCAGGGGACAGGTCACTATGACTCTGCCTATGATTCACTTGTCCTTATATAAGCTGGTACTGTCCACCGAGGCTGCCTATTTACAAGGTCTATGACTACTAGGTCTGGTAAATTTCCACAGAAGCTGCCTGTTTACAATAGCTTATAGCCAGCTGTTTCAGTGTTTTTCCACAGAGACCCAAGACTTTGTGTTAGCAGGTATATATGTCAGGCCTATTGCTGATTTTAGGCCTATGGCTGATTTTAGGCCTTTAGTGTATATGCAGGGCTGCTCCTGACATCTCCTCCCTTCTCTAAGTATAGAAGGGTCAATTTGCACTCTTACCAATGATCTGTACAAGCTCTATTTTCTTCATATCCTCCACATTTATCATTGTTTCCCTTGTTGATAATAGTCATCATAGTAAGTATACTATGGTGCTGCAGTGAGATTTTAATTGTGGTTCCTCCACAATTAGTATTATGGAGCATTTTACATGAACCTTTGTTATTTGTGTGCCTTCTTTGGGAAAAAAATCTCTTTTGGCCCTTTGCACACTAAAAATAAAGTCAAGACTTCTGTTGTCAATGTGTTACAGAAAAAACAAATATTAGATAGATAGATAGATAGATAGATAGATAGATAGATAGATAGATGTGAGTGTCTCTCTGTGTATATGTGTGCGTGTGCGCATGGACAGTGTGGAGGACCATATACAAAGCCTTGTGAATTCTAAACACGGTAACTTATCACTCAGCTAAACCTGCAGCCTTTACTCAGATTCTAATTCTTCAACAGATATATACTTTACAAATACTTTTCTCATTCTGTAAAATGACTTTTGGGGTTTATTATAGTTATAAAGGCCAGTAGTAGTAAGTCTCCACACATAAGGTTAAGTGACAGTCCACAGGGGTACCAAAAGTACACAATAGGGGGAAGACATGAAACTAAGCAAATGCTAGGGGAACTGGATATCCATGAGCAAAACAAGTAATTTACCCATCTTATCCCCAAACCAAAGAGCAAATCAAGACAGAGTAAAGATTTAATATAAGACCTTTAACTTTTCAAAACTTCTACAAGCCCCGGGACACAAGATGGCGGCAACTGCGCTGGGAAGGGCGAGGCGGAGGCAGAGCGTGTGGCTGCATCCCCTCGAGTTCGCTTCGGGCAGCTGCCGATTCACGGAGTCCCCTGGATCTCTGTTAACTGTACTACTGACTAGCCAACCCACCCAAGAAGTGCTACGCCTTCTTGTGGGCCTTCCCGCTCTTCTGTAGGACACCGTGAGGTGGCTTCAATCCAGCCAGAGAAGAAAACACTCTCACGCTAGTACCGCAGACCCCAGAGAGTGAGAGAAAAGGGAACCTTAATGCAGCCTTGAAACCCATGGGCTCAGCCCCTCAAGAAGCCATTCCAAACCTTTCTGTAATCAAGGCCCTTGTGTCACGAATCCTGCTGCCCTTTGATTTTATCTGCCAAGCTATACAGATAAAGTAACTATTTGATTTTTTCCATTCCAAATGAACAGGCGTCTTTGAGTGTACAATAAAATAAATGTTCAATGATAAAAAAAAAAAAAATAAAAACTTCTAGAAGAAAAAAAATTATGACTTTGTCCTTTTTTCTTTTGGGTCTGTGATGGTGTATAAAAATAGGGTTCTCTCTAGTGAGAGGAAACAGAACATAAGAATGTATATAGATATAGAAAGGGGACTATGATAATAGCTTGCGACAGACTGGGTGCCCAGCTAGCCAGCAATGGCTGTCTCCCAAAAGAAGGTCCAAGAATTCAGAGATGAATTCACAATGATGGGGTTATTAAAAGTGGAACTTCCTTTTCCTACTTCATATGATTTTACAATAAAAAAAAAAAAATTCTCATATGTGTTGTCATTTGGGTTTTAAGGTTAATTCCAGGTTTAGTCCAGCTGAAAACCACAAGAACAACTAGCCAACATGATCAAAAATACAGTTTCTAGATAAAGGGGATCTATTTTTTTGAGTAGGTGAGCGCATATGGTATAATGAAGAGTATTTAAAATTTACAAGAGAGTTAAAGGAAACAAGACACTGTAATAACTTTTGAAAGAGAAGAATAAAATAAAGAAAATTGTTTTACCCTATTTCTAAACCTTACAATATAATACAATTAATCAAAACTTTACCTGTTGTTTTGGTAAAGGGATGGACTTCCAGATCGAACCTTTAACCAGAACCAGAGTGCCCCGAAACATAGACCTCGCTCAAAATATGCAAGGTGTGAGTTTTGTGAAACAAATGATGAGTAAAGATTCGAGAGCTTAAATGGACAGAAAGTTCCTATTTTGGAAGGCTATTGGATAGTCCTAAGGGCAAAACTCCAAAACCAAACCAAAACAAACGAGCCTAAGGTCTAAGTTTCAAAAACTTAAATCCAAGATTATAAAAACATAAATCAAACACATTTACCGGTATTGGGACAACTTTAACCCAGAAGCTATAAAAACCATTCAGTTAAACTCCCAAGACACATAATAACCTGAACTCTCGTATATTGGGCCAGTTGTAGGTATACCCCCACGGGCCGGTGAACAACAGGATCCCACCCTCACACTCCATGAGGCTCAAAGGGGCGGGCTTTTTGGAGGGGGTGGGTACAAGAGAGTGTTTGTGGGTTTTGGTGGTTGATTATGTCTGTATGCGGAGTGATCGGAGTGGGGTGGGGTATTGTGGGGGCGGCCTACTCCCTTTTTTTTTGTTTTTATTTTTTTTTTTGTTTGTTTTTTTATTTTTTTTTTTTTTTTCCCTATTTTTTGTTTTATGGTGGTTTTTTTCTTTGGTCATATATTCCGCCACAGAAAAACTTGCCTGTCAGGTCTGGTATTTATTCCTGCGAATGTGTAGGCTGCATTATCAATAGCAACGATGTCCTTTTAGTTTTTGTTGTTTTTTTTGTTTGTGTTTGTGTGTTTCTGTTGATGGTTGTTGTTTTTTCCCATTTATTTATTTATTTGGTAGTTTAAATCGAAATTGTAATATTGTTTATGATTTCGCTTGGAGTTTTACACAGGGTGTGATGTAATTATCAGCGAAAAATGTGGGGGTCAGGAGGGATGGGTTGGGAAGGGGGATTGACACCAGAGCCATAGGGGGTGTGGTGCAGGGGGTATGCGGATTCTTATTCTATTTTCGAAGCGAGGGTGTGTATGTGCGAGCGGTGGGTTGTAGAGGGTTCAGGGGTGTGTAGGCAGGTCACTAGGATGAGTCTTGCTGTGGTCGGGTGTGGCTGGTTATTGGAATCACTGTTGTATACCCTGTATATAGACTGGACTGACCACTCTGAGGCTAGTATGCCTATTTAACAATGGTCTATGACTAACTAGGTCTGGAAGAAGTTTCTCCGTACAGAAGTCTTGGGCTGGTTTACAATAGCTTATAGCCAGCCAGCTGTTTCAAGTGTTTTTTTCCTGTTTTTCCACAGAGGAAACCCAAGACATTGCTGTTAGTGCGAGGGTATATATGGTTAAAGGCCATTGCTGATTTTAGGCCTATGGCTGTATTTAGCGCTTTTAGTGTATATGCAGGCTTGCTCTTTAACATCGTCTGCGTCCTCTCCCTACTGCTAGTATAGAAGGTCAATTTGCACTCTTAACCAATGATCCTGTACAAAGCTCTATTTCTTCATATCCATCCTCCACATTTATCATTGTTTCCCTTGTTTGATAATAGTCATCATAGTAAGTATACTAAGGTGCTGGCAGTGAGAAAATTTTAATTGTGGTTCCTCCACAATTAGTATTATGTAGCATTTTTATTAAACACAAGAACCATTATAGTTGTGTGCCTTTTCATTGGGAAAAACATCTCTTTTGGGGGCCCTTTTTGGCCACACTAAAAAATAAAGTCAAGAACTTTTCTGTTGTCAATGTTTTACAGAAAAAAAACAAATATTAGATAGATAGAAGATAGCATAGATAGATTTAGATAGATAGATAGAATGTGAGTGACTCTCTGTGTAATATGTGTGCGTGTGCGCATGTGACAGTGGTGGAGGACCATTATACAAAGCCTTGTGAATTCTAAACACACGGTAACTATATCACTAGCTAAAACCTCATCCTTTACTCAGATTCTTAATTCTCTTCAACAGATAGATACATTACAAACAACTTTTCCTCTCATTTCTGTAAAATGACTTTTTGGGTTTATATAGTTATAAAGGCGCAGAAATAGTTAAGATTCTCCACACATAAGGTTAAGTGACAGGACTCCACAAGGGGTACCAAAAGTACACAATAGTGGGGAAGACGCATATAAACTAAGCAAATGCTAGGGGACCTGGAGAAAATAACCATGTAGCAAGCAACAAGTACTCAAATACCTATATAGCCCTACCCCGAATCTAACCCCCCGCCGCCCCTCCCCCCACCCTCCAGCTACCCGCAAACCACACCGACCCAAACCCAAAAAACCCTCCCAACACGAATCAACAACCCACTTCCCCGGTTTAACCACCACGACCGCAGTGGTGCGTCTGTGTAAAGGTCTAGAATTCGGTCGGTAGTTCGCTATTCGGTCATGTGCTTGCACTCCTTATCCTACTTGGGTGCCGCTCTTCTGTAGACAAATACAAAGCCATCTTGTAAGACCCATGTTTTGGGACCCCAGATGCGTGTATGAGAATAAGCGAGAAAACCCAGTAATGATCAGGCCTTGAAAACCCTTAAGGAAGGGACCTCAGTCCACCGGACTATCATATAGAAAATGAAATCACATAATTCCAAAATAACCATTATATCTGTAAATCAAGTATTACCGACTGCACGAATCCGAACGGAATCTATGTAGGTGCGGAGTTCACGCCTCCCCCCCTTTCGGTGATTTGATTATAATGAATATCTAATCATTAGTCAGGTGCCTCTCCAAGGCTTCTAATACAGGGGGATTGCTTATAATGAAAAAGAGTAACGGATTATAACATTTCTTATGCATTTTTTATTGATAGTTTTCTATCTTCCAAGTTCCAATATGAACAGGTTGCGTCTATGTTAGATTTGTTCACTACTAAATGAAAATCAACTTTGTTCTATGTATCAAACAACATAACTAAAATCATATTTTAAAGTTTTTCTTTGTCGATCAAAAAGGACAATACCTATTGAGTTTAGGATTAGGCAAAGAGTTCTTAACTTAAACTATCAAATAACAATCAGTACCAACAACTGTGATCATACTAAATCAACAAATAAAAAGGTGCCGACCAACGAATGCTTACGTCGCAGGCCCAGCACTTGTGACTATATGCGAGTATTGTAATTTTGGGGAGCCTGGGCATAGCAAGCCCCCATCGAAAAATCTTTAGTTAAAATCCTTTGAGCACTAGTAACTAAAACATGTCCTCACACATGCTAGAGAGGGGGAGTCTACCACTTCAAACAAACAGCCTAAAATAAATGGTTTAGCTTTCACAACTGATCCTCTAAATGAAAGGCAAGCTGTAGACTGGAGAAATATTAATCAAACCACACATCTGACAAGTGCTAGTTTTAGAATATAAAAGGACTCTAAAACTAACAGAAAAAAAGAGACCCATTTAGAAAATATGCATATTAAATAACATTTTATAAGAAAGATATGCAATAAGCTGTAAATGAGGTATATAAAAGATGAACATCAGGCAAAATGTCTCAGTGGGTAAAGTGCTTGCATAAACCTGACATGACCTAATCTAATCCCCAGAACCCATGTAACAATGGAAAAACAACTCCACGATTTGTTCTCTACTCTAGACGTGAAGCAGGAATGCAGACATCCATACACAGATATCTTACCACACACACACACCCCACTGTCACTGCCACCATCACCAATAATAATAATAACACATTTAAATTTTTTAAGATGACCATCAAGGTACAAGGAAAAATCCAAGTACATACAAGGCCCTGGGGTTTCATCTACAGTACTGAAAAAATTAAACCACAGGGGACATAAAAGCCATAATGAGATTATCATGACACTTATCCAGTGTCATCTGTTTTTTTAAAAGTGAAAAACACCAAATACTGTAAGAATGCAAAGAAAACTGGGAATCCCCTCCTTCATATCTATAAAAATGTATCAGTTACAGCCTTTACTGGAAAACAGTTTCTTAAAAATACATATCCCACGCCGGGGCGTGGTTGGCGCACCCTTTAATCCCAGCATTTTGGGAGGCAGAGGCAGGGGGGATTCTGAGTTCGAGGCCAGCCTGGTCTACAGAGTGAGTTCCAGGACAGCCGGCTACACAGAGAAACCCTGTCTCGAAACCCCCCCCCCTAAAAAAAATACATATACACTTAGAATACAGCACAGCAATTTCATTCCTGGACATTTCATCCAGAGGAATGGGGACTTGTGTTCACACAAAAGCCTGAACATCGGGTAGAGAATAGACTTTAGGGGTAGTGTTTGTCTAGTATTGTTGGTTTGTATTTTTCTGAGACAGGTCTCACCCATAACCGGCTGGCCTGGAACATACTTTATCTCCCAGGATGAGCTTGAAATTTTTAATTCTCCTGCCTCCACCTCACAAGTGTTAGGATTTTAAATAGACTGAGTTTCCAAATGTGGTTCTCTAGTGGGGATGGGGTAGTAATCTAAAGGCCAGTTTGGGAACTAAAAGCAAGGTGACAGATTAGCGCGCAATAAAAGCACATTTGATATTTTTGCAGAAATTTTGCAAGAATCTTCCAAAACAAACTTTTAAAAAAAAGCCAAGAATCAATTTAGAGAGCCCATTTAGGAGCTGGGGACCAAAAAGGGTGTGAGGACGTGGATTTCGTTGGCATAAGCGAGGAGAACCGCTTCTTGCGTCTTACACTGAAATGGGACTCTTGGTTTTGAAACAAATTTAAAAAGACTCTGTTTTCCGGGAATGTAAGGAAGTGTGCCTTTGTTCCTGATACATAAAGATTAAAAGTTCAGTGGTCAAGAGACCCTGAAAAAGTAGAAAGGACACTGCCTCCTAGACACTTCAGGTCAGAACATATTCTGCCGATATTTATCATGTGGTTATCAAACATGGGCTGTGCCTGTGTTCTGTTCAAACTTGGCACGAAGTAGGCAGTAAGAGTGAATAATTCAAACAAGCTCCTTTATGGCACACATTGTAGAAAGGCAGACTCCTGGGGGCGACTTTTGAAGTCCGTCAAAACTGGCGCCATGAGAAAGCGCGCGGACTCCCAAAGAGCGACTTTCAAAGCCCTTAAAAAAATGGCGCCATGAAAATGCCGGGGGAGGGGGGGGGAGAGTCCTGAGAGGACATCCTCAGGTTCTCAAGGCCAGTCACAAAGGCAGGCGGTCTGGGGCGTGGCCCCGAGAGGGCAGTAGCCAATAGCAGAGAAGGCTGTGAGTAAAATTCCGAGCCCACCAACGTTCGAGGCCAGCAGACTTCGCAGCCGCTCCACGGAGAGGTTGTGTCTGCCTGTCTGGCGCTTTAACTGTTCTCAGCGCTTTGAACTGTTCGAGTTTCGTCCAGACTTGATCTCTCTAGTTTCAACTGCTAGTGATGGATGACACCGAGCATGAACTCAACGGTTGATCCGTCGACACTATCGTGAAAAAAGGGAGCTGCAAGCTCACATCCAACCCTGAAAGTTTCCGTCCGCAAAGAACGACAAGGAAGACGGAAGCAGTTGCATTCTGACATCGCCCGCCTCGAGCCAAGATGGAGCAAGAGACACCACAGGAGCATGGAGAAATTTGAGAAAATCCTGACAGCGGTGTGGATTCCGTTACAGCCGACCTCAAAAAGAGAATCTTCGAGAATATGCCTCCAGGTCCATCCGGGCCCAGAAGCGGCGCGACCGAAGAGCTAACCTGAGAGATGGCGCCAGGAAAGGATGCCTTCGGCCCAGTCCGAACAACTGGCCCCTCCCGTCGTGAGGAGGAGGAGAAGTCGCTGCCAATCCTAGGTACCAAAAGATTTAGAGATGAAGACCATCCCTGCTGACGGCCACGAAATGTACCGTGCCATCCAGGACCCAGCTGGTGTTCTCCGTGACAATCGAGAGCCACCGTACCGCACTGCCTACTACATGAGTAAACTATAGATGACTTCTTACACTTTTCTTCACCGAACCCCGAGGCCAGCAACTTCTACAACCCAGGAAGACTTCCTGAGGTACTGTGATGACATCGTGCACACGCTTCGTGGGGAGGCCAGCTGGAGCTGAGAGCCCTATCACATGTCCTGCAGACGCCCAATCGAGGTATAACAGGCCAACTCACCCATCATTGTCATCGGGGAGGAGTACACCAGGAAGCCGCTCACTCTTGTCTATCTGCACTATGCCTGCGACTTCGGAAGCACTACAATTCGGTGAAGCCCATTGAGTTGCTGGAGCAGTTGGAGGAATGGCGCCGCGCCTCTTCTAGAACTTTCCGGCAGTCGCGAAGGAACTCTGCCCTAGGCGCCATCTTTGTCATCTCTGCGGGCGGTTCCTGGGAGCGGCTCCGGCTGCTGAGAGAACGAAACAGCTACTGCGGCGTCTCTTAGTAGGAGCAGTTGCTTTTCCTTCGCTGGTTTGTTTTTATGTTTGTCTTTCAAGATTTGTTTAATGTTCATGTCTTACCTCTTTTTTGTTTGTATGTTTGGGGGGGAGGATGGGTTGTTAGGGGTTTTTGTTTTGTTTTGGGGGCCTTTTTTTTTTCCTCCTCTCAGATTTTTTTTGTGCTCCTTTCATGTGGCGGGGAATGGGAGGAGGTTTATACACAGGATAATATCTCCTTGGGACATCTAAGAGGCTTTAATTTCCATCAACCCTAACATCATTCGGCCCTTAGGTACCTTTGTCCCAGTGACGATTCAATTCGTGTACGCGGAAAATGGAAATTTGAGGGTTTGCTCATTGTGTACCCGGGGTTGAAATACGTTTAGTAGAAGGGTTCGGGTCGTGGGATTTTACCCTGCAAATTTATCAACCCACTTGATAAAAGCAGGGTTGGTGTGGCTAAAAATGACTTATGAGTGTTTTTTCAGGAAAAAAAATGCCACAGCTGGCTGACTTGCTCTTAACCAATGTTAAAATGCCTGGTTATGAACAAGTCTTCAAGGAATAGTTTCCTTGTTTGGTTTTAGTTTTCATTCAAACTTGTGAAGCCAGCCACAAATGGGTTTTTAGTTGCCCAGATAACTTCTAAGCACTTAAAAAAATAAGTTTTCTAATAGGTAAATGTAACAGATACAGAAATTCAATTTAAATGAGCTAGTAGCTGGAGTAAGCTTTACCTTAAAGATGGGAAAGATCTGAACTTAGTGACATGGTTTTTTTTAACTTTTAGAGAGAAAACATATATTAAAAGTGATTTCTGGAAGCTGTTCCAGTTTTTGTATAAAGGAAAGCAGTGAACAGTACAGCTCCATTTCTGTTAGAAATTGTCTTAAATTGGCATTCAAACGGAAGAGCAAGAATGAAATGATTTGCAGGTTTAACATCGCTCCTGTATGTTAGTGAACTTACTTAAAATCATTTAAAATGCATTGTCCCTTCCAAATGATCTCAAATCGTATATGTAAGTTTAAAAACCTTTTTGAAAACTTATGCAATGTGTTAAAAATAAAAACATCTTTTGAAACACCTGGTTTGCATTTCTTGTATAGCTGATAGGCCACATGAAGTTTGTATCCCAGACGGCTTTCAGCAAGGGCTCCTGAAGAATAGGAGCAGGTTTGGTGGGGGACAGAATGAGCTTTGGGTGATACACCTGCAGTCTTGGAGGGGGCCAGGACTGAAATGTTTCCCAGGCTGAATTTAAGGAGGAATTTATACTAAGGATGCCCTGGATTGATGTTTCACTCAGTGAAACACATGAAAGGGCTTCCTTTAATATTCCTCTGCTGTTTTAAAAAGAGCCCTGATGTGGGGGGATACCCAGGGAGGAGCCCACCCACTCAGAGAGGAAGGGAGGGGGGAATTGTGGGAGGGTGACCAGAAGGGGGCAGCGAGTAGGATGTAAAGTGAATAAGTAAAACAACAACAATAATAACAGAATCTAAAGATAAATCTAAATTAGACTGCCATAAAGACTTTGGGATTTACTTTCACAAAAGAAACCCTATAGTAACTACAAATTAATGAAAAAAGAAATCACTCATTTTCTTACACTTTAGCTTGTGTTTTATTCCTGTAGTTTTAGTGAATAAAATTCAAATGATATTATTTTTTTAAAAAAGACCCCTGACTTCCAAGACCTCAGCCAGGCTAAGGCTACATTGCAGGAGGGGAAGAGATGCTACTATAGTCTACTTGAGGATGTTTCTGAAATATGGAAATCCCAACAGAGTTCTCACTATGGAAACGATAAAGTTTCAAAAACACACTTTTGGGGTACATTGTGAGAAAAGTCCTTTGTAGGGACAGGAACGCTGTATAGGGAAGGGATTGTGAATTAGGGAGGAAGGGGGACAAGCTTTGGGAGGAGGCACAGGCTGGGATGGGAAGATGTGCTTGGGGAGGTGATGTAAATCTAGGAGGCCTGCTGGGAAGGAGGGTAAAGGCTGAGGACACAGACAGCCCAGCGAGAACCTGTATAGGCTGGACTTGGAGCGGTCGACAAGCATAATAAGGGGTTCGGATGAGAATAGGCCTAAAGTGTTTGGGGATTTTGTTTTGTTCTGTTTTGTTTTGAAGAAGCCTGGCTAGAGGATGGGACATGGATGGGGTTTAGGGAACAGGCCTGACTAAGGATATGAGTGAAGGCTATGGAAGGGCTCTAAAACTGGAAACGGTACTTTATGGGATGGACTGTTTAAAGTGGGCTTTGGGGCTCTGCTTGGCTAAGGCAAAGTGTGTTGATAGACAGGTGTCTGACTGACTAGAGGCAACACACTGTGCTGAGGAAAGGCCTGGCTAAAGGTAAAACAGACGCTTGCTGGTGAAGGACTCCTGGTAAGGGGAGTGAATCAGCTGGGGTGAATTATATAGGGAAAGGAAGGAAAGAGACAGAGTGGGGTGGGTGGGAAGGGAAACTGACTGAAAACTGAGGAAAAGGTCCTGGTCAGGGTGGTATTGTTTAGATAATAAGGGAAGGAACTGGGCTTCCCAGGGAAGGCATCGACAGCTGTGGACAGAGGAATGGGCTGGTAACTGAGCAACTCGCTGAAGTAAGAAGCCAGGTTGGGAATAGCAGACATGGACTGGGCCGAGGCCCAGCACATATGTAGCAGATGTGCAGCTCAGGTTCCATGTGAGTCCCCCAACAACTAGAATGGGAGGGGGGGCTGTCCCTAAAGCTGTGCTTGTTTGTGCAGTCTATTCCACAACTGGGCTGCTTTGTTTGGCCTCATGGGAGAGAATGCATCTAACACTGCAGAGACTTGATGTGCTGGTTCGGGGGGGGGGGGGGGAGGGAGGAATCCTCAGGAGGGCCCCCATCCTCTGAGAGGAGAAGGGATTGGGGAGGGACTCTATGATGAGGGATGGAGGGGCAGCAATCAGGATTTAAAATTAACTAATTAATGGAAAACTAATTTTTTTTAAAAGGCCAGGTAGGATGGGTGCAACAGATGATGAAGAAGTCCATGGCTCTTGAATGGGGAAATGATAAGGGCAGGCAACCTGGTTGGGCAAGGGGCACTTGCTAGAGACACTTTCTGAGGAAGGGGTTCTTGAAGGAGATGCGGCCTTCCTGGGGAAAGAAGCATTGGCTGGGGAACCAATCAGCTTGGAAGAAGAGGACTAAATAGAGGATCCTGACAGATAAAAGCATCACCAGGTTTGAAAAGGTTTGTGCAGACTGATTATAGGGACACCAAACTGGGGAAAACAGCATTGGGGAGAGGAAGGTAGCCCCAGAAGGGAATAAAGGCATCTGGGGTCCCTGTTGGAGAATTAAGTTTGGGTTGAAAAGGAGGCCTTGTTTGGCAAGGGACACAAACTGGAGAAACCACTATCCTGTGAAGGACTGTGGGAAGGAGAAAAGAACCTATCTTATGTCTAGGGTATATATAAGAATGCAGGCTCAGGTGTGTCAGAGGAGCCAGGGCACAGGACTAGCAGGGCAAGGAGGAGGATTTTAGGGAAGAAGCAATAGGTTAGGGAAGAGGTCCCAGCTGGGTAGGGAAGCAGAGGGGAGATTCTTAGCTGGGAAAAGAGATCATAAGGTTGGAGCACAGGGTTGGTTTAGTGAAAGGGCAACTAAAGAATGCCTAGTTGAATTAGGAGCCCAAGGACGAGGAAAGTGTCACAGACTGTAAGAGAAGAAAACGTCTGCAGAAAGGATCCTAACAGGTAGATGGCTTGCCTGTTAGTACAGAGTCAGTGTCTACACAGAGACATTGACTGAGGATGCGCACAGAGTTGAGAAAGACGGGGACTTAGCAGAGGAGGGAGACATAGACTAGGAATGGAGGTCTTGGAGAAAGGAGTCAGAGGACACACAGGATAGGATCAGGAAGCTTAATTGGAGACAGGAATATACTGTCGTAGTTAGGGTTAGCATTGCTGTGATGAAATACCATGATCAAAACAAGTTGGGGGGAAAAGTTTTGAGAGAAGCCAATACAGGGAACTCAATGCGGGCAGGAACCTGGAGGCAGGAGCTGATACAGAAGCCAGAGAGTTCTGCTTACTGGCTTGCTCTCTACAGCTTGCTTAGCCTGCGTGCGTGCGTGCGTGGTGCGTGCGTGCGTGCGGGTGTGTTTTTGTTGTTTTAGGGGTTTTTTGCTTTGTTTTAACTTTTAATTGATTGTAAGTTTCAAATCATGCATCCCAGTCCTGCTCAATCTCCCGTCCCCTCTTATTTGCCTTTTGAGCCTTGCAACCTGCCCCCCCCACACACAAATAAAAAAACACCACAAAAACCAAACAACAAAAACAAAGCACAGAAAACATCTCATCATGGAAGCTGTAGTATGTCACAGTGTGTCCCACAGTATGTCCTTCTATCCACACATCTTCATTTGCAAATGTTCATTGCAGTGAGTCATTAGTCTGGTTCTAGATCTCTGGCTTCTATGACACCATCAATATTGGATCCTCACCTGGCCTCCTGCTCGTTATCCTGTTGTTGCCCTGTGTCATGAGATCCTGCAGCTTTGGATGGATCTGCGAGACTGGCCTTTTCACGAGTCCCAGCCCTTCACAGATGATACAGATTTTAGTGTGAACCAATTCAGAGCCCTGGATCTGAACCTGGGTGGTAGCTGAGCTGCTCCGCATTCTCCCTTATCCACGCCACCAGGGCGAGCTCTCCAGCACCGCTCCATTAGCCACCCAATGCCTCTATTGGCAGGAGGCAGGGTCAACTCTCCGGTTCTCATGCCCTTGAGGCAGTTCACTTGTACCCATGCCTCCAGAACCAGCTCCACTGTACTGCCCAGACAAGGAGAGGGGCCAACTCTTCCAAGTGCTGCAGCTTGCAAGGGGTTGGGCTAGCTTTTATACCCTCAGGGCCAACTCACGCAAGCCTTTACCATAAGGGCAGCCACACTGTGTTACCCAGGCAAGCTGTAGGGCCTGCTCCCCTGTGCGCTATGACCAGTGAGGGAACAGGGCCAGCTCTGCCAACTACTGCAGGTGACAAGCCAGGGAGGGCGACCAGGATCAGCACAACTGTGCTGCCCAGGTGAGGTGCAGGGCCCATTCTCCTGAGTTGCTCAATCTGTTTTCTTATAACACAGGACCGGTGGCCCAGAGATGGTACCACCCACAATGAGCCGGACCCCTGAACAATCACTAAACAAATGTTCTACAGGCTCCCATACAGCCTGATCTTATGAAGGCTTTTTTTAAATCAAGGTTTCCTCCTCTCAGATGACTATAGCTTGTGTCAAGCTGACATAAAATTAGCCAGCACATACAGCTGAAGAGTCCCTGGCAGACGAAAGGATTCTGGCTCCTGGGTGGGGTCAAGTTCCTATGTGGTTGAAGTGGTGCAGGCTGGAGCTGCTAGTTCAAACTGAGGAAGGTTGCCTGGTTACCAAAAAAGAGCCTGCCTGTTCGTGGAGCACAGTCCAGAGAAGGGTAATAAATGGATTAGCAGGCCTTGGTTTGGTTGCTGCACGAGGGCTGAGGAATGGGGCCTGAAAGGGAAAGGAGGACATTCTGTCGAGCAGAAAAGGGGACCAGGTTGAGAATAGGCTTGAGAAAGGATCTTCGCTGTGGAAGAAGACATAAAGAGATGAAGACAAACTGACTATAGAAAGGCTGAGTGAGTGAGGAAAGGAGGGAGGGAGCAAGCACAGGCAGGGAGGAGTTATGAGGAGTAGGTAAAAGGCAGGCTGAACGGTGCCTAGTTAGGATAGGGCATATAAGTTGGCCTAAGATGAGAAAGAAATTCCTGGCCTTTGAAGGGAGAAAGGACTATCTGATTAAAGGAGGAAGCAGACAATTGCTAGACAAGGGGTTCTGGATCTATCAACACACTGCTGCCTGAGTCTGAGAATTGCACACTGCTGGAAGGGAAGGATGTGCTGGCTAGAACAGAGGCATAGGCCCGGCATGGAGACTAACTGGGGGAGAAAACATAGTTTGATGGCTAGGGCACTGCCTGCTGATATGGCAGCAAAGGGAACAAGGAGCATTTCCTTCTTTTTTAAGACATGATGTCGTTATGTGGAGCCTGACCTTCATTAGGTAGCCCAGGCTGAGCTCAAACTTGAAATCCTCCTGTCAGCCTTTAGAAAGACGAAATGACAGACATATGCTACCATGCCCAGACTCTACCCCAGGGATTCTACAACTGGTGTGATCAAAGATGATAAATTCTCATTTTATGGCTTGCTCCTGAATACAAGAGAAACAACTACTCCTATCTTGGGAACCCTTAAGATCTGACTTGGCTGGCCAACCACTGCACCACTGTCTGCCATTGCAGAAGTAAGCAGGATGTACTAACTCAGGCCAGATTCTGATCCTACTCAAGACACAAACCAAGAGAGGATCTGTACTGTGTAATCTGGGAGAACATGAAGTATTTGTAATTTGTTCTTTTCCTATAACTATGACTATTGTGAAGAGTTTTGTATATGCAATATATATGGGACACTAGTCTCAAAGGGACCCAATTCCAGAAGTAATTTTCACTTACTTATTTACTGATTTACTTCCTGTTTGCTATTGATGCCTTACCATACTTTGTTTCTTCTTGCCTTACTAACTTGAGATAAGGTGTTTGCTATATGCATACTTAGGTTCTGAAGATATACATGTTTTCAGGTTTGAAGTCTGAACTCATCCACCCAGTTTCTAGTTTTGTGATCGTAGATAAGTTACCTAATCTTTCTTAACATATTTCCTCCTAGATAAAGTGTCATGATTAATACTTGCCCGAGCTATATTTCTTTTTTTTTTTTTTTTTTTTAGGTTTTTATATCAGTTTATTTATTATAAAATAATTCCCAAGAGTGTTTAACAATACAAATTTTATTAAAAAAATATGTAACATCAAAACTGTTCAGAAAAATCTATATTTGATGTAACCAAAATAAACAAACACCAAAATAAAAAAATATACATCTCTCTCTATATATGTGGGCAAGAAACAAGTGCGTTTTTGGTCCCAATATTTTTGAATATATTATATTTATCTAAGGAATTACATTTATGGCTAAGAAGATAATTACTAAGTTAACAGCAATGTAACTTAAAACTTCTTTTAAAATCTGTAAGCGGAGTTTTTGTTCTTTGTCTTGAATTCCTGACCACTAAGATGTTATGATAGTTCCAAGATAGAGAGAACATATATTAATGTCTAATGAACTGAACAGGTAACACTCATGCCTTTAAATCCAGCACTTGGGAGGAAGAGGCAGGCAGAAATCTGAGTTCAAGGTCAGCCTGATCTCCATAATGAGTATCAGGATAGCCAGGGCTATATAATAGAGACCATGCCTCAAAAAAAAAAAGAAAAAAAAAGAAAAAAAAGAAAGAAAAAAAGAGTAACAATAGCTAGATGCATAAAATAGGTAGAGAGTTTTAAAGAAATTTTTTGGCATTTTAAGCAAACACAAAAGAGAAGAATTAAGCAGAAATTACAAATGTAGATAACAAATTTGGTGAATGACAAAAATTAAGCTATTAAAATTTAATTTTTCAAAAATTATTAAACACTAGAATTGTCGAGAACTCGTGGAATGGTGGCTAAAAATTTAAATGATGACATAAATAACTTACTCTGGAGCCATAACTTCACAAAGTTTGTTTTTCCAAGAACATGAATGCAACTTTCACTCACTTGGTGAACTTTCATGATTAGAACAAACTCATAAGCTTATGTTTAAGAACCAAAGCCCTCAGAGGGACGTTGTGCCTTAAATGTGACTTCCTAGCTGATACTCCTGGCTTAGACCGTATGGCTAAACACTTAAATCAACGTAAAACTCATACTTGCCAAGTGGTAATAGAGAATGTGACTGAAAGAACCGAAACTTCTGAATCCACTTCTGATGGCTTGTTCAAATAGATTCCTGCTCTATGAAGCTCGTGCAACCTGGTGCAAGACAAGTTGGAATTTCCTAAGTTCAAAGTTCTGCAGTGTTTGCTTTCACAAATCCAGTTTCCTAAGTTCAAAGTTCTGAAGTGTTTCCATGAAGGCAGTTAAAGTTCACGACACTAGCTCTCAGTATCCAGCTCTTTTCAGCTTTCAGATGGCAGTAGATTCTTATTCCATCTTATCTTTGTGTCAGGTTAACATATGTTAGTTAACATGTGCTTTTCTTCTCCAGTTGGCTCTGGAGAAGGAACCTTAGTTGCTGTAGCCTATACTTATTTTGTTTCAAATAATTTGTATTTTTCTCTGCTGAAATGATATAGCTAGTCCGATTTCTTTTTTTTTTTTTTTTTCTGTTTTGTCGGCTTCTTAATTTCTTATAAGTCTTGTGGTCAGATAGCTGTTTTTTCCTTCATTCTTTGTCTGTCATGGGTTTATTTTTCAGATGCAAAAGCAACACAGAAATTTCAAAACAATGTCCAGTGTACTCCTGGGCAGTGTCCCCACTTCAATGACTAGTATGTTTTTCTAAGAAATGTGATTTATTTGGCTGTGAGACCTGCTTCGATGTGTGGCCTTAGGATTGTACCAGTTCTTAGGCAGAGTCCCTTCCTACCTAAGTGACCTTCCATAAGGCTGATATTGACCTGGCAATCGATGCCTGGAAGGTGGACCAAATAGATTTGAGCACAACGTCCCTCTGAGGGCTTTGGTTCTTAAACATAAGCTTATGAGTTTGTTCTAACCGAGCTATATTTCTTAAGAATGTTAGAAGCATTAAATGAAAATACATGGAAGTTGTCTGATATGTGCTAGTTACTATTAATCTCTATATAGGTGCCCAAGAAATGATAGTATCATCCCTGGCAGCTGGCATCCCTTGATTTTTGTTGATACTGGCATTTTGAAGCCACTTGACCTTTTCCCACAGATCCTGCCATGCAGACAAAAACCCCTCACAGGGTCGTCTTCCCCAGTGATTACAACCACAGCTTCCATTGGAGCCTGCCTGGAAACAGGATAACCTCTTTGCAGAGACTCTTCAGTCCAGAGTATATACCCTCCAGGTTTTTCTATACATAATAAACCCATATGTTCACAAAGCACTGTTCTATTATTACTTGCTTTTTTTAAAAAAATCATATTATAAGCATTACCCCATATCCTTAAGTGGTTTTCAATATGATGGTTCTTAAAATGTTGTTAAATTATTTGTTTTGTGGTGCATGTGTATGTGGGTCCTCAACACACTTGCAGAAGTCTATTTTTTCCTTCTACTATGTGAGTCTTGGAGGTTGAACTCCTGTCGTCAGCCTTGGTGGCAGGTGCCCTTACCCCCTGAGCTATCTTGCCAGTTCCAATATGATGCTATGATGCTCTTAATGCGTACATTCTTGTGTCTGAAAGTAGCATAATTTATTTATCCAATTCTGTTGTGGGACATTTAGATTGCTTTCAATTTCTCACTACTATAAATATGCCACTGTAATGTCCTTGTAGTAAATCTTTTTCTATATTTTCTGACAATTTCCTTTTGATTAGTTCTCAAAATGATCTAGGTCAAAAGGAGAGGCTTTTAATAATACTGGGAAATTGCCCTCAGGAAAGATGCTACCAATTTATACTTCCGTTTAGTTGCCAGCAATGAAAATTATCACCTTGGCTAAACTGTAGGTGAAATAGTATGAATTGACCTTCCTTGGTTCCTAGTGAGATCAAATAACCTTTCATTGTTGGCATGTCTGTCTGGTTCATACAGGGATATGTATTTGTTGTCTAGTCCTAAATTTTCTTTAGTTTTCTATAGATGCTTGTGTTCTCCTTTGAGTTTTTTCCTCTTGTGATTTCTTTTTTTTTTTAAAGATATGGTCTCATTCTGTAGCCCAGCCTGCCCTAGAACTCAGTGTGTAGCCTAGCTGGCATCAAACTCACAGCAATATCCCTGTCACAGTCTTCTGAATGCTAAGCTTCCTTTTTCCTGTGTTTTAATGAATCTGGCCAGTTTTCCTTTGAGTGTTTTTAAAAGCTAGTTTTGTCATACATTATTAGCCTTTCGGATTTGTTTCCAGCATGATAGGCTAAACTTTTTAAATTGTAATGAAATTTTATTAATTTTAAGGTTTGTATCTTCAAGGTTTTGCCATCCTGAGGTTAGATCCACATTCACGAGTATTTCATGTTTTTTTTTTTTTTAATGCTTTTACTTTATCTTCAGCTATACTTAATATATCTACCCAGGTTATTTGGGTTTGAGGTAAGGACACAGAATTTTCTCCTAAATGCAGTAGTTAACAATTATCCCAACACTATTTATTGAAGAACCCATCACTTCACAGTGAACTTGAAGTGCTATCTTCTACATATAATGCATTCTTATAAGATAATGACATAATAAAGAGATTTCAAGCATTCACTCAGAATGGCTGCATTTCAGTGCCCTTAGTCTGAAATTGCTAGCTGCCCATTCATCCATTCATTCAGTATTTACTGAAGAGCACAGTGACAAACAATAGCTTAGAAAGATAAAAGCTGCAGTCTTGGGCTCTCACTTAGAAGGGACCTGAGCACTTGGAGCAACAAATAGAAAACCAAGGTAACAGAAAATGGTTCCATGGCCTTCTGGGGGGGGGACATTTTCTTTAGGCGTTTTCAGTTTTACTTTTCTTTAGGTGATTTTGCATATGGCAATGATGAGATTCTGGTAAGTTATAGCTTGTACCTAGTTTCAAATAGAAATAGCTTCTTAAACTATGGGTCATGACCCCATATGGGTTGAGTGTTACAAAAATATTAGCAATAATAAGAGGTTTCTGAACTATCAAAGACCAAAATTTAATTTCATCTTAAACACATAATGAACCTGAGGTATTTGTGGCAGTGCTGGCTCTGTCACATCATGGGCTTCAGTACAGCCTTGTTTCTGAACACACATGTGCACAGTGCAGTGTCACACCATTCACACAGCAAGCACGTCCCTAAAACACCAAGGCTGGAACTCAAAACTACTCATGGTATGCTATGTGTTGCAGTGTTTTTACTGCACATATGAAGTTTTCTGTTCTTATAAAAGCATAATGGTTTAACTATGGAAAAATAATATTTTTCTATCATCATTCTTCAGCATGTATCTAATTAGTATATCTTTTGAATATACTATGTCAGAATGTTTTATTTAAAACTTGCTATTTGAGGTGTTGGCTTGAATTTTACTTTAAAAAAAAATTGTCAGAGCTGGGGAGATGGCTCTGAGGTTCAGAGAACTTGCTGCTGTTGCACAGGATCCAATTTTGATTCCTGGTGTCAATCGTAATTGCCTACAACTCCAAAGGGAGCTCACACCCTCTTCTGGCCTCAAAGGATGCCTACACATGTGGCATATGCTCACATAAACATGCACACATCCACATATGTAAAAATAAATCTTTAAAAAATATTGGATGACTTTTGGCTTGGAATTAGAACACAACTTCCAACAATTTCTGAAATGGTCTTAAACATACTTCTGTCTTTTGTACAAAAGAGCATTCATGATATTAATAATTATAAAATTAAAATATGATAAACTGAAAACTATTGAAGATGCTCTAAGTCCTACAGTATCAACTATCCACCCAAAGATTTAATTCTTAATATAAAAAATAAACATGAACATCCATCTCATTGATGCAAATTTGCTTTCATCTTCAATAGATGATAAATTTAAGTATATAATTTGTTTTCAAATGTTTAGGATTTATTATCAGTAAAAGTTTGATCTGTGTGCCTATCTTATTTCTATGTAGTCAGGGTCCTGTAAAAATACCTTAGGTTAAAAAGGATCACAAGTGAGGACAGCTTATGAAGCTACCTTCTCTTCTGCTTCTGGTTCCTTTTCATTTTCAAAGGGTTTTACCTAGGAGAATTGTGTTGAAGAGACATGATGGGAACATCATGCCCCATTTTTAACTACGAGTAAAAAAAATTAAAAATAAAAAAATAAATAAAACCCTGAATATGTTTATTGCTTATAAATTAATTTGGGGGGGAAACTTGTTAACTACTAATCTAGATTGTTCTCTATGATCCCTCCCAATATATGTAAGCACATACATGTGAACATATAACACACACACACCTAAACTATGCCTCTTAATGTTATATGTGAGCCCATAATTATACAGTAACTGTGCAATACTGTAAAGAAGGACCAGCAGAGCAGTCTTAACATAAACATTCTGATAATCAGAGAGAATATGATTTATAAAGAACCATCTCACAAGGAGGTGATGTTTGTGTTCCTGGAGCTGAATACTCAGCATCTCACAGAGGTTTTCATTCACGCACCCAGTGGGGCCGGTGGAGCATTCTGACCACCTTCCAACAGAGATAGAGCTCTTCTGTTTGAGGACAGAAAAGGAACAGGAAAAGATTCAACGTTTGTCTTTCTGAATTGGCTAGTTTTGTTTAACATGATGATCTCTAGCTCCATCCATTCTCCTGCAAATATGATGTGCATATATTCTACTCACCAGTTCACGAGCATCTATGCTGATTGTATAGCTTGGTTCCTATGAACAGTGCTGCAGTGAACACAGGTGAGCATTGTCTGACACGGTGGTACTCATCTTTAATCCCAACACTCAGGAGGCAGAGACAGGAGAATCTATGGGAATTTGAGGTCAGCCTGGTCTACATGGGGAATTCTAAACCAGTTAGATCCACATAGTAAAATTCTGTCTAAAAATGTTTTTAAGTAAATGATCATTTGCCTCTATTATAATCTGCCTTTGATTCCTTCAGGTATATTTCCAAGAGTAATATGGCAGAGACATATGTAATTTTAGTTTTAGCTTTTAAAGGACACTCCATAGTGACTCATTAACTTACATTTACACTAATATTGTATAAAGGTACCCCATGTCCTGACAAGCATTTGTTGTTTTCTAACTAAAGTAAGATGAATTTTTAATGTAGTTTGCTGTGATGGCTAATGATGCTGAACATTTGTGTATTTTTGGTAAATTGCATTTTTCCCTCTCTGGAGAACTGTCTGTTCCATTCATTTGCCATTTATTTATTTGATGACTGTGTACTTTGGTGTTTTAATTATTTTGGGGTTCTTTATATATTCTGGATATTAATCCCCTGTCAGATATATAAGTGGCAAAGTTTTATCTCCTGCTCTTCTAACATAATTGTTTCCTTTGTTGAAAAAAAAAAGAAAAGCTTTTACATTTCTTGCAATCCCATTTGTTATTTCTTGATATTATTTCCTGAGCTGTTGGCTGTTAGAATCCTATTCCAGGAAGTTACTACCTAATCCTATACCATAAATTGTTTTCTAATAGAAAAAAAAAGGACATGAGAAGAAAAGGGAACTGCTTGGGAAGGTGGAGATTGAAATGCAGACGAGAGACACCAATGGAAGAGTGAATATGATCAAAGCATGTTATACTTGTGAGCATGTCATAATAAGGCCAGTATTTTGTACAGTTCACATAAAGAGAAGCAGATAAGACAGACAAAGCAGAGCTATCTGAGATATGGAGAATGTTTTCTAGGCCCCTTTGATCCGACTGGACCCTCTTTCTGGGACCACACAAATACCCATCCTCTCCCAGGCCTTGCTCAGTCTTGAGTATGGTGAAGCTGCACAAGTGGCTGCCCCACTTCTACCATGTGCATTTCAGCCCTTTCTCCTAAGTACAAAAGTTTTCCTTCAGCCTGGCTTGGAGAGTCACTCAAGGGACCTATTCTAATGAATGCCCAGAATGGCAGGAACACATTCTCAAGTGTGTAAACAGTGCTTCTGAAATAGTTGAGGGGACTTGCAAATAGAGAGTTCTCCCGAGTATCCTTTTCAGTTCAACAAAACACATTGAATATCTCTAGAACTACCTGCTAGCTAGGAGCTAAAGAAGATCCAGTAAGGAGCCCTAAAGTAGTTAAAAACTGCCATTAATAGTTTCCATGGAGGCCTGACCTGAGTTGAAGCCATTATAGATCTGAATGACCCCCTCCCCATCCCACATGGTCTCATAAAGAATAAGGAAATTGGATGGGAACGGTGTGAGTATAGCACAAGGGAATGGGGAGTCTTGAATGCCTCAATTTCTGCAGCTTAGATTTCTCAGCTTAGCTTTCTGCAAAGAGTACAGAAGGAAAGGGAGAGGGAACACTGTTAGGCGAGCACATGGCATGGTAGTGCTTGGATGTTCAGAAACTGGTTTCTTTCACTCTCGCAAATGCCCCACTTTGCTTTTAGGGCCATCTCTCTGTCACTCTCTTGAAATGAACAAGATCTACCACAAAGCCTTCTCCCTACAGGCCTACCAATCAAAATACAGTGGCCTGAGTTCACCCACCAGAATGAAACCCAGGATCTGATCAATACATGCACTTTGTTACTTAATTGCTGTTTTGGAACTGGAACCATCTCCTGTCCATTGTCAACTGGCTGCACTTACTAAGTAAGGGTGACTCTTGTGAAGCCACCATGGGAAGTAAACAAATTGAATCACTGCCTAGGAAGAGGCTATTAAGACCTTCCTGCTATTGGAAATACATTCAGAGTTTTAGAAATGCTCTATCAGAATTTGATTTGAAAGAAGGAAAGAAATAGGTAGCAACAACAGTGTTTCCCCATGCTCTGATCCGTGCTAATGAAGCAACTTTACCTAGGTTTCTCAGCTGTTGAAAAACTAATACAAAGTGTACTCTAGTCCCACAGTGATGCCTCCCTGAGGCATAGTAATTGAAACTCATGGAAGCAGAGTCAGTCTCGGGTGAATTGGGTTTGCCCATTCCCAGGAGTACAACCTCACAATGCATACAGTGACTATGAGGGGAACTCCTAAACACCAGCCAGTGTAATAGCTTTATGAGCTGCCTTTCCATTAGGACCCCACCCCAGAGTGGTGGTCTGAATAGGAATGGCCTCCATAGACTCTGTGATTGAATGCTTGGCCCATAGGTATTAGGAGGTGTGGCCTTGTTGGAGGGGTGTGGCCTTGTTGGAGGGGTGTGGCCTTGTTGGAGGGGTGTGGCCTTGTTGGAAGGGGTGTGGCCTTGTTGGAGGAAGTGTACCACTGCAAGGGCAGGCTTTGAGGTCATATATGCTCAAGCTATGCCAGGTGGGACACACAGTCTTTTTCTGCTGCCTGTGGAACAAATGTAGAACTCTCAGCTCCGTTTCCAGCACCATGCCTGCGTGAACAACTGCCATGCTTCCTGCCATGATAATGGAATAAACCTCTGAAAATGTAAGCCAGCCCCAATTAAATATTGTCCTTTATAAGAGTTGCCATGATCATGGGGTCTCTTCACATCAATAAAACCCTAACTAAGACACCCAGCCACTACTCCAAGACTAGAAATGTTTCTGCAACTTGCTCACTATGGAAGGAAAAGTATCTCAGTACTAATAACTTAGAAACGTATTCTTAAGGGGCTGGGGCTCTATCTCAGTTGATAGAGTGCTTACCCTAGCATGCATGAAGCCTGGGTCCGTATCCATTCATGGTGCCACTTTTAGTTTATAGGAGCCCAGCCTGAGTTATAACACTGTTTTAAATAAAAAGTTATTCTACAGTCAATAGTGTTACATTAAGTTGTCAGAGCCAGGCATGGTAGCACAGCCTTATAATCCCACACTCAAGGGGGTCAGGCAGGAGGGTCTGGAAGCCAACCTGAGCTACCTAGTGAGACTCTACATTAAAGAAAAGCAACAAAAATATTTTGTTGTCAGAAGTGAGTGTCAGAGTTATATACTAGGGCTGATGAAACCAATGACATATGGGGAGAAAAGACAGATGGCAAGGAGACATTAGAGGCCAAACAATGACATGAGAGGTTTCTTTTAATAAGTAACTATGATGCTGACCTGGACTAGGACATTGGCAGCAGAAAGAGAGAACAAGATGATGGACACTAGGAGTACAATCACTGTTGCTGTGGTGTGTAAGGATGGAACAGGCCAGAGGCTGAAGAACTCAGGAAGTGGCATTTAAAAATCTCTCATTTGAATAGGTAGGGAGAGAGTGTGCAGCCTTGTCTAGTCCCTGATTTTAGTGGGATTGCTGAAAGCGTTTGCGGGTCCCATGAGGAGAGCAACAATACCAACCAACCAGAGCTCCCAGGGTCTAAACCATCAGCCTGGGAGCACATAGGGAGGGGCCCATGGCTCCAGCTGTATATGTAAGGGAGGATGACCTTGTCCGGCATAGGTGGGAGAGGAAGTCCTTGGTCCGTGAAGGCTGGATGCTCCAGTGTGAGGGAATTCAAAGGTGGGGAGGTGGGAGTGGGGAGGGTGGGTGGGGGCATATCCTCATAGAAGCAGGAGGAGGGGGAATGGGATAGGGGGTTCCTGGGTGGGGGGGAATGGGGAAAGGGGATCACATCTGAAATGCAAGTAAAATATCCAATAAAAAAGCAAGAATCAGCTATGTATGATTCTAGTTGTATCTATCTTAACTATTCTTTCCTTTATGTTCTTCTACAGTATTAATCCTGTTCTTATGTTGTTACTGTTGTTTAAAAAATTAACCTAATTTAGTGAGTACTTTGTATAAGATGATGGCAAATTATTACTAACATTTTATTATTTTCAGTATTGTCATTTACCATACTTTGGTCCATTCAATGAAGTTGGTTACATCCACGTCATTCTCTGTTACCATGTTATAGAACAAAGTGACACTTATATGTGAGATAAGAACTACATGTAACTTAAATCTGGACATTTCGTCACCTCTATAAATCAACTCTATCTGTGACAAGCCCCCTTTGGGAACGCGATCACTATAAACTGAGCAATTTATGATGAAGTCACTGAAACTGAAGACATTCTTGAATTCAAGTACTTGCACCATTGAAATTAGTGAAAAAAAACACTTTGTAAAGATGATTATGGAAAATTATATATGATATGCCAAATACTGGAGTATGTAACTGAGGCTTATTGATACGCAGGTCTATAGGTAAAATGTCAGGGGTTGGTTACCAGAAATAGCTTGTGATCATGAGAGAAAAATATTTACTCCAAGATATTAAGATAACCGAGATGATTATAACATTAATTTTTAACTTCCATATTTTGTATTTCCTGCTGGTCAGTTCAACTAGAAACAAGGAAACTATTATGTCTTCTGTGGTGGTTTGAAAGAGAATGGCCCCCATAAGCTCATATTGAATATTGAATAGTTGAATAGTGGTCCCCAGTTGGTGGACCTGTTCTGGAATGATTAGGTGGTATGGCTTTGTTTGACGAGGTGTTTTACTAGAGGTAAGCTTTGAGATTTAAAATACCCATTACATTCACAATTATCTATCTTTGCCTTGTGGTTGTATCTCAAGATATAAGCTCCCAGCTACTGCCTCAGCACCATGCCTTTTTACCTACTGCCATGATTCCTGAGTTCATGATTGTGGGCCCACCCTCTGAAACAGTAAGTCTGCAATAAACTTATTTTTCTATAAAAAAAAAATCCCTCATTTGGGGCTGGAGAGATGACTCAATGTTAAGAGCCCTGAATAGTTCTTACAGTGGACATGAGCTCCTATACCTCCCAACAGACTGTAAGTCCAGTTCCAGCAATCTGACATCTCTTAGCCTCCATGGGAACTTCACTCAAGTGTACATACACACATAAACATAATTTTAAAATGAAAAAAATAAAAATACCTGTCACTTTGGACTAGGAATATGTTTAGTAAGAGAGTGATTGCCCGACATGTGTAAAATCCTGGGTTCTGTCCCCAGTAGTACAAAACATCACTTAAATTTTCCATCAGGTAAAATCTGCAACATTTGCATACTATTTTTTAACCTCTAAGATAAACTAAAATCAGACGTGTGTGTGTGTGTGTGTGTGTGTGTGTGTGTGTGTGTGTGTGTGTGTAATAGAAGGAGTAAACAATCCTAGAAAAAAGTAAAATGGAAAACTACAAGGAAAGGGAATGGGTGACTAAGGGACAAAGTGTAAACACACAGATTATTCAAACTATAAATGCAGTTAAAAATTTAAATATGCATAATTACAATTAAGTCAGTAGCAAGCCAAGTGTGTCAACAGCCAGCAGTAAATGCTTAGCAATATTATTGTGAAACTTAGAATATTTGCTTAATAATCACATGACAGGAGCTTCAACAGGACAATGCAGGGAGGGCGCTGGCAAGCTCTCTGCAAAGTAGCATGCACTGTGTCCTTCTTCCTGTAATTCTTCAGCAAATAGCTACTTAACTGTGTGCATAGCCTCCCTCTTTTTCATGTACACATCCCGCCCCTTTTCAAGGAAAGCCATGAGTCTTAGCAATAACAAAGTCTAAATCTACATTCAAAAGCAATATTAATTTCCCCTGAAGTCAGACCTGCTGAGGGCCATGCAGGAGGAACAACAAATGACTTTAGAACTCAAGGAATGCAGCCCAAAGGTTAGCACAGCCACGATGGGTACACCCCAGTTGAGCCACTACCCCAGGGACCACGTGTCCTGAGGACTTCATGCTGTTATGGAGTTCTGTTCTGCTTGCTGCCCTCACATCCCTCTTGATCTAAGAATTGTATGAAAACTCTAAGTCTCCAGTCCCTCACTGGGCAGTATCTCTGGCACTCACAATACTAATGCTTGGTCTCTTCCAGGCATTGCTGCTGGAGCAAATTAGTGATTCAATCACTACCCTAGAAAAGAACTTAGAGACGTAGACTGTCGGCAGTGACCACCACTCTTAGAAAACATTTGGAAAAATAAAGTGGTTAGTGAAGCTAGGTTAAGATGATTTTGCTACTGGCTCCGATGTAGAAAATCTTAGGGAACAATCTGAAGTTCAGAAAAGCATACTCTTATTAGTTAAGCTGGGGACCTTTTATGGTCAGGAAACAAGAACAATGGCAGCACTGGCTGACGTGACTCTCACTGAGGCTGGACTGGTGATGATTGATTTCTTATACCCGTTTTGTACTCAGCTTCCTGATATAGTTTATGATTAAGAATTTCTGATGAGCAGATATGCATTCTGAGGATTTAAGGTAGATATGACTGACTTTTTTATAAAAGTTCAGATTTGTGATTCTTTAACATTCTTACAAGATTACTTTTGAAGATAAATTAAAAAAAATAATTACTCATTTCTTTGTAACGGCAAATTGCTGCCTGCCGTAAGAGAAACTGGCTGAGAAAACTACCTTGCTTGCTCACACTTTGTTAATCTATAACAAGTTGTTTTGTTATGGATATATGTGGGGTTTGGGGGAAAAATTTTTTTTCTTTGCCTGTACTATGTAATGTTGTTTCTTGTAAAAGTATTGGGGACCACACTGTATTTTCATAACTATTCACTAGAAGAAAACTAAAGCATAATCACATTGTATTGTATACTGCTTGAAAGATTTTGCTGGGATATAAAATCCATGGGAGAAAGAATAAGCATGTTGGAACATTGTCCCTTCCACCCATCAACTATGTGTATGTATGCATATGTGTAAAGCTTGTGTGAGAATGTGTTGGAACTTTGGTCCATCCATCAAATCTGTATGTATGTGTATATATGTAAAAGCTTGTCTGGGTGTGTATTGGAACTTACAATATCCACCAGTTGTGTGTATATATGTATGTATGTATATGTGTGAAATGCTTGGAGCCTGCTTATTGGAACTTTTGTTCATCCACCCACCAGATATGTGTGTATATGTGCATATATGTATATGTACATATATGTATATGTACTTATGTGTATGTGTGAAATGCTTGGAGCCTGCTTGCTGGAGCTTTGTGCTAATCATTAGGTGTCTGGATGTATATGTGTTTGTCTGTCTAAATATATGTATGTATACATGTATGTATTTTTATGTATGAAGTTATTGGAGTCTGCTTTTTGCTCATTTATTCAATGTGTATGTGTGGGTATGAATTTTCTCTCTTTCCTTTTCTTTCTTGCTGGCCCCAAGGAGTTAAAAGAGTTCAGAGTTTTTCACTGGCCACAGGGAGGGCCAACCCCAGTAAATTAAGCTTTTTTCCCTCAGAGAAAAGTCTGCTGAGTAATTTCTCTAATCACTGGCTGCCTTAGGGAGCAAGCTCTGTCATTATCTGGACTCCTATCACCAGCTATAATGGCTATTCCTGGTTATCAACTTCATCATACCTGGAATGAACTACAATCCAGAACTGGAAAGCTCACCTGTGATCCAGATCTTGAGGCTGGAAGACACAAGTTTCTGACCTGGATCTTGGCATGGAGATCTTGAGACATAGTGGACATGAAAAGCTTAGGCCCAGGCAAGATAGTACACGCCTTTAATCCCAGCATTCAGGAGACAGAGCAATGCAGATCTCTTGCATTCAAGGTCAATCTACAGGACAAGTTCCAGGACAGCCAAGCTTAGGCAGTGAAGTAGTTGGAAAACAGAGAGCTGGTGATGATGTAATAGAACAAGAGGGGCATGTTCCAGCTTCTGCAAACAGCAGGACATAGCAGTTTCAGCCATTTGGCTCTGGCTTTCGAGTCAAGAATAGAAGGGACTACTGGGACAATTGACACTGGTTAGCTGGAGCTAAGACATTAGTAGTGATTAAGAAGAGACCAGCATCACTGAGGTGAAATCTGGGAAGTGTTTTCTGAGAGCACAAAGAAGCTGTGTTACAGAGATAGCCAAGGTTGTACCTCCTGCAGCAGTTAGACTTGGTAATGTGTAAGAGTCACTCAAGTAGTACTGGTTTTGAAGGCATGAAGGGATCATGAAGAACAACTGAGGCTTGGCACTGTGAGAGGCCAGGAAAGGCCACTGGTGAAGGTACAGACTCAGTTGCAGTTCATGGCCCAGGACTGAAGGGGTCATGCTAAGGAGTTGAGGCTTGGCACCATGAAGAGAGCCTGTGAGAGGCTATGGTGAAACCTAGTTGCAGCAGAAGTCCCAAGTGATTGGAGATGCCAGTACCATGGGATAACCTCCAAGAAACAGCAGCAGCAGTGGAGCGGGTCAACCTCAGCTTAGAGTGCTACAGAGGTCAGAGCTGGAGATGTGACGCCAGTCCTTTGAGGAGCCCAGAAGATCATGTGTGGATCCCAGACATTGAAACAAGAAGCTGTAACATTGAAGTTGCCTTGGAGACCCCAAGATATTCGAGATCTCAGAGCCATGGGCTATCTGCTGAGGAAAGCTGCTAACAGGGAGTGGAACCAGCCCAGGAGAAAGAAGTTTGTTGCAGTCAACAAAGATTTGGAAAAGGAGCTAGAGATCTGAAGACTGTTTTTGACATCAGACATGGAGATGCAGAGTTTGCAGTTTGCCCAGCTGGTTTCCTGTCTTGCTTTGGGGATTCCAGTTAAGCGATTGGATGGATCTCAGAAGAGACCTTGAACTTTGGACTTTTAACATTGTTGAGACTGCTATAGACTATGGGGGCTTTATAAAACGGACTAAATGTATTTTTTATTATGTTCTGGGTAGGTAAGGCCCCCAATAGACTCATGTGTTTGAACAAGCCTATAGGGGCCAGGGAGTCAAATGTAGTGGTTTGAATATGTTTAGCCCAAGGAGTAGCACTATTTGGAGGTGTGACCCTGTTGGCCTTGTGGAGTAGGTGAGTCACTGTGAGTGTGTGCTTTGAGACCCACATCCTAGTTGCCTGGAAGCCAGTATTCTGCTAACAGCCTTCAGATGAAGATGTAGAACTCTCAGCTCCTCCTGCACCATGCCTGCCTGGATGCTGCCATGCTCCTACCTTGATGATAATGGACTGAACCTCTGAACCTGTAAGCCAGCCATAGTTAAATGTTGTCCTTATAGGAATTGCCTTGGTCATGGTGTCTGTTCACAGCAGTAAAATCTTAACTAAGACACGGTGGCTCTAAGCACTGACCCCCATCAGCTGCCTGCCTTGGTTTACCCACCCCACAGATGCCAAAGCTGCTAATTTGCACAGATCCATGATGGAATCTGACTTTTCTATCATATTGCACAGTGGCTTCTGTTCCCTTCTTCTGTTTCTACTGATGCAGAGACCCAAGACCATCACTATAATACCCTTTATAAAAACAGAACTGAAGCCCCACTGACACAAACAAATAGAGGCCAGAGCAATGAAAGTCAGTATCCTTTGGTTTTGTTCCTTTTTCCATGTTCTTTCCGTTTTTACACTGTAGGCCAGGTAAGAGGTTTACTATTGGGGTTTAGTAATCCCAACCACCACTTATTCACAGGGAATACATTTCAAGACCCCCCCAGTAGATAGTTGAATCCCATACTGTCATCCATATATCATACCTGTGATAGTTTATAATTTATGTATAGTAACGGGTTATCAGTAGTTAATAAGAGAAAATTATATATTGTAACAATTATTTAACTTGTGAATTCTGTATTTTTTTCATGTAATAATTCATTTTAGTATCAAACTTCGGTTGACTGAAACTATGGAAAGTAAAGTCATTGGTAAGAAGACGGTACTGTAATTCCACCACACTCCCTTGATCCTTGAAGATAGAAAAAGAAGTCTTCAGAGGCCACATCAGGGACCACAGAAAAGGTGCTAGACATCAAACACTAACAAAGTTTTCTCTTGGTTTCCAGAAAAATGGGTGGAATTAATTTCTCCAGATTATCAGTAGTGATCATATATTACATTTTCTTCTGTATTATATTTTAATAAAAACAAATCAGTACAAAGAATCATTTTGTCCTAAGAGAGTTGTCAAATTAAAGATTTTTTCTGAAAGCTAACTTATTTTACATTTTGATCGTTTTTAATGTTTTCAATATTTCTCCTCCCACAAACCCTCTCAGATTCCTCCTCTTTTCCTATCCACACAATTTCATACTTTTTCTCTCTAAAAAAAACCCAAAAGAAAACAAAAAAGACAAAAAATGATAAACTATAACTAAAAAGGAGAGGAAGAAGAAGAAAAAGAAGATTGAGAAGAGGAGAAAGAAGAGAAGAAGGAAGAGGAGGAAAAAGGGGGAGAAGGAAGAAGGGGAGAAAAAGAAAGATGAGGAGGTAGAAACACAAAACTTGAAGTGTTTTGTGTTGATCAACTACTCCTGAGCACAAGGCCTGCCCTGGTGTATAGTTTGATATACCCAGTGTCACTCCATTGGAGAAAACTGATTTCCCATCTCCTAACAGGTATCAATTGTAAATAACTTCTTGGTTAAGGCAGAACTTTGTGCTCAGTTCCTTGTCTACATTCAGAGATTTTGTGTGGCTTGAACTTTTTAGGCCTTCTATGTGTTGTCATGGTCTCTATGAGTTTCTTATGTGTTATCAGTCTGGTGTGTCTGGAAGACACTATTTTCTTGGAGTCATCCACCCCCTCTGGCTTTTAAAATATTTCCACCTACCCTTCCACATAGGTCCCTGAGCCTTGAGGGGAGGGGGTTTTTTATCTGCTCATGTCAAACTTTGCCTTAAGCACTTTAGATATAAAGCTAAATTTTATTTTATTTAATCCAATGAATATTATAATATACTATTATAATAATTATGATATGATATTGTATAATAATGTTATAACATAATTAAATGTTATCCATAATAATATATAATATACTATCATAAACTCCATCCTACAGATAAGGAAGTTGGTGTACAGAGTGGTAGAGTAACTGGTCTAAGGACGTTATAGACTATTCTTTCAAGAAGTTTATCTACTTCATTGAGAATTTTTGTATGTATATTCATAAAGGGATACTGGACTATAATTTATATATTTTTGTTGGGTTTACACTTGATTTCACTACTTCAATATTATTTGCTTTGTGAAGGAGCTTATTGTGGTTCTGAATTTTTTAACATACTCAAAAAGTATTGTTGTTTGAAGGCTATAGAATTTTTGTAAAATATATCTGACCTTGGTATTTGCTTGTTTGTTTCTTTTCATTTATTCAGTTGATGCTTTTTAAATTTTTGATTTGCTAAAAATAAAAATTAAAAAAAAAAAAAAACAAACAAACAAAAAAAAAGAAGTTTACATAGACTACTCTGAAAGAACAGTAATTTAAATACAAAAGCAGGATGTTTGGCTCTTGTACCTTTATAGTTTGAGGAAAAAAAACTAGAAAGAGAGTGAAAATGTCTGACCTCACCAAAAGGCATCAAGAATGCATATTTTAATCGGCTTTCCCAAGAAAGGGGGACCTTTCATTTTCCTTGTGTTGATTTTAATAATAGTTATTATAAATTTTAGATGCATTTTTATTTTACTAAATTAGTATGATGCTTGCCCATCAAGAGTTACTAGCTAACTCATCTGCTTAGTCAGTAGCAATTCATTTGCTTTCATTTTCCCTTTACTGCTTGAAGAATATCATTCATATATGTAATGCATTTTGATCAAATCCACCCCTTCCTTCCCAAACAATTTTTTTCCCTATCACCCAACTATTTTTGTTTCCCAACTTTATGTGCACTTAAAAAAAACCTCACTGAGTTCCCTTAGTGCTGCCTGTACGCATGTGTGGGGGAAGATTCATATGGTCTCTTAATTTCTTCATGCTAAACCAGTTGTGAGTCTCTGTAGTTATTGCCATATACTATAAAAAGAAGCTTCTGTGACATTTCTAGAGGATAAAATATTACAGAAAATTTCCTGCTCTTATAGTCTTTCTGCCCCCTCTCTGCAATGATCCCTAAACTTTAGATGCAGTTGTGTTGTTGTAAATTATCAATGGGCCTGGGTATAATGCAATCACTTGTTCTCTGCATTTAATGATTGTGGCTTTCTATAATGGTCTCCATCTATTAAAAGGAGCCGTGTCTTCAATGAGGGATGAGAGGTTACACTTACCTGTGGGTAAAAGATAAATACTTACAATGTTAGTATGGAATTACGCTCTTTTAGTAAAATTGTGGTTATAATTTTTCCTCCAAGATCCATGACTTCACTAGATCTGGCTAGCAGGCTGTTTCCAGTAACTGGCATGGTTTACCTCTTAGTTGAGCAGGCCTTAAGTCAATTAGAGAGTTGTTGGTTACTATCAAGCATGTGTGCCACCATGGCACCCTTAGAGATAGCTTGTCATGCTAGTCCTTGTCTTAGTTGATGGTCGTCATAACTGAGTAGGACTATTGACTGCTTCCCTCCTTGAAGTTTGTATGACTTTTCTCGGTACCATGAAAGCTTCAGGGAGAGGCTTTTCTGGTCAGAACCAGCTCAGATTCTCTGATCCCTGTATCAAAAAGATTGGTGCCTCTGGGAGATCAGCCTAAGGCAATGCCAATAGCTTAGAATGGTAATTGGACCTTCTTAGACAACTTTGACCAAACAACTCAAAAAGGAGTTTTCATGAGCAGTATCTGGTGTTGGGGTTTTGTATTCTATGGGTCTTGGGAGAGTATTTTCAGCTCAACTGAAAAAAAATTCATTTAAACTATATGATAAGTATATATGTACACATACACATGTATTATATATAAACTTTTAGGTAGATAAATAATATGATTCCTTATGGCTTTTACAAATGTCAGAAAAGCTACACTTCTGAAGTATTATCAACATGACTTTCTAAAAACAGGATCTGAACAAGGATGCCACCAATAGTCAGGCTAACAAGGGACGGAAAAAAAAATGTGTGGGTTCAACCTTAGACAAAGAATGTCAAGCAAATAAGGAATGAGAGCTGGAGAAATTGTCTTCCCCTGGAAAGAGCAATGTATATTGGTGTATCTAAGATAAGTGATCAGCCTTGAAATAATAAACATTAAAATAGGATGCAAACTTGAGAAGGTTGTACTTACATATTTAGGAATTGTGTTGTGTGTGTGTGTGGTGTGTGTGTGTGTGTGTGTGTGTGTGTAAAGTGAGTGTGTGTGTGCGTTTAAAATGACAATCAAAAAATAGAGGCCATGAATTTGAGAGAGTGCAAGGGTGATGATCATGGGAAGTGTTGGAAGGAGGAAAGAGAGCAGGGAAAAAAAAATATAATTATAAATTAAAATTCAAAATAAAAAACATATATGAACTTAAAAAGGAAGTTTCTACCAGTGCGAACTGAAAGATGAACTAATTATGGGTATAATGATAAAAATTAGTGGCAGTTTATTAATATGTCCATGTAGCAGAATTGCCTAATTAACAGATATTGTATTAGGGGGTCTCTCCTAAGACCTACTACTTAGCTATATCCCAGGGTTTTTGGCCAGTTAAAGTACCAGGCATGAGTTCCGCCTTTTGGAATGGACCTTAAATCTAGTAAAAAAAATGCTTAGTTATTTCCAAACATTCATGCCACTATTGGATCAATAGGTACATAGCTGTGTAAGTCTGTTATTTTTTAAGTGTGTGTGTGTATGTGTGTGTGTGTGTGTGTCACTGTGCGTGCACTCAATTTTGGAATTGTTTCTTTCTTTTTTCCACGAAGAATTTATGGGAATTCTGATGGGGACTACATTGACACTGTAGACCCCTTTCAATAATTATAGCCATTCCACAATAACAATTCTGTCGATTCATGGGTATGGGATGTTTTATCCATCTTCTAGTATTTTCTTCAATTTCTTTCTTCTTGTTTAACCTTTCATTTATTTCATTTGTTTCTGTCACCCCCTTTTTACTATGTTTAGTCTGAGATATTTTATTTGTTTGAGGGTCTTACAAAATGCACCCCCCACACCAATTTCTTTCTCATCATTATTATTTGGAAAAGAAGAGCTATTGCTTTTTATGGTGTTGATTTTGTAAGCCCCTGCTTTGCTGAATGCATTTATCAGATCTCAAAATTTCTCGGGCCCAGACTTTTAGAACCCTTTTAAAAAACAGGATCATATCATCTACAAACAGGGACAAATATGGCGTTCTTCTAAAGAGGTAAACGCTCCTAAGATAGGAATGAGAAGAGCGTTCTGCTTGGTGGAGAGCAGACGGCTCACACCAGGTGAATGAGATGACAGGCAAACTTTTGCTAAGCAAAAGGGGAGGCCAGGAGAAGATAAAGGAAAATTGGAAAAAAAATCTGCAACAAAGTACTGCTTGGTGTTTATCATGGTTAAAATGATAGCAGTTGCTAATTTCTGGATTCCATTCCCAAGCCTCCTGTCTGAGAGGAGGTTCCAGCACCTGCATTTCAACAAGCTTTGAAGGGGGCTTTTGATGACACCTAAATGTACAGAACAGATTGGCATCTGAGATCACACCCATCAAAGGATGAGGAAAGAGTGAGTCTTACACTGAAAAGACAGACACAGGGGAACAATTTCCTCTAGGATCTGTTACCGTTTTTTCACTACTTTCTTATTATTGACAACAGACACAATGTAACTAGCTTACTCTGATTTCCCCACCGGGATGGACTGCATCCATGAAACTGTGAGGATAGACTAGGCCTGTCTCGTCCCCTTCCCACCCCCCACCTTTTTGGGGTATTTTATTTATTTACATTTCAATGTTTCCGGGTTTCCCCCACTGCAAACCCTCTTCCCATCCCCCCACTCCCATGGTCTTCGCTAAGGGGTGCTCCCCCACCCCCCACTCCTGCCTCCCTGCCCTGGCCTTCCCCTACACTGGGGGCATTGAGCCTTCACAGGACCACCATGGGACTCTCTCCCTCTCACTCGATGCCAGATAAGGATCTGTTACTTTTTAATACGCCCACCATCCTAATGATTTTGATGCTGTGGCCTGTGTATCACACTGAGAAAGTTGCCTCTAAGGGTGACACAGTCCTGCCCTGTGGGCTTTGGTGCTGCAATCTACATTTTAAATGCAGGTAAATACATTACCATATGAAATCTCTGGCAAATGTTAGTAACTTATATGAAAATATGGCTCTAGCACTAGTGAGAATGCACTTCACCACATTGTTGTAAGAATTTAAATAATGTATGTATGCAAAGTGTTTAAAACACAAACGCTCAAAAGCGCTGGGCATGGTGGCAGATGCCTATGATCCCAGTGCTCAGCTGGCTGAGGTGGGGAGGCTTGTGGGTTCCATGGCCAGTTTGACTGCATAGTGAGACCCTGTCTCATAAACAAACAAACCAAAAGCCTGTAGATACTCAATACTTAATATATACTAGTTATTAGTGTTGCTACTTTTATTATTCCCCATAGTTAGGAGTACAGGGCCACCAAAAGCATAACTTAGGAAAAGTAGGTTAGGCAATGGAATGTTTAAGCAGATTAGCAAAGCCAAGCAGGAAGTGAAAAAGATGGCCTTGTTACAGCTAGAGAGGAAAGCAAGGGGGGGGGGGGGACTTAAAAACGCTAGTAAAAAGATCAAGTGAGGTAACCTCCTTCTTTGCCGGTCTACCTAGGGTCTCTAGTTAGTAAAGTAAGGTCACTGACAAGGTTGCGCAGTCTGGAGCTCTGCTGTGTGCATGAAGGAGGGCAAAGGAGGATGTGCTACTAGTTACTAAAGGAGATTGACATATTGGATGAAAGACTCAGTTGATACAAATAATAGCTTAGGAACAAAGAACAGGCTTAAAAGCTGCCTTGTTTTGCAGGAGTGGGAAGCACCAGGTCTGAAAAATGTCCTCAGATGAACTAACAGGAAGAACGGTCTTTCTAAGATGAGCTTCCTGGGGCAAGCACTTGGAGCTCGGGCTCCATCAATGAGACCAAGCTGCTGGTGAAAACTTTGTCTCTCTGTATCTTTGCAACTTAATTCGGTCCCGGTTTCCAGTTAAGGGGGACCTAGACTGGAGAAGGAGACAGAGTCCAGGTCTCATAAGAACAAAGGATCTGGGCCTGTTTTTGCTTGAAGAGAAGGTTAAAACACAATGTCGCTTCACAGCTACGAAGAAGTGTTGTAAGTCAGAAAGATCAGCGGTGTGGGATGGATGTTCAAGGGACAGAAACGGGACCCATTAATGGACAGACACCATAAAGAGACATATTTTAGCTCAGTACAGGGAAATGTATAATAGAACTGAAGGCCATAGATCAAGCTGGATTTTTTGTGTGTGAGAGATGAAGAGTAGTATCAGCTGGGGTGGATGACAATGGATATTTAAGTTAAGTATCCCCATTCAACTTTGTAGCTAAGACATCCATTCCTTTTGTTTACCAGCGCGACTTTCATTCCATATTCCTTGGCTTTCTTAGCCCTGGGCTTTAATGGGCTACTTTAACATCTGGTAAACCAGGTCACATCTAAATATAACTAGGAAAAGAATGCTGGGGAGCCCTCTTGATTTTCCCATAGGCCCCAATTAAGTCATACATGCCTCTCCTTTCTGCTCCCATCACCTCTTCACTGCAGACTGCCGACAAAGTGGACACGTTGCTCCAGTTCCCTGCTTTCCTGTCCACAAAGCAAAGCCATAGATAGGATTTAGGATATGGAGACACCAACGGGAGATGACAAAACAGCCAATGTGAGCAGGTAGTCCAGAAGACTGAGAACTCTGCCAAATTCCCAGAGCAGCTGTCCATGCGCAAACAGCTGCCTCTAAATTTCACTGCCCAGGGAGCTCATTCCATACAGATTCTGATTCAGGACCTGGAGATTCGCACTTCTAACAAGCTCAGGCAATGCTGATGCTGCTGGTCCATGAATCTGGTCACATCAATAACAGGGCCATCATGGCAGCTATAGTTAGCATGGTAAGATCATTCACTGCGCCATGGCAGATTGTAAAATGCTCACAAGGAATAGCATAAATAATCAAGGGAAGGCTCAAGGGTTCTCAGAAAGGAATGAAAGGGTTACCTGCTCGCCAGGTACTTCTATTCTCTAGGCCCCTGAATCTCATTCTAGCCCCTTCTCGCTTTGCCAAAGTGAAGGTTTCCTTAGCACTTTTCTTCAATTTCTCCTTTCAAAACAAAAGGGTTTTCTTCATTCAACATAGTAAGAAATGCGGTCTCTCTCTCTCAAACCCTCCTCTTCACAAATACACTAAACTAAAAGTTTGCCAGTTGTTTTTTTGACTAGTAGGCTATAGGAACAACCCCACACTGAAGTCTACTTCCACAAGAGGCCCACCCAGTAAGGAAAATAGTGATATTGGAAACAGTTTAGACACAACTGTATCATCTTTGATAGGCACCTCCAAAATCATCTTGGTATCCTTAGAAGGTAGCTTTGGGAGAGTAAATCCCACCTTATTCCTTATAGAAAGATTGACATTTGCACTTCACTGTCTCCTACTCTCTTCCCCTCTTTCATAAAAGAAGCACAAATATCTCCCCAGAAACAATTGTACTAACTTTCAAGAGTGGACACCTCATCATTGCACACAGCCTGGGCTCCCAGCCAATGAGCCTGGTGTGGAAACACCAAAGTTTCTCAAGGAGGGCAAAGGTTTCTAAAAACTAGCCACATACTAGGGAGGTGAAGCCACACCGAGGACTCCTGGACAGCATTGCCCTCTTACTTTGCTCTGAACATGTACAAAGGCGGTAGGCCTCCCAGGCCAGTGGCCCATTAGTTATACTTGAAGAGGCTGGAATGAGAGCCCTGTGAACCTTTCAGCAGCCTCATCTCCCATTGAACTTCTGGCCTGGGTCAAGCTTTTGGCTAGTTAAAATTTAGAAGTGTCAAGGCCTCTGCTAGCTGGCCGAGGGTGGTGATGGCAGTCCTACCTAGCTGGGTATGAAGACAGGCAATAGAATGAAGACTTGCCAGGACTTTCTGCTGCTTGATAGGAATATCATAACTGTCACTGGAATGTACTGAGTTTTAGCAATAGCTTGCTTGGAGAATTCATCTGAGGAGGAAAGAAATCCCACCTCCCCCATTTCCTAGCACCGAGGCTTGGAGAAAGTTACTTTGCTGCTCTGGGCCTTAGTGTCCCCATCTGCAACCTACTTCCTAGTTGTAGTAAGAATTTAATACTGTGTCTATCTATGAATGTGCTTGTCACAGTATATTACTTTGTATGTATTCTTTGCCTTGACATGGAAAAATCCACTTATTACAGAAAACTGGACAAAGAGGCAGGTAGTAAAGTTTAAACAAATGCCAAAATTGGGAGCCTATAGATTCCATGCCCAAGAAAACAAACATTAAGGCCAGATAATTGGGTAAAACTTCTCTCTGAATCCAGATATACATGCCTTTAATCCCAGCAGTTGAAAGGCAGAAGTAGATGAATCTCTGTGAGTTTGAAGCTAGCCTGGTCTACATAGAGAGTTCCAGGACAGCCTGGGGCTAACAAAATGATACTCTGTCTCAAACAAAACAAAAAGATAACAAGAAAACACTTCTCTCTGCCTGCTTGGCAGTGTACTATCTCCACAAACATACCTCATCTTCTTTGTTCATGAGCAGCTTAGGTAAGGGTAAAATATCTAAACCAGGTTCTTTATAGTCTGCCTTCTTGTGAACAAAAGATGTCATTTGCAAGACAGCTTGCCAGAGGAACTCTTCTATTAGCTAATTAGGCCATGAAGTATATTCAACTTTGCCCTCTCACACCTGAGTCCTTTCCTGACCTTGTTGTTCGGTCCTTTCCTATCCTCTGCCCTTCACCTGACCGACTTCTACAAGCCACCACCTTAAATGGCAGGGATACCATTCAGACTGCTAATCTAGGCTGGATACTTGGGCTTTACCTCAGCACTTTGTCGCACACCTGCGTGTGTGACCAGACCCTTTCCCACTAGACTGGAAGCTCTTGGCTGAAGGACAGTGACTATTTGTTAATATCATATGCCTGGCAGATGGCATGTGCTCAAAATATTTGTTAACTGACTAAATAACCTTGGCAGTCACTTTGAACTCTGGGTTTCTAAGAGTAACAAGGACAGGCCGTCCTCTCTCACAGTCAATGGAGCTGCTAATAACTAACCAACCAGAGTTCAGTCTGAGGAGGCCTTGGGATCCAAAATGTCACATTCTATTTTCTTTCTCCTGTTTTCTGTCTGTTCTCAGAACATCCCTATTGAGGTGTGACAGTTATAACAGGCCATTTGGCTTCCACAAGAGTCAAAAAAAAATTAGCTAGCAATCATTATGGCTTTTGGGGGTTCTGAGAAAGGAAAGCAAGGCAGTAAGAACAGAACACCAGCCCTGGGAGACTCAGATCCCATAAAAAAGAGTCCTAAATCCTGGATGACTAAGACAGTCCCTAACTGTCCCAATCTGGCACTATATTCCCAGGTTGGCAGATGTATAGGAGGCCAGATTGGGAGTCAAGATGACTCTGGCTCGACTGCCAGGAGAAATGTGGTTTCTGAAGTGAGGAGTCAAGAAGCCTCCCTCCTGCTGAGTGCCAGAGAAAAGTTCCAGAAGGAACAGGAAGTACAAAGAGAGAGCCAGCCCAATAGGCAGCCTGAAGGAACCGTTCATCAGAGGCTCAGATTGCGACTGCTCTTCTATGCATTGGCTTAAAAATCGAATTCCATTCTGGACAAATTTCCTTATTGCATGCAAGCTGCTCTAATTTCAAGAATGTCAAATACACAGCCAAATGCAATTACATTTTAAAGCACAGCACTCACTTGAAATATAGCACAAATTTCTAAACCAATTTTAATCACATTACAGAGAGGGCAGACATGCTCAGCAATCTGAAATTCCACCGTATCCAGAGTTTTTCCTGATTAGTTAGAAGAGTGGCCAATTCACTGTCTCTGCCTTGCTTAGCCTCCTCCTGTTCACTCCACAGTGTCAGGTATACGCTTAGCCTTATTCTTTATATCATGGACATTGTCTGCTGTGCATTTCTGTCTTGGTACCTGCTCATTTGATCCATCACATTCCCGCAATGTCTGAGCAGTGTCTTGGCTGTTTCGCTCCAGTACATCCCTATGAGCACAGGCTTGGCCTTGGATTCCTTTTGTGTTATGCTTATCCTAGCCCCACATGGCCCAGGTGCTGAATAAGAATTATTTAAAAATGAAAACTCAAAGATCCATGACCAAACAGGCTATATGCAAGGACAGTGGTACAGCAAGTGAATCTGAGCACTCTCCAAACTTAAATGTGAGTCACGTCTGCATGGACAGTAGACAGAAGTGTACTAGATTCACTGTGCTGAGGAAGACTGGTACGCATGCTCTCCAGAAGCCAGCACTGTCAGAGCTGTCTGGCCAGTTTGGGGGTCTGAGTGTGACCAGCCTCTGAAGATCTTCCCCCTAAGAAATCCAGGTTTTGGTCTCTGGTTCGTCCCAGAACATGTCAATGTCATCATCCAGGCAGGACACTCCAGACAGCCCAACTGTCATCTGTCATGTCCACTTTTGTTGGCTGGGTCTTGGTGTGTTCTTATTCTCTCTCCAGTTCCCCTCCTCCCTCTCTCCTTCCATTTTCCCCTCTTTCCTTCTCCCCTTCTCCTTCTCCTTCCCTCCTCCCTCTCTCTCACTCTGTGTATATGTGTATCAGTCACCTCTCATTCCTCCTCTGTGACTCCGTCATCTCTGACTGAGTCGCTTCATCTTCCTCCTTCAGAGTGTCCTCTTTGATCTGCCCCCACAGCTCTTCCTGGGTCCAAGTTGCTTTTCTTTTCTCACTCTCATCATTCTGTCTCCTGCCTATCACTGTACTCAGCTACAGAAATGTGCATTCTTTCCTTTTGATAAACTCACAAACGTAGAAAGGTAGTTTTCACTTAGAAATTAAGAGAAAGTGGGCTAGAGAGTTGGCTCAAACTTTAAGAGCACTTACTGCCCTTGCAGAGGCTTAGGTTCAAGTCCTAACACCTATCACCCCACATGGTAGATCATAACCATCTGTTACACCAGCTCTTGGGGGATCCAATACCATGTTTTGACTTAGACAGGAACCTAGGCACCAACATGATGCCCATATCATTCAGACAAAACACACATATACAATAAAATAGAAGAAAGAGATCCCTTTTTAATTTTGTAAAAAGAGAGAGTAGCCCAGAGGACATATATCATTCTCAGGCAGGATCCTAGCCCAAGCCACCTCACTTCTTCCCATGGATGCTGTGGTCTCAGGGCTCCATCCCCCAGCTCCCCAAAGGCACTACTGGGCAATGCATGAGAAGAATGATAACTTAGCCAGATCTCTAGCATCAGATGAAGGAAGTGTGACATGATGCAGCAGACTAAGTGAAATGCACAACTTTTCATGTCTATCCTTAGATTCTGGGATTTTATGATTTTGACATTTGTGAATCTGAAATGACCAGACAGAATTCAGTTGTGGGCATTATACACTAAGAGCATAAACTAGAGTATGTCCAGGTTAAAGTGAGTAGAATGGAGCAGAGGCTGGAGACCTTGCCTTTGTCTCCAAATCAGCAAGAACTAAGTGCCGACTATGCACTAGATACTGAAACAAATAATAAGCATGCAGATTAATAAGGTATGGACATCTGACTTCAGAGAACTCAGTTGAGCGACCAAACCTAGAAATCTGAGTTTAACAACAACCATTTACTAAGTGCTTACACATTGCTCTAAAATTTGTGTTATTTGTTTTAATCTCCATGTCACAGATAAGGAAACTGAACCCCGGAAAGGTTATATTTGTTGATAGCATAGTACCATGAAGACTGATTATTGAAAGAGTTGGGGCCGCCAAGCCTGGAATAGAACATTCAAAGGAATGTTGAATTTCTTGTCTCAGTCTTCTGTTGAAGTCCAAGAGAATGTATGTATCTGCATTTGGGATCTACTCCCAATAGGATCCCTGGAATCCAAGACTGGAAGCTGATCTTGACTTACAAAGAGGAAAAACATAAAACATCTGTCTTAGGAGTCTAAGTTGTCTATAGCTAGAACAGGCTGCCAGGAGGCTAGGGATGCTTAAGCAGAGGCTGAATGACCACTCAGAAAGGGAAGAGGACAAAAAGAGGCTACCAAAGGTCTCTTGCAAATCTGAGGAGCTGTGCATTTCTGTTTTCTGGTGGCACACTGTCTTGAAAACCCATAATAGCTCCCTTAACATCCCCTAGGAATCAGCCATATGTTAACTGCCAGAGATAACTAGACTTATTCTGTACACAGGAACTATGTGGTCTCTTCAGCATGCATATACATACACATACATATACACGTATACATACACATATATATCATAGTTCTCTTCCCAAGGAGTTTTAGCCATATCTTGTAAGAGTCCCCTCACAGCCTTCCTCCTCATTTCCTCCTTAGGCTTAGTCTTGGTCTTAATGCTCTGGAACTGTAAAGCAAGAGATAAACAATGGTTGTTTCTTAGTGGGGTACTCAGACAGCAGCATATGGCCACTAGCAAGGTCCATGTAGCCTAAAGGTTCATGCCTCATATGGAGTATACTGTAATCACCCATTAGTTGGGTCCAGGAGCCCTTCAAACTGCCAAGATACATACTCTGTCTTTCTTCCATGCCTGGTATACTCACAAATTCATATTGAAACTTAGCAGAACAGTGGTGGAAATGTTTCTAGAAATAACCAAGTTTGTGTGGCCAGACATGGTCCTCAGGACCTACAGGTCACCAGAACCAAGGCAGATCTGGCAGGGGGAAAAGCAATGGCCACACTGAAAACTCCTCCAGCTTGTCAGAGCAGTCCATAGCATGGAGCTTCTGCATACAGGGAAGCTATCTATGCTCAAGAGTTCCTCATCCCACTACCCCACCAAGAAAGCTTCTCCACAGAGAACTGTAGGCTTCCAAAGGGGGCTAAGGTTAGACCAATACTGCCAGAGATGCAGTGGCATATTGGGAAGATGTCTGAATTCTATAGTTCTAGTTTATTTCTTTGAGAGCTCCAATGCTTCACTAGAAAAGCTGCCCTGAAGGGGAGGCAGCACCACTGAAGGGCTCTTCTCCACACTCCATGTTCCCAAGCACAGATGTGGTCTCTGTCATCTGAGTTCACAGCTCCCAGCCTGGGCATAATCTTAAAGAACCAGCTAGACAGAAGTGAAATAAGACTCTGTTGGAGATGCAGAGATACCATGGAAGGACTGTGGAGATGTAAAAGTTGGCTTTGAAACTGGGGATGCCATGAGGCAGTTGCCTGTCACATTCTGGAGACAATTCCAGGCCAATGGCAGGTGCTGAAGGGCAAGAAACCTACCAAAAATATCTCCTGGGTGTGCTACCAGCTGGTTACTCTTTAGGTTAGATTGGACATGCCAAGATAAAGACACTCAAATTGAATATTGTCTCATGAGTGCTCTTAGGCCAGTTCCACCTAGTCATCTCTAGGAGCCAATTGGCAATCACTCAAGGTAGAGATAGGGGATTTGATTTTAGAGGCCAGGTAGTCATCAGACAGGTTAAACTGAACTAGATGGTTGGTGGAGGAGGAGGTAAAAAGGTGTTCAGAAGCCCGTTCTGATTTATGCCTGACTCTAGAAACTGGTATGACACATCCCACTTCTCAACTGAAGGTGACTTTGGGATATTGGGGCTCAAATGAAATTGTCACAGGTTAGGGAGGCTGAAGACAGAGATACAGTAAAGGAGATTCCTGTCACAGGAGACCTTGAGCAGTATGGGTAAACCAGCTAAAGCCCCTGCCTTAGCTTAGATTTGCCGACTACACTTAATGTCTAACAACAAAGACAAGCTCGAAACTGTCCCGGCACCAGACCATCAGGTGATTGTCAGTGAGGTTTACACTCTCCAAAGAACAGGGTTTAGCCACCTACTCAGTAATCAAGCCACCCTCAGAGCAGTTCGGGAAGAGTTCTAAGATGCAAAGGGGACACAAGAACTAAGCTGCTCTGTGGTTAGCCAGAAGAGATGGCCTAGAAACATGAGTGCTCCAGTGAGGATCGGAGCCAGCGAACCTGGTGAAGGGCCTTGGAGAGGAGAAGCTGCAGCTGATTATTTCTGAAGCCTTGCTGTGACCACAGAGGCACTGCCTCCCCTTACTCTTAACAGGAGGTAAACAGGCTGTGTTATTCTGTACTCCATGGGACCCTGTTAGAGAAGTCTGGAAGCCAGTGCCCCAGCAGAAAAGATTCCCCCTGGCTGTTAGAAGACAGGAGAGAGAAGAGAAATAATGAAGCAGAATTGAGGAGGAAGTGATCAAGCTCAGTTCATGCCAAAGAAAGGCCGTGACCGCCCCCCGTGGTGCTGTCAACTGCTTCCTCACTCAGAGAGAAAGGGGTAGCTTTTGGGTTTTGCCTCATAGATGAAACAGAAATTCTGAGAAGCAAAATGACCTGCCTAGTGTAGAGGTCTTTAACCCGAGTCGCGCTGATTCAACGCCTACATCCTTTTGACTATTTATCTTGCCTCCCTGAGTATATCTTTTTCTAGCTCAAAAAGCCCTTGTTCCCTATGGCAACAGGACATTTGTTTTTATCCACAAATGAATCAGGTGATCCTACAGTGCACTACAATTAATACAATCCTTAAATGCCAGAGTTGGAAGTGGTCTTAGAGGCCATTTTCTCTCATTTTATAGACAGAATAACAAAGGGGTTAGAAAGGGCTTGTCCATAGTGGGAGCAAACCTGAGTTTGTGGGCTCTACTAGCTCACCATGTGAGGGAGAGAAAGAAGACCGCAAGTACAGTGAAGCCAGTTCTCATTCCTCAGAGTAGATGCTGCCTACCAATTGTCTTGTCTCCTTGGAGATTGGGCAGCCACCCAGGGGTGGGGGAAGGCCTTACTTCTAGATTTTTCCTGTGGAAAAAAAGGTTAACTAAGGAGATTCTCTTCTCACTCCATCCCCGGTGCCCATGAAGTAGGACTAACTGGGTAAAAGACGAGTCTGAGGTAAAACACACATGCTAAGTTCTGAGTTCTTCAATAACTAGCCTAATAATCTTAAGCAAATTTTGTGACTTCCCAAAGCTTCAGTTACCTCCTGTGCAAAATACAGATAAATACCAAGACCCACTTCACGGGGTTGCTATGAAGAATCAGCACAAATAGTTGTAAAACATTTAATATAAAATTATGCATCTGTAATCATTGTCCCTTTCTTATCCCCTGAAAACTTTTTCACCCCCAGACTAGGCCTGAAGGAAAATTCCAGAGCCAAGTCAGTCTTGTGGTACAAAGGCAGATTTTCTACTGCAACCTGTAAGGTTCAAGATAGCGAGGCCAGGAGCAAGCAGAGTATTGGTTGCCCCCCCCCCCCCCCCCCGCTTCCTCCTAACTGTGTACACAAGATACTATGTATGTCTTGGGTATTTTTCATTAGATTTATTAAGTACAAGGATGTCCTTGTGCCATGGAGCACATGTGGAGGTCAGAAGACAACTCCTGTGAGTTCTTTTACCATGTTGGGTCCCAGGAATGTAACTCAGGTTTGGTGAGCAAGCACCTTTACCTGCTGAGCCATCTCACCTATCCTGCCTTAGGCACTTTTAAAGAGGCCCATGTCAGGGCAGAAAATGTTGGTATTGAAAGAAAAAAAAAGTAAGGACCAACATTCTCCCATCCACCCCTGGTGAGGAATACAACAACAATGTGGTAAGGGAATAAACACCTTTGAAAGCACAAAGTAAGTGGACAGATCAACGGTCCTGGCTCATTAAAAAATGAACAAATTGGACGCTTCTCTGACTGGTTTGCAAGTTCCCTCAGTCCTTGAAGACTATTATAAGGAAATCCCTTCATTGGAAAGGAAAGACAAGCTCTAAGTAAAATGTTGAGTCTCTCATAACAATTAGTCACAAAAATAGCAGTCGCTCGGCCCTTATATCATGGCATTCTGGCTCTGAGACACAGGGAAGTCAGAAGATAAGGGACCAGGCTGAAACCAGGGCAAGCTTTGACATGTGGGTCTCTCTCCCCACTTCCATCCACTTCCATGAATTAGTGTTAGGCCCTATGGGCAGCAGGAGAGTCCCAACTCTCATCCAGATTTAAAATCTATACTTCACCATGACTCTACTTTCTTATCTGGCTCTAGCTTTTTCTTTATTTCTCAGGTGAGCTTTTGGAAAGCTTGGTTATTGATTCCACCCTTTGGTAAAGAACATAAATATAAGCAAACAAAACGATGCATGAACTTTAGCCCTTCATCTGCAGTCATGCTGTAAGTGCCCTACTAAGCACAGCACATCTTTCCCCGGCCTCCAGCTTACTCCTTCCAAGGTAACTGGACTTGCAAGCCATCTAGAGCAATCACTGTCTTTCCTGCTTAAGGCTTGATAACTCTCCATCACAGCTTGACCAAATTCGGCCTCTTTCACCTACCGCATGAGGACCTTTACAGGCTGGCTCCTACACATTTGTCTGGCTTTACTTTTGGTCAGTCCTACATTCCAATCAGGCTAATTATTTAGTTACTAAAAGGGCTGTTAGCAGCTAGAGTTTCATACCTCTATTTGTATATTCCCTGCTTTCTTCCCAGAATACTTTTTCTACATTGACTAGCTGGCACATCTGACCTATCTTGCAAGTTGCAGCTGAAAGGTAATGTGTTTGGGGATGGAATTCTTGGGTCTCTCATCTTTTCTGGGCTTCTCCTTTCTAGTCATCTTACTGGCGCCACATACTTGTTCCCAGGCCAGTCCCTACCATGTCTCATCTTGTTTATTCCCATCCCTTCTCCAGGTTTTCTTTAATTGAACTTTATTCTATGCCAGGCATTCTGCCAATGTTAAATCGTCATACCTACTCTGTGAGTGTGGTGCCATGATTATCCCCATTTTACAGCTGAGAAAACCAAGGCTTGAAGATCTAGGTCAGTTGGTTAACTTCAACCAGAACGCAAGCTAATAAGTGCCATGGTGTAGAACTTAAGGTTCAGCCATGGTGATGAAACGCTCAGTCTTTAGTTATTTGGGGGCGCATTAACTCTCAGAGGGGTTTGCTGAAGTGGAAGTAGAAGTCAACTCTCTTTAAGGCCATTTATCTTATTGTCCTAGAGACTGTAGATAATTACCTTGGTAGCGCCACAATGGCTAGGGTCTTCCATCTGAATTTGAGAGAGCAGTGGAACAGGAAAGAAGTTAGAACCTATCTAAAGAAGAAAAAAATAGCTTCAGGTATTGATGCTATCTAAGTTAGGAGTTTGCATAAAATCAGTGAGCTATATACTTAGGATGAGGAGGTTAAAAAACAACAAACAAGAAACAAACAAAACAAGAAACAAAAACACAGTCCTGGATAGGACTGACTGGTGCTGGGCGAAGGGTTGGCTTAGGGGCGGGCAATGGGTGGAGGTTCAGAAGTTCAGGCTCCAACTGCCATCTGGTGGTCAGCTTTAAGAGAAGCACATGAGTGAGTCCAAGGATACATGCTTATGTCAAAAGGCAAATAAAATGGACCCTGGCTCACGGCATTTCTTCATTCACTTATGCCTCTAGCCACCTGTGCATTTATTTCATTTCTTCATGCAGCAGAGTTGTTTTACAATAGACACAGTCTGAAAACTAAGAATACAGCAGTGAGTCAAACAAAGGAAAAAGCCTCTTCCCACTGAGCGCACTGTGTTTAGACTGGGAGACAGACAAGAAATAATAAGCAGAGTTCTGTGGCGTTCGATAATAAAGTGTGTGTTTAGAAATAGCTAACATATATATTAGATGGCGCTGTGTTATATTGTGAATGCTGGGGAGAAAAAAGAACAAGAAAGTGAGAGGGAAAATAATAATCCTCTCCGTTTTAAATAAAGCTGTGGTTTGAAGTAAGAAACAAAAAAACAAAAACAAAAAAAAAAAAAAACAAGACTAGTAGGAGGTAAGGGAGGCAGCTATGATGATGCCTGTGGGAAGCAGCTAGGAAAGACGGGAAGGTAGGGCAAGTGCAATGTGACCGAAGAGCAATCAGGAAGCCCCTGTGACTGGAGCAGAGTGAATAAGTTGAAAAGCAATAGGCTAGGAAAGGGGCCCCCAGTGAAGAAGGCAGAGGCAAAATCATGTGGGGTTCTGGAGGCCCATTCTCTGTACTGAATGAATGAGGCAGAAAAGCTATGAAGGGTAATTTACTCAGGATCTAGCATCGAGCACAGGGCGCTCTGTATCAAAAGACTATGTTCTGCAGTACTGATAGGAATTAGATACGCAGGTAAAATACAGACGAGAACACAGAAATAGACCTTCACAGATTTGTCCAATTGATTTTTGTCTTCTACAAAAGGAATTCAATAAAGGATAGTCTTTCTCTCCACCTCCCCACCCCCCAAAAAAGTCAAAACCAAACAAAGCAAAACAAACAAACAAAAACCTAGCTCAATTGAACAACCACAGTCAGAAAAAGAGGCTACAGAGATGGCCCAGCAGTCAAGAGCAGTTGCCTCTCTTTTTGAGGACCCAAGTTTGGTTCCCAGCAGCCATACAAAGTGACTCATAAGGACCTGTAAATCTCCAGAGCATCAATACCAACATCTTCTGACCTTCAAGAATACCTGGGCACATGTGGTACACACACACACACACACACACACACACACACACACACACACACAATGTTGCGTATGTACAAAAATGAATAAAAACATTTTAATAAAAATTTACAGAAAAAAGTTTTGAGACCTAGGGCAAGTTTTTAGGGGACATCAAAAACACAATACATAAAAGGAAAACTTGCTATCAGAATTCATCAAAATTTTTAAAAAGGTTTTTCAGACAAAGTGGCTCATATCCTTAATTCCAGCACTCAGGAGGCTGAGACAGATAGATCTCTGTGAGTTTGAGGCCAGCCTGTCCTATAGAGCAATTTCCAGGTCTGGCAGGGCTACACAGTCAGACCTTGTCTCAAAAAAAATAATTAAAAGTTTGTTCAGGTAAAGGCATGTTTTGTTCAAACAAAAACATGCAGAAGCATAGCAGTTTTATTCCTTTTTAAAAGATTTATTTATTCATGTATTTTATGTATATGAGTAATCTGTCTTCAGACACACCAGAAAAAGGTAGATCCCATTACAGATGATTGTGAGCCACCCTGTGGTTGCTGGGAATTGAACCTAGGACCTCTGGAAGAGCAGTCAGTGCTCTTAACCATTGAGCCATCCTTCCAACCCCTAGCAGCTTTGTTCTTAATACCCTAAATCTGGAAACAACCAAGATGTCTATCATTAGGCCAGTAGTGGGTCAATAAACTATGATATATCCACCATTGACTGGTACTCAGCAATAAAGAGGGAACAAGCTATTGGTACATTTAACAATTTGTATAAATCCCAGAGCACTGTGCTGATGGGGCAAAAGCCAGTTCCAGAGGGTTACATACTATGTAATTTCATTTATAATATTTTATTTATTTATTTATTCACTTTACATCTTAATATCAGACCCCCTTCTCCTCCCAGCTTCCCTTTACATGGCTTCCCTTTTTATTACCCCCTCCCTTCCAGCTCCTCTGAAAAGGAGGAGCCCCCCCCCATGTCACCCCACCTGGTACATCAAGTCACTGCAGGACTAGGCACAGTCTCTCCCACTGAGGACAGATAAGGCAGCTCATTTAGGGGAATGGGTTCTACAGATAGGCAACGGAGTCAGGGACCAGCACCCATTCCAGTTGTTGGGGAACCCACATGAAGACCAAGCTGCTCAAATGCTACATATGTGTGATGGACCTAGGTCTAGGCTGTGTATGCTCTTTGGTTGGTGGTTCAGTCTCTGAGAGCCCCAAGGGTCCAGGTTAGTTGACTCTGTTGGTCTTCCTGTGGAGTTCCTATCTTCTTCAAGTCTCTCAATCCTTCCCTCAACTCCTCCACAAGACTTCCTGAGCTCCATCTAATGTTCAGCTGTGGGTCTCTGCATCTGTTTCGGTGGCAGCTGGGTGGAGCCTTATAGCATTCTTGACATAACAAAATAAAAGGAATGTAAATAAGAATTTTGGTTGCCAGGGATTAAGGATGAGAGGAAGGAAATTGGTGAGCATGGTTATGAAAGGGCAAGGCATGAAATCAGTCGAGATGATGCAGCTCTTCAATTCTAGCTACTCAGTAGGCTAAGGCAAGAAAACGTCAAGTTCAAAGGCAACTTGGGCAATTAAGTGAGACCTTATCTCAAGATAAAAAGTCAAAAAGAAAGAGCCAGAGATGAAACTCAGTGGCAGAGTGTGTGCCTAGCAACTGTAAGGTCCTAGGTTTCAATTCCCATTGAGAATAAATAAATATATAAACAAGCAGTCAACATAAGGAATATTGGTGATCATAGATACCTGACTCTCCAGAGATGGTGTTATCACACAGTACAGGGTGCTCTGCAACCACCACAGCCAGCAGAGTAAGGATCTGTGGAAGGCAAGAAGGCAGTTTGGCTCAACATAACTAAGTGGCAGTATTGATTCAAACTTCATGAGGCTGAACCTGAGCAGTTTATTTTCGGCATATTTAAGCACAGTACAATTTGGTGAAAATTTTCCTGGAGATAATTTACTCAATCCCATTACACAATAAAGCTTAAGATGTGACTACCTTGAAGCTCTTTGTAAAGTACATGTGGCATCTTCTATAAAGATGGGTTCTATATACATGGACTACATGTGACATCTTCCATAAAGATGGATTCTTTAGATTAAGGGTCTGGGCAAAGATCTGGTGTGGTCTTGGCCACACAGATAGTGCAAAGGTCACCAGGCTGTTAATCATGTCTGCTCCCAGCCTTCTGGGTGGATAACAGGTTATGCATCCTTCCCTTTGAAGGAACAACTGTGTATGTAACATTCCTGATTTCCCTTCTAGAGGCTCCCTCAATCCAGAACCACACAAGTATGCATATAAACACATGAGCGAGTTATATAATTGTCACAAGCTCTATGGATTGTATCAAGGTCAGCTGACTGGTTTTGATATTGGCAAGAGGAGGGTAAGGGGTGCACAAGAACCCTATAGAATCTTCTATGAACTCTTTCCAAACAGGAATTTAAGACAAAAAACACTTCATTAGCTGGGCTTGGGTCCCAGAACCCTGGGTAGAGACTGGGAGGGAATGAAGAAAGGAAAGACAAGGAGATACAATAAAACTGAAGTCAGGTGGGCATCTCTAATGCTACTGCCACCTCTACCCCTCCAATTGCAGCCTGGAATCCCGCCCTATTTATTAGTGTGAAAAAGACTCAGTAGAAGGCCTCTGTACTGCGTAGTCTCAGGAGGTAAATATCAGGAAGGAGGAAGCCACAGTTGCTACTCTTTGCACACACTGATCAAACATTCATAATTGACTCCTGAGAAGAGCTTTGCCATTTCCCTTGAGCCTGTCAGATATGGGTAGCCACTTTACCAATTTCAATAGCCCAATCAGTCTTAGAGTCCTCAACAGCCACACCCATGTCAAAATACACATTCACTCAGGATTTTACCTGTTCAGGGCTTCCTCTGCCTCCTACACAAAACAAAACACCGTGACAAATTCTAAACAAAAAATGTACGGTGTTAGACTTCAAAAAGCATGGAGACCTGCGCTGTCTCCATTTTAAAAATCAAATGAAAAAAAAAAAAAAAGCTCAATAGATGTTGAGCATTTGTGCTTGCGAAAGTAGTTCCTTGTGGAAAGCTCCTTATGTTCTGACTTTAATAAGAGGATACTCAAGATGACAGTTCCTTCAACACTTATTCCACAAGTGGGAAAAATGAGGCTTGGAGATAAGAGGCTACTTGTTCAAGGTCACATGGCAAAGAATAGTAGAAATGAAATTTGCTTGCTTCTCCACTTCTATGTAGCAGGGGAGGGATAAGAGCAAGTGTGAACCTCCCTGACTCAAACGCTACAGAATGGCTAGTTATGAGCTCCAGTAGTTAAGTGCCTAAGCCAGTGCTTAGTCAGTACTCTTTAAACCAATAGTTTTCTTACCCTGTTTGCTGAGAGATGGAGTTCTATGCCTTCACAGCTGGAATGGCAGATAAGACTGCAGCTACCCTAGGGAGCTACAGCCTTCTTCACTCCCCCTGCGCCAGAGTTCTAGAATTCTAGTATACAAAGAGCTTGGTGATGTCCTGAGGGTACTTATTCTAAGAGGGTCACCATGGAGATGATTGGAGAAGAGGGGCATTCAGTTTCTATGGTGACAGCCTGAGGAGCAAGGATGCGACTTGAAAGGTTGGGGTGTATGAAATCATTTCCATAGAGATGGGTAGGGGCCCGAGACTCACTTAAAGGTGGAGGGAGAGTAATTGGAGAAATAAAGCAACTTATTTCCATAGCAACAGATAAGGAAGGGGTGGAGTCCTCCAGAGAACAGCTGTCAGTGAGATTTCTATCTGATGCTAGAAAACTGCTAGAGGTTCTAATAGACAGCATAAATTAATCTTCTGTGTCTCTAGTGTGCCTACATACTTGGGTACAACAGACTCTGAGACCTTAGCACAACTGACACCATGTTGGAGGCACCATTCTGAATTTAGAACCCAGCAAAGAGGCCCCAACAACTGCTAAAAATGGGACCAAAGACCTAATCCATCAAAGACATAGCCTATAGTTCCAAGACCCAGGAAAGTCCCTAAATGTACCAGCCTTGCTTTTTGCCTTCTGCAGTTTTGCTTTTCACTAATTGTTCCTGCTAACTGAAGTGGGCCACCCAGGATGTGACTTTTGTACATAAAAGACAAAGGATGACAAGGCTTGAGGCTGCATGGTTTGGGTAAGTTCCCTATACAGTCACCAGCCAGCAATACAGACTTTCTATTTGGCTTTAAGAATGTCCACATGTTCTCTGGTAGAATTACCTCACAACATGGGGAAGACTGAACTAGTGGATCTACTGTAAATTCTTCCAGAACTGTTGAGTGGAGCAGTCCAAACATTATCTAAATTCTGTACAAATAAATAAATAAATAAATAAATAAATAAATAAATAAATAAATAAATTGCTCTACAAATAGAAGAGATACAGTAGCCATTGCTTGCCTTCCCTGGTCTGTGGGGTCAGGGATTTTTGTCTGTTCTATTCATCCCAGGCCTAAAACAGTGTTTTGAACATGGCAGACATTAAAAAGTGATTAGCAAGTGCAAGTAGATGAATCATCTATTTCTTGCTACTGCTATCATTAAGTATTGTATTATTGAAATGCTCCACATTCCCTTCATATACTGCATATACATATACTTTATATACTTCAAATACATATCCCCTCATATACTTGAATACGTTAAGTCATTCAATACTTTGTTTGGGCATCATCTCTGATGAAAGGCCTTTCACTAGCACCCCTCTCAAACACTCCTCATGAGTGTTGCTGTTCTAAACTCTGGGTATTACTATAAAAGCATTTAGCAGTCAACACCAAAGTCCTGCTCTCTTACCAGAGGCCCACACATATTTCAACTCTAGCAGCTAGTACAATGTCTGGCATATAGAATGTCCTCAATAAATGTTTAACCAATTAAATACCTTGCCCTGATCACCTGGGAAGAAGTTTCTCAATTGAGAAGATGCCTCCATAAGATTGGCCTACAGACAAGACATTTTCTCCTTTAATTACTGATGTGCGAGTTCTCAGCCCACTGTGAGTGGTGTCGAGTCAAGGCAGGTGGTCCTAGCACCTATAAGCAAGCAATCTGAGCAAGCCTGGAATAGTTGCTGGGAATATGGCCCTATGACCTAAGCACCTTTGCTAACATGAGCCATCCTAATTATTCTGTCTTATTTCCTTATATTTTCTATATACCTAGTAAATGTTCATCCCAACCCACCCCCTTCGCCCTTCACTTTGGCAGTAAAGTGTAGTGCTTATGAACACAGGCTCTGGAGTCAGATCTGGAAACTGATCCTGCCTGAAGGTAACACTATTGGGCCAATTACATTACCTTCTCTGAGCCACAGTTTACATCATCTGTCAAACCAGTGTATGGCAGCATCTTTTTCTTATGCTACTGCTGAGAACTGAGAAACTGCATATGGAGTACTTCAGCACAGTCACTGGCAAGGAGGGGGCACTCGGAGGTTGTATATTTACTATTATTATGCAAAGCTACTCTTTCTTCATTGTATCCCTACTTAACAGGTGCTGAGCTGGGGCAACTCAAAATGAAGAATAGACTTTCTGGCCTCAAGGACCTCTAGGTCTACTGAGAGAGAGAGAGAGAGAGAGATTCAAGTAAAGATAACCACAGTGCAGTACCATTACAGAGAATAAAATAAAGTGCTATAAGAGCTAACAGGAGGGCTGGGAATTCAGGCCCTAGATTCAGTATCCAGTATGGGAATCCAGTGGAATATATTCCCAATATCCGTTGGGAAGAAACTAAGAGGATAGCCTTACCTGCAGAAGGAAGACCAAGAAATACTGTCTTAAAGTCTCTGTCACTGTGATAAAACACCATGGTCAAAACAACTCAAGGAGTAAAATATTTATTTCCGGTTACAATTCTCAGGTCATACTCCATGACTGAGAGAAGTCAGAGCAGAAACTCAAGACAGAAACCTGGAAACAGCAACTGAAGCAGAAGCCAAGCAGAAATAGAACCTACTGGCTTGTTCCCTTGGCTTGCTCAGGTTGCTTGCTTATAATCATCCAGGACTACCTGCCCAAGGGCAGCACTGCCCCAAGGGAACTGGGACCTCCCACATCAGCCATTCATTAAGAACATAGAGGAACCCATAGCTCCAGCTACATATGTAGCAGAGGATGGTCTTGCCTGGCATCAATGGAGGGGAGGCCCTTGGTCCTGTGAAGGCTCGATACCCCAGCATAAGAGGATGCTAAAGCAGTGAAGTTGTTTGGGGAAGCACTCTCATAGAGGCAAAGGGTATAGGGGATGGGATGGGGGGATTTCGGAGGGGAATCAGGGTACAGGGACATTTGAAATGTAAATAAATAAAATAACCAATATAAAAGAAATTACTTTAATGTCATTTAGAATGTAATAAGTGAAATTAGAATACCCCCCCCCAAAAAAAAACATGACCTAAAGACTTGCTTACAAGCAATTCTTACAAAGCCATTTTCTCAACTCAGAGTTTCTCTTCCCAAATAACTCTAACTTGTCTCAACTTGGCATAAAACTAACCAACACAAACGCTTTTTGCTCTAACCCCAGCACTCAGGCGGCTAAAGAAAGAGGACCGTGAGTTTAAGATCAGCCTGGTCTACAGTGAGATGAAAGGTAAAGAAGTATTCCAAGAGAAAGTCACCTTTGAATTGTCATGAATTGGGAACAGAAATTTGCCTGGGAGAGAAGAACATTGAAGGCAAAAGACACAACCCATGTAAATACTTGAAGGCCTAAGAGAACATGATAAGGAATTAGGCATTTGTAACAGATCCAGCTCGTTATCCATGAAAACACACACACACACATACACTGACAGGAAAGTCAGCAGGCAGATCAGAAGGGAGAGCTACTTTAAGTCATGTTATGGAGTCTGCCCTTTAACAAAATGTCTACTACAGCCAAACGCATCCTCTCCATCCTTCTAACATACCTTCATTATAACACTCAGCAAATTATTTTTAACTTTTCTATTGAAATCTAGGCCCTTTTAGGGCTCACACTTCATATGACTGTTCTTCAAATCCATAGTGCCTAGCATTCAATTAGCACACAACAAGTCTACAAAGAGGGAAAAGACTTTTTCAACACAGCTATTCAACAGCAGAGGTAGGCCCCAAAACCAGGTCGTAAGGGTAGTATTGACGGCTGTGTCAAGTTTCTCAGAGTTACATATAGAAACAGGATTTTTTTTAAGTGTTATTTAATGCAGTTGTCACTGAATTGGGTAATTTTTTTTTCCTTTCACGAAATTCTTGCCTCTATGCAGGGAGATTCAAGTCTTAAAAACAACTTTGTGAAGAGACTACTCAGTAAGCAATAGTAATTGTTTTGGGGGAAAGTTACAACCTGCTTTTGGAGTTTGGCATTACACTGCATATAACTGATTAGTTTTCATTTAGTGCTGCTGCTGGCATTAAAGGTACAAATATCAGTGATACTGAGGCAAAACACAGTTCTCACTCCAAAGGAAGTAATAGATGATTAATCTTAACTACATATGAGTGGCCATGGCACAGGAAAGCAAATTCAGGTTACCTTTAATGATAGGTACACTGAGGAAAAGATTACATGTATGTTGACTGTCAATGAGCAAAAGAAAGTCACAAATAAATACATTTGTCAAATACATTGGTGGGGACATCAGGTCGGTGAGTTTCTCACTGCAGAGTGGGAAAATACAGCTTATATATTTCAGAGATGTTATCTTACAACACCCATAGCTGCAAAGTTGGTAGAAGCTACTGGTCAGCTAAATTGAATGATGTATTCCGCCTTCCTTTAAGAAGATGGCTCCGGGTAGTAACAGGGGCGGTGAGAAGAGCGGCTCGAAAAGCTGGGCAGACTCTGGCTTCCTGGGGCTGCGATCCACCTCAGTGGATCCCGCTCTGAGGCGGCAGCGGCGGGGTCCCAGAAACAAGAAGCGCGGCTGGAGTAGGCTCGCTGAGGAGCCGCTGGGGCTAGAGGTAGACCAGTTCCTGGAAGACGTTCGGCTCCAAGAGCGCACGGCCGGTGGCTTGTTGGCAGAGGCCCCAAACGAAAAGCTCTTCTTCCTGGACACTGGATTCAAGAGAAAAGAACCAAGCAAGAAGAGGACCTGGGTCCAGAAGAAGTCACAGCGTCTTCAGAAACCCCTACGGGTTGACCTTGCCCTTGAGAATCATTCTAAGATCCCTGCTCCCAAAGACATCCTCGCACACCAGGTCCCCAGTGCCAAGAAGCTCAGGCGAAAGGAGGAGCTATGGGAGAAACTGGCAAAGCAGGGTGAGCTGCCCAGGGATGTGTGCAAGGCACAGGCCTGGCTTCTTAGCCCTCCTGCACCAAAGGCCAAACCTGGGCCCCAGGACATCATTGAGCGGCCCTTCTATGACCTCTGGAACCCAAACAACCCTCTGGACAAGCCTTTGATTGGTCAGGATGCATTTTTTCTGGAGCAGACCAAGAAGAAAGGTGTGAGGCAGCCACCACGCCTTCACATCAAGCCTTCCCAGCTGCCAGCAGTGGAGGTGATTACTGCGGGAGCCTCCTACAACCCAACCTTTGAAGACCACCAGGCCCTGCTTCGAGAGGCCCATGAGGTGGAGCTGCAGCGTGAGAAAGAGGCAGAAAAGCTGGAGCGACAGCTGGCCCTGCCCACCTCAGAGCAAGCTGCCACCTAGGAGTCCGTGTTTCCGGAGATGTGTGAGGGCCTGCTGGAGGAGTCTGACAGCGAGGAAGAGCGTGAGCCGGGCAGTGCTGAGCATCCAGAGGCTGATGGTGGGGCCTCCGAGACCTCACCCACTGGTGTTGCTGGTCCTGAGAAGAGGATGGAGAAGAAGACAGAGCTGCAGTGATGGCGGGAGAAGGCTGCACGCAAACTGCGGCTGCAGCAGGCTGCACTGAGGGCAGCCCGGCTTCAACACCAAGAACTCTTCAGGCTGCGTGGGATCAAGGCCCAGGTGGCCCGGAGATTGGCAGAGCTGGCACGACGGAGGGAGCAGCGGCGCATTCGACAACTGGTAGAGGCTGACAAGCCCCGAAGGCTGGGACGGCTCAAGTACCAGGCCCCTGACATTGATGTGCAGCTCAGCTCTGAGCTGTCTGGCTCACTCAGGACACTGAAGCCAGAAGGTAACATTCTCCGAGAGAGGTTCAAGAGCTTCCAGAAGAGAAATATGATTGAGCCCCGGGAACGAGCCAAGTTCAAGCGCAAATACAAAGTGAAGCTGGTGGAGAAACGGGCCTTCCGTGAGATTCAGTTGTAGCTGTGCAGAAGTCGGAGCCCTGCCCGTCAATAAAGTGCTGTGACCAACAAAAAAAAAAAAAAAATGATGTATTCCAAAATTTCACCTAATAGTCACAAAGGTATTAGCTTGGATAAAGAGGTTAAGGGGACTAACAGTCACTCTGAATTATTTGGCTCTTATTTCTTCTGCCCCAAAGCATGATTCTGTAGTCAGCAAATCAGTCTCTGTAATTTTCAGCCCAGGTTTGGTTTTTTTCGGAGAACTATAGTACACAGTTGATTATCACCCACTTAGGACAGCCGTAGACTCTCTAAAGCCCACAAAGTTCCTGACTGCCAGACACATAAATTCAGACAGGCAAGGGAAGAGCTGCTTTATAACATTCCTCTCACGAATCACACAAGCTGTTATCCAAAATTTAAAAAAAAAAAAAAAAACAAAACTCTGCTGTAAGATACACCATGACAAATGACCATCCATCATCTCTATCTTGGAGTCGAATGGGGAAATCCTTGGAAGATAATTTCCTTTCCAGAAACATTCACAGATTGCTTAAAATATGTTCTACTATTCTCCTCGACTCCAGTTTTTCCTTCATTCCAACTCAGTCTATATACTATATACTGTTTCTCAATTCACCTAAGCTATGCGACCTTCAGCAAGTCATCTCACCCCTCCTGGCTTCCATACCCTATGCAAAGCAATGGGTAATGTGTAAACGTGTCCTGTTAGCTTCATATCCTTCAGAGGTGCCTAAGGCACCACTATGCAGGCGAGGGAAAGGCACTGAGTTGGCAAGCCATCACCATGTCCTCTTCAAATCTGTCAGTAGACCTATCTAAAACTTGCCTTGGAAAAGAATTATGCTACTACAGTGTTTAAGTACCATAATGTTTTCTTGAATTTAAGGGCCTTTTTACTTCCCCTAAATAAACACTATGTATTAAATCCCTCATCACACAGGAATTGAATGTGATAAAGTGTTTTGTGCAGAAAAATACAACAAACAACTCATTTTTATTACTTTTTTCTGACTTCTAAAACGTTGATATCATCATGAAATACAATGCTTTAAATAACAGAGCTAATACATAATAGGCGCTCTGAAAGCCGTTAGCAACATATATACAAAGGAAATGGCTTACAAAGGTCAGAACCAAATTAAAACTGTGTGTATTTGTTCTCTCTTAGGCAACAACAAAGGTATGCCTTCATCTAAGCAAATGTGTAGGAACAGAGTATCTTTAGTGTCACAATTACTAAATTTCCAAGTCTCCACTACAGATCTCTATCTTTTCTGTATTTCTGGCCAAGTTTTATCCTGAAAGATCAGTTTATTAAGGTGACTCAAAGTATCAGAAAATTAAATAGGGAATTTGAAAATGCTTTGCTCAGCCTTGGGTTGTAAAATGGGGGTTGTATCACAGGGCTGGGCAACCTTTTCAGCCTCTACTTAGGCGCTGGTTCTCTTGACCCATTTTTGGGAAGCCCTATGGTCACTTGATCTTCATTCTATCTTGCATGAAAGGCTTTCTCTATCTTATTTTAGTGTGTGTGTGTGTGTGTGTGTGTGTGTGTGTGTGCCCGCGCGCGCGCCAGGTTCGTGCAGGTGCATGTGAAAGCAAGATAAGCAAGTCCCATAATCTGGAACTGCAGTTGTAGGAGCTTGTGAGCCAGCCACCTGACGTGGGTACTAGGAGCTGAGCTCAAGTCCACTGGAAGAGCCATCTCTCCGACTTTCTCTGTCTCTCTAAATTGTACCCAACGGAAATTTGATGAGCAGAAACATTTGAACTACTCGGAGGACACTAACCTTGTCATAAATGGGTTGGTCAAGTCACTTATTTCCTATGTATATATTTTTTTCTAATTTCGAGGCTCCCTTCTAGCTTTCAAATTCTGTAAGTCTTATCTAAGAAGCCTTCTGAGGGCCCAGTGGGATGGCTCAATGGGTAAAGGTGCTTGCCTTTTTAATTCCCAGGACCCACAAAGTGGAAAGAGAAATAACACCCCCAAATTGTCCTGACCTGCCAGCATGCGCACACAACACACACACACAGAAAGAGAGAGAGAGAGAGAGAGAGAGAGAGAGAGAGAGAGAGAGAGAGAGAAACATAACATATGTGTTCCCCAATAAATAAAAATGAAAAAATTTTAAAACCTTCTGAACTCCTTCTAATCATGAAGTGCTTTGTCATTTCTCAGTTGTAGTACAATGCTGTCCTATATTTCTCTCTAGTTGTTTTTATATGGAAAAAAACCTTCTCAGCCATATTTGGCTTAAAAACCTTATTTTCAGGGGCAAGCAATGTACCTTCTACTTAATTTAAATCTCCTAGGACAATTCAGAGAGTGCTTGAAGTGAATCAATATACATTTATAACTGTTTGTCCAAAGCAATGATATCCTTTCCTTCAAAGCTCTGGAATTATATTTTATATTAATGCAGTATGATAAGATCATGTCATAAATGTAACTTTAGATTTTCTAACCAGCCATTTCTTAGTCAGAGTTTGTATTCCTGCATAAAACATCATGACCAAAAAGCAAGTTGAGAAGGAAAGGGTTTATTCAGCTTACACTTCCACATTGCTGTTCATCACCAAAAGAAGTCAGGACTAGAACTCACACAGGGCAGGAATTTGGAGGTGGGAGCTGATGCAGAGGCCACAGAGGGATGTTACTTACTGGCTTGCTTTCCCTGGCTTGCTCAGCTTGCTTTCTTATAGAACCCAAGACCACCAGCCCAGGGATGGCAACACCCACAATGGGCCCTCCTCCCTTCATCACTAATTGTGGAAATGCCTTACAGCTGGATCTCATGGAGACATTTCCTCAAGGGAGGTTCCTTTCTCTGTGGTAACTCCAGCTTGTGTCAAGTTGACACACAAAACTATCCAGTACTAGCCAGATGGCAGGTAAAAACACTTGCTGCACAAACCTGGCAACCTGAGTTCGACTCTAGAATTCACATAAAGATGAAAAGAGAGAAATGACTCTATAAAGCTGTTCTCTGACTTCAACATGTGTGCCATGGTATGTGTGCCCAAATACACATACAACATAGGCAAATAATAATAAACGTATAATATATTTGCCTTAAATTTTCTTGTAGATTGGACCAGGAATGTAACTCAGTTGGTAGAGTGTTTGTGTAAGTATGCACAAGGTTCTATGTTCAATCCCCAGCATAAACTAGGTATGACTGGACTCTGCACTACTGTGCAGGTGTAAGCATCATTCAGGAGGTGGAAACCAAGGATCAGAAGCTCAATATCACCCTTGCCTACATAGCGAGTTTGAGAACTTGTTTCAAAACAACAACAACAAAACAAACAAAAAACTAATTGGCATATATTTTAAAAACAAAGAAAATGTAAGAATGCATAACTGAATATACTAAAATACTATTATTGGGTGCGTGTGTTTCAGCTGAGGGAGTGCTTGTGTAGGATGCACAAAGCCCCAGCACCACATAAACCAAATATGGTGACACACTCTTATAATCCCCCGCACATGGGCTCAGAAGCTAAAGGTCATCTTCTTCAAAGCCAGACTGGATTACATGAGACCTGTCTCAAAAAATATTATCATTCAACATGTAGTCAGAGCATTGAGATATTTTACATGTTTTGATTATGTAGTCGAAATCTGACCTGTAGTTTACATTTACAACACATCTAAATTTAAAATAACCACATCTGAGCACTAGGTAGCCAGACACCTATTAAACAGCGCCATTCTGCAAAGTTGGGTTGATTTCCAAAGAGATCACTTTATTTTTCTATTTATATCATGACACTGGGTAACTTCAGTATGAAGGCTAGCCAGAGAAGGTGAGAAGATGGATTAGAATCATTCTGGAAGGTAGATAGATTTTGTAAAACACTAGCTATTAATGCAGTGTGGTCCGTGCTGTAATGCATGCAAAGAAGAAACCCATACGGCGGGGTGAAAGACGCAGTGTACAAGGAGATTGTCAAATATTGCATAGAAGTGTGACCTGGAAAGAAAGCTATAAGAAAAGAAGGCAACCGGCTGTTGGTAGATGGGAAACTTGCAAGTTTTCAAATGTTCCTGATCGAAGAGAAAGGCTTCACAGGGTGCTGGCCCAAAGGGCGTATATAGGGTATAGAGGACAGAAGGCTGTGGCACAGTGGGTGGGCATTGGTTGAGAGCGCCACTTACAACTTCACGCCCGCTACGGTAAGCAGACCCAGAAACCGAGAGTGGCCCCAGGCCATCAGAACTCTACTTGGGGAACGGCTTGACTTCCCAGCAAGGCAGGCGTGTGGTCCTCCAAGCGCGGAACAAGTTCGCCTGCTCACGCGGTTGGAGCTTGGAATTCAGCCCCGCCACTCCCGGGCCTCAGAGTCCTAGGAACTTGCAAGTCCACTTCTGGCCACGTGGAGCCCATCTTTAGTAAAACAGCACATAGGACTTTAAAGCTTGCTGAAAATGAGTCCCTGGAAACGGTTACCAGGGCCAAAAAACTGCAATTCCCAGAAGTCATTTGGGAAGCTTTGTTAACAAGCAGCTGGCCAATGCGGTACTGCTTCCTGGGTCGTGAGAGCTTTGGGGCTCTTGTTTACCGTGTTTACCTTTGACTTTGGTAGAAATTCTTCCGGGTTTCTTTCTTTCCACAAGATGGCAGCGTCAGAAGAGGAGTTGTTGCTGCCGCGGCTTCCGGAGCTCTTAGAAACCAGCAAGAAACTTCTGGAGGACGTGGAAGTAGCAACTGATCCCACCGGCTCCCGAACAATCCAGGATAAGGTGTCCAAAGGACTTGAACTCCTTGAGAAAGCTGCTGGAATGTTATCGCAGCTTGATTTGTTCAGGTATGGGGGAGAGGGCAGTAACCGCAGGAACAAATGGTTAGTAAGGGCAGAGCCATTGCACTTGGGTGGAAAGGACCTTTAAGGATAAAACCGCTCGGTTCCTATTTGTTCACCCTGTGTGCATTCTTTCCACTGTTCACTTCTCTTCTGAGATGCTCGATATCCCAGGACAATGCTCCCTCGTGTACGGCTGACTGACTGGTCCTTGGGTATGCAAGCTCAGCCACTTTCTTTTAATCTGGCCAATGTCTTTGCACCACTCTCTCCCAGCCCTGTTCTTCCCTAGAAGCAAGGGCCACAGTTTAATGCTCAACCAGGCTTCACGGCCTCCTCTTTGCTCTTTCCAGCCGAAATGAAGATTTGGAAGAGATTGCTTCCACCGACCTGAAGTACCTGATGGTGCCAGCGTTGCAAGGAGCTCTCACCATGAAACAAGTCAACCCCAGCAAGCGTCTAGATCATTTGCAGCGGGCTCGAGAACACTTCATAAATTTCTTAACTCAGTGTCATTGCTATCATGTGGCAGAGTTTCAGCTACCCCAAACCAAGAATAACTCAGCTGAAAATAATACTGCTAGCTCCTCCATGGCCTATCCAAATCTCGTTGCTATGGCATCTCAAAGACAGGCTAAAATAGAGAGGTGGGTCAATGGCTGTAATTTGAGGGCTGTAGTTGTGTGTGTGTGTGTGTGTGTGTGTGTGTGTGTACTACAGAATAGTGTATATTATTTTCTTGGTTCTTAATGAACATAGACCCTGGTGAAAGCAAACTTTCCTGAATCCTTACAAACCTTTGCCATTATTGAGGGGGTTGTAATAAAGCTTCAGGACCCCCTCCCAACCCCTCAACACACACCTTATGGTTGTCACTAGTAGCAGTGTTTATTATCCTAACCATTAGGTTTAGCAAAGTATATCATAACCTTTTCCGTATCACTGCATATTGCTGTTTGTATGGGGAAAATATTTCAAAATTATACAACATTTTGAACTATTGACTGAGCAATTCTGTTCGGAAGGTGTACAGGCTGGGATGTATAGCATCCTGAATTAATCATAGCCCTGGTACAGCATCATGTAACCTTGATTAAAAGAAAATTCAGTGAATGCTCAGTGTCTTAAGAACAAAGTTAGGCACTGGGGATACAAACTGATTGGCTGTTTGTATGAATGTGGGTGATCATTGTGCTCTGTGGGGAAAAGTAGTGTAGAAACAGCATGGCAGTATAAAATGCGGTGAAGGGAGATGTGTGCCATACTGTGGAAGCCGTCCAGGGAACTCACAGGCAGAGAGGGGACAGGTGAGAAGACTAGGCTTCTCAGGAAAGAGGAGTCCTGTTCTGAGGTGTTTAAGAGGACTAGGAATGTGAGGCTGAGGAAGAAGAGAGGATGGCATTAGCCCGCCAGATCAATAGCATTAGTAAAGCCACCGAAGCATTAAATAAACAGCTGGAATGCACCTGTGTGGGCGAGGAACGGTACCCCCTCCCGAGCAATAAAATAAGGCTAGAGCCAAAAGGTGGAAGGAGGCAGAAGGAATAATGAGGAAGAGTGGTGTAGGGTTCACATCAGAGAGAACTGAGAATGAAGAAGGTAAGGAGCAGGCTTGAGGAAGTGTTCGAATCCCAGCCCCCTTGTTAGGTACTCTGTGATTTGGGGTAGATTACTGAATTCCCTCAGGTGTAAAATGGAGATAGTACTCCTTCATAGAGTATTTTATGGAAGATTAGCAGAGAAATACATATAAAACTCCTAGCGCAGCTCAGTCAAGGTCAAGTGTAGTTATATATCTTGCTAAAAAAGTAAGATTACACAAGCAGAGACCTGGGTTTGAGTTTCAGCTTATAAGGCATTGGATTTTGGGTAAGTTATTTAACCTATCTAAGCCTCAGGTTCAGTCTTAGGTGAAACTAAATAACAGTGGTACCTATTTGATATGGTTAGGAAGCATAAATTGGCCTGGCACCCATGACTAAATAGCACAAATTGAGTTATAAAGAAACAAAAGGACAAGGAAATGGGAGGGGTCGGTTTGATCTGGAAGGAGTTGTGGGTGAATATGACCAGCACACTCACTGTACACAGTGTGTATGAAATTCTGAAATAATTAATAAAAATATTTTTTAAATTAATGTAATAAAATAATGTTATATTTTAAAATAAATATAAATTGGGATGGGGAGAGCACAAATTCAGTACTGAGACATGTTGAACTTGAAGTAGCCTACAAAATATCAAGGTAGAGATGTCTGATACCTTAAAGCTCAGAGGTAAGACTTGGACTCTAGAGATTTGACAATTAGTTTATTCAACACATACCTACTAAGCCCTTCATGAATGTCAGGAACTGGTCTAGATGTTAAAAAAAAAAAAAAACTAGCCAAGGTCAGTATTCTCATGAAACTTTGATTCTGATAGAGACAGTAACCTGGTGAATAAGTTCAACCTATCGTATACAAGGCACCAGGTTTGAGTCATAGTGCATGTGCATATATACACAGAGAAAGCAGAAGAGAAAGGGGACATTTCCAGTGTTTCAAGTTCAGGTGCTAAGGGTATGAAGAATAAGAAAATGTAGTTAGGAACTGTGAGTCATAGTGAACAATCTTTAAAGACATAGGATAGGATACTAGCAAATGGATTCCAGAATCCTCTCTCTAAAACCGAACTGCCCATAGGCATAGATCAAAACCTAAGATAGTGACTAGTGTCCACACCCAGAAAGACTGTAGATGCCTTGAGATACAGAGAAAGATAAGGAAGTGACAACATCTGGGTGGAGAAATAAGGAAATGGTTTCAGAACACAATGGATCGTGAGATTAGTCTCGAAAGACCACTAAAATTAGAAACTATAAATTTCCTGGATATGAAAGTTATAATATTCATTGTTGAAATTTTGCAAAACAAGAATATTTTTTAAATCAAAAATAAGACTTAACTAGTATTCATTGTTGTCATTGTTAACTTTCTGCTATGTTTTCTTTCAGATATACAATTATTTTAGTTAATAAACTACAAAGAATACTGTAATACAGCTTTTATCCTGTTTTTTAAAAACTAATTGTGAGCATTTCCCCTGTCTTTTGAAACCATATTTGATGGTTTTTAATACTCCGTTCTATAGTTGTACCATAATCATTTAAATTGTTACTGTCAAGTATTTAGATCCAGTTTTGTTTGCTTGCATTTTGGGGTGGGATTTTTGTTTGTTTGCTTGCTTGCTTTTTTTGCTTGGGGTGTGTATTCGATTCTAAGTAATACTATGAACACCCATTTGTACTGCTTTGTTACTGTTTTTTGGCCTAGATCCTCTTTGAATATCTTAAGACTCTTGAGGGATGACAACAATATTGCCATCCACAAGAACAAAGTCTTAAAATATTTCCGCTTTTATACTTCCTAAATGTCAACACTAGCAAATCCCATTAGTCAAACAGGAAAAGGTGTCTAACTTTGATTTCCATTTCTTTGGCCTGTAATCTTGATCTTTGAACTGTTTTTTAAACCTATGTGACAGGTGAGTTGTCAACACTACCTCTATCCTAACGCTCCTGGACTCGTGTTACTATCCTATAATTCTTCTGACTGTGACTCTAACACTGCTTATGGGTATTTCACAGATACTGGCTTTTTTCTTATTTCTTCCTTTTCTGTTGTAGTGCTGGGATTGATTCCAGGGCCTCATGCATACTAGGAAAGCACTCTGCATCTCTAGCTCAAAACCATGGCTTTTTACTCCCGAGTGTGCCCACATATCCAGGTCTTCACTGTTTCAGTAAGTGCACTGCCATTCACCTGGAGATGTAAGCAGGAAACGATTAGGTAGCTTCAACATGTACCTTCTTCTGAATTTTGTAATCTAGTTCATCCCCCAGGCCTGTCAATTCTAACAACAAATGCTACCTATATCCCTGTTGCCATCCATCTCCGCTAGCACACTTTGGTCTAAGCCATCAGTACCACACAACCTCAGGTAGGCAAGGCCCTGTGTAATCTGGTATCTGTTTCTCCGGTTTCATAGACCAGTTCCTTCCTTCTTTGTATGTGCTGTTCTCTTTGTAGTCAATTTTCTTCATATGGCTAATTCTTCATTGTATAGGTCTCAGCTTAAATGTTATTCTTTAGAGATCCCTTTCCACACTAGTCTAAGTAGTTAACATCTGTCATTCCTTCAACATTTGTTTGCTTCATGGTGTGTAGCTATTGTGCAGTTATGTCGTATGGTCATCTCAGGTATGTCTCTCTCCTACTAGAAGAACGTGTGCTTTATAAGGGTAGGAGTCATTTCTTTCTTGTTCACTGTGGTATGCCTAGCACAGGGCCTGGCATGTCCAAAGTGCTCCAACAATGTTTACTGTTGACAAATAGGAGAAACAACACAAGCATATCCCGAACAGAAGTAGATTTGAATATGTACAGGGAATAGATAATAGCCTGGTCCAACAGAAGCACTAGGAGTAGTATGAGCAGAAGTCTACATGAAGGGCTGTGTACAGAATACTGAATGGAAACAGTGGGGCCACAAGCTAACAGTGGTCCAACTAGAATGCAACAATAAGAGGGAAGTTACAGCCATCCCAGATACTGCTTTTATAAGAAGCATTTACATGACTAGAAAAGATTGTTCAGAGCAAATTTGGTAGCTAAATGAGAGTGCTTACCTTGAGTGCTTAAGGGCCTGGGCTCAATCTCCCATACTGCAAACAAACACCCCTCTCCCAAAATTACTCAGATTCTTGCTTTCTGTAACTCCTTCTATTCCTGACTCTAGATACTGAGACTGTCCTAAATAAAACACCTAAATGGTATGTCTTTGCTCATATCTGCTTCCCTGTGCATATTCTCTTAATCATCTTTGAGGACTAAGTATGAATGTGTTTGAGTAATAGCACCTCTATTCTTTTTAACAGCAATGAAAGTAGAAGCTGGGTAAGTAATAAGTCCTAGTGGATTTAGGTTCTTAAGTGACAGCTAGATAGCCACTTCCATAGATAAATGAAAATGTGCAACTAAAACTTTATGACTAACGCAAAACATCTAGTATCTCTCTACTTTGGTGAATATAGATGTCTCTTCCAATGGGGAAAAAAACATATAGGGGGAAAAGATAGGAATTCAGAGTTGGGGCAAGTTAGGAGAGAAAAGAGAAGGAAATACCAATCTGAAGAAACCCAACAAAGTACAAATAGAGAAATTTATAGAAGCAAAATATTTTATCCATTCTGAGGCCACTCCCTACATCCCTCCCTATACACACAGACATACACACACACACATACACACACAACCTTTAACACATACTTTAATTGATGATATTTAACATAGTATAACTTTGAGTTTCTAGACTTGGGACTTCTTAAGATCAGAGGTCTTGAGTAGTAGTTTATTAATATTCCAATTGTATCTCATGGTACTCATTCCACTATTGGACCATAGATAAACTTGGAGGTATCTGGAGAGATAGAGTAGTACTCCAAAAGATGGAAACAATACAGCATCACAAACATTGATTCTTTAGAATCAGACCATTTTGGGGTGACTGACTTCTGCCACTTAATAGATGGAGCATGATCTGTCCCCATCCCCTCCCTAAACTCAGTTTTCTCATCTGCTATCAATGTTTATATTGCTCTTTACAAAGAATTTTATTGTGCATTTTTCCATTTGATCCTATAACAACCCTCATGAAGTAGATCTACATTATAAAGCTATGAGAATGTGCTTTTCAAATTGACTTGACAAAACTACATAGCTAGTAAATGGTCAGCCTAGAATTGAACCTGTTCCTTCTAATGCATAGACAAGTGATCACTAGACAGGGTACAAAATGCATTGCAGAAAGGTGATTCTGGGCGTGGGGAGAAAACTAGAGTGAACATTTACAGCTAAGAGTAATGAAGGCAGCTAACTGACAGTGATGCCTGAGAGCAGTGGATAGGGACAAGACTTATAGAAAGCAGGATGAAATAAATGATGATGGGGAAGGGTGAAGCAGAGATTTGAAGATTGAGGGAAATTTATTGTTACAACTGCCTGGCCACCAGGCAAGCATGATGCTGGTATGTAATCTGCATAAAAGATAACCATGTCTGATAATAGGCATTTGTGGTTGGCCCAGTTGATACAAATTTATAATTCCTTAGTGCTCTGTAACTACTTGGAAACAGCACAAAGAAACTCCCCAGTCAGGGCTAAGGAATTCTAAGGCAGTAGTTGGTCCACCCTGGGGAGCCTAGAACACTGATGTAGCTTAGACAGTGCTTGTCTGTCTATCCTTCAGGGCCTTATGGTTCCACCAGTGTCTGAGTAATGTTGGGAGCCTTCCTCTAATTTTGCCAAGGCACATTTTTACCTATATCTTACTTACTGGGGTCCTATTTATTCAAAATCTCATGTGAACACAGTTCCTTTTCTAAGAGAAAAAAAAATTGTGTAGTTTTGGTTTGGGGGCAGTTTTTGTTTTGTTTTTTGTTTTGTTGTTTGCTTTTTAAAGCCACTGGCCTGAAAGAACAGGTACTGAAGAGCCAGGAGTCTAAAGGTTGGAAAATAGCTAAGTCACAGAAGCAAGGAAATAGAATGGAATGGAGCAGAGAATTCCTGATTCGAATGATCATGGAGAAGGAGAAAAGCCAAACAACTTTACTTAGAGGACCACTAGACTTACCCAGAATTCACTCTGGAGTATATAATTTCTAGGACTCTTGTAGTTGTTTTCTTATGACATAGGCACTTCATGGAAGAGGATGAATGGCCACTTGTGGAACCAATTAAACATGCTCAAGTAATATTTGTAGTAGCACTCCTGAGCTAAGAATTGACCTTTGTAGTCTTTTACCCAGAAACTCACAAAATGGTAATACCATAACTTGTAACATACAAGCTACTTTCTTGTTGGGTTAAAGAAGAGCTTAAACATTTTTTAACAGCGTCTACAGTGCAGTGGTCCTTAACTTTGGGATAAAACCTTTTCTTGGCAAAATAAGCTGGAAAAAGAAAGCAAGGGGTAGGGAAATAAGAGAAGAGGAAGAAGGCATGCATGCAGAGGAAGGAAAGAAGAGAATGTATCCACTTAGAGTACTGTATAAGCTTTGAGGAGCATCCCCCACCTTAAACTCTCCATTGACTTGAAGCTAAGACCTTATCTAGGTACCCCTGCAGAAAAGCATCCTATTCTGGAAGTACAGAATGGGGCTTCCAGGCAGAGGGATTTTGATATACTTCTCTTGGCAACTATGGCATTTTGACTTGGCTCCTGTTTGTTGCAAGCCTTCATATCCAACACATTGCCTGTTTTGTGTTTTAAATGCATTTGTCTCTTGCCACGTGCACTGCTATCTCCCCATTTCTTATGGTCATCATTACCTAAAGTTATGTTGGTATCCTTTTCCTGCTTTTTGACTATTCTAGACACTCCTCCATTCACATCTGCTTTTCCCTCATAAATTACTCTTCTGGATTTCAGAATGACTTCCCACCTTCTTTTCTTTGATGGCTTTGCTCAGGCTACCTCTTCAGAAGGGTCACTTCTGCTCACTTTATACATATTAGCACACCTATTTCCACACCATTATTCTGTCCATTCACCTTGCGTTTTGTTGCATCGTAGCATGTATCCTCATCCAAGTTATCGTCTATTCCTTTTGATTTGTCTTCCTCCACTAGAATGAAAGCTGCTTGAAAGCAAGGGCTGTCCTTTATAAACTGTCTCTAGCACTAAAAGTGCTTGTCACACTCTGGAGGTATTGACAGATGGATGATAGATAATGTACTAGAATGCATCCTGGAAATGGCAGCTGAGATCATTGAATCCTAAAACTAGATAGAGATGAGTCAGAAGATCTACCTCAGGAATGTTTTGCATGAAAGAAAAAAGATAACCAGCTTTTCACTGAGTATCCAGCAGAGCGAGGACTGATATAGCCAAATGACTAAAGCATCTCATCCCCGATGATAGGTCTTACTGAGATCAAGATATGCCTTGGTCCTGTCTTGTTTTTTGTAGTCTGGGGATTGGCTCTGGCTTATAGAACCCATTCTCTTAGATCATAGACTCTACTTCCAAGGTAGGAGTTGGCATACATACTGCCTGGACATCTGCAAAGGTAGACCTTACTATAGCCTTTTGAAGAAATCTGTGTTTTAAAGTTCATGGGTAATGCTTTTCTGTGGAACAGATACAAGCAGAAGAAGGAGATGGAGCATAGGTTGTCTGCACTGAAATCTGCGTGTGGAAAATGGTCAAGCAGATGAGGAGCGTGTTCGTGAATATTACCTCCTTCACCTACGGAGGTGGATTGGTATCAGCTTAGAGGAGATTGAGAGCATTGACCAGGAAATAAAGATCCTGAAAGAAAAAGACTCTCCAAGAGAGGTAAGCCTTGTTCTTCACCACGTAGCAATGGGAAGCTGCCACCAGAACTTTGAACATTCTGCAGGAGAAAAATCGAATGAAAATCCTTAGCTAGATGTAGTGGTTACAAATCCTGCTACTCAGGAGGCTGAGGCAGAAGGATCACAAGTTAAAGGTCTGTCTGAGACACAAAACCAAAGATCTCTGAACAAAAATTATAAAACACTTCAAAGTAGCTCAGTGATGGAGAAGTTATCCAGCATGGATAGAGCCCTCATTTAATCATCAGCACTGCAAAAATGAAATCTTTGTCAATCTCCATAAAAGCACTGTTCGCATTAGGATAAGTGGAGAAAGGCTGATGGTTTGCCAGAGTCGCTTTCTAATTCAGTACAGCAACCTTCCCTGATACTTTCTAATCTGAGGCACTTAGTTGTGACTGGATGGTATCAAGAAATGCTTTTTCCTTATAATCTGAATTGGTTTTGGCTGTGAAAAGAAGGCAGAGAGAAGGAAGAGGGTCTTTATATTTACTTAATTGTAGAAAAGGGAAAGAACAGGATTAGAATAGGTAAGAAAAGCAGAACTGTGGGAAGTGGGCGAGCGAGATTCAAGGAAGATGAGGCAAAAGAGCAGAGAGTGAATCTGGGCTGGGGAACGACTTAGAGCTTAGCCTTACCCAGTTGCTCACCCAGGTAGGAGACACTGAAGTAGGGACATCTTTATATATAGAATGCCCAGAAGGCTACATTTTAAAACGATCTTGTAGAAGAGCTTTGGAGTATCTTTGAACATCCTAACCCTATTCTGGAGCTGCTTCAAAAGAGTATGTGCTCTGAAGCCACTTGCTCTTTGGTAGAGGATCCAACGTGAATTGACTTGATCAGCTGCCACAATAATTGATCCAAGTCCTCAGCACAGCTGCTCTTTCATTTGGCTTGTCCTAAGGAGCCTGGGAGTTCTTATCTGAGGAAAATAGCAACCTGGTCCTTTGTGTTGAAGAACCAAAGAATGGACTTTCACTATTCCATGGTCATAAGGCCCCTTGAACATTTTTCCAAGTGAGTGGTTTTCTGGCATTTTGAGGTTAGACCTTTTCTGAGTCCTTTCCTGTCCCTGCTTTGCCAGGTGTAAGTAGTTTTGTTTTGTTACATTTTGTTTTCTCATGTGGGATTGAGATGGAAGTGATGCTATGATAATGAAATGAGCACTTTCTGTTTAACTATACTTTGTTCCAGCACACCTAGATAGTTTTCTGTAAAAACCACTGATCTGTCCTCTGTCCCTTTACAGACAGACATCGATTTCTAAAATACCCTAGAGGTTCTTGAAAATTAACAGCATAGTTAGACTGGAAAGAACTTTTGGGAGAAAGCTCTTAATTCTTTTTTGCAGAAGGAAAGTGCTTCAGATTGAGCTCAAGAGGGTTATGTGGAACATGGCAGGAGGCTTTAGAATTCCTTTCTTTAGATGGGGCGATTTTGAAACCAAATACTTTGTTCTTTGTGGTAAGAAGTTTCCTGAGAGCTCTTGCTCTCTCTCTCTCATTTTAGCAAAGTACCTAACATCCCTCAAAACTGATAAATAGACATGTCATCAAGATGGCTAATGACCCAAGTCTGTTCCCCAAAACCACATGATGGAAAACAAGAACTGACTCCTGCAAATTGTCCTCTGATCTTCACACCCAACTCTCCCCAACAAGAAATAAATGTGAAACAGAAAGCAAAAGGCTTTACCACTGATAATAGAAAGGGAGGGAATTTGGGACCCAGAGCTTTTTCCACACCAGAAGACTTGAAAGCCTGAGTGATAAAATGGGTAAACTGGCAAATGCACCTCTAAAATTAATTTTCTTTTTAGGAATCAGCTTGTCACTCATCTCTTCCAGAGAAGCCTCCAATGAAACCCTTCATCCTCACTCGGAACAAGGCTCAAGCCAAGTAGGTAGTACTACGGGCTGACCTGTCTCCACAGCCTCACTTTCAATGGTTCCATGCAATGCTTGAGTAAAATACAAAATGAACACTTTTGCAAAGTCATGGCTTCAGCTATGAATGGCTCATTAAGCAGGGAGACTGACGCTTTCCTGATACTTTCTTCATGTCTGTCCTCAGAAATTCCCTTCACATCAAACTTGAAAATAAGCAGATAACACAGAAAGAAATCAGTGACTCAAATACAGAATTGCATGCTTTACATGGTTTCCCCCCTATTATTGATGCTCTTCTTGCCTTCACGAGCAGTTCTCAGAAGGATGTGTCTGCCTCCCTGTGATTTCATTCTGAGGTTTTGATGCTATTCCACAGGCTCACAGGAAACTATTGTCCATGTTTCAGAACCACCAACTGTTAATTGCCAGTTCACAGTGTCGTGGTAGAGTGCTGGCCCTTGGGATTAGTTAGTTATTGGGAGATGACCCCGGGCTCTTGACTTTAATGCTTCCTTGTGGATGCCCCCTTTTCTGCATTACTGAAGAAGTTCTACAAGTCCTCGAAAGATGGCCGTGTAGGGCAGTGAGACCTGCCTCATCATTAAAGAGAAAAGAGGCTGTCCAATATTGCTACATTTGTTTAGTTCTCTAAATGAAATGTGATTTTGCAGAGTATTTGGAACTGGTTATCCAAGCCTGGCAACTATGACGGTGAGTGACTGGTATGAACAGCATCAGAAATACGGAGCGTTACCAGATCGGGGAATAGCCAAGCCGACATCAGGTATGAAGGGGTGGGGTGTATATACTGCTAGTTCTTTTTGCCTTCACAATTAAAAAAATCTGAGCAAACAGTCTGACAAAGTCATCCCATCAGTGCCATTTACCATTAAATCAAATAGCAGCTGCTTCAGAGCAGTGTCAGTTTTGGATCTCTCCAATTATGCCATGAAAACTGCAGCCAGATAGCAAAACCAAAACCCTACTTGTGACGGTGACAGCAGATCGTATCATGCTGGTCCCTGGACAGTTAAAAAAGAGGTGACCTCATATACAAACACAAATAAATCATTTTTTAAAATATTTTTAAAGATTTGGTTTTTACTTATATGTGTCTTTGTGGGGACATGTACTTTCCATGCAACCATGAGTTCAATTCCCAAAAGGTCGTGTTTTATAAAAAGCCAGGTGTGGTGGTACACATACCCTGTAATTCCAGTGCTGGGGAGACAAAGATAGGAGGATCCCTGAAGCTCACTGCTGACCCAGACTAGACAAATTAGTAAATTCCATGTTCATTAAGAGAGTTTGAAAAGTATAAGTTAGACACCAATTCAGGAAGATTGTCAGTGTCAACCTCTGATCTCTGCACACAGACAAATATACTCCTTATGCAGGAAAATGAAAGTAGACAGAAATAAAGTACACAGACAGCAAAGACAGGAATTCTTGTTGATGTCCCATTAGAAACAGTAGGAGCCACAGACAGCCGAGTATATTCAAGTCCTGGGGGAAGGCAGGGAAATTGTCACCCTATTAAATGAAATGAGGACACGACCACTCCAAATTATGGTTGAGAAGAAGGTTTTTTTTTTTTTTTTGGTTTTTCGAGACAGGGTTTCTCTGTGTAGCCCGGGCTGTCCTGGAACTCGCTCGGTAGACCAGGCTGGCCTCGAACTCAGAAATCCGCCTGCCTCTGCCTCCCAAGTGCTGGGATTAAAGGCGTGCGCCACCACCGCCCGGCTGAGAAGAAGGTTTTTATTGTAGATATGACATAGACTAAGATATGTAGATATGAAGGATGCCAGAGGCATCTGGAATAGTCCAGATCTAAAATAGTCTCTTAAGATTCAATAAGAAAATGAACAGCCAGATGACATAACATAAACCAAAAATATCTTAATTAGACATTTCTAGTGAATGGCCAAATCCAGAACACCTTAAATGTAAATGGAGCCAACCTTCAAATGAGAAATGAAAAATTAATAATCTTCATACAACTGCCTACTATTAATAGGAAATTATGTATTTTAAAATATAAAAAATTATATATTGATATAAAAAGTGAAATAAAGTCTAAAACTCTGTACCATATTTCCAATAGCTATGGTGATATTAGATGAAGGGTGGTTAAAACGATCATTCCATTTGATAAAAGAAAGGGGCAGTTGCCCAAGAGCACACATGAATTGGAACTTTGGAAGTGCCTGTTAACAAGCCCCAAATTACAGGAAGGCAAAAACAATTAAATGGAGAAATAGACAAACCTTTAATCATAGTTGGTGTCATATTTTGGATTCTACATGTCAGAAGCATGATCCCCCAGAGCAGCAGGTAGGGCTTTGGGAAGTGAATGGACCCTGGAGTCTTCGACTTCATCAGTGGACTAATTAGTCGATAGCCCATGATTTGATAGGCTATTGATAAAGGATAGACACTTAGGAAAGTAGGAGCCTTCTTGAAGGGAATAGGTCCTGGAGGGCCTCTTCTCTCATGCTTCCTTTCTGGTCCCTGGCTGCCACGAAGCAAATAGCTTTGTTCCAGCACATGTTCCTCACCATGGTGTTCATCTTCACCTTGAACCCAAAGTTATAGGGACAAGTTGTGAAGAATTAGAACTGTGAACCAATAGAAATCTTCCCTTCAATGTTTTTCACCCCAGCTATGTTGTCAGTTAGAGTGCACAACTGGAAATGTTAATACTCTCTTTCAGTAATTTCTAGAGTTCTGTTTACCAGTAAGGCTATGGAAAAATCTGATCAGCACTGTCAGTCATCCTACACTATTTGGTATTTATAGCACTATGCCCAACAACAGCAAAATAAACATTGTCAAATACACAAGACATCTACCATATACTAGCCCATCATAAGTTTCCATTAATTTTCAGAAATTGAAATCACAGTGAATGTGTTCTTAGACCATAGCATAGCCAGGAAATTCCTCTAAATAGGAGTTAGCACCCAAGTCACCAACAAGTCAAGGGAGAATTACAATGGAGGAGTATCAGACTTGGAGAAATACAATGAACACTGCTGAGAAGGAGGTATATGTAATGTTTAAAATACAGTGGTGGGGGAGGGAGCAATAAAACTAGCAACCAAAAATCCTTCTTCAGTAAGTCGGGAAAAAAAGAAAACAAAAAGTAAGCCCAAATGAAGGGAACTAAGAAAAGGTGGGAAATCTAAGAGTTGATGTTGAGTCTACAGAAGTTGAGTAGAGCTATACTTCTATGACCTCAGGTTTTATGTCTCAGTGGTTCTCAACCTTCATAATGCTGTGACCCTTTAATACAGTTCATGTTGTAGTGAGCCCCCCAACCATAAAATTATTTTTGTTGTTACTTCATATCTATAATTGTACTACTGTTATGAATTGTAATGTAAATATCTGATATGCAGAATATCTGCTATGTGACCCCCAGGGGCATTGTGATCCACAAATTGAGAACCACTGGTATAGATGCCCCTCCCCAAAGGAAGAGACAGTGCCCATAATGTAACTATGAAGCATAGCATCATTGTTTTTAATAGCCCACTGTGGATACAGTTTACTTGGATGCCCATGGATAAGTACATTTTGTTATATTCATACAGTGAGCTGCTGTGTGCCTATAAGGTTAAACTAACTGTAGTTCTTTAGCTGGAAGTAACACATCTAGCTTAAGCACACCTAATTATGTGTAGAAAAGCCAAACACAAAAGCATTTATACTGTGATTTCATTCATATAATGTTCAGAAACAGGTGAAACATGTTGCTATGTACTGATTCAAAGTCAATATACTATTTGCTTTTAGCGGTGGGTTGGAAATGCAGTTGGACCTGAGGGGCTTCTGCGAAGTTGGTAGTGTTTTATATTTCTGGCTGGGTACTGGTTACACGGATTTGTTTGATATATGACAATTCATTGAGCTACGCTCACATATTTTACTTTTCTACATGTGTTGATACTTCAATAAAGGTACAAAGTAAACGTGGACTATATTTACTGCAGAGATAGATGACAGTGAATCCCTGTGAACCACAAGTAAAGATAGGGAAAGGCAGGTCATTTATGCTTCATATCAGTAGGTTACGGGCATCTGTGCAGGAGACACTGGGAGCTAGCTACCTGGAAAAACTGACAGTAGAGAGCTTCAAAATAGTGTATTGAGTAACAACTGCAGTGAGTCCAATTGAAGAACAGCACTTAAAACTAGGGAAGTTCCAGTATAATCCCACTGAGGTGGCTCAGTGGGTAAAACCAAGCAGGTGGGACATAACCCATGATTAGGCAGTGTGACAGGAGCAGAACAGTCCAGCCTGGAAAAAAACTTAAAATTAATCCACCTGGTCTCCCAGGGCAGGGCCCATAGGGCTTTTCAGATAGTACTTCCCTACTCATTTAAAAACATTATTCCAGATTTGTTCTTTTGTTTTCGTTTTGTGCTGTTTTCTGTCTCTGAGTAAATCAAAATTAAGAGAAGGAGAAGGGGCATATAAAAGTGAGAGAAGCAGACCAGCCATGTCATCTGGATGCCTTACTTCTCAGTGGGTGTGACAGCAGCAGAATGGCACCCCTGGGCAATTATAATAGCCACCTTGAATCACAAGCCTTTCTAAAAGTTCCAAAAAACTTCACACAAAAATTAGCAGGAGATTCTGGTACTGGTTGGAAAACTGTGAATATACTTTTAAGTAGATGAGTTGTGACATGTGGAATATATTTCAGAATTGTAAGGAAAAGTACGAAGGTCAAATCCTACACAAAATGAAGGGGCTAAAAGAGATAATTACAAGCACTCCAGAAGGAGAGGTTAATGAAAGCCAGGGGTGATAGTAATACCTGTAATCCCAGCGCTTAGGAGGGGCAGGCAGGAGGACCTGAGTACTGTCATCCTCAGCCACTCACAGTATCCCAGGCCAGCCTAGGCTGTGCTACCCTGTCTCAAAATAGAGAAAAAAAACCCCAGAAGAACAAATAGGGAATGATATTTTTAAATGAGATGGGAGATACTAGTTGAAAAGTAGTGTAGACCACAGGGGACCACCTGAATCAGGGTTGGGAAACTTGGAAAAACTAAAACAAAACGAAAGAAAAATGAGTCAACACTGAGAGGGCCTTACCAGGGCAAAGGGGGAAAGGAGAGAGTCAGCAGAAAGGTGGAAATTAAACAGAGGACTCTGGAGAGAAGAAAATGGGATCAAAATTATATTGTGTGGGAAAAGATTTAAATATTTTTTAAACAAGGAAAAGATAAGCTAAAAGCTGATAAAGAGAATTTTGAATAAAATGACAAATATTAAAGACAGATATAAAGAGCATTGTTGGAGGAAATATTAAAGAAGATGCAATTCATACTATACCGGCATGCCCTGGTGGGCTGGCTGGCTGGTCAGACACTGGCAGGCATGTGGGACCAGCCAGTGATAGCGTGGGTTCTTTTTTAATATTTCCCATAACACAGCATACTATATTCCTGAAAACTTCACATAAGGCTAATTTGAATGAAACTACTAGGTTTTTTTTTTAATAAAAAAAGTAAATATCATAGCCATCTCAACAATTTTAAGTGATTTACTTCTGAAGGGAAAAAAAAGGTCTTAGCCTGCCTGTGAACTGACACACTTCATGCTGTGAGAAAATAAAGTAGCAAATATTTACGATCCTCAGAGAGAAAAAACAGGAGCCAAGACAGTGCATCTGATCACAGCTTTGACATATAAAGGGTTCCAATGGTTTTCAAAACCCAAGAACTCTATTTCCATGATTCCCTCCCTGAAGAATTTTCTAAAAAATGAGATTGAGACCACTGCCATAGTGAGAGACATTGATGGTGACTGGGAAGAGTTATTGGTAGAACCAAGACTGACTGAGAGTAATGTGCATACATGGTGCAACCAGTCCTTAAAATGAGGAAATCAGAAAAGTCTATGCAAAAAGCATTAACAGTTCTCAGTGGTTACGTTGGTGATGGTGTTAGTGTAATTATTCAAAGCTGTACGATATAAGGGGTGTCATTGAGTAATTGTCCTGTATAACAACACAGATGCAACTTCAAAGAGTTTCTAAGGAAGTAGCATCAATCCTGTATCCCTAATATAAACATATGAAAGCATGTATGTCACAATAAAGGCACAGACCTTTGCTTTGGCCACTGAAAAGACTAGAAACAAGGAGTAGCCTAGTCATAAGGATACCCACTAGCCTAAATTGTGGCATCGAAATACCATTCCCAGTCTGACCTGTAATTCTAGCACTTGGGGGCAGGGGTAAAGCAATGCAAGGTCAAAGCCAGCCTGGTCTACACAGTGAGATGCTGTCAAAAACAAGAGAAAAGAAAAAAAAATCATTCCTATCAAGACAAAGCAGACTATCTTAAAGAAAGAGCCTTTCTAACTCTGCAGGGAAATAGTCCACAGAATCTTAGCTCATGTGTGGAGAAAGATTGGGAAACTTTCATTTTCACTAGCCAGTTTAGCTTCAGAAAGGATAACTGGAGATCAGGAATGGAGTTCAGAGGTCAAAGTTTCACCTTAGTATGAGTAGTACCTTTTTATTTACCCCCAACTCCATGGCCACAAGAAGAAAATGGAGTTTGCAGGTACAGCTCAGTTAAGAAAGCACCTGCTCAGTGTTTATGAAGCTTTGGGTTCATTCTCCAGTGCCCCCCCCAAAAAAAGTCAAGTATAAGTAGCATAAGTACATTTGACAACCAAACCTTTCTTTATCAGCATTTATACTGAATTCAAAATTGACACAGAAAATGGTACAAACTTAAAGAGTATCATTGCAATGTTTCAGTATCATATTATATTGTATAATGTTTTCAAATCGGATATAACATAGCTGTCTTCACAAACATCATTTCACTTATTAAAAAAAATAAAAATAGACGTACATATGATCTAGCAGTCCCACCACTGGGCAGATATCCAAAAGAAAGCATTCAAAATTCTTCTAGCTTTTCCCTTCTCTTTTGTGGCTGTAAGGATGGAACATTGGACTTCACACTTGCTAGGTAACCACTCTACACTGAGCCTAACTTCCAGCCTCCTCTAGCTTTTATTCTTATATTATCATTATTTGAGGTTACTATCCTGTGCAATAGAATACCAGAATTTTCCTCCAGCTTAACTGTAACTTGGTACCCACTGACCATCCTTTTATCCATCCTTTCCTCTCCCATACTCTTTCCAACTTCTGGTAACCACTATGCTACTCTCAACTTCTATGCTGTCAACCTCTTCTTAGATCCTATGTCTAAGTAAGATCATGAGGTACTCACCTTTCTATGCCTGGTTTATTTCACTTCATGGATGCTCTTCAGTTGCATCCATGTCATCTCAAATGACAAGATGCTCATCCTTTTTAAGTCTCTGCATAGTATTCCTTTATGTATTTGTAACACATTGTCTTTATCCATTCTTCGGAAGATAGACACAGGTTGATTTCATTTTTTTATTCTGTGAGTGAGCATGAGAGTGCAAAAGTCTCCTTGACAGACTAATGTCATGTCTTTTGGATATTTGCCCCATAGCAGGATTGCTAGATCATATGGTACTTCTGCTTTTACTTTTTAAGTAACTTCCCTACTGTTTTTCAGTGACTATACTAGTTTATAACCCTGCCAACAATGTATAAGGTTTCTTTTTACTCAAATTCTTTCTAGAACTTAGTTTTTTCCCTTTTTCATAATAAGCATTCTAACTGAAGGTTTGTACTTTTGGTTGATGTTTCCTTAATAACTAATGATGCTAGCCATTTCTTCATATATTTATTGGTCATTTGTATATCTTCTTTTGAGAAATGTCTACTTGAGTCTAGTGCCCATTTTTAAATTAGATTATTTGGAGGATTTGGTTTGGTCTTTTACTATTGAGTTTTCAGAGTGCCTTCTATACTCTGGATATAAATCCCTAATTAGATATAGACTTTTCTTCAAACCTGTAGGTTATCTCTATAGTGTTGATCATTTCTTTTGCTATATAGAAACTTTGCTGTTTGAGGTAATCCCATTTGTCTATTTTTGGTTTTGTTTCCAGTGCTTTGGAGTTCTTATCTAAAAAGGCTCAGCTGGTAAAGCCATTTGCCATACAAGACATAAGCTCCTGAGTTCAATCACCAGAACCTACATGGTGGACAGAAAGAAATACCCCCACACATTGTTGTTTCATGGCAAGCCGTCCCTCCTCACAAACACACTAAATAAATAAACAAAAACAAATAAAAAAAAAAAACAAAGCAATCAGTTTTAAAATCTCAGCCTCTTCCAGTGTCTGAAGTGATTTCACCAATGTTTTCTTCTAGTAATTTCATATTTTAAGTCTGATAATTTAACTGTTTCCAGTAGATCTTTGTAACTGAAAGTAAAGGTCTAGTTTCATTCTTCTGCAAGTAGACAGCCATTTTCCCAGGACTGTTTACTGAAAAGACTATTTCCCAGGTGTGTTCACAGCTTCTTGGTTGAAGATCTGCTGGCCATAGCTTCTTAAATTTGCTTTTAGGATCTCTTATTTCATTCTTTCAGTCTATGTATGTTTTTAGGTCATTACCATGCTGACTTTGGCGCGCGCGCGCGTGTGGTGTGTGTGTGTGTGTGTGTGTGTGTGTGTGTGTGTGTGTGTGTGTATTATATATGGTTATTTGGATGTGCTCCTAAATGGAGGCCAGAGCTTGATATCAGGCATCAGATGTCTTCTTCAATTAGTCTCTATTTTTTGAGACAAGAGTCTCTTACTGAACTTTAGCTCATCAATTTGGGTAGGCCAGCTTGCCAGTGAGCACTAGAAATCCCACTCCCAGTGCTGGCAATGCACTCATGCACTGTTGTGTCAGTGCTGGGATCCAAACTCATATCCTCGTGCATGCTGCTAGCACTTACTAAACTATCTCCCCAGCCCCAAAGAATCCATATTTTTCTCAGAAAATTTTGTGGATATTGTGTTATTGAAAAGTGAACTGAGACAAATGTGAAGAAATTTAACACAAACTACTGGAAAACTGGAGACCTGCAGTAATTAAATTCCAAGCCTTCTTAAAAATTTACCAAAGAATGTAAAATTATCAAAAAGTACACAAATCAAGTATCAGAGTGAATGACTGTCTATGGTACCATCTCTTTCATTTGATTCTCAGGCATGTTTGACAGTGTAAGGATTCTGTGACATTAACAAATTCAAGAAATAATAAATACATAGAAAGATTATGTGACTATAATAAGGAAAGTTGGGACTGGCAAGATGACTTGCAATTAAAAGCACTCACTGCTCTTGAGGAAGACTGAGGTTCAGGTCCCAGTACCCTGTCTTGTCTCACACCAAACTGTAACTCCAGTTCCAGGGGATCTGGTTCCCCATTTTGCCCTCTGAGGGCTCCTGGTGATCATAAAACTCTTACAAACATACATATACCTAATTTCTTGTAATCTTAAAAAAAAATGGTAAAGCAAATTGGTAATGAAATAAGTCACCTGTAATGCCACATCCTTGGAAATTTATAAAGCATGTATTTTTTTTTTAACTTCAGTGATTTTGGATTTCTAGGGTTTTTATTGTTACTTGTGGTAGAGGTGGGGCCTGATTTGTTTGTTTGTGAGTTTGTTTTAATGAAGATATTGTTGGCCATTTAGCAAGAGTGCTTTTCCAAACTACAATCCATTTGTGGAGGACACCTCTATGATCTTGGCTTCTGTGAAAACTCCCAGAGGTGTCTTTAGTTGCTACCATCGAGTAGCATGTAGTATCCTCTGCAGTGGGCACATCCTCCCTGTTTGTGCCATGCCTAGGCAGCTAGCTATGCTCTGTTCTTACTGCCCATGCTTGCGTTCGAAGCAAAGCGGAGCTCCTAACATCAATTTTCATTTCCTTGGTTTCATCTCCCCTCTTTCTCATTTTCCTGTTAGCTGATTTCCAAAGAGCAGCTCAGCAGCAGGAAGATCAAGAGCAAAAGGATGAAGAGAATGAGGAGAAAGCCTTGCACAGGATGCGAGAGTGGGACGACTGGAAGGACACCCATCCCAGGGGCTATGGCAACCGACAGAACATGGGCTAGTCATTCCAGAAGGCCAAAGGACAACGTGGTGCACACCTTCACACCAAGGACAACTTCAGGAGGGTGCAGTGAGGGCAACCATACAGAGTCTTGCATTGCATTTGATAGTGTCAAATAATTGCTTGTACCCTAGGTCATGACCAATGAATTTTTGTTTGGCTTTATTAACCTCCTCATGGTGTATTCTGATTTCTTAAGTGGTCAGAAAAGAGCACCAAGAAATGGATCTATATAACCAACGATAGTATAAATTGAGTCTCTTTAAAAAATAATAAAATAAAACCCCCTCTATTATGTGGGTCTACGTACAAATGTGGGGTATCAGCTGGTTTTGTTGTCTGTGGGAGCCCCAGGGTTCAGCTGTGGGTCTGTAAATCCCTGTCATCTACTGTCATTCTGAGCAAGAATTGCCCAGCATTTGAATTGCCCAGACTTTCTCCTTCCCACTAGGTGTGCTATGGCCCTGTGAGCAATAGCCATGCTATAAAGTAATGCTCTAGAAGAAGAGATGACGGAAGAGTTTCAGAAACTAGAGCTGTGGGTGAAGGAACCCTTAAAGAGTTAGTCTCATGAATATGTTGACTCATCCAGTAATCTCAGCACTTGGGAGTTAGAAGGCGGCGGCTCAGAAGTTCAAGGCCATCCTTAACTACATGAGTTTAAGGCCAGCCTCAGCTACATGAACCTCTAAGTAAAAAAAAAAAAAAAAGCCCCTGTTATAAAAAGTCCTATCTACCTACCTAGTGGCCAAGTGAAATGGGGGCACCAGAGAAGATGCTCTTAAGATGTATCCTTTACCCTCACAGGAACATTAGCCTAAGCCTTAAGGTAACAGCCACCTCCAACACATGGGCCGACCTCCTTGTCTATATGGTTCCATGTGGCAATGTACGCCTTTGCTATTAGACCATTTAGTGCACTCCCGATGATTAGATAAGGAGATGTGTGAGAAAAGGGAGGTACCCATGGCCCTAAAAGGATCAACTTTCTGGGATAGAGGGGTTGGTACCCTCTAAGAGCAGCCTGTGATGTGCTTAGAGAACATCCTTTTGTTCTGTGGCTCCAGTCCACTGTGGTTTCCTTTGAAGAGGAAGGTGACTCAGCCCTCCTATTCTAGCTCCTGCAGTCTAACTGAGGAGAAGGCTTTGCAGAGACTCAATTCCTTGTTTATGGGGTGGGAAGTAGAGGGCTGTCAGGTGCTGAGGAGGAGGTTGTTTCGTGGGTGGTGACAGCAAGAAGGCTACCAATAATATATTTGTATACTGCCTAATAAAGGATCTGTCTCCCCCTCACACAGGCTCCTGAAACTGGTAGAGCATCAGTGAAATTTCCTACTGAGCTAGAAGCAGTGTTTCTCAGCTCTCCTCCAGTGGTTGCCAGGCTACCTCTAGCCACAGCTTTTTCCTCTGCCCTCAGAACCCCACCCTGAACTTTACAAACTGGCCAGCTTGGGTTATCCCTTGGTCTGAGTCCTTTTAAGATTGTACTTTCTGTAATCTCCAACTTCATTAAGCCTCTGTACACATGGAGACCCAAAAAGCAGACCACACAGAGTGGTTCTAATCCTGGCTTGGACAAGTAGAGCCTGTGTGAGTTAATGTAGTTAAAACCCCAAAAGTGCCTTTGTTCCGTGGATATAGAGAAGTCTCCTAGGTCTGGGATAATTAAGTATAATGTCAGGCAACTGAAAAATAAGGCTTTCATGTTGGTATCAGGTTTGTGACTGATCTGTCCACTAGAAAGGGAAAGGAAATGGGCAGGTAATAGTCCTTTACTATGAGGTACTTTCCCCACTGTTAACACAAAGGCCTCACAGAAGCGGGAATACTGTCCTTGTGCTACAGAGCCGGCTGGACCAAGCAGAGTTGTTTTCCCAAGCCTACCCTGTGCCTCTCAGTTCCTAATCCTTTTAGTCACATATCTTCAGGCTACTTCTTGGTGGGAGCATCCTTAAAACCCCAAACTAAAACTGCCACTTAAACAGCACTGGAGCTGTACGGGCTCCTTCTCAGTTGACTCAGCAAAGAAAAGGTTCTGCCAGTTTCCTGCCTCTACTCCCTCAGCTAAAGCCAGAGGGAGGTGGTGAGCAACCCATCTTCCTCCATTCTCCTCAGCACTATATGCCTGATGGCTCAGTGCTCAGAAACCAAAAAAGCACCACCTCTCTACTCCCACGAGAGCCAGGCTTTCCAGGGTCTCAGAGGCAGCTGCTTTGGGTGAATTTCAGGACCCAGGGCTTCTCTACGCTCTTGACAGTAACAGTACTGCTTCTGCTCATCATGAACGTGTATACGCGTGCCTGCATTTCTGTGCTTATGCATATGCTGCTTTGGGGAGGGGCATTGTTTGTTTTTTGCCTTTATTCTCATACCTTGTCACGCAAGATATCTTCATTCCCCAGTGGAGGAAACTGTCAGAGAGATGAATCCGTGACTTATCTCTAACACACTGCTAAGCAAAGCATCCAAGTACATAAGGTGATGCAAGCATTTGCCTACTGTGGCTCTCACATAGAGGGCAGTTAGGTGTGTAAATGGCGGCCCAGTGCACTGTTCACATCTATAATCCCAACATAGAGGAGTGTTTTCAGGTTCAAAGCCAGCCTGAACTACACAATAAGTAAGATCTGACTGAAAAAGGAAAGTCCAGTGTGGTACAGAAGGATAATGCCAACACTTGGAAGTAGAGGCAGTGGGATCAGGAATTCAAGTTTAGCCTTAGCTACATAGCCAGTTGAAGATAGCCTAGGCTACATAACACTGTCATAAGAAAGATAAAAGGTTACTGAGAAAGAAAGATGAAGTAAAGAAGTAAAGGGAATGGAAGAGAAGGAACAAGGAAGGGCGCAGTATTCGTATCAGTATTGGGTTTCCAATGAGTACCATTGCCAATATCGGAAGCAGGGTTTCTTTTCAGGGCATTCCATACTGGTGTCCTTTTTAATTTTCCACTTCTCAACATCCTCTTGAGAAAGACAAAGTAGGATGCTAAAAGAAATTATTTAAAACCTCAGATTGTGTTCTGGATTAATTTCAGTTCTTGGGATTTTGTCACCTGGAGCAAAATGTTCCGTTTTGTCACTTAAAGTGACTTAAAAAGGAGGGACTTTGGAAACTAAAATCAGTTCTCTATCATCTGAACTCCAAAAGAGCCTCCTCCACTTCCTTTTGGCTTCAGGTTGGCTCATAGGCACAATTGGCACTTTGCCACCCATCCCAGTGGGTCATCCTACAGCAATAGTATTGTTACCACACTTGCACACTGCTTCCCCACATTCCCTTCTACCACTGAGCCAAGCTGCAGTCAAGCAACCCTGGGGGTTTGGGATACAAGGAGTTGTTTAATTTGTGCTGTGATCCTTGTTTTAAAGTCTAGGTTTCACTGTTGCCCAAGCTGCTCTCAAGCTGCTAAAGTGATCCTCCTTGCCTCAGCCTCCAGAGGGCTGGAACTATGGGTACATGCCACCAGACTATGTTGTGTGGTTTTTTAAAGGGGGAGTTTGAGTCTTGTAGAGATATGCTTGGAAATATATAGATGGAATGACATGATTCTTCATTGCTTCAGTGCTTTCTCTATCTGTAGACCAGCAATAGCCAAAAGGTTTTTGGCATGTTTGTGGTGTGATGTGTGTGTGTGTGTGTGTTCGTGCACGCATGCACGCACACGCGTCAAAACAACAAAGGAAAAGATTCCAAGTAGTAGAGTCTGAAAACTAGGTTTCACATAAGCAGTTCCAAGTTGCCTTTGACAGATATATGGAAAAGAATAATGAACAAAGGCTTGGCTTTCAGATTCTTTGTCCCAACTGGTAACAAATCTCTCAATGACAGTAAAACTGAGCAATGTCCTAGGCCAGTACCACTCCAATGTGGTAATAGCAATATTGCTAATAGCTACTGTGTAGTAAGCTCCTACTATATATTAGGAGCTTTGCACAGAGCATTTCTAATCCTTACAACTACCCAAGGTACTTATTACCAAAGCCTGGGTATGTTGAAGATAAAATTGAGGCTCACATAAATGAGTGCCCAAAGATCACTTGGCTCTAATGAGCCTGGATTCCAGATGAGCTGACTCCAAAACAGCTTCCATTGGGCTGTTCTCTGTCTCCCCAAAGCACCCAGCACACAGCAATATGAAGACAAGAGAGTATATCCTGATAGCAAACTGCTCTCTGTTCATGTTTTGAGCAGCAATTCTATCAGTTTTGTGTTTTGAGCCTTTCAGGGACAACATCTGAGATCTGCTGACTGGGGAATTCCTACACATCCTTGAACCCACACACACTACCTCTGATACCTCAACCTCCTCCTTTTTCAACTTACAGGAAAGTAGTTCTGGCCCTTGCTCCTTCTGCCAAACCCTCTCTATGTTCAATCCTGGCTGAACATAGGGAAACATCGGTGACAACCTCTCACTCTGGGACTCCTGAATAGTTAGCCAGTTCAAGCCCCCTTCATCCACTATGCCTTCCAGAACAACAAACAACATACAAAGGCCATGAGGCCATTCGTCTTACAAAGGAAAAAGGGGATATTGAACATCTGCTGCCCTAGGCCCTGGCTCCTGGCCCTGGCTCCCTGCCCTGGCTCCAAGTAATTGAGAAATATTCTTATTTGAGACTTCTTTGCCAGCTTTATTTAATGTCCCTTCTCATTTCTTTGTCTGTCTCTTCCTGTTTCAACCTTGCCTTCTGTGCCCCAGATCATTTTTACCTTAGGGCTCTTATCTGCCCTAACTTTTCCACCTAAATTCCAGGTCTGTCTCCTGTCATGTGCAACACCACTCCGCCTGATGTACAAACAGAACTAGAACTTGACAGCCTTGAAATGAATTCAACCATCCCCAGCCCTCTCTCCATCAGGGCTTCTTGTGTCTTCCATAACCGACTTGTGCTCATCCTAAAAAGCTTGCCATTGTTTCTGGCTTCTCCCTACTGAGAAAGCAAGTATTCAGACATTTGCTCAATGGATCAGGGAATGAATGACTCCTATCATGAATGATACTGCCTCATCAGGAAGATTCACAAGAATCCAGCCTCATTCTTTTTATATTCAAACAACTTTACATAAAAGAAAACTCAGAATCTCTTTGCCTTAAAGGGCAATCATCGCCATAGCTGGCAAACCAATGGAGCATTTCTGAGGAGACTGCTTTCCCACCAAATGAAGCTGACTGTACCTCCTCTTTGGAAGCTTAGTAAATAATGCAGCAGTGTGCCTTGAAGTAGTTTTATTGGCCTACTGACCATAATGTTAGTATAGCTTCACTTATGTAGTCAGCCCCAGATTTTGAGCGTTTGGATTGCTTGTAGGAATTTAGTATTTTTTTAATTTTATGTGGTTAACCAAGCAAGTGGCCTGGTTTGCTTAAATTCAGATAAAGTCGAACTGAAAAGGGAAGGATGGTAGGGTGCTTCAGGGTCGGGTGAAGGGAAGCTTTCCATTGAATGCCCTCATGACTTCTGAGTCCCGTGAGCATACTGGCTACTCAAAGCACACATGCTGGAAGCTTATTGTCTACTAGAACCTGGCTGTTGAGATGGTAACTTTTCAGTATGTACTCTCCCAAAAGTATATATCACGTGCCTTAGGGACTCAGAGAGCTAGGTGTCTCAGGGAAGAACATTTTCACCGAACCTTGAAAAATGGATTTGAGTCAGGCTGGTCTGAGACTGCCATGGACAAAGAGAGGCCTAACTTGGGGCAAATTGAGGAACAAGGGTATATGTGGTATGGACTTTTCACAATTGAAGGTAAATAAACCCTTTAAAAAAAGACAGGCTCTCCTTATGTCATCCAGGATGGCCTAGACTTCAAAGTGATCCTCCTGCCTCAGCTTTCTGACTGCTGAGATTACATGGCTGGAAATGAGACTGAAGGAGAAAAAAAAATGAGTGTAAAAGGGGACCAGACCCAGCTCTCCAAGGCTATAGCATCTTTGAAAGTTTGAAATAGACCATCAACATGTCTTTCTTTCTCTTTCTTTCTTTCTTTCTTTCTTTCTTTCTTTCTTTCTTTCTTTCTTTCTTTCTTTCTTTCTTTCTTTCTTTTTCTTTGTTTTAGTCTCTTAATTTCCTTTGCAGCAGATGCTCATTAGCTAGGCCAGGCTAGCCTGGAATTCATTGTCTGAACCTGGCTGTAAAGAGCAGTCTGTGCCACTTGCTTTGGTTTTCATTTTGTAAAAATAGTCATTGATAGCAATCCCTCTAAAGGTCGTGTGAAGATCTGTGGGCAGCAAGCTTCTGAAGCACAGGAAACAATGGTAAGAGCATAAGCTGGAAAGACTCATTGTTCTCCTTTGCCCCAGGTCATAGCAGATTAGTCCAGAAAGCTCTTGATCCTGGACAACCACTCAGTCCCATACAATAGGAATGTTTGGTCACCCTCACCTAAACCAGGCACTGGAAGCTAGTGTGCTGGCTCTAATAAATGACCAGTGATCCATGGTTCCAGGGATCCTGAAAGCCCCACCTGGTTTGCCCTGAACCCTCTCAGATCCACTGTCCAACCAGCACTCCTGCGCCTCCTTTACTACAGTCTAGCCCCAGTGGCCTCAGTCAGACACAAAGAGACTTTCAAGGAGCAGTTCCACTTAACCACCTTCCAGTCTTCTCTCCTGCCCCCTAAGCCTGAAGCTTCTTTTGGAGGCAACTATTCCTTGAGTAGCAGCAGAGTGCTGTATTTTTGTATTATGGTATCTTTACATCCTAAGAGATCATGCTCTTCACCCTGAGCCTAGTAGATCCCATTACTCCCACAGCCAAATTCCAGTGCCATGGAACAGTTGTGGGTGCCAGACATCATGTGAGGGGCTTTCCAAACCTCACAGCAAATCCTCACAGCAAATAAAGATGAGGAATCTTTTCTATTTAGTTGTTTGTGGGTTCTTTTGGTTTTGTTTTTTGAGACAAGGTCTTATGTATCCCGTACTGGCCTCAAAGTCACTATGTAGTCAAGGATGATCCTGAGCTCCTGATTCTCCAGCCTTTATTTCCCAAGTTTTGGCATTATATGCATGTGCCAACACACCCAGCTGTGTCTGGATAATATCTTCTACCAAATGAGAAAACTAAGACTTGTGAAGTGTATCCATAATCCCTTTAGCCAGCACATTTTAACTTTTTTTTTCTTTTATTTTTGAGATTATAGTAACATTTCTCCCTTTCCTCCCTCCAAATCTTCCCATATACCTCTCTCTTACTGTCTTTCAAATTCATGCCCTCATTTTCCATTATTTGTTTTTGTTGTTGTTGGTGTGTGTGTGTGTGTGTGTGTTTCCCTAATAACCTGCTCTTTCCGTCTGTCGATATGATGTTACTCATATGTCTGCTTTTGGGGCTGACATTTTGGCACTGGACAACCAACTGGTGTGCTCTTCCTTCTGCTCCCAGCTTTCCTCGGTTGCCTTTAGTTCTTTGTGTAGGATTGAGGCTCCCTGGGCTTTTTCTCATCCTCCTGGCATATTCGTTGGTGTCAGCAATCTTCAGCTCACATTTGTGCTGCCATATTGGGGAGACTTTAAGGGTATAGCTCCTGCTTTTACTAGGAGACACAATCTCACAGCAAAGTTCCTGAACTCTAGCTCTTACAATCTTTCTGCTACCTCTCCCCCAGTGTCCCCTGGGCCTCTGGTGTGGGAGTTGTTTGTAGATGTAGCCATTGGGCTGGGCTCCACAACTCCTGTTGATTGGTTGTGATTTTCTGTAGTGGTCTCCATCTGTTGCAAAGAGAAATTTCTTCGATGAGGGGTAAAGACAACACTTATCTGTGGTTGTAAGGGTACATGTTTGGACTGTACTCAGGAATTATGCTGACTTAGTAAGCTGGTGGTTGTAGATCCTCCTCAAGTGGCCATGACTTCAGTAGCACTGAGTAGGGGGCTAGGTTTCTGGTATCAGGCATCGTTTCCCCCTTGTCTTACATCCAATTACAGAGCTGTTGATTACTAACCACGAAAGTATGTTTACTAGTACTTCATCCCTAGAGTTCTTGTGTTACTATTTATCCAGCGCTTTTTCATAAGTTCATATTACTGTGTGCATGCTAGTGTCTTGGATTTCAACAGCATGTATTCCAGTCAGGAGTTGGGTAGTAAGTGGTGTCATCAGTAAATGATTTGGGCCACCAGCAAAGTCAAAGCAGATGGAAAGTAAAGCTCTTAGCTGTGTGACCTTGGATGAGATTCTTTTACTTTCTTGGGGACCAGGAGCTCTCTGACCTCTCTCACTGGTTCCAGCACATCCTTGAGTAAAGTTTACGCTGTACTAAATGGCTCTGAGCTATATGGTAGGGACATGGAGGTGGGAGAGAGTCTGGCCTTGCCCTTGTTCTGATTCCATCTGTTACCTCCAGAGTTTTTCTAGATTTACTCAATATCCACATCTAAAAATGGAAAGGAGCAGGGACCAGGTCAGTAAGAGCCTCAGAGCTTTACCTGGTGCCTGGTCTTGCCTGGCATGGCCTCTGCAGGCTCCTCCACATCTGCTGTTTCTGAAAGAGCCAGGCTTTCCACCCTTACCTCTCTCACCTCCCCCTGACAATTCTCAATGGACATGGTTTTTCCCTCTAGGTGGCCATGAAGCTCCAAGAAGCAACTTGAGAGCTCTAGCTAGCTCAGGAGAAAGAAAAGAAAGGGCTACATTTGACAATTAAGACACTCATGAGAGTGGCAGAAAGCTTCCCAAAGCCCAACTCCAGAGAGAAGAAGAGCTCTGCTTACCTCCCTTCAGTATTCAAAGCCTTATGGAGGGAATAGTGAGCTTTTCCAAGTGCAAGTATATAGAAATTAAAAAAAAAAAATCACAGCCAGGCAGTTGTGGTACATACCTTTAATCCCAGCACTCAGAGGGCAAAGGCAGGTATATCTCTGAGTTTGAGGTCAGCATGGTCAAGGAGGGAGTTCCAGGACAGCCAAGGTTACACAGAGAAACCCTGTTTGAAAAGAAAAAAAAGTCTGTCTTTTCTGTTAAAAACCCTAAGCTTATTAAAGTCAGAAATTGTATCCATCATCTTCCCCACTGAATTCTCAGTTCATAACAACAGTGACTTGCAAACAGTATCATTCAATAGATAATAACTGGAAAAAAAATAAATTCTGAGATCTGAACCTTGGTATGATCTTGTATTTTGCAAAGGCTGGTAGACAGAAACATGAGCCATAACCAGAAATAAATACATGGTCAATAACCATAAATTGAATGATAGGAATGATAATAGCAGGAACTATTTCTGTGTTGGCTAGTGTATGCACCAAGCCTTGTGCTGAGCAAGTGATGCTCATATAACTCTCAAGATAAGACTGAAGCAGGCATTCTCATTGTCTCCATTTTATAGGTGGGTAAACCATAGCATGAGGAGTCACTTACAAGTGTCAAGGCTTAGATCTAAACTCCTATTGTCCTGCTCTGAAGTCGATGTTTCTACCCACTATACTGCCTTCCAATATTCATTTTCAAATATTGTGGGAGAAATAGATTAATTTCAATGGGGAATAGCCATTGCAGGAAGGGAAGAATGTGGCAGAGCTGGAGCTTCGAGCAGTGTTTTTCCTGCTTTGCCATATGGTGTCTGGCTGCTGATCCAAGAACCCCTGGGAACAGAGGCACAAAGAGGAATTGGAGAAGTCCAGATAGGCATGCTGAAAACTTAACTCTACTGGGCTGAAGGAGACAGAGTGGCCACTGGAGCAGAAGCCAATGTAGCACCTAATTCTCATTTCGGAAGCAAGTACTATTCTGCTTTGCAGAGCTTCTAGGTAAGGTGAACCAAGCCATTCTTTTCTCTTGCACTAATTAGTCAGAGAACACTGGACAGCTAAAGCTACCCACGGCCACTGCTGCCTCATCAAAATTACTGCAATACATACAGAAAGGACACATGTTAGATATGCAACCTTATGTGTGTAGGAAGTTGGGGCGGGGCCAGAAAACTGGAGGAAAGGTTTGGTCAAGCCTGACAAAAGCTCAGCAGGTAACCAGCCCTAATGAGAAGAGATTAGAGCAAAGAGTCTGCTGTTCACTCCATCTAATCGGCTTAGAGCTTCTGCTTGGGCTCCTTGCCACAGTGAAACTCTGGACCATGGCCTTTTTCTCCTGTCTAGATCTCCAGGAAGGCCTCCGAACACTCTCCGTATTACAGTTGATTCCAGTTTACGTAATTTTAGGTGAGTAAACCTCAAGGACCAGGAACAGATCCAGAAAGAGGCCAGGCAACCCCACATAAGGTTCCAGCAGCTGCTTGGGTCCCTCCACCCCTCCAGGGGTGGACTGAATGCCTAGGGCCAGGAATGGGGGTCTAGCTGATATGCTGGAAATGTTATCCATCTCAGGAGTTCTCCTCTACAAATGATCAGAAACGAATCATGTTTAAGAACAGGCCAGAGTGATGATTCCTTGATAGACTGGTGGTACTAAAAAGATCTAAGGTGATTTCCCTACTATAAAAATGTTATAAAAAATTTTCAGTAAAGTCTGAGGGCTGTATGAGTGACATTTGAATTTTCAGAGAAACTGGCTGTTGTTCAGCAGACTCGGTGATCAGTGTTGGGCTTAACGGGCTTCCAAATGAAGCCAGAAGCGAAGGCTTTCCTGGGAAGTCAACTAGAGAGAAGCAAGCTTAGAAACTAGGTGGGGAGAAATGATGCCACATTGAATGACGAGATGTGTGGGACCTAGGTGGTACCAAGTCACAGCTAGGGCAGAGGTTCTCAACCAGAGGCTTGTTGACTAAGAATCAAGGGGCAGCTTGGGGACTTTCAGTTTGGGTGGGAAGAAATGTGGCTTTCTTGTCATTCCTTTCTAGTTGTGGTGTAGCTATTCCTTTGATTCTGAATGTAGGTGACAAGTTTTGGATGTTGATGGCAGTATTTGAGATTTTGTCAGTAGCAGACATGGCAGAGATTTGCATTTCATTCAAAGAGTTGTTCATTAAAGGCATCTCAAAAATTTGCCTAAGCTGAAGATGACTTCAAAATTCAAGTAGTCATTAGAACCTCTGTTAAAGCTGACTTCTTAAGGAATAGAGTGAGAAACATGTATGCTACTGTATCATGTGAGGCATGTGACGGATGAGATAGCTGTGTGTTAATATAGCAACCCACCTTTGTATGTTGAGTACTGGATCAATGCACTTAAAAGTGTTATTCAAAGAAGGGGTTTGTACACTTCATCAGACTGCCAGAGGGGATCCACAGCCCCCAGAAGATGCAAACTTTCTATGCTTCATTAAAAACAGATCATGCCGAACTCATCATCTATCTAACTTTAGCTCTGTCAAGAAAAAGAAATTAAACCTGGCAAGATTTTGCTCAGCAGGTTAAAGCTCTTCCTGACCAAGCCTGACTTCAATTCCCAGAGCCCACGGTTGAAGGCAATAAGTGACTTCTTCAGGTTGTCTTCCGAACTCTACACACAGCACATGACACATGTGCCCATTCACACAGCACACAGCACATACATACACAAATAATAATGATGATAGTAGACAAATATCTTTTAAAAGACAAGGAAGTTAAAACCAGGCAGGCCTAGTAGTTCACATCTGTAATCCCATCACTCAAGAGGCCTAGGGAGGAGTGTGAGTTCAAGGCCAGCCTGGGGTACACAGTGACTATTGAGGTCCAGGCCAACCTGATCTATAAATTGAGACCCTTTCTCAGCAATAAAGGAAGGAAAGAAGGCAGGCAGGCAGGCAGGTAGACAGGCAGACACTAGCTGTCACTCAGTGTAAAACACCAGCTTCAACCCCAGCACCACTAAACGAGGAGGAGAGGCGTGGAAGTGGGTGCTTTCTGGCAGGTCTCCTTGGTGTGGCTTGAACACACATGCGCATGTTGTCCTGGCTATTCTGGCAGCTATTTTCAGTACAAGGGTTTTACTTTGCTCCCAGAAGATAATTCTCAGGTTTGCCTTTTCTTTAAAGGACACTATCTTCCAGCAGTACTACTGTAGAGAGTACATCAGGCGACACCTTATATAAGAGATCAAGAAAGCCAGGGCATCCTCCTCCTCCTTACTAAAGCTCACCCAGTGAGCTACCCTGGAAGAGCTGGAGGAGGGAATGGGAATGCTAGGGACACATGATGGCACCATTGTGTCACCAGTGAAAACACGTAAAAATAAAGGGTTTTTTTTTTTTTTTTTTTTTGGTCTGCTTTGTTAAAGGTTTTTTTTTTATTATTATGATAAATATATAGAGAACAAAATTCCTTGTTTTAAGCATCAGTTTAGTTACACTGTGTTACACATTGTATTCTATAGTGTTCTAAGCCATGTCCAAATTTTCCATCGTCCTAAACTGAAACTCTGTACCCATCAAACCCTGAATTCCTAAGTTACCCCCGCCTGCTGCACAGCTCTGGAAACCACCATTCTAATTTCTGTCTGTATGAGTTTTTTCTATTTTAGACTATTGTGTCATAGTCACTTTTATCACAAGCTCATTTATTTATTTATTTCATAAAGTCATGCAAGTTTATTCATTTGGTATCATGTGTCAAAAGTTCCTTCCTCTTAAAATCAAATATCACTGTTATGTTTACACTAAATGCTGTGTACTCTTTCATCCATTAATGAACATGCAACCCTCTTGGCCATTAGGAATAATGCTGTTTTCAGGATGGGTGTTTAACAACCTCTTTGAAACCCTGCTTTTTAATCTTTAGGATATACAAAGAGAGAGGGACTCTATGGAGTTCATGACAATCTTATTTTGTAATGTTTCAAAGAGCCACCAACCCAATTTGCACAGTGGCTGCACCATTTTACATTTCTCACAACAGTGCACAAAGGTTCAGATTTCTCTGCGTCATCACCGATACTCTTAGCTTCTGGATTTTTTTTTTTTTTTTACCATTTTAATGAATGTGAAATGAACCCTCACCATGGTTTTGATTTGCATTTTCCTAATGACTAATGATACTGAGCATATCTTCATGAGTTTTTTGGCCCTCTGTCTTGACTTGTTTTAGACTGATCATCATTCCATTTGTATAGCATTCTGTTCCTGCTCTTTAGTGATTATGCTAAGAATTTCAAGAATCCTGGGTCTCACAGATTACCAAAGCAGTCATCCAATAGAGTATAATGGTCACAGAGGTGTCAAATATATTCAATTCTGTTTATCAAACACATCAAACTCAAATTCTGTTATAGAAAGAATATTCATTATAAGATCTCGAGCTGCCTTTCCTGAGACTTTAACAATGAGTTAGTTGAGCTCCATGGGCTGGACCTAGGCCTCCCTGCACATATGTTGTAAATGTGCAGCTTGGTTTTCATGCAGGTCTCAAACATCTGGAGTGGAGGCTATCCCAAAACATGCAGCCTGTATATGGGGTATGGTCTTCTAGCTGGGTGCCTCATCTGGCCTCAATGGGAGAGGAAGCACCTAGCTTCTCAGAGACTTAAAGTGGCAGGGTGGGGGATACAGGAGGAGGGGTTACTCAGAAAACAAGAGATGGGGGAGGATTGTGGGAGGGGGTGACTGGGACGGGTTATAAAGTGAATAAGCAAAAATAAAATAAAATTAAAAAAAAAAACTGAGCTAGTTGTAGGCTCTTTGCTGTCAACTAATGGAAACAAACTACTCAACCACTATAACATTTCATCTGCTAGGACTGGGTAAAGACACAAATCATTATACTGTATTGTGGACTGTAGTAAGTGAAAGAGCTATGAGAAAGGAATATTATGGTGCCAGGTCAAGAAAATCTTGCCACAGGTAGGAGGGGAAGCAGACTGGCATGGTGTGTTCAGGTCATGAGTCTGGAAGTACATCAGAGTGAAATTACAGTTCACTATGTAACTTTAGCCAAGCTTGGGAATTCTATAAGGCTTAGTATCCCCTTAGCAGTGTCCACAGGAAATGTTCTGCATGGAAAAATCTCCCTGCCTCCTCTTTCTCTCTTTCCTTATTCCTTCTGTCCTGCTCTGAGCTTCTTCAGTGATTCCCTCTGAATGATATTCAGAATCATAACCAACATCAACCTCTGCTGGATGTTATGGGAGGAAATAAGGAAAGCAGAGAAAAGTGGGAACAAAGAGGTAGAAGGATAAGTAGGATGGAGGGAGTAAGAAGAGAGGATGAAAAGATGAGTTAGGGAAGATGGTAGCTCTGACAGCCCTCTGAGAGGCAGCTTTCTTTCAGAGGTTTTCTCTCGATGTGTCTCTTCTGGGCTTGGAAAATAGTTCTGACCTCAAGTTTCTAGCTACACCTTCTTCAATCTATTCTGCTGCATTCTCCCAAAAGTCTTTTTCCCCAGTCTTGGGGGTTAAACTCAAGGTCTTATACTCACACTGAACTAGATTCCCAGTCCCAACTAAAAAAACTGGTCATATTCCTTTGATGCTCAAAATTAGTGGTTTCCTATGGCTAGCTTGGCGATGTACAAGTTTAGTAACCTGAGCATCCTTGACCGTTTCTACTCTCTGGCTCTGACCCTGCATCAGCTCACCTCCCTGTATGAAGCTTGTAGTTCAAACAATCTACTCATAGGATGTGAGAGGATGCCCCTTCACTTCTACTCTGCCTAGTTCTTTAACTGGATGCTCCTAGACTGTCAATGAACACCTTCTCCTTAGGGAAATTACTTGACCCATATCTTCTCTGTAATGCTTTCTAGACTTTGTCACTTCTGAAGGCCTAGGGCACTTTTTAAGAATATACTGGATAACATTTCTTATATCTTAGAAAACTCACAGAATTCTATTTTGTTGTTGTTGTTGTTGTTACAGAAGTTGAACTAACTTTCAAACAAGGAGCTGGGAAACCTCCTTTTTCCACTGTGGCTTTCTGGAGAGCAGTAAACCTGAAAGACATGGCATCCAAATGAATACATTTAAAAGGTTGTGATGCATCTAGGCATAGCAGTTTAAGCCTGTAATCCCAGCATTTTAGACAGTTGTTGAGCCATGAGTTTTAGTCTATCCTGGGCTACATTGTGAATTCCAGTCAGGACTGTATGGCAAAACAAAGATATTATTATAAAAAGTAAATTATTTAGGTATGTAGTATTTAACCAGAACCTATGATCTATTCATTAAATTGTTACATTCAGGGACTTTACTGCAGACCCCAGTTTTAGCCTTCTACCTAATAAGCTCCAGGAGAATGAAAACCAATTCTTTTGTTTTTCACAGAAGCTAACGACATTAAATATATCTTCTTCCTAGACTTCCTGGGTAGAAACCATTAATTCCATGTTTTTCCCCTCCTTTAGTCATCCTTTCTGTGGAGGTGCTTGCCTTCCTCTGGGTTTTGTTACTACAAAAAAATAGGGCATAGTCTTGGGTGTCAGATCAGTTCTGCCACTTGCTTGCCACAAGAACCTGTACATGAAAGACTGCTGTTTTGTATGTGACCTCAAGCAAATCAGGCAAATCCCATCCACCATAGAAACAGTACATATTCCTGACTCTAATGAGTGTTCTATAGACCAACAAGATGAGAAAATACTAAATACATGTTAATTTTTTCCTTTTTATTATAGAAACTGACATCATTTGGAGCTCCACTGTCCCATCTGCCTTTATTTGCTGTTGCTATAGCAAAATACCACAGTCTGAGCAACTCATGCATAATAGTATTGTGTCTAGGGTACTGGAGACTGGGACACCCAATATCAGGATGCCAGCATCAGGAAAGGGCCATCTTGTGTTATTCTCTGGTAGAAATCAGAAGAGTGAGAAAATATGTGAGAAAGAGAGGAGCAAGAGAAAGCAAAACTCATATTTATCAGGAGCCCACTCCAAAAATAACACTAATCTAGCTTAAAGGTTCCATCTCTTAAAACCTTTGCATCAATCTAGTTTGCAACACATGAACTTTCCAACATAACTTCAGATCACAGTACCACCTCTTACAACTATGTCAGCCCTGCCATTTGATCCATAGAGGCATGGCAAGTGCTTCAAACGTAGCCAACAGAGACTCTGATTTCATTGCAACTTCAAGAAGAATGATAATGAGGTCTTAGAAAACTAAGCATACTTGATGCATCCCTGCAGGCCCAGACAAGATATCCTACACTATGCCCTTGCATTCCTGCATCCACTTAACTGCATTGGGCTGAAAATTCTCAATCTCCATGGTATCTTTTCCTCTTTTTATTTTTCTTTTGTGTTTTATTTTGAGACAGGAGCTCATTTTAAAGCCCAAGCTTTCCAAGTGCTGGAATGACAGACATGTATCATCATACTAGCTTTCCATGGCAGCTTTCAAATTGGTTGGAGAAGCCATAGCCTTGTTCAGCTTTCCATTCCTAGTCATATGACTAGTGGAACCCCTTCACCCGACTCCCTCCCTACAGTTTCTCCTGTTCCCACAGGCACCTGAAATGAATGGGATCCTTAGCATTCCTCTGCTTGATACCCTTTCCTGACTCTCATCATCTCTCATCTCTGCAGCTTTCTTCCCAGAACCAACTCATTCTATGGCTCTTTCATGTACTTCAGCAGGTTAGGATGTTACTCAAAGACCTTAGACATGACTGTTTCTAGAACCTTCATTGAGCTCTTCCTTGCTCTGTTCTTCTCTACCCACTGGAGTACATCTTGGGAGGTTATCTTCCACATAAGGCTGAGAGGTTCTGGAAGGAAGGAACTTTGCTTTCTGTGTATATTGGTATGAGTTAACACAGAGAAGTACTTAAAATAGCTCTTGTCACATAAAAAGTGTCAGACACTTGCTAGAGACCCAACAAATGTAATCTCTCTTTTTTTTTTTCAAGTCTTGGCATGAAGATTTGTATCTTCTTTGAGTCTTCAGTTTTTCATCTGTAAAGTGAAGATAATATGTTATTAACTTATATTATAATAAGATAATAGGTTATTATCTCCCAAGGCAGTGAGAAGATTAAATGAGATAATGCCCAGCGGAAGTCAAACAGCACTCTGTTTCATAATCACTGTTCAGCACTCCCCATCCCAGATCATTCTTAATCCCACTTCCTGTCCCCAACAATCTCCTCCTAGCATTTAGCACAGAGATTTCCTAAGAGGTAGGTTCAGTTCATGCTTGCTCAATTATTGTATTCACTTCTACTCTGACAAGTAGTACTTATCATTGATTTGGTTCTAATAAATAATGTAAAGAAACACAGACACTTCTTTTGGAAAATCTAACTACATTCTTAGATTTCTGAAAGCACTGAACCTACTGCCAACACTCAGACTTTGGCCATTGCCTGAAGCATAATGTTTCCTCCTAAGGGTTTTCAGCTAATACTGGGAACAGCTGGTTGCTATAGCCTGACATACACAAGAAACCCATAGAAGACTTTTCCTTGTTGAGAATAAGGTCACCAGTGTTTTCTCATCCTGTTAACTTTCACCTGCCACTTGGAGAATTTGGAAATCCGCTTGATACTGTACAGGTCTATGTAGCAACAGTTTATCATGAGCCATCATCGCCCATGCTTGGCAATATGCTAATTGCTGTCTAATGGGGAGAGACCCAGACAGATGTGGTACTAATTACACAAGGGAACGTGATAAAACCGGAACAAACAGGGACACAAGTATTATGTTGCAAGTGTGTAGAGAAAGAAACTTTTAATTCTTCCTGGGGAATTACCCAAGGTAGCATCAAGGAAGTATCTTTTAAGGTAAGCCTTGAAGGATGAAGGAATTTGGTAGGCAGAAAGTTGGGGGAAAGGTAATCAAAATAAGAGAGCAGAATGGCTGAAAGCATCTAAATGTGCTGAGGTGGCCGAGCACCCGATTCCCCGACTTCAGGCTTCTTGTTCTTTCCACAGCTGTGTATCCCATCTTTACTATTTAATATAATGCTTTTCTTAAATGAACAATTTCTGTAGTTTAAATAGTTTGTTTGAACTGAAATCTTTGTAACATGACCACAAAGTCATTTTTAGTCTTTATATGTTCAAAAAAACATTCTATCCATACACCATCACCTCAAATCATCCGGTGTCCCTGCAAGTGAGGGAGAGGGGACTACACTTTGAGAAACATTGGCTAACAGCATAGGAAGTTATGAGGATGGATACTATGAGACCAAACTACTTGGGTCTGCTCAGAACAGAGCTGGGCAAATTTGTTGAGACTTGATTTGCTCGACAACGGAAAAGTATTGATGGTTTTTGGAAATGTGCATTTCAAAAATGTTGAGGAGAAGCTTCAGAAATGACTAGAAAGCAGCTGAAGACAGATGAAAGGCCACAGTGGAGACTGGAAGAAACACACTCCTAGAACATATCAGTAGCAACAGAGATGGAGGGACAGGGATGGATGAGAGAAACTTACTTATTTAGGGAATGGAGACAGGTCAAAGGTTGCCTCAAATTATTGAACATATGACATTTATCCTGAGGTCTGAAAAGTGATTAAGAGCTAGCCAGGCAAACAGGTAAGGAAACAGCTTGCCAGGCAAAGAAGGCAGCATGCACAAAAGCCCTGAGCTCAATATCAGAATGAGCTGAAGGGCCTAAAACATAGCACAGTAAATAAGCCAGGGACTGGATCACAAAGGGCCCTCTAGACCAAACTTAGGAGGCTGGGCCTCTTTCATAATGGACACTTTCCTAACACATATGTAAACTCTGCCTCCCCAGTGCTGCAATTATAGGCATACACCACCATGCCCAGGCCATTTATTCTCGTAACTTTCTATATTGATAGCAAAATGAGAGCCAATAAGTGTTCAGAAAGCCACATGCATGCCTTTTTGACACATGTTCCTGTTACGTGTGTACAGCTACAGAATCAGGTTTAAATGCACTGTACTGGCTGCACCCAGATCCCAGTGAAAGTAGAGAGTTGGTTTCAAAGACACTGCTATTCACTTAGAGAGATGATGATGGCTTTCACCAGGCAGTAGCCTGAGAGTACAGAGTAGAATCATTTGAATGCTATTAGAACGGGTAGAAATCATTTCTACTGATTCAAGCAAAGTCATAATTCTAACTTGGGGATTATAGACAGTTGTATTATAGTCTCAAAAATAAAATTTTTAAAAAGTAAGACAAAGGAGCTTGGGAGGGGGCTCTGTGAATAAAGCACTTGCTGCACAGGCATGTGAATTGAAGTTTGGAACCCCAGAATCCAAATAAAAGCCAGACATGTATGTCAACTGCCTGGAATCGAAGCACTGGGGAAGCAGAGACAAGAAATCTGGAGTACACTGGCAAGCTAGACTAGACATCATTAGATTCAGAGAGAAATCCTATGATCTATCAAGAAAGACAACTGACATCAGCCTTGGGCCTCTATATGCACCAGACACATGTGCAACCCACATACACTTGCCACTGCACATGTGTATACACATGCATGTATAACACAGAGAGGAGAGAGAAACATTTACTTCTCCACAAACTAGGAATATACAGGAACATTGTCAATCTGAAGAAGAGTGTTACAGAATACACAGTTAATGAAGAAAGACAGAACACAATCTCTGAGACTAGGAAAAGCATCTTCAGTACTTGCGTTAACACGCTAAAAACTGTAGCTAGTGTGACAAGATACTAAAAGGCTTGCAGCTAGGATGATTACCCAGAGAAAATCCTGAGGAATCTATTGCCTATTCATGCACTTGTATATTTTTGTTTGTTTTTTAGGCACTCAGCAGACTGAAGTATGATGATTTCTAGGTCAAGGCCAGTCTAGACTGACTATCTGGGGGAGGGGGACAGACAAACAGAGACAGAGAGAAAGGGAGAGAGGGAGGAAGGAAAAAAATAAATGAGGGGTCAAAATAAGAAGCAACTGAAAATAGACATTTAAAATTCAACACCATTAAATACTTATAAATCCAACAAAAAGTTTATGTTGATAAGCACCTACCTAAAGGAAAAAAAAATAAAGAACCCAAATAAGAAGGAACCTAAGTTTATACTTCAAAGCAGAAGCAGCCAGGTCCACTGATGTCAACACAAAGGAGTAACAGGGATGGCCATAGATTAATGAAAATATCAACAGAAGCGAAAGTTCAGTTCTTGGAGATAAAAATGAAATTAACAAATAGTTAGCAGATGAACCAATAAAAAGAGAGTATTAAATGGAATAAAAAGTTGAAGAGGAGACTTTAAAACTACCACCAAAGAAAGAGAGAGGATCTCAAGAGACCACTATGAAAAGTCTCATACAAACAATAAATTGTATAACCTAAATGAAGCGGATAAATCTCTAGACCTCTATAACCTAGCAAGTATGAATCATTAGAAGAACAGAAATACAAACATACCAACCCCAAAATGTGCGTATACTAATAAAGGGTGTAGATCGACTCAGTAATCAAAAACCTCTCAATAAATCCAAGCCCAGAACCACAAGGCAATGGCAATGTCATTGACTTCTAAGAAACACACAAAGAAGAGTTAATCTCAGCATGTCTTTTTGTTTCTTTTGGTTTTGGTTTGTGTATCCCTGGCTGTCCTGGAATTCACTCTAAAGACTTGACTGGCCTCAAACTTGCAGAGATCCACTGCCTCTGCATCCCAGGTATGCACCACAAATACCTGGTTTAACATTTCTTTTTTTAATTTTCTTTTTTGGTTATTTTATTTATTTACACTTCAAATGTTATCCCCTTTCCCAGTTTCCCCTCCACAAACCCCCTGTCCCACCCCACTCTCTGTGCCTCTATGAGGGTGCTCCACCCCACTCTCTGTGCCTCTATGAGGGTGCTCCCTCACCCACCCACCCACTCCTGCCTCACTGCCCTAACATTCCCTTACACTGGGGCATCAAGGCTCCACAGGACCAAGGGCCTCTTCTCCCATTGATGCCAGACAAGGCTATCCTCTGCTACATATGCAGCAGGAGCCATGGGTCCCTCCATGTGTACACTGTGATTGGTGGTTTAATCCCTAGGAGGTCTGGGGGGTCTGGTTGGTTGATATTGTTGTTCTTCCTATGGGGTTGCAAACCCCTTCAGCTGCTTCAGTCCTTTCTCTAACTCCTCCATTGGAGTCCCCATACTCAGTCCAATGGTTGGCTGTGAGCATCTGCCTCTGTATTTGTCAGGCTCTGGCAGAGCCTCTCAGGAGACAGTTATATCAGGCTCCTGTCAGCAAGCGCTTCTTGGCATTAGCAATAGTGTCTGGGTTTGATGTCTCCAGATGGGATGGATCCCCAGGTGGGGCAGTCTGTGGATGGCCTTTCCTTCAGTCTCTGATCCATTCTTTGTCCCTGCATTTCCTTTAGACTGGAGGGATTCTGGGTTAATATATTTGAGATGAATGGGTGGCCCTATCCCTCAACCAGGGGCCATGCCTAACCTCTGGATATGGTCTCTACAGGTTCTCCCTCCACTTTTGGGGGGGGGGTATTTCAGCTAACATTTCTTAAACTCTTCCCAAAAAGCCAAGAGGAGAAGCTGCCAGCTCATTTTACAAGGTCAAGATCACTCCGATAGCAGACTCAGGCAAGACTACTACAAGAAAAGTAGAAGGGCTGATGAGCACGGAAGCAACCAAAGTTAAGAGCACATCAAAAATATTCACCATGATCAAGTAACATGCATCCCTTGGATGTGAATATGCGCAACTTCAACATGTTAGAATCAGTAAATGCTAGTCACATTAGCACAAAGAAGAATAAAAATCACATGATTGTCTCAATAACTACAGAAACCAGACTTTGACAAAATTCAATATTCATTCAGGGTAAATTTTCTCACCAAATTGGATGTAGAAGGAATGTATCTGAGCATCGTGAAGGCCACATATAAAAAGCCTACAGCTACAATCGTACTCGGTGAACAACGAGATGATTCTTTTCCAACTTTTATCATTGCTATTCAATGGAGTACTAGAATTCTTAGCTAGGGCAACTTGGAAAGAAAAAGAAATTTTAAAAACTAAACTGAACAAAAGAGTGGAATTGCCTGTTAATAAATGACATGATCTTATCTAGAGAACACTACAGTTTCCAACAAAACATGGTTGGACGACAGGAGGACTGGAGTCATTACAAGGTCCCCTTCAATTACTAGAGGTCAGGCCTCTATCCCCGCCTTCGCAAGAATAGAATCACCAAGGCCCTTCTATACTTAGAGAAGGGAGGAGATGTCAGGGGCAGCTCTGCTTATACACTGAAGGCCTAAAATCAGCCATAGGCCTAAAATCAGCAATAGTCCTGACATACATACATGCTAACACAAAGTCTTGGGTCTCTGTAGAAAAACACTGAAACAGATGGCTATAAGCCATTGTAAACAGGCGGCTTCTGTGGAAATTTACCAGACCTAGTAGTCATAGGTCTTATAAATAGGCAGCCTCGGTGGATAGTACCAACTTAGATAAGGACAAGTGAATCATAGGCAGAGTCATAGTGACCTGTCCCCTGAACCTACACCCAGCTGATACCCTGTTCTGAAAGGTATCTGTACTCCCTCTGAACACCTATGCTCCAGTGCCATTCCCTTCCCCACATCCTGGCTGTTTGTGTTTATAACCTCTGTGTAAATAAGTAAATTATGATGTGATTTAAATAACTAAATAAATTAAAAAATAAAATAAAACATGGTTGCAAATAAGAGATAATGTGAAACCTCCACGAGGTAGGTACACCATTACAGTTGCCCAAGGCCTGCTTCCCTCTCTCCCTAAAGCCAGATAGATTGCTAACCCAGAACCCAGATGTGGCCCCATGCCACTGACTATGTTGGCCACTTAGCTACTCCTACTTCCTCTGTGACTTACCTGCACCTGGACTCTATGCAGGATCTCTCGGTATTGCAGGATAGCTACTGCTGTCTCACGCCATTGTTGTATGGTAGCAATTGCTGTTTGCACATGACTTTCTTCCTGTGAAGACTATGGATCTTGATTTGGCTGAGGTGAGGAACTGCCAATGGTCATGCCCACCAGAAGCTACCAAAATTTTCATATCAAAGGAAATGTGATTGATACCACCACAGTTCAACAAAGTGGGAAGCCTGGAAAAGTTTGCATCTCTCTGTTCTGCACAGATTTTGATTGTGTTATGTATTGGAATGGGCTGAAAGGCAGCTGTAAGTCACATTTTTAAATGTAGGAGGGGTGCTCCACCTCTTAGCAGGAGATAAACTATCCTTAGAAGATTTAGACTTTCAGCCTGGGGACAAAGCTCAGTGTAGGGGTTCTTGTATAGCATATATGAGGTCCTAGCTTCAATCCCTAGTAAGGATGAGGGGAACAGAATTCAAAGTTTTAGAAAAGCTTTCTTTGTTTGTTGTTTTGAGGCAGGGTCTCTCTGTGTAGCCCTGGCTGTGTTGGAACCATGTAGACCAGCCTGGTCTCGAACTCACTGAGATCCTCCTACATCTGCCTCCCAAGTGCTGGGATTAAAGATGTGTGTCACCATGATGGCTAGAAAAGCATTTGTCTACTAAAAAATAAAGACAGAGAAAAATCATGAAGGTAAGAAATTTCACAGACTAGTGATGCACAATGATAGTCTTTTTATTATTCTTATTACATTTTAATTTAGTTGTGCATGTCTGTGTGTGTACAGATAAGCATGAGTGCACATGTGGGAAAAAAAAAACAACTTAGAATGGGTCATAGATATAAACAGGAGACAGAAAGTTACCAATTTTTTAGTAGAAAACATGGAAGAGCTGGGCCCGATAGTGCAGGCCTATAATCTCATCCATTCTGGAGGCTGAGTCAGGAGAATCACAAGTTGAAAGCTCGCCTAGGCTGCAGAATGAGTTCCAGGATAGCCTGGTCAACTTAAAGAAGTTTCATTTTAAGATGAAAACAAACACCAGGCAGTGGTGGCACACGCCTTTAATCCCAGCACTTGGGAGGCAGAGGCAGGCGGATTTCTGAGTTCCAGACCAACCTGGTCTACAGAGTGAGTTCCAGGACAGCCAGGGCTACACAGAGAAACCCTGTCTCAAAAACAAACAAAAAAGATGAAAACAAACAGAGCCAGGAGAGACTACTTTAGTAGTAGAGCACCTAAAAGTCGTTCCTGCATGCGGGCGTGTTCGCGCACGTGTGCGCACACACACAATAAATAAGTAAATAAATAAATAATAAAAAATAATGTTAGATCCTAAAACAGAAATAACTCACTGTGTTTAAAGTGGATAACACAGAAATGCATGCACACGTGCAAATAAATATTATTTTTCAAAAAGTACTGTAAAAGGAATGTCGAAAGGCAAAACTGTCTGACAAGTTCCACTTCAGTGATGTGAAAAGCTTTTATACTATGAAATAAATATCTTGTTAATAGGAAAGTACTGACTGGAAGGAAACCTTGTAAAACCATCTGTAGACAAACTACTTGTATGTAAAGTGTCTTTGAATACCCAGAAATCCATAAAAAGAAAATATACAAACCAATTGAAAGTGAGCAAAAGAGTGGGCAAACTGGTGAATCCCTCCAGTTTTGTGCTTGGGAGATGGAGACAGGAAGATAAGAAGTTTGGAGTCATCCTTGGATACATTATCCAGAGCAGTCTGAGCTTCCTGAGACCCTGTCTCAACAGCAACGAAGAAAGAGGAAAATGGACAAAAGATTTAAACAAGACACTTCATTTGAGAAAATACACAGAGGCCAAGTATGGTGGTAGGTGCCTGTAATGATGCCTACCCAAAGAGGTTGAGGTAGAAGGATTACCTAGACTACAGGCCAAGTTCTATACCAGCCTGAGTAACTTAACAGAAACTGCCTTGAAAATAAAAATAAACAGATAAGTAGCTCAGTGATAGGATGCTCGCCTAGCATTTCCAAGACCCTAGATTCAATTCCACTAGCACAAAAAAAGAAGATACACAGGAGGCAAATAAATGAGCAGATAGAAAGCTAGTGAACACCATAGCCTACTAGGATGAGTGACCACAGCACATCCATTTCCATAGCTTAGCCACCCTCAGTGTGTGAACTGAATCACAAGAATGCAGATATAAGACTCTTTCTTGATAATCCCCTCCAAAATGCCTCTCACTGGAACACAAAAGATCTTGGAACCATGTGCTAGTGCCAATGGGAATGTCATACAACACATACACACACACATGCGCTCGCGCACTGTTTTCTCACTATCTTGCTCTCCCTCTTGAGAGAGTCGCCTGTAGCCCAGGCTGACCTCAACTTCATGATGTGTCCAAAGATGTCCTTAAACTCCTGATCCTCCTGCTTCTACCTCCATTTGCTAAGATCACTGGTGTGAACCAGAACACCAGCTCTACTACTTTAAATCCCAAATTCGTGGTCAGAAGATAGTGGCAGCATACAGGCATGGTCTGCTATACAAGACTGGAGACTGGACAAAGCTAAAGAATAGCTATCAGCCCTGGTTATTTCTAGCTTAAACAGCAATGAAAAATAGGGACATTCACAAAGCAGCAGAGGACATTTAGAGTCTAAATTGGAGGAATTGGCACGATCTGGGGAGCTTGCCACGCCTTGTGAGAAGGAACATCAACTGTAGGTTACTGTGGGAGTCAGAGAGGCATAGAAAATCTGCACCACATGGACATTTCAAAGAGCTGGAGAAAGGCCGTGCCCAGGCCTCAGCAGCAATGGCTGAAAGAAACACACACACACACACACACTAACCAAAAAAAAAAAAAAAAAAAAAAAAAAAACCAAAAAACAAAAAACGCTTTCCTCTTCATACCGGGTGCTCAACACTGGACTGCGTTGCCCCAAAACACCATCCCAAATTCACCCTGCTTGGTCTCTTTTTGTTTGTTTGTTTTACTTTTTTGGAGAAAAGGGTTTTACTGTGTGGCTCTGATTGTATTTGAACTCTCTCTGTAGAGCAGGCTGGCCACAAATTCAAAGACATCTGCCTGCCTCCACCTCCCAAGTGCTGCCGTTAAAGTGAGCCAAGGAGCCTAAGCTGTGTTGATGTCTTGACAACATAAGGACCTCTGTGGGGTGCACTCTGGAGGTACCCAGAGCAAGTACCCTAAGACTATGTGCTGATTTAAAGTGGAACCCATTACTGAGGATGTAGCTCAGTGGTAGAGCACTTGTCTATCATGAACAAGTCCTGGATTCCATCCTAGGAGAAATAAATAAGCAAATAAATAAATTCCCACTGATCTAAGACATAACATGTTTGCATTTTGTAGTCTGCCATGTCTATTTGCTAAAAGTGTCACACTTCGCTCATTCTGAAAATTTTAAAATCCTTTGAAGGACAAAATAAAACCCAGTGAAGCAGTTGCTAATATACATTTTATTCTCACTATCAGACAACTTGGAGACTGCAGGCAGACCTCTACCCTCAGAATGTATGGGTTTATCCGCTTAACAAAGCAAGGAAAACCAACCTTTTATAAGGAACTTTCTGAACTGCCAGAGTGAGGATAATCAGCCACCAGGTCAAAGTACTTTTTCCTTTTGCCAAGCAGTCCTACCTTTTGACCCCAGTTGAAGGCCTACTCTGAGAAATTCATAGTTCTGCAGCTTCCTAGAACAAGATCTCAGACTTCAGGAGGACCCGGATCCAAGGACCCAGACAGCAGCCTGAGCCAGAGCAGGAGATAGACAATGGCTGAGGGGAAAAGAGAAGGCCCCAGATCAGCTGTGCCTACTCCCTCAGTGTAGAGGCAGAGGTGAAGTGAGCTTGTGAGAAGTGTATCAAGTCTTGAAAGTAACCAGAGGGCTTATATGGGTTGTGTCTCTTCAGGAAGTCTTTCCATCCTGGGTATACCCTATTCCCTGCTGTTCACTAGCTTATGGCCTTTGACTGTGCTCTTCTTAGCCTGGATTGCCTATGATTGGAGCACTCACAGTCAAGGTAAGAGATGGGAGCCAAACCATAGCTCCATCTGTGCTAAGGGTGGGAAGACAGAAGAGGGAGATGGATAAAGAGATGAGGGGAAGCTTTAAGACTGAGATTTGTGAGCAGATACCTCCAGCCTCAACTTGTCTCCCTCTCACCTTGCTGGTTTTCTGTTTGGAAGTTGGACTTGGGACATCTAAAATGGAAGAAGGAGGATGCTTCTGTAGTTTGAGGAGCATCAGCCAACTTCTTTACCTCTGGGAGGAGTAGAGGGACTGGTGGTAACCCACTTGCCCTTCTCCTTTTTTCTCTGTACACAGATGGTAGGCGTTCAGCTTGGGTACGAAATTGGACCCTCTGGAAATATTTCCAAAGCTACTTCCCAGTAAAGGTAACTACCTTTCCTTTGGATGCCCATCTTTCTTCTGGGTGCCCTTGCTCCTTAGTGCTTGACTGCCCACTTTCTACTGAGATCCATGTTTCAAGGGCTCTAATGGCCAGCAGTGGAGGCGAAGGCCTAGCAGTGTAATGTAGAACAGAAACCCAAAATAGATGTGCAAATGGGGAGACAGATGAACAATACCTTTTCCACAGTGGCAAATCCAGTCCAGCATCTCTTAACCACCATGATCCCTGGAAATCTCCATGACAATAACATCATAATGAGCAAGGACATGAAGACTATCAGCTGGGCTCTGAGTTTTTACATCCTTTCTTCCTTCTGCCTGATCAGTCTTCTTCAATCTTCCTCTAACAGCTGGTGAAGACCCATGACCTTTCTCCCAAACACAACTACATCATTCTCAGCCACCCCCATGGCATTCTCAGTTATGGTGCCTTCATCAACTTTGCTACTGAGGCCACTGGCTTTTCCAGGGTTTTCCCTTCTATCACTCCCTCTTTAGCAACCTTGGAAGGAATCTTCTGGATCCCATTTGTTCGAGACTATGTGATGTCCATGGGTGAGTACAATAAATCATCCTGTTCTGAAATTCAACTCAAGATGCCCACCCCATTAATCCCTGGCAGTCTGTAATAGAAGACTTGATTTATTTTTTTAAAAGACTTCATTCAGTATCAGGAGTATGTGCCCAAGTTTCAGATTCTGTAAAGGTGTGAGAAGCAGTTCAGTTGGGCAGCAAGAGATGTTACAGACATTCATGAGTTTCCAGGATCCCTTACAAAGGGACAAAGACTAAGACTAGAAGACTAAGTGTAGAAATGGAAAGCAGAGAGTAAAAGCCACACATTAAACATGAATGCAGAGGAAATCATTCCAGAGTCTTCTCTGGGATGCCAATTGGCTTCTTTCAGCTCGTTCTCTCTTTCTCTCTCTCTCTCTCTCTCTCTCTCTCTCTCTCTCTCTCTCTCTCTCTCTCTCTCTCTCTCTGTGTGTGTGTGTGTGTGTGTGTGTGTGTGTGTGTCCTCTTGTTTCAAGGTACCTTAAAGATATGGTAAAGTCTCTCATACAGGTTAGTACATACAATCTTGGTTTATGTCCTGTATCTCTGGGGAACCCCTTCATCCTTGGTTAATATGCCAAATGATAAAGGAGAGTCATCCATCAGAATTCAGAAAAATTTCCTAGTGCCAGGCTCCAAACCAGGGCATTGTGACAGATTTCCTTCTCTCTGGATGAATATTCATCTTTCTGAACATCAGAAAACAACTGAAGAAAAACTAAAAGGTAAGATTAATTTATCTTGAGAGAAATCTCAGAGGACGTTTCAGCTCCCCTCTTAAGTTGGTATGACCATGTAGCAAGGGTTTCTTTTGATGGCTACACCTTGGATGCAAATTCTATCACCTCAGTAGAGAATAGAAGATAATGTTCAGGCAAAAAAAAAAAGGGGGGGGGATTCCAAAGAGATAAATGTCTGTGGCCTTGGTTGAATCACAGAATGCAATACACATTCCGTTGTTCATCTACATTTCAGTTTGACTTAGTCTGCCTGCTCACCCAAAATCCTAGTCAATGGATCCTTTTGGCAGCCTGATCTTAGGGAGGAAGCACACTAGCAGTGGCTAGCATGATCAGTCCCAAAGGAGATACCTCTGAAGGGTTTCCAGAGTGCTTAGCCTGGACAAAAAGAAAGATAGCTCTACAGTCTGGGGATAGAAATGGAAAGGATCAACTAAAAGCCTGTTAAAGGACTTAAAGGACAGGAGACTATGAATGGAAGTAGATAGAAAATCAGTATAGTCCTGACTGTAGAGCCCTGGAATCCTACCAAGGCGGGCAAGCAACTGCCATGAAGGATACCTTTTCAGGTTAGGGTTAACCCAAGACACAAAACCAAAGGCAGAAAATAGTAACTGCCTCCACCACAAAGAGCCTGAAGGAATTCTTCTACACTCAGGCCAACTTCATCTTATCACCATGTGACGCTTTGGATTCACAGGTATTTGTCCAGTGAGTGAGTTGGCCTTGAAGCACAAGCTGACCCAGAAAGGCTCCGGCAATGCTGTGATCATTGTGCCAGGTGGAGCTTCTGAATCCCTCTTGTGCCGCCCAGGAGTTTCCACGGTCTACCTCAAAAAACGCAAAGGTTTTGTGAAGCTAGCACTGAAGACAGGGTAAGTCCCTACATTCAGGGACTCTCTTGTCAGGGTGCCCTGTGTCCTCTGTAGCTCTCTAGCCACAATGGTACCCTCTCTGGGAAACCTACTAGATACCCCATCTTTACTCTGGTTGCTCCCTTTTATCCTTCACACTATGCCTTGGAGGAGAGTATTTGGACTTCTAGACATTTTGGTGGGTACTTTGAGATATTGAAGCTAAGGAAAGAAGAGCAGAAGAAGGTCCATTAGTCTGGAACTCTTGGCAAGAGTGTTTTGTATTTATTCACTCACTGGGAGTCCCTGAGAACCCCTTAAGGGTGATGAAGGCACTGGCTGGGTGTTCATGGAATAGGTGCTCAGAGGATGCCCCTAGAAAGCGTTTTTAGCAGCTGTCAATTACCTGCTGTATGTCAGGATTAGCATAGGACAGAGAAATACAGGAATAAATGATACCTGGTGCTTGCAAACTCACAATCTAAGATAGGTGACAAATCCATATACATATCATAACAAAACATATGTAGAATCCGGCTACTCACCACCTCAACTACCATCCTCATGGTCTAAATATCCAGCATCTCTCTACTGGATCATTACAATACTTGGAACTTTACTTCTGTCCTTGCTTCCCTCACCTCCAAGATTCTATTCCCAGTTGTAGCTAGAATGATCCTGGTACCCATGAGTCAAGTTGTATCATGTCTCAAACTGTTCCAATGACTCCCATGCCACACGGAGCAAAAAATCTTGAGGAACCTGGTCTTCGCCATCTCCCTGACTTCCCTCCACACTGAGCTCCCCAGCCTTCTCACTCACTGCTAGTAAACACCATGAGTGTGGAAAGTTTTTCATCCTTTGTATTCGCTGATACTTCTACATGGCCCACATCAGTGCTGGGACATTAAAAAAATCTCAATGCAAATTTGTTGGGTAAATGAAGTATGATAAAGGAGAAATATGCAAAATGCTTGGGAGCATCAATGTATGGAAAGACTGGTTTCATCAGAGAGTGACATCTGAACTGTGCTAAAGTTAAAATATGAGTAGGAGTTGCCAATCAGACCAAAATGGGAAAAAGAGCAAGGCATTGTGGCACATGCCTGTAATCCCCACCCCCCCCCACACACACACACACACTCTAGAGTCTGAAGAAGGAAGACTACAAGTTCAAAACCAGCCTGGACAAGTTGGCAAGATCCTGTCTCCAGCTAAAAATGTTTAAAGGTCTGGGTATCGTCTTAGTGATAAAGAGCTTATCTGGCATGTGCAAGGCTCTGGGTCGAATACCCAGCACCTCAAAAAAAAAAAAAAAAAAAAAAAAAGACAGGAAACAAACAAATGCAAGTGAAAACTCAGGCATTCAATGAAGGATATGATATATGCAGCACCAGACCAGACCCTAGGGATTCAAAGAGAACTGTCAGGATTTTCACTCTTGATTGGCCAGACAGGTAAGAAGATGACTATAAGGCAGGGCATGGAGTTGGGAAATTAGGACTGGGGAAGAAGTAGCTGAGGGATAACAAACTTACAGTGGGGAATCTGGGTGATCAAAGATTTCTTTAAGGAGATATGGTTAGAACAGAATACTGAAAGGCAAAATGGAAGAACCTTAGCCACATAAAAGACACATAAAGCCACATAAAGAGTGAAGAGTCAGAGGGAACAGAACATACAGGCAGAGACGAGAGAGGACTTGACATACTTAGTATGGTTAAATAGTGGGGAAGCTGGCCACACGGGGAGGGCTAGGACACTGAGCTCATGCTAAGCAGTGAGGGCTACAGCGAGGAGCTCTGGAAACACTTTAGAGAAAGATGTGGCAAGTTTGGGTAGATCACATTGGATGCTGAATGAAGGTGCTAGGTCTCCCAGGCTAGCTTCCTTCTTTCTATCATGGGTAGCAGCCACATTGACGTTCCATTGGAGAAATGAAACGTGAGGCAGGGAATGTCCGGGTGCTTGAAATCTTGTTGTATTGTTGGGAGGTTGGGGACATTTCCCACTACAGAGAGAGTGCTCCTGGGGGAGATTTTGCCTTAATGAAGAGCTTATATTTCTGTCTTTGTCTTTGCAGAGCATATCTTGTCCCTTCTTACTCCTTTGGTGAGAATGAGGCTTACAACCAAGAGACCTTTCCTGAAGGCACATGGCTAAGGTTCTTCCAAAAAAACTTCCAGAAAATTGGCAAAAGAATCCTAGGCATAAATTTCTGTACTTTTCATGGCAGGGGCCTCACTAGGGGATCCTGGGGCATTTTGCCTTTCAACCATCCCATTACCACTGTTGGTGAGCTTTCTACTTTTTTTTTCTAGGCCACTCAAGTTCTTGGTTTCCCATCCCAAGTCATCAATCCCCAGGCAATCTGGCTCACAACCAGGGTGCACTAAGGGAATTGTGACAGGTGTGGCTTAAAGCAGGATGGGAAGGACAACCAAACAGATAACACTTGAAGCCATTCACGGGTGGGACAGAGCTCACCAGATGTCATAGGAGCATCATTATTTAAATACATTCATTCAGCTCTTCCCTATGCTTGCTTTTATTCTCTGGGCATTGGTAAGACTTAAGCAAGCATAGAATGAGAACTAGGACATAGCTGGAGTGAAAGGAAAAGAATGAAGGGAGGGGAACAACTCTGAATACTGTTAAAATGCACCCTTCTACTAAGGTGTGGGTAGAGTTGTTGGGATAGGGACTCTGACACTTGTCTCTGCTCCTTCTTCATAGTTGGAGAACCCTTGCCAGTCCCCAAGATCCTTGATCCCGACAAGGAAACCGTGGCAAAATACTTTGAACTTTACATCAGTGCCCTACAAAAGCTGTTTGACCAACACAAAGCTGAATATGGCTTCTCCAAAACCAGGAGTTGACAATTATATGAATTGAAATCTCTGTAACTGAAGTTCAAATATACAAGGGCTCCAGGTGAAGCCACATGGAAGGAAGAATTTGGGGAGAAGCGGATTTTAAAGATGTAAAGAGATACCAACCAAGCTGGGAATACTTACTGAATTGGCAATCCAGCAACTGAATCCCCACCCAAGTAACCAAGACAAATTTGAGTAAAAGTGAGGGGGTAGCTCTGTCACATGTTGTTGTTTTATGACAATAAACCAATCATTCTCATCAAATTCCAAATGAAATAATGAGAAGGCAAAGTATTCTGTGCCCCTTGCCCACAAACCTTAGTGACATCGTTAGTATATAGGTTTAAGCTTAGCAGCTTTATTTAGAACAGGGCTGGTTTGAATACTCAAAGCCAGGCCCTTCCTTTATGATTTAAGGACTGGGTAAATTTGGGGTCCTGAACTGTGGCTTCCTAATTTAAACAGGCAAAACTCCATCAGTTATGCTAGCATTTCAGATGACAGTGCTGTCACATTGTTTCATCCACAAATATAAAACTCTGGAATAAACCTCTATGCAACTCCTTCCTAGTTACCCCGTGGTTCTGCTAATGTGCACGCAACCTATTTCTTTCCTTCAGCCTTCCTTTATGCCTCTCCATATAAAGGGTGAAGGGATAGAAACACAGCTGCTTTACAGTGGAGCAGAAATCCAGCAACTGACCCAAATATCCACAGACCAGCTGCTTCTTCTGATCCCACAAATACACCTTGGGCCAGAATGGAGGCAGTGAAAGGAATGTTCAACAGCGATATGCCAAATTGATATCAATTCATACTATGTGCCACTCAACATATCATTATATTCACAACCTTTGACCTAGTGTTAACACCAGCCCCGTGATACTGTACTCATTGTCACCCCTATTTACCAGTAGCTAGAGTCCTTAGATGTTAAGTAACTTGTCCAAAGCCATAAAATTTTGTATACGAGCATTCAAACCCATGTCTCATTAATTCCACACCAAAGTTCTCTCTAACAACACATTACAATGGAGTAATTAAAAGACAACTGTAAATTGGTGATATGCTTTGTAATATGAACACTGTGAGGCAGGAAGATCATGAGTTTAAGGCAAGTATGTGATTTAATGGACTTTGATTCAAAGCAAAAGCAATAAAAATATAGGCAAATATGTGAATGGACATTTCCCCTCCCCCCAGAATATACAAATGAGAAAGTGTTCAACATCATTAATTATTGAGAAATGCAAACCAATATCACCATGAACGCATGTCATATCTAGAATGATAAAAAAAAAAACCAACATATCAACTAATTTTAGAGATGTAGGGATATCGGAATTCTTGAGTATTGCTTATAGAAATAGAAATGGTGAAACTACTTTGGGAAAATACTGACAGTCTTCAAAAAGTTAAGCATAAAGTTATCATATATGCTGAGTGGTTTTACTTCAACTTGACACAAACTAGAGTCATTTTTGAGGAGATAACTTCAATTGAGAAAATGTCCCCACCAAACTGACCTATGGGCAAGTCTGTGCTGCACTTTCTTGGTTGATGGTTGAAGTGGGAGGAGCCAGCTAACTCTGAGTATTGCCACCCCTGGGCTGGTGGTCCTGGGTGCTATAAGAAAGCAGGCTGAGAGGAATGCTAGGGGGGTGAGGCAGGAGTGGGTAGGTGGGTTGGGGAGCACCCTCATAGAAGTAGGATAAGGGGGAATGGGATGGGGGTTGCAGAGGGGAAACCAGAAAAGGGATAACATTTGAAATGTAAATAAATAAAATATCTGATTAAAAAATAAAAATGAAAGAAAAAAAAAAAGAAAAAAAAGAAAGCAGCTGACAAGCCATGCTGAAATCAGTTTAAAATGATGAAGTTTTAAAGTCGTTAAAGCCTTTATGTAGCTTCTTTTATTCTCCATTAAAAAAAATATTTACCTTTATTGAGAAGGACTTCGTTATATAGTCTAGAATAGTCCTGAACCTATGATCTTCCTGACTTAGCCTCCCATAAAACAGTGAATCTTGTGTTATATGAATTCTGTCTCAAAGGAAGGGGACTGTTTAAGAAAAGTTTTACTTGGGAATGATCTCAGTAGAAGAGTGCTTGACTAGTTTTTAAGGTGATGGGTTCAATCCCAGTTAGTGGCAAGAAAAGAGTGCTATGAGAAAAATAATCACTATATTAACCCTGCCAATCCATGAGCATGGGTGATCTTTCCATCTTCTGAGATCTTCTTCAATTTCTTTCTTCAGGGACTTGAAGTTCTTGTCATATAGCATATTGGGAGGGATCCATGGCTCCAGCTGTATATGTAGGGGAGGATGGCCTTGTCTGGCATTGGTGGGAGAGGAAGCCCTTGGTCCCCTGAAGGCTGGATGCCCCTGTGTGGGGGAATTCGAGGGTGGGGAGGTGGGAGTGGGTGGGTGAGTGGGGGCACATCCTCATAGAAGCAGGAGGAGGGGGGATGGGATAGGGGGTTCCTGGATTGGGGGGTAGAATGGGGAAAGCGAATAACATCTGAAATGTAAATAAAATATCCAATTAAAAAAAGAAAAATAATTACAGTGCAAGTGTAATGCTTTTTTATTGTTAAAAAGAATTGTCAATTCACCAGAATTCACAGAAGTAGAATCTCTTGGGCATCTGACTAGATTCCTCCGATGACTATATCTTGTAGAAATGTAGTGCAGTATCGAAGCAGGAAATTGGCATGGTTCAATACGCATTAACTATAGGCCTCATTCAGTTTTCACATATATCCATGCGCATCTCTTGTATCTAAGATCTATGTTACCATGTAGCAAAGTAGTCTTCCTTTAACTGAGCAGTCCAATGTTTCATGGCCTGGTTGCACCACGTCATTTAAACCATTCATTCACTGAAGACATTGGATTATCCCCTCCCCACCCCATGTGTAGTTGTGTGTGTGTGTGTTTCCCCCCTCCCAGAGTTTTCAACCCCAATCTCCCCTTCGCCTCTGAGGGGTGCCCTGCCCCAAGCATCCCTTTTCCAACTTTTTAGACACTGAGTTTTTCTATGCAGCCCCAACTGGCCTGGAGCTCACTGTATATGCCCAAGTTGACTTTGAAATTTGCCAATCTTCTTTATCTCCAGCCCCCTGCTGCTCCCTACATGCTGGGTATACACATCCAATTTCTTTTCAATATTTTAACAGGTCCTTTTACAAAAGATAAATTTTTGAAGTCCACTTAATGGTTTTCTTTTCTATTGTGTGATTTTCCTATTGAAGCTACTGTTTAATTGATACCAACTGGGTAATTTTAATTTTTGAGACAAGGTCTCACTTTGTAGCTGCCGGCTGGCCTGGAACCTGTTATGTAGATCAGGCTGGCTCCAAAATTAAAGAGATCCACCTGTTGGGATTACAGGCATAGGCCACCATGCCTAGCTTTGATGACTATTAAAACAGCTAATCTATGAGTTCTGGAGGCCAGAAGCCTGAAAATGGGTGTTACTGGGATAAAATTAACATACTGCTTTATTCTTTCTGGGTGCTCTAGAGGAGGATCTATTTATTCCCCTACCTTTCCTGTTTCTAATGGCTGTCAACATTCCTTAGCTCCTGGCTTCTTCTAACAGAGACGTTCTTCCACCTGTCTCAGTCATCAGATCTCCTCTAACTCTGATTTTTCCATCTTTGTGTTCTATGAATCCACGTGATAATCTGTATTATCTATGTGATCTCCACACAGAAGATCCATCTACAGATCTTTAAGTGAATCATTTCTACAAAACACACACACACACACATCATGTATGCCATGAAGAGGTCTTTGGATCACCTGAACACCTGGAGCTGGAATACAGGCTACTGTGAACCACCCAACATGCATACTGGGAAATGAACTTGGGTCCTTTGAAACAGCAATACATGCTTTTAACCACTAAGACATCTCTCCAGCCCTGAATATTTTCTTAATGCAAAAATAATGATAAACTAATTATATCATAATTATTTAAAATAATAAAAATAATTAAATGTGGGTGGAGAGATACCTTGGAAACTTGCTGCTTCTACAGAACACCTAGGTTCAGTTCTGAGAACCTACATGGCAGCTTGCAACTGTCTGCAACTTCAATTCCAGGATCCCTGATGCCCTCTTCTGGCTTCTCCAGGGTCTGCATGCATGTGGTGTCCATACATTCATGCATGCAAAACACTCATACATATACAAATAAGCATAAATAAAAGAAACGAGAATAATTACAATATTAGAATTGCTAGAATTAGGACATACTTCTATAACATCCAAAAAGGTATCTAGAAAGGTCTATGCAGAGACAGCAATGAGAGAAAAGAAAGGAAATAAGCATGCTAGGAAATACTGTTTTCTGAACACAACATGACCATTATATTCATGAAATCACAACAGCTATGTTTACCAACACCAGGCCTGCTCAAGACCTGATCTCTGCATATGTGCAGAAAAACGTGCACACCCAAACATGTACTTACACATAGAGAGAGGGGAGGAGAGAGGGAGAGAAAAGGAGAAACAAAAAAATCTGTTTAAACAGTTATTTACACTTTTTTCTAATTGTGGCCAAAGCACTTCCGTGTGTTGTGTGTGTGTGTGTGTGTGTAATACAAAATAAGAAGGCAATAGAACTAAGGGATTGATAGACAATCCCTTTTTTATTATTTTTTAATTTATACCCCAAATGTTGCCCCCTCCCAGTCCCCCCTTACAGAGTCCTTCCCCTATCTCCCCCCCCTTTGCCTCTGAGAGGGTGTCCCCTGGGTATCCCCCCACCCTGGGTATCAAGTCTCTACAGAGTTAAGCACATCCTCTCCCACCGAGGCCAAACAAGGCAGTCCTCTGCTACTTATGTGTCAGGGCCTCCGACCAGCCCATGTATGCTCTTTCTTTTTAATTTTTTTATTGGATATTTTATTTACAGTTCAGATCCCCTTTCCCTATTTCCCCACCCCCCAGGAAGCCCCATCCCATCCCCCTCCTCCTGCTTCTATGAGGATATGCCCCCACCCACCCTCTCACTCCCACCTCTCCACCCATGATTCCCCCCCACACACACACACACACTGGGGCATCCAGCCTTCATGGGACCAAGGACTTCCTCACTCACCTATGCCCAACAAGGCCATCCTCCCTACATATACAGCTGGGGCCATGGGTCCCTCCCTATGTGCTCTCAGGCTGGTGGTTTAGATCCTGGGAGCTGTGGTTGGTTGGTACTGTTGCTCTCCCCATGGGGCCACAAATCCTTTCAGCTTCTTCAGTCTTCTCTCTCACTCCTCCATTGGGAACCCCTTGATCAGTTCAATGGTTATCTGTGAGCATCTGCCTCTGTATATGTCAGACTCTTGCAGACCTTTAAGGAGACAGTTATGTTAGGCTCTTATCAGCATGTACTTCCTGACATCCACATCAACATCTACCTTTGGTGACTGCACATGGAATGGATACCCAGGTGGAATGGTCTGCAGATGGCCCCTCCTTCAGTTTCTATCCCACACTTTGTCTCCATATTTGCTCCCATGAGTATTTTGTTACTCCTTCTAAGAAGGGCCAAAGCGCCTACACTTTGGTCTTCCTTCTTCATGAGCTTCATGTGGTCTGTGAGTTGCATCTTGGATATTGTGAGCTTTTGGGCTAATATCCACTTATCAATGAGTGCATACCATCCATGTGTGTGCTGGTTCAACTGGAGGTCAGCATGCAGAAGAATGCAAATCGATCCATTCTTATCTCCTTGTACAAAGCTCAAGTCCAAGTGGATAAAGGACCTTCACATAAAACCAGATACACTGAAACTAATAGAAGAGAAGGTGGGGAAGACCCTCGAACACCTAGGAACAGGGGAAAAATTCCTGAACAGAACACCAATGGCTTGTGCTCTAAGATCAAGAATTGACAAATGGGACTTCATAAAATTGCAAGGTTTCTGTAAGGCAAAGGACACTGTCAATAGGACAAAACAGCAACCAACAGATTGGGAAAAGATCTTTACCAATCCCACATCTGATAGAGGACTAATATTCAATATATACAAAGAACTCAAGAAATTAGTCTCTAGACAACCAAATAACACTATTAAAAATGGGATACAGTGCTAAACAAAGAATTTTCAACTGAGGAAATGCGAATGGCAGAGAAACACCTAAAGAAATGTTCAGCATCCTTGGTCATCAGGGAAATGCAAATCAAAACAACCCTGAGATTCCACTTCACACCAGTCAGAATGGCTAAGATCAAAAACTCAGGTGATAGCAGATGCTGGTGAGGATGTGGAGAAAGAAGAACACTCCTCCATTGTTGGTGGGATTGCAAGATGGTACAACTACTCTGGAAATCAGTCTGGCTGTTCCTCAGAAAATTGGACATATCACTACCTGAGGACCCAGCTATACCACTCCTGGGTATATATCCAGAAGATGCTCCAACATATAACAAGGACATATGCTCCACTATGTTCATAGCAGCTTTATTTATAATAGCCAGAAACTGGAAAGAACCCAGATGTCCTTCAACAGAGGAATGGATACAGAAAATGTGGTACATCTACACAATAGAGTACTACTCAGCTATTAAAAACAATGAGTTCATGAAATTCGCAGGCAAATGGATGGAACTAGAAAATATCATCGTGAGTGAGGTAACTCAATCACAAAAGAACACACATGGTATGCACTGCATGTATGCTCTTTAGTTGGTGGCTTAATCTCTGAAAGCTCCCAGGGGTCCACGTTAGTTGACACCATTGGTCTTCCTATACAGTTTATAGGCAATCCCTTTTTAGCACAAGTAAAATCCTCATAGTAATGTTCAATGACCTGTTTATATTGATAGCATCAACTGTGAACAAGCTGAGGTCCAGATGAACTAGAGGAAGAAGGAGACTGGTTTAAGGCTAGAGAAAGCAGGTGTCAACTGACAGAGGTCTGGGCAAGTGTTTGGGATGTTATTCTAAGTTATTTCTTAAGGATTTATCTCTTATTTAAATTATGTGTAAGTGTATGTGGTTATGTGTATGTGTGCATTGGGGGTCAGTGCCTGATGAGGCCAGAGATATCAGATCCCCTAGAACTAGAGTTGGAGGAAGTTGTGATCTTAGTGGGGTACTGGAAATAATTCTCGGGTCTACTAAAAAAAACCAGTATATGCTGTGAACAACAGACCCATCTCTCCAGATGCTATTCTAAGTTACTAAATGGAAAGTCATCAAAAGTCTAAAATGAGAGAGGTCATGAAATCTGATCCCCTTTACAATAGTCTTCAGTTATTTTGGTCACTTTCCCTTCAAACTGAACAACTTTTCAGTTTTCCAATACATGGGAAATGTCAAATCAATTTAAAAATATCAACAAAAGTTATGAAAACCTGAACTTCACTCCTTTGATTTTTGGACTCAACAAGCAGACAATAAGCCAAGCAACTGTTTTGGCAAAAAAACAACATTGTTTATCTTATGAGCACATAAAAATAAGCTATCAAAGGAAATTATTTTATCTAGTGTGACAGCTATAGGCAAAATTGTTGGGTGGAACATCAAAACTGAGGAAGAGTATCCACAGGCCCCGGCAGAGATTCCTGACAGTTTGTCAGTGTTAATAGAAATCAACCAGAGAGGAACTCTGCCTCCTGGGTTCTGGGATTACAGGTGTGCACCACTATCGCCTGGCTAGACTTCTGTCTTTTTGAGATATATACTTTATTACTCTGACATTCTTTAATGTCCTTTGAAAAAGCAAATTGTCACTTTTCATGTTTGTTTCTGAAAAATAGAAGTGTAACATTTAAAATATCTGCAATGCACTTGGAAGGTGCTGGCGGTAATAAAGAAGGCCCCTGACAACGCTTATCAGGAAATTGGGACATCTTTGTTCCAAATTTCAATGACACAACACTATTACCCAAGTGTACAGCACAATTATTGGCTAAGGTCCTTTACAATGTGTAGAGCTCAAAATAATTGAATGGAGTCTCTGTCCAGGTATCTCTCATCAGGAATCCCTAGGGTGCCAATGGCCCATATTCAGTTCTGTCCTATGACTGCAGGACATGAAAGTATCAATCTGCACAACAGAGGATAGGGGGAAATAGATTGGGGGAGCAAAACTCCTTGTTAGAAGAGACCTTCAAACTTACTAACAGTCCCCAGACCAAGACTGTCATAGAAAAACTGTCCAGAGCATAAATCACACCACAATCTTAAGACATGCTATCTAAGGAAGAACAACAAAAATGTAGCACTTAGGATGTGACACCCCCCCACCCCTGCCTAGCCTGGTACAGTTTTTCTCAACAACCAGCTTTCTTGTTTACCATAGTAACAAGAAGAAAATAGATCACAGGGATGACTGAGGACAGGAATTGGATGAGTCAGGACACAGCAGTTAGGCTGAGAGCTGGAGGAGAGCTCCACCCTCTTTACAAACCTGGCAGCCTGGAGGTCAGCCAGGCAAGAGTCTCAAAGCATCTGTACAAACAAATCCTCCCTGAAGACAAGCAGTGTCTAGTAGATGCCTTATCTTCATCCCCAAGATCACCCATACCATATGACATATAGAGGTCAGGCCAGCACACTGTGTTCCTAGAGGATTAGTACATTAGCAGATGTGTCATCCTGGGGTGGTGTTCCGTGTCTTCAAGCTGTCATGCACTCCTCGAATAGACAATTATAGCATTCCTACTATGTGGCAGGCACTGGTTAGGATGCTAGAATGGCAACTGAAATAAAATATGGCCAGCCCTCCCAGAGCTGGTATTCTAACTAGACGGGCAAACAAGAAAGTAACACCATCAGCTTCAGTAACTACAATGAAGAAAATTTAATTAGCAATTAATAAGTAGCAGGGAATCTTAGTTCATCTATAAGCAGTAAGAGAGTATTCCAGCAATGTATTGCTTGAACAGAGTTCTGAAGGAGAAGACCCAGTTATATTTACTCCAGGGAGAGAATAGTTCAGGGACAGGGATCAAAACACTCAGAAAGAGAGTCTCTACATGAAACTGTCAGGAAACAGAAAGATGCTAACTGGAACATGCTAAATAGGGGAAGAGTGGAACAGAAGGGCCAGAGGTCAGTGAGGCTTCATTAAGCCTCCTAGATTCAGGGCTGACTTTGAATATGTTTTCTTATATAAATAATGAATGGAAGATTTAAAATCTTTAGCATATAGGGAGAATAGGAAGCTTTTTTAAAAAACAAAGTAGAGAGAATAAGACAGTAAATGTCCTTAATCTTGTCACCTGATTTCAACAGTGAGCCAAATTTTACTGTTATCACTTGCCCTAGCTAGTCTATCCTTTGTACATCACCTCTAAAAATACAGTCAATAAAATTTAAAGTCTATTTCCTTACATAAAGGTTATCACACCTAACAAAATCAACCATTTCTCTCTGTGTCTTTAGTTGAGTTATTCTGATTGGCTTGTATTTTCCCCAGTCGCTTTATGATGTCCTGCAAATGACTTGTCCAGAGTGCCCCCTTTTCTTTTCACTTTACTTTGCTCATGTCATTGATCTCTTGAGAAAAACACATCATTGCCCTATAAAAGCAAGTCCTATATTCCTGATTTGTCTGTTTGCTCCTTGTGATGTATTTTAACTTGTTCATTTATTTTCCCTAGTTCCTGTAAAATAGAAGTCAGCCTGAGGCTTGTGTAGACTTAGGTTCAACTTTAGAGTCACAGAGCTGTCTCACTTTTAGCTATTCTAAGATTTTGATCAGTAGCACAGATGATGATACTGTAATTCTGTCTTCCTTGCTTTCTTTTTCTGTTTCTTTCTTTCCTTTTTTAAAGACAAGATTTCATGTATCCCAGACTGGATTTAAACTTGCTGTAAGGCTGAAGTTAGTCTCAAACCCCCAATGTTCCCACCTCAGCTCCCAAGTGCTGGGATTCCAGGTGTGAGCCAATGTGCCATGCTGAATCTTTTCATTGTGACATTCCACAGGAACCTTTCACCTCATGGTTTTAGCCATCATGGATGATGGCCTGACACTATTGCTTCTTCAGAGATTGGACAATAATATTTTTCTATTTCTGTTATTCTCTCCACATTTATTAGCTGATATAATGTAGTATAGCCAAAAAAGTCTCATCTCCAACAATAACCTTTCTACCTAGTTCCTTTCCACTCACTCTCCACAGCTAACTTCCTTTGTTAATTTGGTGCCTTCTTCCTTTTAAGTTTCTTTTAGCAATTAAAAGAATTTATACATATGTATGAATGTGTGCATAGAGCCATAGGAATTTGTTTATGTACAAATTTGTCTGTGTATATAAAAATTCCATATATATGCATTACATATGTGTATGTGAATATGTACATATTCCAATCTAAGTCTTCTTGTAACATACTTTTTCTTTTTTACTTAAACATGACCTAGAGTACTGAGAATAACAGCGCATACCTATAATCCCAGCAGCTCTCAAGAAGCTGAAAAAGGAGTATCACAAGTTCAAGTGCAGTCTGAGGTACGCAATGAGCCCTTGTGTCAAAAACTAAAACAGCAAGAAATAATATCCTTTGAAGTTCTCTACATCATCATCTAAGAGATCATCCTCCTCCCTGGCGAGGTTTTGAGCAGAAAAATGGTGACAACTGACTCAGAGTTTAAACGCCTTTCCTCTAGCTGCTTGTAGGAAATGAAATTTAAGGAGACCAGCCCTAAAGCAGGGAAATTACTACAGTGGTCCACAGAGATGTGTTAACAACCAGCTTAGACCATGCAGATAAGATGAGAGCAGAAAGTGAGAAGGACCAGCCCCAGAGCATAGCTACCACTCATAATACAGAGACAAAATACATCCCCATCTTATTTAAAGAAGCTGTTGCATGCACTCCACCTACATTCTAACTCACACAAATTGTTTTAGTACAAATATGCTCATTCAAATGTGTTCATATCACTGCAACTGGAAGGAGTCAAGACAAATGGATTTTTTTTTCATTTTCATTTTTCATTTCTGTGTGTGTTTCTCTATGTGTAACACAAGTATATGGGCATACATGGAAGTCAGCAGTCAGTATCAGGAAATGTCTTCCTGTATTGCTCTCTGTAAGAGTGGAATGGTCCAATCCAGCTGCCGTCAAGGCCAAGATAATTCAAGCAGCTCTCTTTTGCAGATGTTGGCAGGCCCTGTATTGAGAGCCTGTCTGTGAAACCGCCCCCATCTTCAAGAGGTAATAGAAAAAGACCCCATTTCTGCCCCACAGGTTCTGACTCCTCTCTTCAGAGACCCCACCATGCTGTCTGTCTCTAGTGCTGGGGCCTGGACTCTCCTCGGAATCCCCACCAAGGTGTTGTCTCTCTGTTCATAGTGTTAACAACTTTTGTAAAAAAACTTCTTACTCCCCAGTAATCAGTTTCCATGTCCTTCTTGAGACAGCCCCCAGCCAGGCAATCTTCTGAAAATGTTCATTCTCTACCATTTTATTTATTTATTTATTTATTTATTTATTTATTTATTGGAAGTAATTTTTATTTGTTTCTCAAGACAGGGTTTCTCTGTGTAGCCCTGGTTGTCCTGGAACTCATTCTGTACACCAGGCTGGCCTCGAACTCCAATATCCTCCTGCTTGTGCCTCCCAAGTGCTAGAACTGAAGGCCTGCACCACTATGCCTGGCTCCACCATATTTTTAAAAACAGCACATTTCGCTAATCCTGGAATTCACCAACTAGCTAGAGTGCTTGACCAGCAAGCCTCTAGGTTCCTCCTCTCTCCACTTTCCAGCACTGGGATGGGAGAGAGACATGCTGCCACTCCTAATCTTTTACATGGATTCTGGGGATCTGAACTCAGAGCCTCAGGCTTGCACAGCAAGCAATCAATCTACTAAGCCATCTCCCCAGCCCAAAGACTGACTTCTAATCTGAGCTAGTTATGTAAAAGATGTATTCCAGGTACAGAAACAACATAGGGGAGGTTTCAAAGGCTGGGAAATACAGATTTATCTCATTAACATCAGTCCCTGGAAATGGGTAGAGCAAAAGAACTCAGACTATTAAATAGTAGTAAAGGGAGCAGAACCAGAGACCAAAAAAGCAAGCCAGCCCTGGGCTTTGCCTCTGCTCAACTCGCATTCACTGGTGACTCAAGATAACTTATGTCTTCATAAACTGGCTGTGGCACAGGAGGAGGGGGTACTCAGAAAACAAGAGATGGGAAGGATTGTGGGAGGGGGATGACTGGGACGGGTTATAAAGTGAATAAGCAAAAAAAATAAAATTAAAAAAAGAAAAAAGAAAAAAAAACTTCTTATAGTTTATTCGTTGCTCACCACACCCCAACCACACTGGTCCACTTGCTGCTCCATGAAGAAATTTTGCATGCTCTTTTTTTCATCTTTTTATTGGATATTTTCTTTATTTACATTTCAAATGTTATCCCTTTCTCTGTTGCCCCCTAACTACTATCCCTTCCCCCTCCCCCTGCTTCTATGAGGGTGTTCCCTAACCCACCCACCCTCTCCCACCTCCCCACCCTTGCATTCCCTACACTGGGGCATTGAGCCTTCACAGGACCTAGGGCCTGTCCTCCCATTGAAGCCCGACAAGGCCATCCTCTGCTATATATGTGGGTGGAGTCATGGTTCCTTTCATGTGTACACTTTGGTTGGTGGTTTAGCTCCTGGGAGCTCAGGGAGGGTCTGGTTGGTTGATACTGTTGTTCTTCCTGTGGGGTTGCAAATCCCTTCAGCTCCTTCAGTCCTTTCTCTAACTCCTCCATCGGGAACCCCATGCTCAGTCCAATGGTTGGCTGCGAGAATTCTCCTCTGTATTTGTTAGGCTCTGGCAGCGCCTCTCAGGAGACAGCTCAGGGACTTGTAGCTGCAGCCTTCTCTGTCAGTGATACCACTTCCTCTAGATACCACTTCCCTGACCAACCTATCTAAAATTGCAGCTCACTCTCCTTCCTGGTAAGTCCGATTGATCTTACCTCACAGTCCACAATACCACTTGGCATTACTACATTATATGCTATATAGGTTATTTTTATTATTACTATTATTATTTTTTTTTTTTTTTTACAGTCCAGACTTTTTCCCCGTTCTGGTCCACCCTCTGACTGTTCCACATCCCAGACCTCCTCCCACCCCACCCCATCTCCAAGAGGATGTCCCCATCCCTCCCACACCCACCCACCAGACCTCCCCACTCACTAGGGCCTCCAATCTCTCGAGGGTTCTATGCTATATGTTTATGAGTTGCTGCCTTCCCTCCCTAGGATGTTAAGCATCGTAAGGACAGGAGTTTTGCCTAAGTTTCTTCCTCAACCACAACACTTAGTGTACTACAAAGCACAGCACAGCACCCTCAGTTAATACTTGAATATTTTTTGGACAGATGACTAGGATATAAAATATCTTGCATGGAAGTCCTTGGATTCATATTCCTTTCCAACAGTTCGTAGCTAAAGAAACTATGAAGCATCTAGAGTGAGGAGGTGGGGTGTAGGAGGAACAGCGAAAGCAGCCTCTACATAAATACGGGGCTGAGCAGCTGCAAAGGCGTCTCCTACAAGAAGATCTAATTGAGGACTGCCTGAGAGACCAAGGATTGCTGACGCAAACAATGCCAGCCAATCGGAAAGTGCAGTTTAGAAGAAATTCTTTCTTGGGACCAATGGGGCACAGGTGGAGGGTATTAAAGGAACTTAAAAAAGCATTCAGATGAGCTTGCTGCAGTGTTTCTCATGTGCTCCAGGAGTCTGTACAGTTGATTCCACGCCACCTCACCCCCAACCCCAAGGAAAAGTAGGGTCAGCCAGCAGACGGTCCAGGGCACAGGGAATATGGAGTGGGGATGGAAGTTCAGTTCTGACTTTAAATCAAGAGGAAGATAGTTCCAGAGGAAGCAGGCAGCTTGGCTCCAATCCATTTGCAGATGAGAAGCTCCCACGTCAACATCTGTAGCGATTAACCTGCTAAACTTCAGTTCCCCTTTCCCCTAAGGTAATAATTTTAAAGAAGAAAACCAAAAATTCAAACCTTTGAAAGAAAAAATGTTTCAGAATCTTCAGAATTTCAGAGAATGAGAGAAAGTGTTTATGAAATTATACACAAAAATGCAAACTTCATAGATAAATATGGTCACAAAGGATCAGCTCCAAACACATGCACGTGTCAGCAACACTAATTGGACTCAGTAGGGGTGTGGGTGTGTAATAGTAATAATTAAAGAAGAAGAGGTTATGAATTTGAGAAGTAGCTGTAGGCACAGGAAAAGGTGGTTGGAGAAGGTGGTGAAGAGGTAGAAATGATGTTAATACAATGCCAAAAATTCAATTTTAGAAAGGAAAGAGTTAGTAGATTAACAACGTTAAAATTAAGAACTTAAGATTTTTTTAAGGAAAGCAAAGGCAATCTACAAAATAGGAAAAAAAAGAACTCAAACAAGTATGGAACGCCTACTGTGTGCCAGCCACTATCAACAGTCCTTTGATTGTGCCAATGTGCGTATACAGACAATGTGGTAGTTTCAACTAAGAATGACTCTCCAAAGGCCCACATGTTGTTAAAAGTTTGATCCTCAGTTTGGTGATAGTGGGAGATGATAGAACCTTTAGGAGGTACAGCCTATTAGAATGCAGTTGGGTCATTTGCAGTTTGTTTTGGAAAAGAATATTGAGAATCTTGCGTCTTCTTGTCTGTCTCTTTTGCTCTTCAGCTGCCTCCTCTGCCACTCCCTCCCACCATGATGTGCTGTGCTACAAACCGAGCATTGACTGAATCATCTGAAACCATGAGCAAAACTAAAGCCTTCACCTCTATAAGCTGCTTCTCTCAGATATTTTGGCACAGTGACAGAAATGACTAACACACTGAATTCAAGGGTGATTTGACTTTCAGTCTTTCAACTTTGACAGAGCAAAAATGGCATATATTAACTAAAACCTATAGTTTGAATTTAGAATCTTTTCCCAGGTCAGGGATTCTCTTTGTGATACCTAGCAGTGGCAATGAGTCACTGCTCTCAATGAGCCACACAATCAAGAGGGAAAGAACAAAAATATTCTATAGTATACCGTGTTGCTAGGCCATCATGCTTGACAGGTCAGGGGTATTCATGTTTTAATTAGGGTGAATTTATCAACGGTGTAAAACATAAGTTGAGAAGGGTCTATACCAAATGAAGACAAGCTTAAATAATGTCTTTTGTTTATAAGACTTACATGTATATGGGATAAAATTACAAATACAGAATAACAGACGAGCATTGATGTAGTTAGTTGCCCATGGTATAGGTACACAGGGGAATATGATGACGAAAGATCATAAGAAGGGCATTGGAAGTTACTATCACTTCCATCTCCCTTGGTTTACAGTACTGGGGATCCAACCAAGAGCCTTTCACATATGTTCACTTGTTTTTCTTTTAACTCTTTATATGTATGATGAATTCCATGAAAGCACAAATAAAATTTTAAGAAGAGAAAAATGTGAGCAGATTTAAAAAGGTTTATATATTGTTTCCAGAAACAAGGTGGATGGGAAGTAACTTGAAGGCCATGTCAGTTTCCACTGTATTTTGTGTCAGAGTTCACTGGTGTTGACTGGACTAGCAGGATTTATTCAGGCATGTCTGTCCTTCGATACCAGCCATTCGTCACTGCTACAATCAGTCTTGGGGCAAATCTGTAGTTTTGTTTTGTTTAGAAAGCATGACCATTATTTTTTTAATTAGAAGTGCTTCTGAAAAATAAGACATGCATAGATATGTACACATGTGCAAACATCTGTGTGCACATAGAAAGAGAAAATATAAATATGTATAAGATTAGCAAGTACTGAATTTAGGTAGCTGATGACATGCAGGCATTCATTCCTCTTATTATTCCTTTAATGTTCTTGTATATTTGAAATTGCTTACAATAAAAAGTTGGAAGGCCTATAAAGGCATCTCTTTGAGTTGTCACATTCCTGTCATTCCTTATTATGACCCCCAGCTTGTTCCTTCATTTTTAGTACCTCTGGTTCCTAAAGACATTTGTGTTTGCTTAGCTAGTAGGACTAGAATTCTACACTTTCCTGCCTCCTGCACGAAAACAAATCCTAGTGTTGGGCCATGATAATGTTTTTCTCATTCCCTTTAAATGATTAATCCATATACAAAAGTTTATATCTTAGAACAGATCAAGGACAATAAAATCCCACACATATGTAGCAGATGTGCAGCTTGACCTTCATGTGGGTCCCGAACAACTGGAATAGGGGCTGTCCCTAAAGCTGTTGCCTGTCTATAGGTTGTGTTCTACTAGCTGGGCTGTGGTGTCTGGCCTCAGTGGAAGAGGAAGTGCCTAGCCCTGCAGAGACTTGATGTACCAGGGTTGGGGGGATACTCAGGAGGGGCAAGAAGAGGAGAAGGGAGGGAGTGTGTAATGGGGTAACCAAGAGAAGGGGGCAGCTGTGATCAGAATGTAAAGAGAATAAATAAATAATGAAAAAAAGATGTTATCATTTCCCAGTACCTGACAGTGGCAGCCACCCAGTCCCTCCAAGCTGTAACAGTGACTATGGAAGTTATCTTATAATATAAAGGTGGAATCTTGGAAGAGTCCAACCACACCAGATAATTAATTTCTCCTATCAGATTAGACATGTATTTTTATGATTGTTTATGGCTTGTTGTCTCTTTAGAATCAATACTGAAAAGGCAGAGAACTAAGCTCTTCCAGAAGTACAAGGGCCAATGTAGAGTAAACCACTCTATCAGTCATATGATGGACAACATTGTTACCCACTTGGTGGTCACAGGCAATGTCTCCAAGGAGCCCCTTGAGGGTGTATAGGTACCAGAGGGTTTGTGGCCAATAATGTTCCCCATTGGGCTGAGTTCCTCTTCGTCCTTTACAATCTAATCACCTTAGATAGGACTGAAGCAAGTTTCCCAGCTATCAGTTACGTGGTCACATTCTGGGATGACAAGTGCATTCTTTGCAATCTGTAGTTTCCACTCTTGCAGCTGCCATGCTGCAAGGAACGAATTGTCAGCTTTACCTCCTCCAGCCTGGCTACGTCCCACACACCATCCAAAATGAATACATCCAAAAAGCTTAGTGGAGTCTGTAGATTGCCAGAGATAGACAGAGTAAGATGAGAAACAAGCCGAGATTGGCCATTGATGACACCACATGGCCAAACAGCCAGCATGCCAAGGCAAGTAGGGAAATGGTAAGATCTCTGTTCCATTGTTTCCAGTCATGTAGATAGGGAGCAATCAAGTTTAATTTGCCCTTCTGAGTTCTAGTGACCTTTACCTGAACCAACGTAGTCTCTACCGACTTTGTCACTTTTTGGAATGACTTTGACTTTTGCTTTGTCCTCAGGCTTCCCACGCTGCCAACCTCTTATTGCTGACCTTACACATCTTCAACCTGGTTTTTGCTATCTGGATCTCCATATGACTAGGCATTGGCTCAAGAGAGTGTTAGCACCTGTCCATTCTCCCCTGTGACCTAATTTTTCTGGGTTCTGCCCACATGCTATTTTGACAGAACTCACTTGCCCATTTGATGCTGCTCTGATCAATCCTTAGAGCTGGTGACTGAGAACCAGACAAATAAGATTTCTACCTCCAAAGCCAGAGCATCAGAAAGAAACCTTCAGCCTTCAGAAGAAGTTGAGGCAATACTAGCTAATGAGAGGCTAAGCTGCAATTTAGGGGCAAGTAACACTTTCCATGTGTACTTCTCAAGAAAGGAATTCCTCCCAGGAGATTTTCAGCAAATGAACGTGTGTTGACAGAATCTGTGGATAGTAGAGACAATGTAATGTGGGGGAATACATGACCCAATAAAGATGGAAGGAAGGAAGAGAAGAAGGAAGGAAGGAAGGAAGGAAGGAAGGAAGGAAGGAAGGCCCACAACGTGGTATTATGTCATCCAGAGTCAGGTGTGGTTTCACACACCTGTAATCCCATCACTTGGAAAGTATAGGCAGGAGGATCAAGAGTTCAGGCAAGTTTAAGGCCAACCTGGGCTACATGAAATCCTTGACTCATAAAACTACAAAATAAGGAAAGCAAAGTGTATGTCATCAACAACAAAAGATTATAACCAATTCAATGGGGCCACATTGATAAAAAGAACAGTGAAGACATAGGATTAGTGTTCTTACTAACAACCAGGTCTCCATATCCTCAGGTTTCCTAATCTCTTTTCCTTATTATTGCATTTCTTTTAATACAATTCAGGGCAGCCAAGTATATCCATAAACCAAAAAAGTCTCTGGATGTCCCAGATACTCTGGCCAAGGAAATTGCAAAACACTCTCACCATTTTAGTTCAGGTGAAACTTGGACTCACTTTTTTTTCTTCTCAAAGGGGAAAGAAAATAATTTGAAACACAGATAACTTACTCAAGTTTATTCTTAGTACGGACTGACCTCAATGATCCATTGCTTAAAAATCCTATTTTTCCTGGTTTCACAATCCTCTGGACCTGGCTTGCATTTAATTATTTTCAGGTGACTCTAAACAGCAGCACTACCAGAATTGCCAGGTAAGAGGTTGTGTGTGTGTGTGTGTGTGTGTGTGTGTGTGTGTGTGTGTGTGTGTGGTGGGGTTGGGCGAAGGGATAGAGTATCTCCTCAAGACCAGAGTTCTCCTGACAAGGCTATGCAGCGTAGCTCTCAGGTGCCTATACCATACCTATATATGCCAATGGAGGCCCAGGAAATCATCTTACTCCTAAAATTCATTGTGAGAGATGATGTTGAACATAATACATAAGGTATGCTGACTATTGAGTGATCTTTTACCTACTATTAAAATACCTACACATCTGGCTAGAGTTTGGAAGGCACTTATCTGCCTCTGAGTGGGCATGGTAACCCACCCACACCTATCATTTCAGCGGTCAGGAGTGAGGGCTTCAGGATCAGTTCAAGATCAGCCTGAGCCACATGAGATCTTGTCTCAAATGAAGCAAAGGGGGCTGGAAGAGATGGCTCAGAAGTTCAGAGCTCATGCAGCTCTCCCAGAGGACCGAAGTTCAGTTCCCAGGATTCAAATCACGCAGCTCACTCACAACTGCCTGCAACTCCAGCTCCAGTGGATCCAATGCCTTCTTCTGACCTCCTTAGGCACCTAAACTCACGCTTACATAGCCTCACACAAATACACACACATAATTAAAAATAGGAGAATTTTTAAAAAATAAAACAAAAATAAATAAAGTAGGTTTGGTGGTTCAAGCCTTCAGTCAGAACAAGAGACAGAGGCAGGCAAGTCTCCATAAATTAGTGGCTAGCCTAGTCTACATAGCAAATTCCAGGACAAGCAGGGCTACATAGTGAGTCCCTGTATCACAATTAATTGATTTATTTATTAATTAAGAAAATACTGCTTCAAAAACAATAAAATATTGATCAATGAATTATAGCATGGTCATACAATGAAATATTTTATGACACAGAAGTCTGTCACAGTATACCATTTCATACAAAGCAGATTACAAAACGGAATCTGAGATGTGGCTCTGTTCTCACTAATTAATTATATTAAATAACCAACATCGAATTTTTTTGGCCATCATTTAATTTATTGAACTTTAATATGAACATATATATGAGCAAAGCACTGAGCCAAGGACTCTACATGAATTGTTTTGTATAAGTGGCAGTCCTATGATGTGGGTCAATAGTTAATCCTTTTACAGATGATGAAATAGAAGCACTAAGCACTTAAGTCACTTACTTAAGTGAGCTCTCAGGTACTCATCTTGATGTGTTGGACTCATGAATCCAAACTCAAACAGTTGTTTTATATCGATGACCACATTTGTATAGGAAAAAGCACGCCAGAATAATGAACACCCAGTGTTTATAGTTAGTAGTGGTTACTTCTGTTAATGAGGTTATATGTAGTTGTCATATGTTATTCAATTGATATTAGAACACAATTATATCATAGGGCAATCCATGATATTTTACATATGAAAATACTAATGCAAGTGGTGGGATCTGGCACATAGTTTCTGTAGTGTGTCTTCTAAATAAGTTGCCTTCTCCCCTGCCCCCAGTGGGACAGGAGGAAATAGAGAGGAATACTGAGACTTCACACGTTATTAAAAAGTTAAGCTAGGTGTCTGGCTTCCTGGAGAAAACAATTTACAAGGATGAGAAAGTGTGGGCAGGAAGATGATGTAGGACATTCTCTACTGGAAAGAGAGAGTGCCAGGTATGAAGTCTCATCCCCAGCCCCAGCTGATGACACTACCTCAGCAGAGCAGCTGTTCAGCAAGACCTACCACTTGCCCTAGGGTCAGACTAGTTTCTAACCAGCAGGAAGACCTGGGAGGAGGAGGGCATTCTGGGATAAGGGGAGGCAAAGCATATAGACATTTCCTTAACACCAAACTGCCTCAAAGGTCAGTTGGCAGCTGCCTTCCTCTCCCACATTATTTCTTCTCCCTTTTGGAATATGTCTTTTGTTTTCAATTACTGTGCATCTTATTAACCCCCATTAAGTCCCCAAAACATACGCCTCCATAGGGATCCAGTGATCTCATTACACATAAGCAATCATCTGGTGACAGAAATCAAAACTGAAATACTCAAGATTGCATACTTGACATCAATGGCCTAGAACTTGTCAGACATTAAGAATAGTCACACTTCTAGGTATGTAGTTCAGTCGTTGACAACTTGCCCAGCATACTCAAAGTCCTTGGTTCAATCTCCAACAACACACACACACACACACACACACACACACACACACACACACACTACACTGGCAAATAAAAGGCCTCACTCTCAGTTTGGTCTGTAATTGAGCATCATCTAGATTTCAACATTAAAGAAAGAAAACTGGAGGAGAGACCTGGATATTAAAACATACTTGAGAGCTAGTGAGACAGATCAGTGGACAAAAGTGTTTGCAGTATAAACCTGATGAACTGAGCTTGATCCCAGGATCACATCGTGGAAGGAGAGAACCAACCCCCACAAGTTGTCCTCTTATCTACACACACACACAGAAACACACTTTAAGTTGATTTTAAGCTCACTCTTGTAATTCCAACATTCAGGAAGCAGTAGAGCTTCTGTGGCCAACTTGACCTACATACAGACTTCTAGGCCACTCAGGGCTATATAGCAAGACTCCATCTCAGAAACAAATGGACTTGAACTCTTCATTTAACAGAGATTCTCCAATTTAAATTTCTTCACTTTAATAGTCTGGGTAAACGATGTAGGGGCTCTCTGTACTGTTTTGCAACTCCCTTGTATATCTAGTTATTCCAGAATAGAAAGTTCTAAAGAAGAAAAATTAAATTTTGAAGGGTTACTAATAAATCATAGTTATTAGGGGATTATATCTGGAGAGGTATCCCATAGATAATCATGAAGAAGATGACTCTAGGCTTTCAGATAATGGTTACTTGGAGGGGACAAAGAGGATTGGGATGGGAATAGGTCAGGTACATGGAGAGGATGTGGACTAAGTAACCTAATGGTTACCAGGTGTTGTCTGATAATAATCATGTATTAATCCATACATGTATTTAAATAGTTTTTTTTTTTTTTTTACATCTGCGTTCTATTTTATGGTGAGAGAGCAAGAGTGCTCTTTCTTCTAAAAGAAAGACTTAAGTGCTGGAGAGATGGATAGCTCAGAGGTTAAGAGCACTGACTGCTCTTCCTTAAGTCCTGAGTTCAATTTCTAGCAACCACATGGTGGCTCACAACCATCTGTAATGGGATCCGATGCCCTCTTCTGGTGTGTGTCTGAAAACAGCTACAGTGTACTCATATACATTAAATAAATAAATAAATAAATAAATAAATAAATATGTAAATGCAACAATATCCAAATATAACCAGTGAATCTTGTTTAGAACTAAGAAGACCTTTCCCTATGTACAGAATACTAGCTATTATTAGAGAATATTTACATCTGTTAAGGGCAAGAGTGGTAGTGATATGGTAGAAGAAAACATCTGTAGTTTACCACCTCCTTAATGAAGGATTGAGTGATGGAATGGCACAGGGTCACACAGTTGCTGTAAAATACTCCTCTCAAATAAGCAGGCAGATGAACAATAATGCCAAAATGTTAACAGCTGGGTTTTGTTGTTGTTGTTGTTGTTGTTTTTCCAGTGCTTGAGTTCAAACAATACTTAATGAAAATGTAAAGATGAAATTGTATTCCACTTTCTACTTTTGCATACATGTAGAAAAAGTATGAGGCAGGGCAGCCTCTCATCAGGCTGCTTGAGGGCAACACAGACCCAATTCCAGATGCTCCTCACCCCATAACCCCCAAAAGGTCTTCTCACTAGTCATCTCCTTCAGTTTATACCCCTTGTAGTCTCAGAGTGGCCTGTGAGAGAATTTCTCCTCCCTGGGTATATGTCACTTAGACTGCATGACAGTCATGTTCTCCTTTCTTCATCCTGATGTCTCCATAGTCACAGGAAAGAGTCAAAGGGCAGTGGGTGGGACTAGACCTGTGGGCAGTTCCCAGCACTACTGAACAGGCCTCTGCAGTGGGTGGAGGGAGGGAGTTATGGAAAAGAGGGGAGAGGGCAAGTGTCAGCTCTTCATAGTCTCAGGCATTCACTGTTAAGTGAGCATCCAGAGACTGGTGGCACTTTCATTGGAACAGGCTCTAGGACCTTTACCTCCCTCAGGGCCCTGGGCATCATGTCTTGCTCTATGAAGTCTGAATACTTACAGAGTCTGATCCTTCTGCAGTGGCCCTTGAGCTACCTTGCCATCTGTGAGTACTGAATCAAGAGTGCACAGTAAGAAGCCCACCCAAGAAGGCAGGGCCAGACCTGGGTGATATTCTTATGGTCTCATTCTTTTGATCAATTTAGATAGTATTAGAGAGCTGTGCCATGGAGTCTTGAGCTCTATGTACCCTGAAAGAAAAGGGAAGCCCCAGGGCACAGTGAGAACAGAGGGGAGCATGGAGCAAAGTCAGGATAGATATGAATGTACGAGTTAATTCCAGGTATTCCTTAACCTGCACTACCTAGAGATGAAATGTGATTATGAGAGTTTCTTTAGGAACATGTAATAGCACAGAGGAACAGGTAGCATTGTAGATTTAGAGAAATGGAGCCTGTGGGGGTTTTGCTTCATTTGTTCTCTTGGTTGCCTTTGTTGTTGTTTTATTGATTGGTTGGTTGAATTTTAAGAGACAAGTCTATGCTCAGCGTGGTGTGTAACTCGTCCTCTTGTCTCAGCTTCCTGTGTGCTAGAATTACGGGTGTATGCCAGCATGCCCAGCTATGTAGCCAGCATTTGAGCCAGAGTTTTCCACTCTGAGAGTGGAGTGGTAGTGTGCAGTGAAAGAAAGACAATGGAAGAGGTGTTGAATTGGCAAGAGAACAAGGACAGTGGGTAGGAAACAGTTCAGGATGGAGATATTGGATGGGCGTGGTCAAGAGAAAGATGGAGACTGAGAAAGAAGAAGTATAGATCCATAGCCTATCACTATTCTGGGATAGTGGATAATACTAAGGGAGATCGGAGACAAGAAGGGAAAAATGATAGCTGAATGTGAGCAGTAGACAAAACTTGTTCTGGGCACAGAGCCAAAGTACACGGAGGGTGACTAGTCAGGGAGTCGGGGAAACGAGATGAGAGGTAGGAGGAGAAGTGAAGATTGCACATGGTAGATGACAGAAGAAATTTCTGAAGGGCAAATGTCAGGACCTAGACTGTGCTAACACACAGGATCACAGCATGGGTAGTATGAGGTCATAGTAATAGGACAGGATATGGCCACATTTTGCTACCAGTACAAATTTAGTTTGGTCTACTCTCTCCTCAGTTTGGATTGTGCAGCCATTGTTCTTTGGCCTATTGTTCACACCCTTGTGGCCGCTACCAACACTTTACTTTGTCTGGTTATTTCTAGACTGGAAGACTCCAAATCAAGGTAAGACTTGTGAACCTAGAAAAAAGAATGTTCCACCTTGGCCTAGAACCCTGCTTTCAAGTGGGTTCCACTCACCATGCCACAGACCTCTCTCCCAAGTTCTTAGAGGCAAAAAATGCTAGACAGCTGAAACCATTCTGGGATGTCTTCCTTTCCTCTTGGATGTAGTCCCTCCAAGTTTCTAGGGAATCTAAGAAGCATGGGATGGCAATACTAATATCATCCTCTACTGGCACTTTTGTCTCAGGTGGCAGGCGTTCAGCCTGGGTAAGGAACTGGAATATCTGGACCCACATCAGGGACTATTTCCCCATTACAGTAAGTATCCCTTCCCCCACTGTCCCTCTCAACACTCTAAATGCAGGCATTATATCAAATGACTAGGAGCATCCGTAAGAAAACCGAGCATCTTGGCAAAGTGCCAGCTCATGGTCTTCTATACTTCACTGGGATAGTTTGGAAACTCTTGGTATGACCAGCCTTATGACATAGGCTGAAGGAAAGTATCCTTCAGTTTAACAAACATGATTCAAAAACTTCCACTAGCCACATGTTTGGGCTTCAGAGAAGTAACTACAATGTGATTCCACATGAGCAAGAAGCTCCCATCTGCTGGGGAGAAGAGGTTTGGTACAAGACACAGAAATGATTCTGATGAAAGATAGAGAGGAAACGTTTCACAGATGTAGCAGTATTTAAGCAAGTGGCTCATCAGTTCCACTTGCCCCAGATCCTATCTTGTCACCCCAGGGCTGTGGAGATCAAAGTGCATGCCTCTTGAAACCCTTGTGTGCTTTGCCTGTTAGGCAGCTAGCTCAGAGAACACCTAAATCCCTGGCATGTCTTCACCTCACTGCTCCATGTGAGCTCATTCCACCCTCTATGCCATTTGTTTCCATGGTTGCAGATCCTGAAGACTAAGGACCTGTCACCTTCACAGAACTACATCATGGGGGTCCACCCCCATGGTCTCCTGACCTTCGGTGCCTTCTGCAACTTCTGCACTGAGGCCACAGGCTTCTCGAAGATCTTCCCAGGCATCACTCCTCACTTGGCCACACTGTCCTGGTTCTTCAAGATTCCCCTTATTAGGGACTACATCATGGCCAAAGGTGCTTCTGATCAAACTCACTGGAGCTTCTGGTCCATTTCCCTGTAGCTCTTTTGTAATGCACCCTTTTAAGCCTCTTCTCCTCCACTACACCATTCCTTTGCCCCATAATCATAGTGTGGAAGCCAAAGCATATGTCCTGGAGTTAACCTGCCCAGCTTAAATCTTGACTCTGTTGCTTGCTGGATGACCATAGGCAAATTGGCTAACTTCTAGTGGACTCAACTTCCTCACCTGAAAAATAGTGCTAAAATAGTATAGCAGTTACATGAGGATTCTCTTAAGTATACTATCTTAAATAAGTAAAGCATTCAACATGATGCCTGGCACAGAGTTTGTGCTCAATGAGCAGTGGGTATTGCTATTAATAGAAAGAAAGGGATAGAAAAAAAATGAAATTCACAAAGTTTTATTTATCCCACTGAAAACCACCCTGCTGTAGCTTCCATCCAGTGCTTCCCATAGACATTGCCTTCAAGCAAAACATTTTCTCACGGCCTTCTCTTCACCACACTTCTGTCTCGTCTCCTTGAGCTGTTCCTCCTATGAGCCATGGGATCACAGAAGCCAGCCTCTTGTCTCGGACATTTGCTCCTCTCCTGATGACTTTGTCCCCTTTGTGCCTTGATTCTCTCTAGGAGTGTGTTCTGTGAGCCAGGCATCCATCGACTACCTGTTGAGCCATGGCACCGGAAACCTCGTGGGAATTGTTGTAGGAGGAGTGGGAGAGGCCCTACAGAGTGTGCCTAACACCACCACCCTCATCCTCAAGAAGCGCAAAGGGTTTGTGCGCACAGCCCTCCGACATGGGTAGGTGGCCCCCAACAGGAGGAGTAGGTGTCCATCTCTGCACAATATGGCCCTGTAGACTGTACCAAGATGAATACCATTTGAGTTTTGCTCCCTAGGAATTTATGACTAATTAGGGAGACATGCGTTTAGCTTTCTTTTTTAAAGCTTTAGGCTATCTGTCTCCTCGAAGCAAGTTGCACCAGTTCCTATGAAGTCAGACTATGAACTCAGGGAGAATGTCCAGGGCAATTAGGCTCAGGCTAACATGTCAATTACATCCACATTGTTTCTGTGGCTAGTAGATGCAGTCCACATTTGCCTGTTGATAATAAATGCAAGACACTCTGCAGAGCAATGAGTCTGTGTGAAGATTTGGAGTCTGGAACATGTTTTAAAATCCTGGCTCCATGAGGGTTGACATGTAGTTGAGTGGTAGAGCAGCTGCCTAACATGCATGAGGCCCTAGGTTATATCCCACCACCAAGATAACAACAACAACAATAATAATAGCATCTCTGGCTGTATGACTTACCGTGCATGCTGGGATATCATTCTAAGCCTTGGGATTTTCCTCTTCCTAACATGACTACTGATCATTGTTCCTCCTGCATGAGATGACTGGACTTTACAGCTCAGGTAGACCTTTAACTTATGATCCCCCTGCCTCAGCTTCATGGGTAGCTTTGATTACATATCTAAGCCACCAGATCCAGTAAGTTATGAATGAATCCATTCATATAAAACACCCACCATGTACCTTGTAAATGTCAGGTACACTGTTTTGGGAAAAGAAGAAAAATTGAAGGAGCTGGTGTCTGGAGTAAGAGGGAATCTAACCAGTTCAGTAGTCTAGCTCACTGAATACAAGGGCAGTTGTCCCATTGCATACTTATTTCTGTCTTCAAATGACCTCACCTGAGGGGCCTATCATGAAGTAGAATATAGAAGGAGAGCTCTGGGTTGGAGCCAGGAACCCTGGGTTCTAGTCTAGGCCCTTCTACTCTCTGGCTAACTACAGAATCTTCGTTCTTCTGGGCCTGTGTTCCTGTTTCCCCACTCTAGCCTCACTATTATGAGGAACCAATCAAGTGACACATGTCAAAATGCTGTGTTCACTTTTCCTAGAGAATTGTTCACAGTGGTTTCTTGGGGCCTTTAAAAAAGAAACAATGTTCTCTCCTAGAATCCCAAGGACAATACCTTATGCTTGCTCTCCTTGAGGGAGGGGCATTTCCTAGATGTGCATTTATACACATTACTGGTATCTTATTATTTCTCTAGCAGAAAGTTAGATGTTTCCTCCTTGACACGCCCCCCCAGAAGCTTTTCACCATGTGGGTCTCTGAGTGTGTCTATTCCTGGCCCTTCTTTCTTACCCCTATCTCTATATTTTGCCCTGTAATCCAGGCTATAGATAACACCCTGATTGGCCTGGAAATTTTCAAGACAAGACATACCAAGCAGGGAACCCTGATTAATGAAAAAACGGAAGTTTTAGGCCTTTAGTGTTGTATCTTAGTGGAAGAGTGCCTGGCCTTGAAAAGTCCTTCCAGCATGTTTCCCACAATAGCCTGCGTCTGAGACATGAGCATTTTCCTACAGGGCTCATCTGGTCCCTACCTTCACGTTTGGAGAAACGGAGGTATATGACCAGTACTGTTCCATGAGGACAGCCGGATGTTCAAGTTCCAAAGCATCTTTCGCCGGATCTTCGGTTTCTATTGTTGTGTCTTCTATGGACAAGGCTTCCATCAAGACTGCAAGGGACTCCTGCCATACCACAGACCCATCGTCACTGTAGGTGAGTGCTGCTCTCAGCCTCAGGTCCATCTAAGCTCTTCCTCCATCCACCTAAGTGCATCTTACCCTCCCTCACCAAAGGAGAGGGCATCTGAGTGGGAGAAGCTGAGAACTGTTTGGAGTAACCAGAGTATCTGCACTTTGACTCTTCTCGTTTTTCATCTCTTTTAACAGTTGGGGAGCCTCTGCCACTGCCCCAGGTTAAAAACCCAAGCCAAGAGATAGTGGACAAATACCATACACTCTACATGGATGCCCTGTACAAGCTGTTTGAGCAGTACAAGGTCCAGTATGGCTGCTCCGACACACAGAAGCTGATGTTCTTGTGAGCAAAGCGACTGTGCACCCTACAGCAGGGCAGCACCTTCTTTGAAGAGGAAACTGTGTTATCTAGAACCAGAGTCCTGGGAAAGGTGGAAAGGAAAGAAGGTGAAGGAGGCTATGTGTGCAGTCGGGGAGGGGACATTAAGAGCTCCTTCTTGACCATAATGCTGCCCCTTCCTGAACCCCCACAGGAGTTGTCCCTGAGGAGCTCCACCCAGACATTCTTCCGAGGGACATCCTGGAGGCCCCTCTTGTCCCACACACTTTCTGAACCTGAAAGTTTGAAATCCAATCCAATTTTTAAAAATTTTAATAAAAGATTAAATTAATATGTACTTTGCATGACATAAATTTAGCCAGTGGAAGTGCAAAGTTCAGCTGTGTTTAATATTTTCAGAGAGCAGTACAATGGCCACCACAAGCTACTTTTGGAGTTCTTTCAAGCACGGCTAGAAACCCAATACACATCGGCAGTCGCTGCTCACTCCCTCAGCACCTGGCAACCACTGATTCACCTTCTGTCTCCAAGGCTTTGCCAGTCTGAGCATTGCATATAAATGGAACAATATAGTGTATGTTCTTCCATGATTGGCTTCTTTCTTTCAGCATGTTTTCAAGGTTCCTCCATATTATAGTATGGAACAGTGCTCCATTCTTTGTGACTAAATAACAACCTATTGTGGATAAACTACATTTTGTCTATCCAGTCACGTGTGGAAGGACATCTGTTTTTTTTTCCCACCTTTAGCTACTATGACTAGTGCTGCTACAACTATTCATACACAATTTTAAAAAGGATCTTCTGTCTTCAAATACAAAGGCTTACTTCCATGTCACTGCCAAACATGATTTTGAACAGATAAAAGGCACCTTACTTGAGATAAATTGTCAGTCGGCATAAGCATTTCACATATATTTTCCTTTTGGTGATCTTCGGCTATATTAACCCTTACTAAATCCTATCTATAGGGTTTTTTTTTCTGATACTTTATTTTCTTGTTTTTGTTTTTATGTTTGAGATGGTATCAAACTGGCTTCAAACCTGCTATGACCTTGAACTTCTGACCCTCTTGCCTCTTCCCCCTTAGTGCTGGGATCACATGAACGTGCCACTATGCCTGATTTATGTGGTGCTGGGAATGGAACAAGGGCCGAGAACAAGCTCAGGAAATCTGTATTCCACACTACCACACTACCAATTGAGCTATATCTCCAGCTTCCAAATTTTGAGAAATTTAAAGGAGTAAATAAAAACAGAGATGTCTCTTACTTCAGAAAGGAACCAAAAAGAGACATTTTAAGGGGATAGAGAGATAGCTCAGTGGTTAAGAATACATACTGCTTAAGCAGAGGACTCAAATTTGGTTCCCAGCACTCATATTCCAGAGAATGCAATGCCTTCTGGCCTTCTCAGGCACTCCCATGCACAAATCCACATGCATATAGATAAATGAAAATAAGAGTAAGACCTAAGGAGACTGTTCCACATTGGGTGGAGCTTGAGCACATATATGAGGCCTCAAAGCCCACCTCCAGAGTGGCACACTTCTTCCAGCAAGGCCACACCCACTCCAACAAGGCCATCCCTCCTGATATTGCCACTCCTTATGGGCCAAGCATTCAAACTCATGAATGTATGGGGACCATACCTAGTCTAACCACCACATCCAATAAACACCTTTCACTCATCATGCCCTGTCCCAGAAATCATCTCCTCCCTTCCTACTCCCATTGTGACTCCCAAGTCCTATCAATTTTACTACCTTTTGTTAATCCGACAAGCCCGTCCTCTTCCCTACTGTCATAATCCAGTCAACAACTTTACCAAAATTCATAGGTTATTGCTATTCTTTCTAGTAAAATCTGCTTTAATCAACTCTTCCATCAGACTACCTTGCTGAATCTTAAATCTGATTAGTCACCCTCTAAAATCATTTCTTGTTTCTACAATGGCCCTACCAAAATAACCTAACTTGTGCTCTGGGTACCAATAATGTTCTTAGATGCTAATAATTACTGCATAGAAGACAATAGTAAAAATGAGTGTGGGAGGCTCTAGAATAGATGTACTTGCTGAAGTCTGTTTAGAATCTTTAAGCTTTAGTTTTAAAGTTTGAACATTAATAGACACTGTAATTTTCCTTTAAAAAATATTTTATTAATTTTTTGAGAATTTCATACATTGTGTTTTGATCATATTCATCCTTCTTCCCATCTCTTCCAAGATCCACTCTCCTATTCCATACCTACTCAACTATATGGCCTCATTATTTTAACTCATCAAGTCCCAAGCACTTCTTAAATATTTTTGAGTATGTGGCCATCCAATGGAGTATGTTAGACCTGCCAGGCACCATGCCCTTAAGGAAAGCTAACTCTTCTTTTCTTGGTGCCTGTCAGTTACCAATAACTCCTCAGCTGGAGGTGGGACTTCATGCTGGGATTTTGTCTGGCTTGTGCAGATCTTAATGCATGCTGTCAGAACTGTTCTAAGATCATATGTGTGACTCCCCTACTGTGTACAAAGACATTGATTCCCTGGAGTAATCCACCACTTCTGCCTCTTGTAATCTTTCTGCCTCCTCTTCCATAATGATCTCTGAGCCTTAGAAGGTGATGGATGGCGCTGGATATACATGGCCCATTTAGAGCGAAGCATTTCACACTGCAGCACTTAATTGTTACACGGTTGACCAGTTTAGGGTCTCTGTGTTAACTGCCATCTACTGCAAAAACAAGCATCTCTGATGAAGATTAAGAACTATACTTTTGTATCTGGGGTCCAGAGGTCAGGTGCAGGGCACCCAGTCTTCAGGCAGGTCATGGGGGCAGGTGGAGTTGCAAGAGCAAGCCTGGACATTGTGATTTTCCAAGGGAGAGTATTCGGCATCCCATAAGCTTCTCTGGAGATAGAAACCTTATTTTGAACAATACTCATTAAAACTTTATGGGACATTTAGAGTTCTTTTAATATGATGCTGAGTTACAGGATGAGAGGTTCAAACTCCTCAACATGACAGAGAATACTGCTAGTAATATGAAATGGCTAATCTTCTCAGAATGGGAGGAAAGTTTTGTAAAAGTAGATTTACAGAATGAATTAAGACTTTGTAAGGAGTAATCAAAATGTAATTAAATCCACAGATAATTGGTTTTGAAGGGTTCTCACTTGTTTCTGTTGGAAGTAATAATAAAAATAGAATTTTCCAGAAAAGCACTAATATGGAAGCAAGGCTATCTGTATTTAACATCATGGGTCCCTGGAAGAGTAAAAGAACAAATGTATAGATGTTTAAACCTTGACCTTAATATTGGTATATTCATGTTATTCACCAAGTTCCTTGTATCTTTTTCCTTGCCTACACCTATTTCCATTCTTGTCTCACTCAATATTTTTGGGACACACTAATACCCTTTCTAAAAATATGAATAAGTAAATGAATAAATAGGTAAATCTTTTATGAATAAACTTCAAATTTGCTTCATTTTTAAAAATCAGAAAGTAATAGTGGCTTAGCCTTAATAATCATAAGTACTAGAGTTTGAGTCAGGGAAATAAAAGTTCAAGGCCTTTCAGAGCTACAGAGTATATTGGAGATCAGCTTGGGCAATTTAATAAGACATTGTCTCAAAACAAAAAGTAAACTGAGGGCTGGAGGATATATCTCAGTGGTTTCCAAGCATGAATAGGAGTATATTTCATTTCTATTATACACAAATACAGAAGAGTAAGAACACATCAAAGGCACCTAGAAGCATAATGAAAAGTTCCTCAATGGTAAAACCTATGCCAATGTGAGCCACAAGATAAAAAAATATAGCACTATATTATAATCCAAAACATAATATACAATATAGTGAATTTGTAATATATTCTAAACAATATCAAAATTGTATGATTTATCAATATTATTTACAATATTGTTAATGATGTTTTGTTATAAAATAGGATAATTATTGATATATTTAATAAATAAATATTGCAAAACGGACTAGAAATAATAGAAGAATGACAAATAATATGTATGACACCAACCTCTAGGAAAACCTTCACTTCTTCCATATCTTCAAGTGTCCACTAGACTCAACACCTCATTTTCAAATACTGTAGCATGAAAAGGGGAAAATTAAGTCTATTCCAAACTTAAAAAGTAAAAGGAGAAATAACTAATTAAAACATGTATGTATATATAATAGATCTGTAGATGTATCTATTCAAGAATAGTAGTCTCTTTTTAAAAGCATTTTTTTTTTTTTTGTGCTTTTTGGATTTTATTACCATGATGGTTTGAATGAGAATGCCCCCCGTAAGTCCATATTTTTTAATACTTGGTGGAACTGTTTGAGAAGTACTAGGAGGTGTGGTATTGTTGGAGAAGGTGTGTCAGTGCCAGGCTTCAAAAGCCTCCTGTCATTCCCAGTGTATACTGTCTACCTCCTGTTTGTGAGATGGCAGCTCTCACCTGCTGCTCTGTCTGCCACCATGTCTTCACTCTGACACTCTGAAACCACATGCCCAACTAGAGGCTTTATAAGTTGCATTGAACATGGTGTTTTATCACAACAATAGAAAAGTAACAAAAATTACCCAAAATAATTTTAGAGAAAAAATGAAGACGGATTTACTAAGATACAAGTGCTTAACCTATACCCTTAAAAGTATAGTAGCACCTATTACTGTCTTGGAAAATGTTCTTTGGGAAGCTTCATTAGAGAAAAGGATAAAGACAAAAATCTTCTTTTCTGGAATCATTTTATTCTTCTTCAGTAAAATGAAGAACAAGTTAAATAAAAATAAATCATTGTATTAATTCCTGTTCTGTCCATCAAATCCAATACTCTTTTTATTTTTTCTTTTAAAACTTTCTCATATATGACATCTTGACCACAGTTGTCTCTTCCTCCACTTCCCCAGTCTCTCCCCCATCTTCCTTCTTCCCCAGATCCACCTCCTCCAGCTCCCCTCAGAAAAGAGCAGGCTTCCCAGGGACATCCCAAATTACCATAGCAAGCTACAGTAAAACCAGGCACATACCATCACATCAAGGCTGGACAAGGCAACCCAGTAGGAGGAAAAGAGTCCCATAAGTAGGCAAAAGAGTCAGGGACAGCCCTAGGTCCCTCTGTTAGGAATCCCACAAGAACACCAAGCTACTCAACCATAACAAATATGCAGAAGACCTAGGTCAGACCCTATAGGCTCCCTGATGTCCAGAAATATGCAATGGAAAAGAGAAAGCATCTTCATCAAATGGTGCTGATCTAACTGGATGTTAGTATGTAGAAAAAAAAGAAAGAAATCCTTATCTATCACCCTAGACAAAACTCAAGTCCAAGTGGATCAAAGATCTCAACATAAAACCAGATACACTGAACCTGATAGAAGAGAAAGTGGTGAATAGCCTTGAACACATTGGGACAGGAGACAACTTCCTAGACAGAACACCAATAGCACAGACACTAAGATCAACAATTAATAAATAGGACTTCATGAAACTGAAAAGCTTCTGTAAGGCAAAGTAAATCATCATTCAGACAAAGTGGCGCCCACAGAATGGGAAAGGATTTTCACCAATTCCACATCTGACAGAGGGCTAATTTCATATATATTCATACACACATTAGACATCAATAAACCAAATAATCCAAGCTAAAATGGGGTACAGATCTAAACAGAATTCTCAACAGAGGAAACTCAAATGGCTAAGGAACACTTAAAGAAATTTTCAATGGACATCGTAGGGGGGTAGTATTCGAGGGTGGGGAGGTGAGGTATGGGGGAGGGTGGGTGGGAGTACACCATCATAGAGGCAAGAGGAGGGGGGAATGGATAGGGAGTTCCTGGGAGGGAGGGGGTAGAAGGGGGTAATGTAGAGCAAGGGGAACACTCCTCCATTGCTGGTGGGAATCCAAACTTGTACGACCACTTTAAAAATCCATGTTGGGGTTTCTCAGAAAATCTGGAATAGTTCCAGCTCAAGACCCAGCTATACCATTCCTGGGCACAACCCCAAAAAGATGCTCTGCTATACCACAAGGACACTTGCTCAACTATGTTCATAGCAGCTTTATTCATAGTAACCAGAAACTGGAAAAAAAAAAAAAACTATATGTCCCTCAATGAAGAATGAATAAAGACAAAAACTTTAAAAAATCAAACCATAACTTAAGTTGTCAGAGATCAAAACAATGACTACCCTCAGGAAATAAATATCCCCAGATTCAGAGTGGTTGGTTTTTTTTTTATTGATGTTGGAGGCAGAAGGCTATTGTGTCGTAAAAAAGAATGAGATTTACAATGAACTCTAAGTTAAATATCATTGAGACTAACACAAATTGAGCAGAAGCCATCGTCCTTGTGTACTGGTTAGTTTTTCTCCTGAGTTTTCCAAACACACTGTATTTTTTTCTTCTCTTGAGCAGATCTAAGAATATGATTAGGGCCCCAAAATGTAGCTCAGAATTGATGGTGATAATCAGCCTGTCCCAATAAGTACTTCATCTTCTTTCTCTTAGAGAGTCAGTATCTTTTAATAATCTACAGTTTAGCTCAAGGATGAATCATTTGTCTTTGTCCCACTTTGTAATCCAAATCCATTGTCTCTGATAAACAAACACACCAAGGTCCCTCATAGACTAGCTCTTTAGTTGCACTGAAATACCTTTTTTAAAAAACTTTCTTTTGGTAACAATCTACACTTCAGCTCATGTTGAAAATATCAGCCCTACAGGTTGTGCTGTGGATTCTTCTGAAGACTGTGCAAAGAAGTAAGAAACTTAGAAACACACAGTGGAATATAAAAAGCATGAAGATAGATCTTCATCAGGAATTTTATTTAAGGCCAGGTGTGGTAGCTCATGCCTCTAACCCCAGCACTCGGGAGGGTGAGGAAGTCTAAGCTCAGTCTGTCTGTATAACAAGTTCCCAGATAGCCATGGCTACACAGTGAGACCCTGCCTCAAAAAATGAAAAATAAATAGATTTGGAGATGAAAAGATGTTTCAATGGTTAAGAGTATGTACTGCTTTTCCAGAGGACTTGAGTTCAGGACCCAGAACTCATGTCAGGTCAAAGCTATGTATAATCCCAGTTCCAGGGGATCAATCCCCTCACACCTCTGAGGGCACCTGCATTCATGAGTATACACACATACACATTCACATACACAGACACACGCACACATGAGTGGGATACACATAAACTCACAACTACATTTTTTTTAAAAAATTTATTTACGAATGGTCTTTTTGATCAATGCCACTGGCTAAAGTTTAGGGTGCATAAATCCAAACCGGCAGGGCATAAAATGTTTTTGTTTTAACTGAGTGTCTTATACTTCCTAAATTCTCTTGGTACTTGATGCAGCTATTTATTTTCTTAGTATTTTTTTTAATTCAAATGTTTAAAAAATTGGTCTGTCCTCTTAAAAGCTCCCTTTTCCCTTGATGCCAGAAGCTTGACCTAGTTCCTTCCCATTCATCACTAGTGCCATCCTCCAGTGATCAGTTTTTAGCCTCCTGGCTCTCACAAGGCTTCATTTTTTGTCGTGATCTTAATTATCACTTCTAGACAGCCCTACAATTTGGGCTGCTCATCTTGTTTTATTAAAGTTGAAAGCTACTGAAAAGGGGTTCCCACCTATAGGAACTGTAATAAATGCTTCTTCATTAGTTGCTCCATGGACTCTTCATCAGAGCCCTGTCAAATAGATATTTCTATCCTAATTTAGTAATGAGGAAACTGAAGCTTGAAGAGATCAACTAACTTGACCTAGTTAGCTAGAAATTATAGAATGAAGGAAATACAAAACTGTGGGGAAAGTAGAAGTTCAGCCTGAGTAGCTCTTCTCTCATCCAGGTTAGCTTTATACACAGGTCAAATAACCTGCTCAGCAAATATGAAAAGTTCTGGTTAGGGCTACTTCCTCTCAAAACATTTTTTTAATGCTTGCCTCAACCTAGCTGTTCCTGATGTCCTTTTAGCTCTTTAATTCCTTGAGATTCATGTAAGCAGCTTAAAGTGGACAATGTCCTGGAAAATAAACAACCAACTTTATTGATAACATGTAATCATATATTACATATTTATTAAGCACCATTTATTAATCAAGTAGAATGATATGATGACAGCTATTTATATTTGTTTAGCACTCTAGCTTTGCACAGTCTCACTGTAACCTGAAAAATTACATAGAGCTGAGATTATCATCTTCATTTCATAGATGATGAAATTATGGCTCAAAGAATTTGAATGACTCATCCAAGGTGACAAACCTGAGCCCTCTTTTCAGATTCAAGGCCAAACTTGGGTGGGTGTTCTGATCTTCAGTCCTGTGTTCTTTTCTCTATATTAGATTAACTCAAGAGGTTTACAGGTGGGTACACAAGACAAGCAGGCATGAACAATTAACTGATAATTTAAATTAGTGTCCATAATTTCAAGAAATGTTAAAAGTGTCAACTGACTGATGGGGACAGTAATTACAGGAAAAAAATCGGGAGATCACTGTTGGTAAGAATTGACAAAGAAAGTCTCAGAAAATATTGGAGAGCTAAGCCTGGCCCCTGGAAAACAGGTAAGAAAAGAACAACTGAGGGGGAGGTATTTGAGTATAGAGGTCAGACAGGAAGAGAGGATAGAGGTGAAAAAGTGAAAGTATTGTCTGGAGAGAGAAGAAAGAGACTGATTTACCTAGAGAAGTCTAGAAATGTAGCTCAATGGTACAAGGGCAAGACTTAGGCTTTGTCCCAAGAGATCCTCCCTGCTCCCCCCACACAAAATAAACAAATGAAGCAAATCCTGGAGAAGAGAACTTTGTATTTAGGAACAATAGAAGGTTGCTAAAGCCTTTCTTGAATTTCTGCCTAAAGTATTTTGACTTGTAGACAATAAAAAAAGATCATCAAAGATTTCTAAGAGAATGAAACTTTGAGAGTAGTGTTGGACAGATTGATCTGATAATATGCATTTGTGTGGAAGGTAGCTGGAGGTAAGGGTGACACAGAAACCTATGACACTGAGTCAGGGAGAAGGTAAAAAGAAACAGTATTATAATGGTATCATAGGGACAATTGAAGAAAGCCAATTACAACTTGCAAAGAACGCAACGTCAGAACTTGGTGAGCCAGGGAAGTGTGGAGTTTCCCAGTAGCATTAGAGTCTTGATAGTTTAAGAAAGGTGTCATGAATAGAAATGAGCAAGATGAGTAGAAGAACTGGTTCAGGCAGTTTCATTTTTTTAAATTATGGGTTAGAAGCAACAGTGGAAGATCTAAGTGAACCTATCCAGCAGCCAGTTGGGTTTAGAGAGACAAAGGTCTGACCTAGCACCAAGTTGGCATGGTTAGAATGAAAGGAGTCATGGGAAAGCAGTCCAGGACCTAGTTTCTACCTGCCACTATGTAGAAAGTCACAAGCATGGCATTTCACTGGAACTGTTTCTTCGGCTGGAAAACAAAGGGAACCCAAGCTCTGCATGATCTCTGAGGTTCTTAAGGACTTGTACTTACCTGCTATTTGTTCTGTCTAAGAGGAAATAAACAATCTGATAATCGATAGAGGATTAAATAACCACACATGTCGAGAATCAGACAAAAAGATGGCAGCAAAGGAGAGAGAGGAAAAAATCAACAAAAAGCAGAAGGAAAGCAATTCTAAATCTAGGGGATGAAACAAAGGAATAAAATATTATAATGAGTGGGTTACATAAGTCAAATATGACCAATGATAATATACATATTAAATATAGTATTTCAATGGAAGTACACCATTAAGATAGTAGTTGGAAAATAATGCACATAGTAAACACAGGAGAAAGTGTTCAATGCCATACGTAAGCAAAGAAATGAAATTAACAAAGTGAATGTTTATCTTCCAGAAAGATTTCCTATAAAGTCTGATGCTGGAACGGCAATGGAACTAAGATAGCTATATATCATTGTGACAGTAAAAATGTACGCAGTCATTGTGAAAAATCACAATCCATAAAAAACGTTCATGCTCTTTGGTCTGCTAATCTCACTCTTAAGAATTTCTACTAGAACTAGAATTGCAAAAAAAGTCACAACAGGAAGATATTCAAAGCACAGAAAAACTAAGCTACTTAAATGTTCAATAAAAAGGGAATAGCCTATTAAGATATAATCTACCAATGGAAGTAATTTTATGTAATTATTAAAACAATAAATGTGAAAGATTGCATTAACCTGTCAAAAGTTTACTGTAAGAGAGGATTATACTTATTTGTTTGACACAAGATCTCATTATGTAGTCTAGGCTAACTTCCAGTTTATAACCCTCTTGCATCTACTTCCAACTCTTTGGATTATAGGCATACATCCACCATACCCTAAATACCCTAAAAAGCAGACTTTTGAAAGATTTAACTGTTGTTATACTTCTATAATACATGCATTCAAGCCAAGAAAATGTAGAGTATGGAAAACAGAAATTTAGGGTTGAAATGGGTGAATTTTTCTCTCCACATTTCTTTCAGTGTTGTCACAGTGAGATTATTTCAAATGTTATTTTTATATTAAAAAATACCTATAAAAAGATATGCAGTAGAGTCAAGTGAAGTAGGGAGGGCAAAGAGGAATAAGAGTAGAGAAAATTTTGAAGTTCTTGCCAAAGACGTAATTTGTGTTCTAAGTGCAGGAGAGGGGGAGAGTTCAGAGGGATTCTGTAAGTGGGGTTTATAGCAGTAGTGAAATGAGGAGACGCTAACAGAATGATGGCAAGATGAGACAGCAAGGTTGTGTCATTTTTTTTTTTTAACGCTGGTATAAAATCAGTGATGAAAGTAACTGACAAAGATGAAGACAAAGGAATAAAGGAACAAGGCCCCTCATTAAGGGGACATGGGGAAGAAAGTGATAAAGACAAAGCAGGACATCTATGCAGATATGAATGAAGTACAGAGACATTGAGGTATTTACCCAGCCTGCTGGCATATGTCTTTAATTCTAGGAATTGGGAGAAAAAACAAAAAGCAGGTGGATCTCTAAGAGTTCAAGGCCATCCAGATCTCTGTAGCTAATTCTAGGCTAGTTAGCGGTACACAGTGAGATCTCTGGGGGAGAGATGGGGGGGGGATAAAATAGCAGACTATGAGTCCAGGAAGTTAGTCTTGACTAAGCAGCTTGGAGTCACAGGGCCTAATGATGGAGGAGCTTGAATGAGTTGTAATGAAGAGAATAATGCTGTAGAAGTGGTGACAGGCAAGGAGACTGTGCTCTTAAGAGTGGGAACCTCGTAAGAACCAAAAAGGCCACTTCATTTACTCCTAATAGGAGAACTCTTGTGCTCCAAGGGAGAGAGATCTATTTAAAGAACAAAAAAGAAGGCAGAGGGGCATTACAATTTAGTTATTTTACTCTGTAGCCTAGTACCTCCCTCCCCTACTTGACAGGCAGAGAGAACACCTGAAGCCAATAAGAATTTGGTACGTGTAGAAGAGTAAGAGATCATAGAGGGCAGCAAAGGCTGGGGGCTGACTCAGAAGAGCAATAGGCTATCAGGTGATTTCACAGGAAGCAAGCTGAAAAGAGATTGCCTTCTCATGAATGCCAGAAACTCTTACTTGTCAAACTCAGGGTTTAGCATCCTCCGATCCATACACCCACCAGATCCTTCAAACCCATAAGTGCTGTGGCAAGAGGACTGAACGGGTGGGAAACTGAGTGCCCCACCCTGGCCTTGAAATCCTATAGCCTGATTCAAAAAGAGCTGGTGACAGGTTTATCCTTTATCTAACTAGAGCTAGAGAAAGGGGAGAGAGCAGTGAAGAGCCAGTTTTGGGCGTTTACTCCTGTCACCCACCCTATCCTGCACAAACCTGCTTTGCTCATCAGTACTAGGACTTGGAGCCATGAACTCTAGAGGTTTTTTTTCCTTCTCAATCAGAGCTGTCCACTCCTCCTCTTATTAAATGTGGGAGCTATCAAGTGTGTTCTCTGCAGTCCTAGAGGAAGGTGGAATCTCATTCCTGTTTCCAAGGCTGCTATCAACCTGGACCCTGCCTCTTGAGGTTCCTTAGGGTCAGCACTCAAGAGCAGTATCCTGTTTCATGGCTGCTCAGCAGTTCAACAACACCAGGCTTCGAGCTGATATGTGGGGCTCCGCGAGGCAGGCTCACAGGCCCTGTATCCTATTTCAGCACCTTGGCAGGTAGGAATATCTTGTCTGTGAGAGGGAACCAGGAAATGGGTGTGGATGCTACATGTGGCTTATATGGGATCTGTGCTATGCTAGCACCCCAGCTTCCTGATTCTGGCTTGTTCCATTATATACATCAGGCCTGTCTTGAGATTGCTCCGCTCTTCACCCCTCTAGTTGAATTCTCTACTCTGGTTGGAGAAATGCATGCTGCAGAAGGACCTGGGGGAAGCAGAATGGGCAAAGAGTACTGAGGTTCTAGAAACAGGAACGGTGGCCCCAGGTAGGGACAGAAAAGGAGAAAGAAGTAGAGGCAGAGGAGTAACTACTTCAAACTTTGGCTAAAAGGAGGACAGCTCATGTCTCTATCAAGTGTCACAAACAAGCTCCCTCCCCTGCAGTTAGTCCCCTTCCTGTCATATCCAGTGCTCAGGGTTACAATCGGTCTCCCTCATAAGCAGGGAAGATGCTGTCTTGGTGGGTGTCCGCCCACCTGCTGATGCTTTCCTCATGCAGGGTCACTAATGCCAGGGAGGAGGCAGTTGTTCGGGACTTGGGTGTGCTACCTCTGCATAGCTGCAGGAGCTGGTTTCGATATTTGTCCCCATTGAACAGATAGAGCACTGGATCAAGACAGCTATTAGCACTGGCCAGGGGACGAGTCACTTTGTAAACCACATTGACAATGTTCAGCACCCGGCAGTCAGCTTTCAACAGCCTTGCCAGGTAATAAATTGTGCGGGTGATATGGAAAGGCACGAAGCAGACAGCGAAGACAGTCAGCACCACAGCAATGGTACGGAGAGAACGGAGCCGAGAAGATGACTGTCCAGCTCCTGGCAAAGGTCGATACAGTCGCCGGGCCATGAGTCCATAGCAGACCAGGGTGATCAAGAAGGGCAAGCCAAAGAGCAGCACCATGACTACTGAACTGAAGTAGACATAGTGGTCAAACTCCTCTGGCAGAGTAGTGTCATGACACAGGATGGTGGTTCCATTGGCATTGGTTGTCACAAAGAAGAGGTTGGGCACAAGGCAGCCAGCTACTACCAACCAAACAGCTAGGCAGAGAAGGCCTGCAAATCGAGGGCGGCCCCAGCGTATTGCCCGCAATGGGTGGCAGATGCCCAGGTAGCGGTGTACACTGATGCAGGTGAGGAAAAGGACACTGCAGTAGAGGTTCCAATAGAACAGAAAGCGAACGAACTTGCAGAAGCCAGTGCCAAAGGGCCAGTGGTTTCTGGCAGCATAGTAGTAGACGAGGGTGGGCAGTGACAGCACATACAAGGTGTCTGACAATGCCAAATGGAACATGTAAGTGGCTGTTGCATCCCAGGTCGAAGGCGGAAGAGGAACAGCCAGAGGGTCGGGGCATTGAGGGCCAGGCCCAGCACAAAGACAACTGCATAGCTCACAGGCAACAGGATGAACTTGAACTCCTCATTAAACCTACAATCACCATCTCCAGAACTTTGGCTGGGATCTAGTGATGTGAACAACAAGGATTCTGCACTGGTCATGGCCCCTACAAGCAGAAAGGACAGAAGTGAATGTCTGATTTCTCTAGTTTTCCAGTCCTGATGAATCTACAACAAAAGAGGAAAAGCACCCAGGAGAGCTAGGAGGAGCAAATCCATGTACAACCTAGGCCTGCCCAGCCCCTACCCAGCTCCCTTAGCCCAGCCCCTACCCAGCTCCCTTAGCTCAGCTCCCTTAGCCCAGCCCCTACCCAGCTCCCTTAGCTCAGCTCCCTTAGCCCAGCTCCCTTAGCTCAGCCCCTACCCAGCTCCCTTATCCCAGCCCCTACCCAGCTCCCTTACCCCAGCTCCCTTAGCTCAGCTCCCTTAGCCCAACCCCTACCCAGCTCCCTTATCCCAGCTCCCTTAGCTCAGCTCCCTTAGCCCAACCCCTACCCAGCTCCCTTACCCCAGCTCCCTTAGCCCAGCTCCCTTAGCTCAGCCCCTACCCAGCTCCCTTAGCCCAGCCCCTACCCAGCTCCCTTAGCCCAGCTCCCTTAGCTCAGCTCCTACCCAGCTTCTTTAGTCCAGCCCAGAGACTGATGGCATCAGGCAGTGCTCAGGCTCAGGTAGGCAGTCAATGATGTTCTGCAGCTTCCTCTGTCCTGCAGAACCTGGCTCGCTGAAGAGGGTGGAGGCTAACCAGCCCCATCTAAAGAGAAAACACCCAGGCTCAAATTGTCATCTAACTCACCACCACAGCTCTGTCCTGGTGATGAGGGCCTCTCTCCCTCTCCTCTCACCTTGGTTCTAGTTCTCTCGAAGTCTTATTTCCCCCCTGAAGCAGCTCCACTTCACGCCTGCTTCCAGCCCAGGAGCACCACCACCACCACCCTTGCCTAGGAACCTTGGCAAGACTCCTACCCAGTGCCCTTGAAGCTGAGCTCAGCTGACACTGTCACCCTTCCTCTTGGCAGTCAGAGGGCATATTCTTGGGGGTGGGACTCGGGGTGGAGCCTATTTCTCCTCCTGTCCCATCCCAACAGATTGCCAGAGCAAGAAAAACCCTTGGAGGTTATCTGGTCCAACCCACTCAGCACACAGATTGGGAAACTGGGACCCAGTGAGATTACTGTTTAACAGCTTCAAAATGATTGTGTACACAAGGAGACATTCAGGTTTACAGATAAAGAAGCAGGCCACTGAAGATAATTAAATTACAGGAAGATCATATAAGTTTATGGGTGTAGAAACATGGAAATGAATTTTTACATGGACAACAGCAAGACAACACAGTGAAGGACTTTTGAAAATGTAAACTACTGATAATCATCTTAACTCTGTGTGTATTTAATTATAGCAAATGTTTATCTAGTCCTTATTTTGTGCTAGGCACTGTTCTAAGGACTTTATACCTATTAATGGTACCACAGGCTCTCTATCAAATAGGCTCTATTACTGTCCCTACTTTACTGATGAGAAAATTAAAGCATGGATAGTTTGGGTATCTTGATGATTCGTGGTAAAATCAAGACTTGAACCCAAACAAGCCTGCCACATACCAAACTCTAACATCAGTGACTTAGTAAGTATGATAACTTGATCCTCCAAGCTACCAGCTCTAATCTGGGAAAGAGTCAGCAAACATTTCCTGGGAGCTTTTGGTTCTAGGTCCTGGTAGTTCAGTAGGAGTGAACAAGACAGATTAAAAACTTCCAGCTTAAAAGAGTTCACAAAATAGTGGAGGTAATAATAAATCGATAAAATATATAGATTATGATCACTGTTATAAAGAAAAGTAAAAAAGATAATAAAGAAGAATTTGTTATTTTGGATATTGGAGTGACTTGAAGAGGAGGTATTTTGAGGAAGGAAAACAAAAATGAGGTCAGACAGTTGAAAGGGACCAGATCCTGAGGGTTCTTGCAAGCCAGTGGAAGGCCTTTACTGAGTGGAAGAAAGCTATTTAGGGTTTGGAGAAGAGAAGTCTCATGGTCTGACTTAGTCGCCAGACAACTCTGTTCTGAGACTAGATAGCAGGGTTACTAGCATGGGAAGAGACTGCTAACAATGAAGATGATGGCTGTGTGAACCAAAATGACAAAGGTAACAAGAAGTCATCATATTCTAGGTAGAATGTGAAAACAGAGACAAAGTTTACTGATGTAAGGTACAAGAGGAAAAGGAGTCACGAGTGACCCAAGCCAAGCCTAATTACAATTAACAAGTGCAAACCTGTCATGTCGGTGCTTGGGTTAGGAGGATTACGAAGGAGGATTGCTCCAAGGTGAAGGCCAGAGTCTGTGTCTCGTACTAAGTCTCTGTCAAAGAAAAAAAAATTGATTCTAGGTTTCTTGCCTGGGCGACTAGAAGAAAACTCTTGTTAACAGGCTCAGGGATGGCTCTAAGAATGCAAGTTTGGGGAAAGAGGGGAAATTCATTTTCCAGCATGTATGTTTTCAGATGCCTATGACACATGTAAGAACAGATGGCCAGGAAACAGTTCATATCTCCCTGTGGATGCTAGCCAAGAAACTTCCCTAACACATCCCACCCCTTCCTACACAGCACCTTGTCTCTCTCCATCACTCCAAGAGAACTTCATCTTAATACAGTAGAGAAGGCATACAGAGTAAGCTTCAACTATTAAAAGCCTAATGTCAGAGAACAGTTGTGAACAGCTGTGGATCTGAGGCTTCTGGAATAACTGGAGCTTTGTAAGTACCACTGTCTCAGGCATACAATGCAAATTGGGTCTGAAGGATGGTGTGGATAAGGTGAGCAGTACTTGTTGGGAGGGATGAGCAGGCTGGAGCAGAATCTTTAAGCTGGGAAGCAATAAAACTCAGAACCTGATCCTCAGGTTCTAAGAATGTGACCTAACTGCATCTTAGAAGGACGAGGAGGAGGTAGGCCTCCAAAGGAGACTCTAGAATCCAGGATCTAGATCTCTTGGAAGAGCTACAATCCTGAATCAGGGGGTGGAGGGTGGACCTGGAGACTCTGCCTTGTTTCAGGGTTGAATCACAAATACCCTGAGTACTGGACTACTGAATACTAGTATATGGTATAAAAAAGCCCCAGTGTTTAGAGCCAGTGAGCTTGAATTCAAATCCTTTTTCTGCTTATTAACTGTATAACTCTAGGCACCTATTTGTAACAGTATTTCCTCACCAGTGAAACGGGGATAGTAATATCAAACTATAGGAATCCAAATATGAATTGACCAGTAGGTGTAAATTTTAAAATGCTGCAATACTTTCCTTCACACTATTCTGTTCCCAGAGATAACATTGGCCTCTTTAGAGGAGGTGAAAGGTGTCTTGAGACATGTCTCAAGTCATGGAGAAGTGTCACATTAGAAAACATCCACCCTGAGCCAGCTTCCTGCTCTACTGCTTCCAGCTGGCTTACCTCGAGGGGTTCCACTGACTTAAGTCTGCCAGGCTTCCGACTGCCTAAAGTACAAGCAGGTTTGGGCTTGTCCCTGGACACAGCTGCAGTAGCAGCTGCTGCTTCCACTGCCGCCCAGTGGCTACTTTAGGAAAACACCTCCCCCAATATTCCAATGGAAGTCCCAGCTTCTGCCACCCTCCCGGAGGAAAGCAAGCACCGCAGATCACACTCCTCGTTTCTGAACTGTTTCTTCACTTTGGTCTCTGTGGCTTGCATCATATGGCTTCTGCTATTCCACTCGACACTCCTGACTCCTTTCCCTGGCTCCTTTTTGTCTTCCTTCCACCAAATGTGGCCCTTTCCCAAATCAGGCTCCCCTCCCTGCCACCATCCTCCTTCCTCTCCTGTTCCCCTTCTCCACCACCTCTCTCTCACTTTCCCCTCTCCAGCTCTCCTCAGACAACTACCCTCATGATTTTAACTGCCATTTTGATGTTATCAATAATTATTGTGTATTTTGTTTTCCAGAGAAGATCTTGCTCAGGTTTGCTTTAAACTCACAATGCATCACCGGTCTCCTTACTGCTATTATCCAATATGTACAACCACACCTGGAAGATGTTACCAGTAATTCTAATAAAGAGATTCTAACCTGGTTCTCTCTCTCTCTCTCTCTCTCTCTCTCTCTCTCTCTCTCTCTCTCTCTCTCTCTCTTGCTCACTTCTCCCTGTCCCCCTCTAAATTTCTTTATCAGAGCTGGAGAGAAAGCTCAGTACTTAGTACTTGTTACTCTTACAGAGGACCTGGGTTTGAGGCCCAGCACCCACATTCGGCTGCTCACAACCACTTGTAACTCCAGACAACCCTGTGTGGCCTTTGTCTTTGTGGGCACCTATACTCAGGTGTACATACACACACAATTAAAAATAAACATTTAAAAATACTTCTCTCATGCTTTCATGGCATTTGATTTTCATAGAAATTATGGCACATATCATAGATTTCCAATAATTATATTCATTTGTGGTTTTAACCATCTCCTTCTGATCCTCTCACCCCTAAACTAGATCCAAAGCTCCTGTCCTCACAGCCTTCTTATAAAGTTATGCTCTAGAAAAAACAGCTTTTCCAGATGAGGTGTGTGGTTGTCCAAAATTGTTTTTCAGTTCAGAGTTAAGCATTCAGTAAATGTTGAGTGAATGTTTATACAGGTTTGTTGAAGATTATGTTGGCATGGGTATTTGATATCAATTCATTGCTTATCTTAATACATAAATGTTCCCATACCATTATTGGTGATAACCATTCCATTCTACTACTCTGATTTCTCCTCAGTCCTTTCCTTCCTGGTCCCTCACATGTAATATTCATAAATGTATTGGTAGTGATTTCTCTGAAATGTCTGTGGTTTACTTGGGGACTGGAGTAGAAAATGGGGAAAGACATGTTTTCTAATCTCTTTAACTTAGGATGGAGGGAGGAAGGGAGAGAGGAAGAGAGAAAAGGAAGGAGGGTGAGAAGAAAGAAGGAAGGGAGGGAAGAAGGGAGGAGGGAGGGATGGAGGGAGGGAGGGAGGGAATGAATGGACGGTAACAATATAGTTGAAAAACGAAGGCAGTGTCAGACATCAATGGGAGGAGAGGCCCTTGGACCTGTGGAGGCTCAATGCCCCAGTGTAGGGGAATGCCAGGGCGGGGAGGTGAGAATGGGTGGGTGGGTGGGGGAGCACCGTCATAGAAGCAGGGGGAGGGAGGATAGGATTGGGGTTTCCCAAGGAGAAACCAGGAAAGGGGATAACATTTGAAATGTAAATAAATAAAATATCCAATAAAAAATAAAGTATAAAAACAAGAAAAAAGAAAAACGAAGTCAGACAGTTCTCAGTAATTCCAGCTTCATAGCCTATCAGCTTCGTGACTAAATAAGCCTCCCTTGAAAAATCAGACAGTACACATAAGAACTCAGCACAGTGTCTAGCTGATGCCATCAGCATCATTGTTAGTAGGTGTATTTTGGAGGCTATATTCGGAGTCTCTTTCTTATGAAGTGAAAAAAATGAGGTCACCTTCTGAGAGTTAAAGCTTGATGGACAGAAATAGTAATCAGAACCCTGGGTAATCCAAACTTACTAACAAAATCACATGAAAGTGGCTGCCTCCATACAGTTAGGCTTTGCTCATGTGTCCTCTCTCTAGTGCATCTTTAAAAAAATTGGGGGGAGAGGTTAAATAGAGCCTTACCCCATACCCCAGGTTGGCCTCCAGGTTGATCTTGAACTAGGCAATCCTCCTACCCCAGCCTCCACAGTGGTAGCACTACAGGCATGTGACACTATGCCCAGCCTAGTGTGCCTTACTTGTCTTTCTAAATGTGATCATGTAGGTAGTTCCCAGTAGCTGATCCATCTATCACCTTTCCATCCTCCCCCACTGAGCCAATGCCCTTGTTCACATCCCACTCAAATCTGTTGATTTGGAAAGAATGTAAGAGCCAGAGAAAGATGGGGGAGCAGTGTGGAACACTGAGTTCCAGGCCTGGCATGGCTGTTCCAGTCCTGGACTCACTGCAGCTATAATTACCTGTTCAAGATCTGCACAGAATTGAGCTCCTCTACACCCCCATTGTGGAAGGGAGAGGAGTTCATGAGACCCCACCCCCTCCCTGAGGATTTATGTATGGTTAATGGCTCATGGTGGAGAGGGTGAGAGGTTTTCTTCAGTGGTGTTGCTGCTGGTAAGACATCCCTGCTCCTGTAAACAAAGTCTACTCCATGTTCCTGTAAACAACCCTAATCTCATTGTTTCATAGAAAACAGACTTGAAAATATAAAGAATTGAGAAGAGGGAGAAGGGGCCAAGAAAGAGTAATGAGTGTGAACACGGTCAAAATGCATCCTGTTCATGTCTGGAAATGTTATAATGAAACCTATTATTATGTACAATTAACACTTGCTAATAAGATACTTTAAAATATGTTGATTTGCTTTCAGTTACCATAACAGAAAAATTTCAACTAACTCAAAAAGAGAGAGAGAAATATATATTAGCTTTCATTTAAGTCTAGGAGCAGATTCAGCAGTTCAGTAATATCATACAAATCTAGATTCGTTCCATCTTTCTGATCTGCAACCCTCAGCATGTTGTTGGGAACGTTCGTGGTCACAAGGGGACTGTGGCAGTTTGTGCATTGCATCCAAACTTGGCACTATTCAGTGAGAAGAGAGGAAGGCTTCTCTTCCTGTGTATTTATTTTTATCATTCAGGAAACCTTTTTCAGAATCTCTCCAGTATATTACCCCTCACATCTCAGTGGCCTGAATTTCATCATGCCTAGCTAACCAAGTCACTTTCAAGGAGATGAGACAACCCTATGTGATTTATTATGAGGAGCACCGGAGGAGGGTAGATACCTCTAAAAATAGTGACTCTCTCTACAAAGACAGGAAGAGGGCTACTGAGTTGGTATGCAGTCCTGTCTGCTACAATCCTGTCTATACAACCCTTAGTGAATAATCTACCCCTTCCTCATACAGAGGTATGATTATCACATCCTAACTGGAAGGTCTAGTAGGGATATCATTGGGGTATGCAGAGTGGGAGTGGAAAGGACCTGAAAATACTGCTCCCAACAATGTGTCAGAGATATATTCCTTTGCTCTCTTACCCCTGCATCCTTGGAAAATGCAGATACTCTGGGCCAAATGAAAAGATAGCAATAGTTCTCTATAGGGGATTGCTTAATAGGAAAACAGCACAAGGGAATTTGTTGGGGGAATGTGGGTGTACACAGGAGTATTGGTTTCCTATGGATATTGCAACTAATTATCACAGACTTGACTTAAGACAATACATGATAGTTCTCTTACAAATCCCGAGGTCAGACATCTGAGATCAGCATCAATTGGATAAAATTAAGGTGTCAGCAGAGCTTTACTTAAACTTCAAGAGTCACCTTGCAACCTAGTCTGAAGAGAATCTGTTCCCTTGTGTTTTTAGCTTGCAGAGCTGGAATCCACCACACTAGCTTCTCTCCAGTCCCCAGAGCCAGCAATGACAGCATCTTGCTTCTTTCTTCATATTGTTTGTCTCTTCAGTCAAATCTGGTGTTTGTTTGTTTGTTTGTTTGTTTGTTTTAGACAGAATCTCACCACATAGCGATAGCTGGCCTGGCATTCACTGTATAACCAGGCTGGCCTTGAACTCACAGAGATCCATCTGCTTCTGCTTCCCAAATGCTAGGATTAAAGTTGTGTGTCATCACACCCACCTTGCCTCTCTTTCAATAATAAGACTAATGACTCCATTTGGGCCCAGTTGGATAAGCCAGAATAATCTCTCTATTTTAAGAACCCTAATCACATCTGCAAAATCCCTTTCACCATGTAAGGTAATGTCTATAGGCTTCAATGATTATGATCTGCTGTTTAGGGGTCAATATTTAGCCTATCATAGTAAGTTAGAATTTACTGTAAGTGCTCTCAAGATTTGTTCATTATTCTGGGAATGGTGGTATATGCCTGTAACCTCAGAACTGTAGAAGTTATGGCAGGAATTGTGAGTTCCAGGCTAGCCTGAGCTGCACAACAAGACCTTGTCTCAAAAGAAAGAAAGAAAGAAAGAAAGAAAGAAAGGAAGGAAGGAAGGAAGGAAGGAAGGAAGGAAGGAAGGAAGGAAGGACGAAAGAAAGATTTGCACATTTTATCATCTACAGATTACATCAAAGCCTCAAATTACAAATATACAGAAAAAATAGATAATGATTTGAGTTTAATCATAGTAAGAAGTTAAAGACCTACAAGGTTTCCTTTTTTCCAACTAGGGAGACTAGAACCTGACTTGAAAGAGGAAGTGATAAACACCTAAAAGGGAGTGTGGAACTTTGAATGTAAGTCTGCTGAAAGTTAGGCCAAAACTAGATTGATTCTTGTTTTATTCCCTACCCATAATCACCAACCTTAGCAAGTCTCCAGCTTTTCCCCACATGCTGAAGCTTAGTTTCTGTCCCCTTACAGTCCCAGTAGAATCTGAGGATCTCTAGCTACTTGGAAATGCCTGTGAAAAACACAGAACAATTAGCTGAAAAGACTCTGAGGTGCATACCGGTCACAAATGACAGCAGCTGACTCAGGTCAGCTGACTCTATCTAGAGATTCCATCTAGGTGTAGAGGCAGATATTGGAATCTGCAGGGCACTTGCTACATTTCCATATTCTTATGACCTAAAGGAATTGGACACATCTCGGTAGTGGTAGTAACCGAGACTGCCTCTAAAGAAAGGGAACATTTCCAATCAAGGAAGTGACCCAAAGAACTGGAAGCTCAATGGCACTGGGCTACAAGAGTTGTGACTTTTTAGAGGTCATGTGTATAGCACTCACATTTTCCAGCATGTGTATACCGGGACTCTTCTCACATGGGTGCTCTGTCCCATATATGTAGCCTTTGGTTGTGAGTTCTAAGCTCTTTCATTGTTATTAGTTTCTTTCATATGCTAATTTTTGAAACAGGGACTCTGGGTGTAGCCCTGGTTGTCCTGGAACTCACAGAGATCTACCTTTGACCACCTACTGAATGCTGGGATCAGAGACACGTGCCACCACACCCAACCATATGTTAATTTTTGTTTGTTTGTTTGTTTGTTTTTGTTTTTTCGAGACAGGGTTTCTCTGTGTAGCCCGGGCTGTCCTGGAACTCACTCTGTAGACCAGGCTGGCCTCGAACTCAGAAATCCGCCCGCCTCTGCCTCCCAAGTGCTGGGATTAAAGGCGTGCGCCACCACCGCCCGGCTCATATGTTAATTTTGATACTTCTATCTTTATCCTACATAAAGTCCTGGGTGAGGAAAAGGAAGACCCAACTCAGCCAGCCTTCTAAACCACAGCTATAGCTATCCTCTGATGACTAGAGAGCCCATTTCAAGTATTGAAGACTGTGGATATAAGTAAATACTATAGACCAGCTAGGTGTAAGGGGGATCAGAGTCCTAGATCCTCAGACCTTGGGTTAGAGTTTCTGCTTCTACTTACTTTATGCCTACAGAGGTGGGGCCCAGGTCCTACGAGAAAAACAAGAAATAGATGTCCTGGCAGCTGCAGGGACAAAAATATCTCTAATTCCTTATGAGTGGTCACACAAGGTAAGGGAAGCTGCTTAGAGCATGGACCTAGTTACCGGGATTGGAAAGACTGGAGAGCTGGGCAGTGGGCGGTAGGGAAGTTATTCTAGGCCTGGGTCATACAGATGTCAATTGCCTAGTCCCTGAAAGTGTAATGTTCAGTTCGTCTAGCAGAGAACCTGCCTCTAGGCCAGGAATTCTATGATACCTTCCTTTCTGATTCGAAAAGAAAGTCAAGGGTCTCTCCTACTGCCCCAGCACCTACAGAAGACTGATTCCTGCTGTGCACTGCAGCTAAGAAACCAGGGTTTCTCATTGACATCGGGCTTCAAGAGTCCAAAGTCTCCAGTGAGGGAACGTGGGGAAAGGCTACTCTTTCTCATGCTCTTGGCTTTCCTGTGGCCTGGAAACTTCCAGAGGCTGGAATGTGACACAAGTAGCCCAGACAAACCAAGGTCCACACTGTGAACTCTAATAGTTGTACCCTGCGTTATGCTTCACCTTTAAGAATTCCAACTTAATTCTGATCCTAGCCCTCATGTGCAAGACTTAACAAGTCGAAAACCCCACCAATTTCCTTCTTAAATGCCCCTACCAGTAACTGTTCTGTCTCAATCCCAGGACAAATAGCTGAGGTGCCTATTTAACATATCAAAGCAGACCTGGCCTCCAGTTCTTAGTCCCTCCCAGTTCCTCAGTCCCTACCCCTCACCAAACCTCCAGCCCCGAGCCTGAGCTGCACTTCACCCAGGGGTTCATAGTCCAGCCATTTTGGCTACATGGTCTTTTTCACATGTTCAGCTCTTTTGGCTTCTTGGCTCTTGGTTTTCAGGGCTCCTGGCTCCCTCACATCCAATCCCCCCTTCCTCCCCCTAAATGCACAGGTGTGCACACAGCCCAGCTCAGGATCATGTTTGTTCTGGATCTTTTAACATACATCTGGCTATGCTTTCTCTCTTATCTACAATAAATCTTCTCCTCCACTATACATAGGAGTAGTTATGATCTTATTTCTTTTTTTTTTTTTTTCATTACATCATCAGAATTCCCTAGCTCTGGCCTACCTCCTCAGTAACAACCAGCTGATCTTATAGCCACTAATCTATACTCACTAATCTGTTTTCCAAACTCTTGGCCTCTAAGCTAATTATAGCAGTGTTTCATGCCACCCACCCCAACCCTATTCTTGTTCTCTGACTCCCACTAATCTACACATTCAGAGGATTGTGGATATAAGAGGCTGGGAGGCCAGCTTAGCAACCAGAGCTGGAGGCTGATGTGAGCTTCATTTCTTTCCTCAGGTAATATTCTAAATCTCTCTGCTTCTTGCCCATACTAAGTCCATCTCCCTTGCCTTTAGCATCTTCTTTAGGAGAAGGAGAGGGGCATCTTTTCTGATGCAAGCAGTGGATTTTCAGGCTGATGTAAGAGACTTCTAGGATTCACCACCCCCAACTCAACCCTCTGATCAAGCCTACTATGTACTGAAGGAAAGCACCAGAAAGGCATTTCCTACTCTATGGTTCCCTAGCACCTGAAGAGATGAGTGGGGGTAGAATGGAAATGTTTGAGGAAAGTGACAAGAGGGATGATGGGTAAGGGCAAAGAGGGCTTTTGGTCTCCACAGAGGCTTCTACCACCAACCCCAAGAAAGTGACAGCCCAACCCCTTTTGTCCTACAGCTTTCCCTCTTCTTTCTCCCACCTCTGCCCCTGTTCTTCCTTCTTAGCTGGAGGTCATTTCAGTGCAGGAACAAAAGGAGATTTCATCCATTCATTTATTTATTCATCTAGCTAACAAACTGTGTGCCAGTTGATGTTCAGTATTAATGCAGCCCAAGATACATATTTTAGAGAAGCAGTATAAGCAAGTAGGATAAATAGAAGGGGTTAAAAAATAAGATGGGGAGCAATCAAGAAAGACACTGGACATCCCTCTGACTTTCACACACATGCACCTGTGCATGTGTACATGCATGCACAGGCATGCTCGCATGCCCCTACACATACACACACACATACAGAGAGAGAGACAGAGAGAGAGCAACAAACAGACAGACAGGAAAAATAAGTAGGGAGGTGTTTTCCCTTTGTCCAGTTGGGTAAGTGTGTAACTGAAGAGTTGCCCTAAGAAGAGGGAAAAACAGGAAGCACTGGGTGCTGGTGTGGTATCTAAGGCAGTTAATTTCTATTACACTAGATGCATCTCTATGGGATATTAGAGTGCACTAGGAAAAATAGGGGTTAAATAACTGAGCATTCTCCTTCCCCTCATCTCAGGAAAGATTCAACGTAAATTCCCTGGCCAGCATGTCCACGTAAGAATCCCTTCTGATGCTCTGGATCTGTGAATTGTTCCTTATCCAAACCTGAGTATTTGCCTTTCGAGTGGAGGGGTTTACAGCTTTGGGCCCTACCCTAGTTATCTCGACCTTGGCTCTATCTCATGATCTCGGAGCCTCTTCCAACCCTAAGAATTTTTCCTGTTCCCCAAACTTTCCTTTCTTTTCTTCTTTTCTCTTCTCTTTCCTGTTCTGTGCCCCATCCTTCTTTTTTATGACTGTTCACCCCATAGAGTGTTTAAGAAGACTAGCTCCAATGGGAAGGTAAGAGAACCTGGCCCATCTGGGCGAATGGAAGGGCAATGGGGATGAATGGGTACATTCTTCAGGGTCTTGGGCTGGGCTCAGGGCTTTAGTACCATTCATTCAAAGTTAACTGTGAGACTCATGTAGCAAATTGTTCCACAACAGTTTTCCATCTACCTGGGGAAACGAGACTTCGTGGACGATGTGGACACTGTGGAGCCCATTGGTTAGTGAGTCCAAAGTGGGAAAGAGCCTGAGGAGGGAGTGGGAGCCAGGAAGTAAAAGAAAGTCCAGGCATGACCATGCAGAGCCATGAGGTCACTGAAAGATAGAAAGGAAATAATCAATCCAGGAATCAACTTTTGTTTCACTCACACTCAAATTTTCCTGAGCAGTGTGCCATCTCTCCCTCTCTCTGCAGATGGAGTAGTCCTTGTTGACCCTGAGTACTTAAAAGGTCGAAAGAGTAAGTAGAAATTCTTACTTGTTTTTGTAAAGCTGCAGGAGTCCCAACTGAAATGCCACATATGCAAGATAGGCAAATGAGCGAGTGGTCTTAGAGCAGAGGAGCATGGGAAAGCAGAAAGCAGCAGGAGCTGTGAACGCTTTGTTAGGTCCCAACAACAGGGAATGTGGCCACCGTCTTTCAGTTATTAAAAGTGTCGGAAGTGGAGCTCAGACTAATTACTTTATAGGTCCCAAATATTGAAAGACTGTTTTTTCTTCTTTCCCCAAAGAGTATTCAAAATAACTATATGTCTAAAGAACAAATAAAATTATACTCTGCAGAATTACACAAAACAAACACATGTGTTGAAATTAAAATAATGTCTTAATAAAATTTGTGGTTTTCTCTATTATTGCTATGGTGGTCCTGCTTGACTACTGGTTTCAGTTTAGGGTTAGACTGCCTATGGAATTGATCAATACACAGAAAATCAATATTTTTACATACATTTCTTGACTTTCAAATATTAATGACTCACTAAAAGAATTTTAAAGAGCTGTATAGATCAAACCTTTTTTTTTTTTTTTTTTCTGTAGCTAAAGTGTCCCTCAGGCTTCCATTTTAAAAGCTCTGGGATATGTCATTCCATCTGGGGTTTTTTTTTCTTCATCTGTTTCTCTTTCTCTGTGTGTGTCTGTCTGTCTGTCTGTCTGTGTGTCTGTGTCTGTGTGTGGAGAGAGAAGGGGAAGGGGGAACTGCCTAAACATGTCTTTAACAAAAATTCCAAAAAAATACTAAGCACAGCACTCTGGCTGCAGAACTCTAGTTCAAGATTGCACTGAAATACTTCCCACTGAATTTTTCCCTTTTTAATTCTCACTACGGATTAACCCCACTGTGATCCAACTGGACTGAAAATTGTGTTCAACTGGAAAAAAGATTCAGAACCAGTTGGTGACTACTAGTCCAGAAATAGCTTTTAGATACTGGGGACTGAAAGAGCTTTCCTTTCTGAGATTGAGTGCCATGGATAAGCAAGCTGGATGATTACAAATGATTACAAATGTCAGAGAAGCTTTTCAGTATAGACACAAATTAGCCAACTTATTTATAAGTAACAAATACTCTGTTTCTAAAATCTAAGTGGCTTTATCCCTGCAATTCTAAAAATATCCAGAATAACCTATGAAAGGAAATATTTACTTTTAAAGATTGCATGTTACTTGGAATGATGGCTAACATCTACGCCCAGCATCCAGGAGGCTGAGGGAGGAAGCGAAGTACAAGTTCAAGGCCAGGCAGGCATGCATAGTGACTTTCAGACCAGTGGACTATATATAGTAAGAACTTACCTCTCAAAAATTGCACATTTACCCAGAAATTAGATATATTTTTTCTTTTCCTTTCAATTTTTTATCGTTTACCCAGAAATTAGATATATTTTTTCTTTTCCTTTCAATTTTTTATGTCTCTTTAGTAGAGTTTTTGTCTTTTTGTTTTGTTTTTCGAGACAGGGTTTCTCTGTATAGCCCTGGCTGTCCCAGAACTCACTCTGTAAACCAGGCTGGCCTCGAATTCAGAAATCCGCCTGCCTCTGCCTCTGCCTCTGCCTCTGCCTCTGCCTCTGCCTCTGCCTCTGCCTCTGCCTCTGCCTCTGCCTCTGCCTCTGCCTCTGCCTCTGCCTCTGCCTCTGCCTCTGCCTCTGCCTCTGCCTCTGCCTCTGCCTCTGCCTCTGCCTCTGCCTCTGCCTCTGCCTCTGCCTCTGCCTCTGCCTCCTAAGTGCTGGGATTAAAGGCGTGCGCCACCACTGCCTGGCGAGTTTTGTCTTATTCATTTAAGTCTTATGTATTTCTGACATTTCCTCCCAGTTGTATGCTTTGTTATTTTATGAACGTCATCTTACTTTCACCATATTTTCTCATGTCCTTCTCCATCACAGGTGTATGTTTTAATGTAAAGCATCCTTTTCTATGGACTGAGTGGTAAAGGCAAATGAGGCAAAAGATGTGGGATATGGTACACACGCACTATTGTTTAATAGCACTCTATCTGGCCTCTCTGTGTGTTATTCCTTGCAACTGTATGTGAATAAACAGTAGTCACAAAGGTTTTTAAAAAATGTTTAATTTCAGAAAAGAAATGAGCAAACAGCTATAAGTACCTAAGATAACCTTGTGTTCAGTTATAGAAACAAAACAATTTGGAAGGCAGCACAGCAGATAACATGGCACTTATCTCTGGAATATGATGCTGTGCTAGAGCTTTGAATTTTCTTTTTGATTATACTTTTGATACTCATAAATTTGTATGTACATACTTTATATAATTAAGACACAATGGAAAAATTTAGATTAGATGTTGACTTTTAGAAGACAATAAAAGCTCCCCCCCAAAAAAGAAAGAAAAATAAAAAACGCCAGGCAGTGGTGGCGCATGCCTTTAATCCCAGCACTTGGGAGGCAGAGGCAGGCGGATTTCTGAGTTCGAGGCCAGCCTGGTCTACAGAGTGAGTTCCAGGACAGCCAGGACTACACAGAGAAACGCTGTCTCAAAAAACCAAAAAAAAAAAAAAAAAAAAAAAAAAAAAAAAAAAAAGACAAAAGAAAAGAAAAGAAAAAAAAAAAGAAGTCAATAAAAGCAATCTGCCAGGCCTGGTAATATAGCCTTGTAATCCCATTTACCTGGGCAAGAGGGGCTCAGACAGGAGGATCACAAACTGGGCAAATTTAGTGAGATCTTGCCTCAAAATAAGAAAGTACAAAGAAAGACAAGTGGTGGAGCACTTACCTAGCATGCATGAGATTCTGTGAGTCTGAGGTCAGTCTCGTCTACATAGTGAATTCTAGGCCAGCCAGAGCTTCATAGAGAGACCTGTCTCAAAAATAAAAAAAAAATTAATAAAATAAAAATTAAAAAATAAAACAACTACAAAAACCATAGGCTTAATCCCTATAATTGCCACACTGCCACCAAAAGTAGCAATCAGAAGAAGACAGGGTGAGGGGACAAATGAAACAGATAATGATGAAACAGGAAAAGGTCTAATGGCCTTTGAGGTGAGTTTGTCAACCAGATAAACTGTTCCTGGCATACCTTGCTGTTAGTACCAAACACAGGCAGTGGGAAGGGCAAAGTCGATCAGTCCTGCCTGACCTCTGACCTCAGCAGTTTAGCATCAGCTCTTTCCTCCACTAGGAAATAGCCTTCTTCTGACTGCCAAGAGCAGATAAAACAAAGCAAAACACTGAGAAGTCAAGGAAATGGGACATGTTATCTTGCAGGGCTGGCTTCCAGGGCTAGCTCCAGTGTGTGTGAAGCCTAGCATTTCAGGAGAGGCTGTTCTTGTGGAAGGCAGACGCAGCCAGATCTCTGTGAGTTCAAGGCCATCACAGATGAAGGGATTATAATCGTATTACTCCTAACCTCATTTCAGCTTTCATTTACTTACATTTTTTGTGCAAAAAAAAAAAAAATCCCTATCTTATTTAAATGTTATACCATAAATATTGTATAATTTTCTTTTAAGCCTGTGTTAACATTTAAGAATCCATAACCTATGAGGCTCCACTTATCATAATTGCACTTACAATCTACTCATTGGAGATTTCCTTGTTTTCAATATTTTGCTGTTATAAAAACTTTGTAAAGCATTCCCCAACCTCTTGAGTATATCTAATTAGCTTTTAGACAGAATTCCCTGAAAGTTATACTTATTACCTAATGTTCCCCAAAAAGTTTGTAACATCTTTTGTTCTTTATTTTTTCCATTAATGAGATAGGGTCTTATTATGAAACCAAGGCTGTCCCGAAATCTATGCTGCCCCAAACTCATGATCATTCTGCCTCAGTCGCCCAAGTGCTGGAATAAGAGCATGTACTAATAGGCCAATATGTCCAGCTAAATTTGTTGCTCATTGCTCCAGACCTTATCAAAACATTAGTACTATCATTAATTTTAACCTTTGTTGTATCTTTAAATATAATTCATTTTCCTCATTTCTAATTTTAAATAAATATATACATTGATGTTTGCTTTGTTGAGACATATTCTCACTGTAGAGCCCAGACTACTTCCTTCAAAGCCCTGGGATTACAAGCAGATGTTACAATGCCAAGCTTTGATCTTTTTCATTTTTATTTTATTTACTTAATGACAAGGTCCTATTCTATTCTATAGCCAGCACCCAGCTGACCTGGAACTTGATACATAGACCAAGCTGACCTAAAACTCATAGAGAACCACCAGCTTTTGCCTTTTATCTGCTGGGATTAAAGATACCATGCCTGAAACTTGAAAAAAAGGCACTTTCATATATGTATGTGTATATATATATATTTGTATATATATATAAATGTATTGTATATATAATGTATTATACATACAATATAATATATAATGTAATATATATATATACACACATATATATAATGTATTGTGATCATATTCCTCCTCCATTACCCTTTTCTGTTCCTATCTCCTTCTTCTTCCTAACTACTCTTCTTCTACTTTAGTCTGGTTTCTTTTTCTGTGTATGGGGCAGTTATGGAACTTGTGCAACATATGTAATAAGTTATTTTCTATTCAGGCATGGCTGTTGGAAGTTCTCTGTTTTAAGGCCCCCAATAGACTTAAAGTTCCCCATCTCTGTTCTTCATCTCTCCTTGATTCCATCCCTGTCACTTTAGTTTTGGAGTAACCCTGCTTACCCCATCCCACACTTCATTTGTATATTCCAAGGGCTTTCTCTCTATCCCTAATCTTAGGTAACAGCTGCAAAGTATGAGTTCCATTATAACTGGTTTTTTGCAAGATTTCTATCATCATCATCATCAATCATTCATTCATTCATGTTTATGGATGTCTCCAAAGAAAATTCTTTTTGTTTGTGTGTTAAAGACAGGGTCTCACTTAAACTCTGTAGCTAAGGTTAGACAAAGCCTCCTGCTTCACCTCCCAGGTGCCAGGATTATAGTTAAATACGACATTAGGCTTCAAAAGAATTTTTTATATATTAACTCTTTATAACCATCCTCTGAGTGAAATTTGGTCCAAATGCGTCTAGGCTTTGGAGTCTAGACCTGCCTGAGTTGAAATTCTGAACCTGGCTGGGAATGTAGCTTAGTTGACAGAATGTTTGTGTCTAACATGCATAAAGTCTTGGGTTTAATCCTCATCACTGCATAAGTCAAGCATGGTGGCTTATACTCAGGAATTTAAGACCATCCCAGGCTACATTACACCCAGTATTAAAAGAAATAAATACATAAATAAATACACAAATGGAAAGGAATCATTGTTTAACTTTGTCTTTACTTAAGGAATTTTGTAGTATAAATAATATAGTTACGGCTTACAGTGAAGTGCTATTTGTGTATTGAGGCTATATATGTGTTGTAAGTATGTGGTGGTAGTACATGCATGTGAGTGTGCAGTTGTGCATGTCTGTGCAGATGCTGAGGCTAGAGGAGACCTCCAAATATCTTTCCCTCTCTAACTCTCCACCTTATGAGATGAGGGTCTCTCAGTTTACTAAGCCCGCCATTTTACCTAGGCAGGATGGCCAGTGAGCTTCTGGAATCTGATTGTCTCTTCGCCCCAATGCTGGATTACAAGCACATCAGCCATGTCCAGCTTTTTATGTAGGTTCTACAGATTCTAACTGTGGCCCCAACCCCTGCCCCACTTTTGACAAGTATACCAATAGGCCCAGGGGAGTCAAAGGATTTGCGTAAATCCTTTTAAAGTCCAGGTATCCTGACCCTAAATCTTTTTTAAAATTTTGTTGTTAATATTATGTTTGTATGTACACACATGTATATAATGGTATGTGTGTCAATGCACTGTGTGTGAGCAGTGTGTGTGTGTGGTGTGAGTAGAGGTCAGAGAATGACTTTAGGATGTCAGTTCTCTTCTTTCCTCTTATAGAGGCAAGACCTCTCTCGCTTCTGCCACTTTGTCGTGCTGACCAGTGGATTTTGGCCAATTCTGCCTCTGCCTCCCATCTCACCTTATGAATCCAGGGATTACAGATGCAAGCCACAACTTCTAGGTTTTTGTAGCTTCCAGTGATTGAAATAAAGTCATCCAGCTTATGCAACAAGCACTTTTACCCACTGAGCTATCTTGCTGGTACCTGACCCTAATTCTTGTTAACTCTTTTAAACTATTAAGTATTTCAGGCATAAAAAATTATCTACCACCTAGCTTTGAAAAGGATAGAACCTGAAGCTTCCTGTGTCCTTCTTTCTGAGTCTCTCTCCCTTATCCTTGTCTTTTCTCCTACCCAGGCAACCACTATTAAAGATTAGCGTTTATTTGTTCCACAATGCTTATATACTTATATTTCACATTCATGTATCTACAAACAATTTTTATATTATTATACACAGTTTTAATCTATATATAAATGTAACAGTGCACATTTAATTCTGGTGCTAGGAATTTTTTGAGATTTAATCATTTAATTATTAATATATTTCTTAGTCCACTAATGCTGCTATACCAAAATATCCAAGTCTAGATAATATATTAGGAAAAGAAATTTACTTTCTCACCATTCATTAGCCTGGCAAATCCAAGTCCAAATGACTAGCATGTTCAATTTTCTGTATGCAAAATTGGGCCTTATTGCTGGGCCCTCCAGAGGGGAGGAATGTTGTATACTTAGGTGGCAGAAGGTGAACTGGAAAAAAAAATGATGGATGTTACATAAGGCTTCTCTAATGAAGGTCTTAACGCTATTCACAAATGAAGATGAGAAAAGAGTCAGTCTGTGGTTATATGACGGTAGCTCCCACAAGCCATACATTTGAACTCCAATTGAGCCACATCATCATGAATACTTAATGTCTGGCTTCAACGTTTTTGACAGTATGATCTGTGTGAAATGTTGTCCCACTGTGGCTTTAATTTGAATGTATCTGATTACTACTGAGACCACACAAATCATTGGCCATTCCACACGTGCTTCTGCTAAGAATCTACCTAAGTTTTGAGCACACTTTTAGATTGGTGTGTGTGTGTGTCTGTCTGTCTGTCTGTCTGTCTTACTGATTGGTAACAGTTATTTTGTTCATGTGTGTGCAGGTACATTTAGAGGTCAGAGGTCAATCTTGGGTGTCTTTTGAAAGTGGATCTCTCACTGTTCTGGAGCTGATTAGGACAGACTGGGTGGCCAGTGAGCCACAGGGCTCCACCTGTCTCCACCTAGCAGTGCTGGGACTGAAAGCATGGACCATTGCTCCCCACCTTTTCCCATGGGACCAAATCCAAGTCCTTATGCTTTCCCAGCAAGTTCTTTGCTAACTGAACTATCTCCTCAGCCTCTCAACACTCCAAACGCTAAACTGCTATGTGTTTCAAATACTTTAACTCTGAATTTCCTTTTTTTTTTTTCCTTTGTGAAACTTGTAACACAGAGAAGTTTAACATTTTATTGCCATTAAATGTATCGATCCTTTTTCTTTGTGACCATACTTTTGGGATTGTATTTAGCTTGCCTCTCTGGGTCTTCTTATCCCCCATTTAAGATTTCCTTTGCCACTGGTTTGACAAGTCATTCTCTTCTTCCTTTGCCTGCAGTGTTTGTCAGGTTGACATGTGCTTTTCGCTATGGCCGTGATGACCTGGATGTGATAGGTCTGACCTTTCGCAAAGATCTCTATGTACAGACCAAACAAGTGGCTCCAGCTGAACCCACCAGCATCCAGGGACCCCTCACAGCCTTACAGGAGCGGCTTCTGCACAAGCTTGGGGGCAACGCCTATCCTTTTACACTTCAGGTACTAATCTCAAGTTGGGCAGTTTCCAGAGAAGAGTAAGAAATAAAAGGAGAACAGAAAGTTGTCCCTATTTTTCTGAGCTCCTTCTGACTTCCTAGATGGTTGCTAACCTGCCCTGTTCAGTAACACTGCAGCCTGGGCCTGAAGATTCAGGAAAGGTAAGGAAGACCATTAGCTAATGATCTTTCCACCAGTGACCTAATCAACTCCAAAGGAGGGAAGGCTTTTTCTTGTCTTTCTTTTTTTCTCATGGTTCAGTCTATGGCTACAAAACTCGATTGGTTTGGGCTCATTATGGGAGCACGTGGCAGAAGAGGTTTGACCACAGGGAGAAAACAGAATGTCATGAAGGGCATGTCTCCAAAAAAACAAATTTCCTCAACTACTCTAAAGAGGTCTCAACTCACATTTTCTACTACTTCCCAATAGAAACATTGGCTAGGCTGAGTGTGATGGTACATATTTTTAATCTCAGCACTTAGGAGGCAGACGCAGGCAGATCTCTGTTGAACTTGAAGCCAACCTGGTCAATATAGTGGCTTCCAGGATAGCCAGGGCTACACAATGAGACCCTGTCACAAAAAGAAAAGAAACATAAGCTGGGGCCAAGCCTTTGATCCATACCCATCCAGGGCATGTTTCAGATCTGAACAATAGCAGAAAGACATGTAATTACAACGGAGCCTAGGAAGAAAGACAAATGGACAAGACTGGAGAAATGGACAGCTAAGGGATCAAGACATTTTCATGTAGTCCCACAAGGGAGGGAGGGAATTGGAAATACATTCTCTTTGTCCCTGATTTTTTTTATAGCCTGTGGGGTTGACTTTGAAGTGAAGAGTTTCTGTGCAGAAAATCTGGAAGAGAAAATCTCTAAGAGGTATTCTTTGGTTTCCCCCAAATACCTGCCTGAAGCCTTTACCACAGAGCCTTCTCTTAGGGCAGAAACATTTAGTCACCATAGGAGCACTGCTACCAACTTAGATGTCCTGTTCTGAGTCCCTAGGATTTCACTTGTCTTTCTTCATTCATGTTGGCAGCCAAATGACACATACAGTTTGTGGGCTATCAAATCTTGCTGAGACTATGTAACTCTGTTGTCATTGTAGTGCTGGAGCAGTCACTGACACTATAGAAATGAAAAAAAATGTTCATGTGTTCTAACAAAACTGAATTCATGAACACTGAAGTTTGGACTTTTTATAATATCTGTGTACCATAGAATATAGATTTTTGACTCATTTTAACCATTTACAACTGTATTCATCATTCTTAGATTACAGGCCACAGACAAACAAGAAAAAGGACAGATTTAGCCAGTGGGACAATTTGCAACTCCTTGGTCTATAGAATATCAAGGATGCAAAGGGGTTTCTGAGGGGAGCCTTTTCCCAACCCCACCCTCAAGTAAACACAGAGCTTTAAGGGTAGTGTAGGGGTAGTCTGTGGTTCCAGAATAAGATGCTCTAGTTTATCCTTTGGACTTTACTCAGTGATTCTGTGCAGCTGGTGGTACGGAAAGTGCAGTTCTCAGCCCTGGAACCAGGCCCTGGTCCCTGGGCACAGACCATTCGCAGCTTCTTTCTGTCATCTCAGCCCCTACAACTCCAGGCCTGGATGGACAGGGAGGTTGGTGGCACTCCCCCCACCCCTGTATCCTATTCCCTACCTTAGAACCCTCTGCTACTCCTTTTTACTGATGTCTTAACTTGGATAGGCAGAGACAGGAGCCAGGGCAACAATCATTTTAAGGAAATGAGAGTTTTAGATTTAGGTCTGGGTGTCCTCCTCCAACCTTGTCATAAGCTTCTCCTGCTTCAGGTTCATTACCATGGAGAAGCTATTTCTGTACATGTTTCTATCAACAACTATACCAGCAAGGTCATCAGAAGAATCAAGATTGCAGGTGAGCTTCCTATTGCTCTGCATCTGGCCCGCAAACCACAGATTCTAAAACACAGCTGTACTTCTTACCCATTAATATTTATCTGAGTTTTCCTTCCAAACTGGCCTATCAAAATATGTGGTCACATCTTACCACACAAGATCGCTTCAAAGAGCAGTAAGCTGGGGCCATATGGGCAACTGACTGATTGGTCATTTACTTTCTCTGACTTTTTCAGTTGTCCAGATCACAGACGTTGTCCTGTATTCACTAGACAAATACACGAAGACTGTGTTCATTCAGGAGTTCACGTGAGCTGGGGCTGGGCTGGGGCTGGGGCTGGGGCTGGGGAGAAAGTCATCAAAGGGGTTAGATGGTGGGAAGAAGGCCAACAGCCAGAGAAGGGATCCTTGCTGTTTCTTTTGGAAAAGAAGAAATAGCAAGGATAACCTAGAAATGAGGAATGTCAAGGTGAGGGTTGAAGCATAAAAGGGGAGGGACTCTCAGGAGAACTATGGGTGGGGCCATGACTCATCTGCAGTCTATCACAGTGCTAGGACAGAGCTTTCCCATCAGAGCTAATCTTCCCATTTTTCATAGATATGCCACTTCTCTCTATTTTCCACTGTTTTCCGAGACTATACAAGATACTCTTGGGAGTAAACGTACATTTAGTTGGCAAGCATAGCCTAAGTTCTTCTCTTGTTCTCTTTCAAAGAGAGACAGTAGCTGCTAACTCCAGCTTCTCCCAGACCTTTGCAGTAACCCCACTCCTGGCTGCCAACTGTCAGAAGCAGGGCCTGGCACTGGATGGCAAACTCAAGCATGAAGACACCAATCTGGCCTCTAGCACAATGTAAGCTCATATATAATTTAGAATTTCTACTTCCTACTCCTAAGCCACATGCTACATGCATGGCTCTGTGGTTTCATCTTCCGTCAAGTCTACTTGTCTTTTAAAATGTTCCTCAGCCCATGTTCAGTATGCTCACAAGCCTCAGAGGCAGGCTCAAGTTAAATTAATGCCTATGGGACCAATGTTAAGTTTAGGTCTTAGGTAATGAGAAAAGAAAATGCAGAGAGCAGAAAACCTCTGTTATATAAAATTTCACAGTTCAAACCAAGCATGGGGGTGCATGCCTATAATCCTAGCACTTAGTGGTCAGCACTGAGGCAGGAGAATCACAAGTTTGAGGCTTGCCTAGGCTATGCAGCAAGACCCTGTCAAAAAATGATACGAACAGGGCTGGTGTGATGCCTCAACAAGTAAAAGCACCTACTGTTAAGCTGATTGCTTGAGTCTGATTTCTCAGAACCCATACAGGGAAGGAAAGAACCAATTCTTGTTGTTCTCTGCCCTCCACATGTTCACTACGGCACCCCTGCCTCCATACATGTACAGGGGCACAAAATGAATAAACAAAATGCAATGATAACAAAAAATTAAAAACAAGGCATAATTCACAAAGGCCTTACATCTATTATTATATTCCTAGGAGTATCGCTGGGTGGTGGTGGCACACGCCTTTAATCCAGAACTTAGGAGGCAGAGGCAGGTGGATCTCTGTGAGTCCTGTATGGTCTACATATCCAGTTTCAGTACAGCCAGGGCTACACCGGGAAACCCTCTCTTGAAGAAAAAAAAAAGATAGAAAGAAAAAGAAAAAAAGAATACTATTAAAGTATACTGGCCAGGTGGTTGGGTTGTTGTTTCTAAGGTGCAGAGGATGAACTCAGGGCCCCCAATCCTGGCCAGTATGTTATTCAATTTTACACATAAGGACGCTGAGGCTCAAAGGCAAGGGATTTGTTCAAGGTTGTTCAAGTATGTGGCAAACAGGATTCTGTTACATGCCAACTGGCTCTAAACACTGTGATCTCTACAATAGTTACTATCTAGAGAAGGTAGAATAGAGTAGAAGGTTAGGCGATGAGAGATGGTGGAAAAGGAGGATATGTACTGACAATTATAGGACAGGAATTGATAGAATTCTTCAACGGCATTCATTTGGCTCTATACCTTCAGATTAACATTAAATATGTTTCTCACCAAAACCATCTACAATCATAAATGACCAATTCTCCCCATGCCTGATGAATCAAGTATCTACAGGTTGTTATTCACAGAAATAGCCTTGGAAACTATCCAAATAACATTATTTTGAACAAAGAGGATCAGCACCCCCAAAGCAACCAAAAGACTACCCTAAGATCCTTCCAGCTTTCAGTATCTTATCTTTCAATCAGCAGGTTTCTATTGAGCACCTACTAAATGCTCATTCCTATGCAATATGATGGGGATAGACAAAGAAATTTAAGACAATCCTTTCCTTCAGTCAATATATGAGCTGGATGAGGAATGCAAATGTAATCCAACAGTTAAGTGTTGGTACATGTCGTTTATATTATAAATCCAATAGAAGGTAAAAGCCAACGTAGCTGGCAAGGGATTCTTAGAGGAGATAGAATGATCTAGATCTTGAAAAAAATGTGTAAAATGTGGATAACAATAGAAGAAAGGAACATTTCAGATTAGGAACATGGCATGGGAAGAAGCTAGAAGGTAGGAATCCCATATGACATCTTGAGGAGCACGATGGGAAGACAGGTCTACATAGGCTGTTTTCTAGGTGTTTGGGAGTCAGGGCAGAAAAGAGAGAAGTAAATGAGGCTAGATTACTTTGGCTCCCAAAAATCAAGCAGAGTAGTTATGTTCAACAAATTAGGCCCTTGGACAGACAATAACATGATCAAATGGAATTTTAGGAAGAAAAATGTCACCTCAATTGCGTAGAAACAATTACAGCCTGGGAAATCTTTTGGAAAAGACAATAGGGCATGGTAATAGGAAAGCATGGGGAGGATTTTGGAGGAGGTAAATTCCATTATACTCCTAACACCCCAAATTGATACTATAATATCAAGTCTTCGACCTGGAATGAACAAGGAGCTTCTGGGGATCCTGGTGTCCTACAAAGTTAGAGTCAACCTGATGGTGTCCTATGGGGGGTAAGTGAGGATTTCCAGTTGGTCTGGGCAGGGGCTGGGAGCCAGGAGTTTGTCACTTGTTTTCCCCCGTTGGATTGACCCATTCAAGGTATTCCTTTTTCCAGACTAAGTTCACAAGTCACTTTCCCTGCTAGAGTCCCATTCTGTTACTAAGTTGGCCTTATGATCCCTTATCCCCAGCAAAGCTGGGTTGACTCCTCCCCATGTTTAGCTACTAATTTGGGGTATCATTTTATTCACAGCATTCTAGGAGGTCTGCCGGCAAGGTGAGAAGCTAGGGTGAGAGGACCAAGGCAGGACAGGGAGGAAGAGGGCATAAGGAGACTAAAGGTACCCTCAGAAGAATCCGAGGGCCTCAGAGGATTGGGAAAACTGAAGGAAGGTTGGTGATTGAGTCCTTTAAGGACATCAGTAACTCCACTTTGGATGCTTACAGTGATGTTGCTGTGGAGTTGCCACTGATCTTGATCCATCCAAAGCCATCTCATGGCACAAGAGCAGGTGAGGCTCCCAGGAACTATTATCCTGTGGGTTAGGGGCTAAACAGTTCTCAGAAAAGAGTGGCTTGAGATGGAATGACAATAGGCAGGTTGGATGTCTAGCTTTTCAGGGGACATATAGCAGAGGGGATGACCTAGGGAAAAAAGGAGGGAGAAGAATGAGGAAAAAGTCAAGCATCTGCACAGTCACTTGTAAGCTTCAGTTCTATTTCCTCCATGCTTGCCACAGTGGCTACCAGGTAAGTCAGCATGAGGCTTGGAAGCCCCACCCCTCCCCCTTGCCTATTGCTCTCTTTTAGGATAGAATTTTTTAAAGATTCCCCAAAGTGTTGCTTTTACAACTGTGCACCGGAAACATAGTTTAGCTTCATGTCTGTCTGATGCTTTCTTTCCACAGCCCCTTTTCCTGGCCTCCCTGCCCTTCACCTGCTGCTCTTCTTGGAATTCTTCTTCCCCCTCATCCCTCTTCTTTTCTTTCCCTCTTCTCTTCCCTCCAAAAACCCATTCTGTTGTCAAGTTGTCCTTATAATCCCTCACTCCCTGATAAAACTGGGTTGGTTGTCCCTTCTCTGTGACTTGGGGTCCCCCTTTCCACACCATCCTCATCTTTTTTTAATCCTTTCCCTCTGCCCCATCCTCTGTTGTCTTCCTTCTAATGCTCCTTGCTCCTTAGCTCCATTGTCTAGACAGATTCAGAAGGGAAACAAGCCGTCCCCATGGGGCATGGAGGGGAAGGCTGAGAAGCAGGGAAGGATTACCTGACTAAAATCAAGAATGTGGAGGAAGCCCAGGAAGGGGTTTGATAACTCTCCATTCCCCTTTGCTGCTCCTGCAAGCTCGGAGGACATAGTCATCAAAGAGTTTATGCAGCAGAACAGCCAGACACAGAGCTAGAAAGCTCCAACTGCAGACAGAGTTAATAAGAGGAGCCAATAGCCTCTCTCTGATAATTCTGTGTAGAAGCCCCCACTGCAACACTCTAATAAATCGATTTGTTCAGACATGGCTGGTGAACAATGTGCTGTTATTTTTTTCCTCTCAGAGAGTACTGGAACTACAGAGAATGAACTTTTTGATTCAGGCACCTTTACCCCTCCCCCACCCTTAATTACTTACTTGCAGTTACTTGATTAGGTATCTTGTGTTAAGTACTTTTTGCCCCTATGTGGTCCCTCTGACAAATCATTTGCTTTTTCTCTCTGGCCTCAGCTATCCTGGTCCCTACCCGGTCACTTACTCTTGGTCTAGCAGTACCTGGTGCTTACTCTGTAAAGAATCCCAGAGAGGAAGTCAAAAGTGTGTAGCCACTCCCAGACTTGGCTACGATGACAACTGTTACCAGTTGCTATTCGAGGAGAGCTTGGTGTGATGTCAGGTGGTACAGGTTCAAGTATAGAAAGCCATTGTTACAGTATTTCTGCCTGCTCAGTTCAAGGTATGTTTTTGGTCCTTCTAAGCTGAGGCCAAGATCCCTGGAATGAGGCCAGAGGCCATGGCCTGGAGACCAACAGGAAACAAAAATACCAACCTCTGTGCAAAGCCAGACTTGTATTCCTGGTCTGTCTAAGATGGGCTTGAGATAAGAAGCTGTGAATAGTATGGAATGAGATGGGGATGCTACTTCTAAGCTGATTCCTTTTTGTTGAACAGCTTACCTCAGTCAAAATGGCAAAGACCAACACTCAGCAAATGTTGGAGGGCAGGGAAAAGGGAACTCTCATTCCTTGTTGGTAGAACTGCAAACTGATGCAGCCACTCTGGAAATTAGCATGGAGAATTCTCAAGAGGCTAAAAATAAACCAACTGCTGGGTGGTGGTAGCACAGGCCTTTAATCCCAGCACTTGGGAGGCACAGGCAGGTGGATTTCTGAGTTCGAGGCCAGCCTGGTCTACAGAGTGAGTTCCAGGACAGTCAGCGCTACACAGAGAAACCCTGTCTCAAAAAACCAAAAAAAAAAAACCAACCATGTGACCCAGCTATGCTGTTTACTGGCATATACTCAAAGGACTTGACATCCTACTCTGAAGATACTTGCTCAACCATGTTCACTACTGTTGTCTTCACAATAGCTAGGATATGGAGAGTACCTAAATACCCTCAATTGAGGAATGATAATGAAGCATATACACTATGCAGTATTAGTCATCTGTAAAGAAAAATAAAACCAAATACTCTGCAGGTAAATGGATGGAACTAGAAAAGATCATATTGAATGAGGTACCCTAAAAATATAGACACACATTTAATAACAGTCAATGAAAGAAATTAATCAAATATATAAAAGGCCACAAATTTGAAAGAAGACAAGGAGGGAGAGACGGGAGTGTTTAGGAGAAAGAAAAGGTTGTTAGGCCTCCTCAAAGGGTTCTTGACCCACAAGTTGATAATTGTTTTCCTAGAGCAAGATCTTTACAAGAAACTTCTATGGGCCTCTTCCTAGCTCATCATTATGAATCTCCAAGGTCTTGTGCAGGTGACCACAGCTTGGTGTATTCATGACTACAATGGCTGTCATATTAAGAAGATGAAAGATAGTTCTTCTCTCTATCCTCTGGCTCTATTATTTCCACCCTTGCACTTTTTCTGCAATGTTCCCTGGACCTCATATGGGGTGTCAAACTTTTAAATGCTGCTAATAGAATGACTACTGAATTAATAAACTATGATAAGGGAAAATCTCAACTACAGAGATGTCAACATTAGTAAAATCCTTGTTGCACAAACATGAGGACATGAGTTTGAATCCCATAGTGCACTTAAAATGCTGGATGCCTGTCATGCTGACACACACCTTTAATCCCAGCAGCAGGCGGATGTCTGTGAGTTCGAGGCCTGCATGGTCTACATGGCAAGTTCTAGGAAGAGCCAGAGCTAAAAAAATAGAGATTCTATTTTTTTAAAAAAAGGAATTATGGGATGTGGTAGCACACACCTGTAATCCCAGCACTGGAGAGGTAGAGAGAGGAGGAACCCTGGGGCCTCCTTGCCAGACAATCTGGCCAAATAAAAGATTCAGGTTCAATGACAGATATAGTCTTCAAAAATAAGATGAAAAGTGACTGAAGAAAGATGGCCAATGTCAACTTTGGACCTTCACACACAAAAAATAACAAGAAATAAAATAAATTCTGCTACCCACAGCTGAGTGTAGTGATATACACCTGTATCCTCTGAATTTCAGAGGCTGAAGCAGATCAAGTCCAAGGCCAGCTTGAAGTATGTACCAAGAACCTACCTCAGAAAAAAATTAATGAAAATTTAATAACCATGGAAATAGTCTTGACTTTAAAGTTCAGCAGACACAGCTATTAGTTTTGTGGAAATATTCAAGCTTTTCTTTCTGTGATGGCCACTGGGGGTCAGCAGAGCAAATAAGAGGATAGAATTCCTAGGAAGACTTGAGCTAATTTTACCTCCAGCTCTGCTCAGGACTGGAGCAGAACTGGGTCTTCAGCAATGCCTTTAGTACAGCTGGGGTAGGATTCATGGGAAGAGCCAGTTTCCGAATTTCATCCATTTGAAAATTTACTTATCTTATTTAAAAAGGTAGATTCCAGCCTGGGTGGGAGTGGAAGTGGTGTGAATCACTTTGATCTCAGCACTCAGGAGGCAGAGGCAAGCGATCGATCTCTGTTGAGTTCAAGGTCAGCCTAGTCTACAGAGTGAGTTCCAAAACAGTCAAGGTTACAGAGAAACCCTGTTTCAAACAAAACAAAATAAGAAAGTAAATAAACAAATAAGGTAGATTCCTAGGTTGTCCCTCAAACCAAAAGAATCCCTCTCCAGAAGGAATTAAGAGATTCAGCTCAGCTTCCTAGGATTCTTGTTTGTGTTTTCTTGCCACACCCTGCAGGTGAAGGACAACAGACAACTTTGGGAGTCTGTTCTCTCCTTCCACCATGTGGGCCCTGGAGATCAAACTCAGATTGTCAGCCTTGGAAGAAGGCGTCCTTTCAGCCTAGAGAGTCATCCTGATGGCTCTCTCTAGAATTCTTTTAAAGTCAAATGTTGGGTTTTCATTGTAGCAGCACCTCCTTCAGAGAAAATAACCTTTCAATTATGACTGGGTATTTTAATGTCAATCAATGGAGATGATATCTATGCAGGTATATAATGTTCAGTCACTAAGGATCTAGGATGACATGAAGTATTTGGGGGTAGGGTTAGAAAAAGGAGGAAGTTGGTAGTTACCACTAATCAAGCAAGTGGAAAATTAGGAACCACTTTTCTACTGTTGCTTGTGAAAAGAAACAATCTATGCCACTTCCTGGGCTTAAGTTCCAGAGCAGATAATGTGGGAAAGAATATATTAACACCACCCCCTACAGCACAAAGTCTAACACTCCTGGGGAAGGGGCAGTTTTACCCAGGGCCCTTGACTCTCGGGATCCCTTGGGTATTCTATGGCTAGTGTTTTTTAAGATCCCAAGTATTCTGGCCAGAGAGAGTATGATGTTGCTGTTTCTCCCAGTGTTGAATTGTGGTATTTGTTTTCCTCAATGGCATTTTATATTCAAGCAGTATCACTCAAGCCATGTTTATTCAGTATTGTGTTTTTACTTTGGGTGGGGGCGAGGATGAGAAGGAAGTGTCTCCTTGGAGTCTCCTAAGTGTATGGGACTCCAAGGTATATGTACAAGGACTGGATGGCATGGCCAGGCAAATCAGATGGAAGGTCCCCAAGACTCTTTTTTTCTACTGATTTCTACGAATAAAATGATAAGCTGTATAAGTGACCAATCTAAGGTACCTGATAAATGCCAGTTGTTTTCTAGTTGGCTTTCCCCCACAGGCTACAGACATCTAGACATCACTATCTCCTCTTCCAGAATGAAACTCACCTAGCAAACTAGGGAACTCCTAGTACAGTACAGTGAATACATAATACAGCTGGTAAGCTGTCTCCCCATCCTCCCCATCCACTAAACCAGGAGGGTGTGGAGAGTAGAATTTCCTGACTTCTCCAACTTCTCAGAGGTCTAGCCAGCTTGCCCGGGCAGATTCCACATGGAAGGCTGTGGGCTGCAACTCTTTAGTGCACAGTCCGTTCTTTTTGGCGATGATAATCTGGAGTAAGAAAGAACACAGCACATTATTTTCAGGATGAGCTCCCAACTTCCCGTTCCCAAGTTCTGGGGCTTGCCATTATTCATATTTAAAAGAGTTCTACTTACCTAGAGCCCTGCCATATAAGTAAGAAAAGAAAAAAGAACAAAGAAAGTGCCTTACTGTAGGGAAAGAATCGCACACGCATGCTGATTTCTCGGGCTGTCTTCAGGATTTCAACAGCCTGGAAGGAACACAGCAGCTTGTACAAATGAAGAGATATTACCCAGGCCATAAACATAACACAGCAATGGATTGGGTCCCATCTAGGTCACTAATAGCTGCTCTCTTCTGGTACATTTCCCTTGAAGAGATGCTTTCTTACAGATTAGGCTATTCTGGTCCAACCTGTCCTACCTGAGATGGCTTCTTGTATGACTACAGCCCACACGCTATGCTTACTTTGCTGTGTTCAATATCTTGGAAATCCACATCATTCACAGCTAGAACTTGGTCCCCTTCTTGAAGTCCTGCTCGATGTGCATCCGAGTCTGGAATCACCTGTTGGGGAAGGAGTATCATGTAGTTGTGATGGAGTAAATCAGGCGACTGCAGGGGAAATTCAGTGCTGTTCAAATGTGTTATTTTTTGTGATACCACAGGGAGAGTAAGTGGCTTGCTAGATGAAATTTGGTTCTCAGTTTGGTTTTTGTTTTCATAGATTCTTTTTTTTTTTTCAAAGACAGGGTTTCTCTGTGTAGCCCTGGCTGCCCTGGAACTCACTCTGTAGACCAGACTGGCCTTGAACTCACAGAGATCTGTCTACCCTCTGCGTCCTGTGTGCTGGGACTAAAGTCATATGCCACCACTGTCTGGCCTGACTTTATAGATTATTACCTACTCCTAATATTCCTGCTTCTGCCTCTGGACTTCTCGGAGTACCGACATGCCCACTTGCCCCACCACATTGGGCCCAAGTACAATTCTGAGAAGAAAAGTCTGAATTCCCATTATGTCTATTCTATGACTCCACCAGGTCATCCATTTTTTTAATCTGATGGGCCACTAGTGCGTTTTAATATGATAACAAAGTAGCTAGCTATACAGCCTATCATACACACACATTCACACAGACCTTGGAGATGAAGATGCCTAGCTGGGAAGCCTTTCCTCCTCGGATGTTAAATCCCAACTGAAAGACAAGGACACAGGATGCAGACTCAGCATAGACATAAGAACAGGGACATCTATGTACTCAGAAGAAAAAGAGATTCTATGGAAGTGTCATCTCTGCTTTTCTGGTCACCTACCTCCCAATCCACATCCATGCCCCAACCACAGGCAACTTCTGGCATGGACAAAATGTTACTGGAATAAGAGCCTCTATAAGTTTACCTGAGCACCAGGAGGCTTCTTCAGTGTGACAATTCGGGGCAGAAACTGGGTCAGCTCATTGTTGTAGTCTGGGTGGTACACTCTCTGCAAGATACAGCAATCTTAGAAATCTCATTCCCAGTCTTAGATGTTACAACTACCTTCTTTTAGAATATTAATAAATCAGATATATGTCAGGAAATGGTAACGTCATAGACTTGGTTTACACAGAACAGATAATACAGTCCAGAGGAGTGGTTGTTTAGTCTCAGGATATGCTAGTGGCCCTATAGATCCCTATTCCTTTTTTTTTTCCTTTGGTTTTTCGAGACAAGGTTTCTCTGTATAGCCTGGCTGTCCTGGAACTCACCCTGTAGACCAGGCTGGCCTCGAACTCAGAAATCCGCCTGCCTCTGCCTCCCAAGTGCTGGGATTAAAGGCGTGCGCCACCACCGCCCGGCCTCCCTATTCCTTTTTTATTAACAGGATGGAAACTAAGGTTCTGAATTTTTAGAATTCACCAGTGTGAAGGGTTCTGGCAGGGTGATTCTACAAAAAGTTGCCAGTGGGTCACTGTTGCTCAAAATTCACCTAAGATTTCACCCTCCATTGAGTTTCATAACCTTGCTACTTCATAGATCTCATGCTTGGGGTTGGTATTTCTTATTCAGGAATGCAGATGGTTCGTTCCCACCTCATGAGGAGGAATCCATGCTGGAGGATTTTCATAGGCAGGCAGGAAAACCACTGGGTAGTCATCATAAGGAATCCGGTTGTCCATTTCAGGTAAAGCCCTGAAAAGGACGAATCAAAGGAAATAAAAAGGATTTTAAGAAGGGCCAAGTTTCAGAAAGCATTCCATCCACGGGCCATTCATTTATGGGACTAGCCCACAAGTAGGTGTTAAGATTGGGGGTGGAGTGGGGGGAAGTAGCAACAAAACAAAATAACAAAAATAAAAATAAAACAACATCTATTTTTTTAAGCACTGTAATGGCATGTTTGCATTTGTCACAATTTTACAAAAATTAGGTGTCACCGCTTTCAACCTAGAAACGAGAATCACATCTATAAAGATCTACTTTAAAACAGCAAGGGAGTGCCAACTCTAACTATCCCATAGGGATTGGGGCCAGGCACAGTGCCACAGTCTCTAGAGGTGCTTAGTAAACGTGGCGTCTACAAATGGGCTCCGTCAACACGGGCTACCTTCCAGATCCAGGTCCTGCAACCCGCCCGTATCCCGCGCTCGCGACCACTTAACTCAGTGCCACCTCACCGGTAAGAAGGCCTCCCTCAGCGACAGCCAATTCGGCGTCGGAACCGGAAGCGGATGCTCGCTACCACCCCGCACGGGCGGAGCTCGCTTTGGATGAGCCGGCTCTCCAGCCCCCTCGGGCGTCACGTTGTGCGTGCTCACGTTGGTGTGCTTCTCACAGGCTGGATGCGCTCCGATTGGCTGGCGCCTCTGGGATTAATTTGAAACTTGGCGGTTAAAGCTCCGGTTGGAACAGGGCGCCAGGGAAGATCGGGGCAAGGGATGTTTAGTTTGGTGAGTTACCGGGCACCGCGTTAGCTCAGATTCTGCGCTTTGTAGTACTCTAGGACTTGGGGTCGCTGTCGCTGTCTCCGCTGGAGTTTATTTCAGACACCACTTCGTCCTGCATTATTGGGACTGACAAATCCATTAGACGGTGGCCAAGAGTGACAGAATACAGTGGTCCTGCTGGGAGGGAGAGTGCATCAGCGAGTTCCGAGGTCTCCTACAGCCTGAGAAGGGCCTTTCCACTCCTGCCAGCTTCCGGAGGCTCCAGGGAGAGCTGGCTTCACTGGGCACGGACACCTGCTGAGCTGGTACCATGAAAGAAGAGGTGAAGGGAATTCCTGTAAGAGTGGCACTGCGTTGTCGCCCCCTCGTCTCTAAAGAGATTAATGAGGGCTGCCAGACGTGCCTTTCCTTTGTGCCCGGAGAGCCTCAGGTGGGTAGTCTAGAGTGGCTTCCTCCACAGCTGAGGCTGAAAGGAGCGAGGGGCGTGGTCAGGCATTTTTTTTTTTAATCCTTCTATCCCTTGTCTCTTGCCTCTTGCAGGTGGTGGTTGGTAATGATAAATCATTTACCTACGATTTTGTGTTTGACCCTTCTACTGAACAGGAAGAGGTCTTTAAAACAGCAGTAGCTCCACTCATAAAAGGCGTGTTTAAAGGTGAGGCTGTTTAATTCACTGGGCGGGTTTTTTTTAGCATATATTTTGTGTGGGTCATATAGGTGCTACAAATAGAGGAATGAATGAAACAGACTCCTGCCTTTAAAGTCAGCCCACAGCCTAGTAACATTTGTGAAAGTCTTTCCACCCTTGAAGCTAGTTTCAGACTGATCTAGACATATTTTGCTGTTTTGGGACTTCACAGAGAACCTTTCATTTCAGCACTTGGGCGGCAAAGGCAAACAGATCACTACATAGCGAGTTGGAAAACATCCAGGAGTACCTAGTGAGATCCCGCCTCACAAACAAAAAACAAAGCAAAATAAAGAATATGTGGTCTTTGTTTTGTGCTGGTCGTGTACTAACCTGCTGAAGTCCCAAGAATATTCAGATGTGTAATATAGTCTCTGGGCTCTTGAGGAGTTCAAAGTCCACAGGGTCAGAAAACAGGTAGATGACTGTAGGAACTGGGATCCAGGAGGGTGGTATTGAAACCTCTCTCGCCATCCGCCAGGCTTCATGAAGGCGCCACAGCACCCACAGATAACTATATAAGTGAGTTTGAACACATAGACAAAATTTAAATTTTTACACCTATTTAAAATTTTTAGCCGGGTGGTGGTGGCGCACGCCTTTAAATCCCAGCACTTGGGAGGCAGAGGCAGGCAGATTTCTGAGTTCGAGGCCAGCCTGGTCTACAGAGTGAGTTCCAGGACAGCCCGGGCTACACAGAGAAACCCTGTCTTGAAAAACCAAAAGAAAAAAAAAATTAGGGGTGATTTTTTCTTTTTTTTTTTTTTTCTTGCTTTTTATTTCCCCAGACAGTGTTTCATATAGCTCAGGTTGGTCTTAAATTCACAGTGTAGCCAAAAATGGATATGATGGCGCATGTGTTTAATTCTGTCACCTTGGAGGCAGGCAGAAACAATTGGATCTCTGAAAGTTCAAGGCCAGGCTGGTCTGGTCTACACATCTAGGGTTCCAGGCCAGCCAGGGCTACATAGTGAGACTGTTTAATGTGTAGTGTGTATGGAGTATGACTCGTACTATAGAGGATCTAGAAGTTTCACTGTTTTCCTACAACGTGGTGTGAGAATTGGAAGGCTGGTACCAAACTCCACTAGGGGAGTTGAGATTCATTTCCAAACAGAGGGAACTTTTGAGATAGGTATGAGTGAAATTTTTAGATAGAATTTTCCCCCTAAAGCCCTTGAATACTATGGCCAGCTAGTAATCTTTACTGCAGAAGCTAAGCTTTTAAGGGTAGGATTCTAAAGGGAGTAGGACCTGAGAGATGTCTACTTGTCATATTAGTTACAGTGGCTATTAAAATTTAGTTTTTGGTTAATTGAGAATTTCATCCATACACGTTTTTTATCAAATCTTCTCTCGTTTTCTCCCCTCCACTTCTTCCCCTTTCTCCAGCATATATATTCTCTTTTTTTTTCAACCCGGACTCTGTTCAGTGTTGCGTGTATGTCAGAACATCTTATGGTGCATGGATAGCCTCTCGGTCACATCCCTGAAGAAAACTATCCCTCCTCCAGTAGCCATCAATTGCTAGTAGCTCTTCAGCTAGGTGTAGGACTTCACGAGTGTCACCCTGTGTCCATGCTAGGAGTTTTGGCTACCTTGATCTTGTGCAGATCTCAATAGTTATTCATTTAAAACTTAGAACCATATCATACTAGTGCTTTTAAATTATTAAATATGTTGCATTAATCTAGTTTAACTTTTCACCCAAATGCTTTCTAGTAATAAGATGAACTTTTGGTGTCTTGTTTGTGCCAGGGTCTCATTTACTCCAGGCTGACTTGAAACTAGGTATGTAGCAGAGGCTAACCCTTAACTCCTAATCCTTCTGTCTTTACACACGTGCACCACCACGACCATTTCCAGTGCCTGTTTAAATTTCTTCTTTGACAGAGATGTCGCAGAATCATAGAATAGCCTACTTGATAGTTGCTTTCCTTTGGACAACTCAGTTGTTTTTTTTACAGTTGTGTGTGTGTGTCACAGTGTATGTGGGAGGCTCAGAGGACAAGAGGACAACTTGCAGGAATTGATCCTTTCCAACCATATGTGTCCCCCTGGCTTCCCACGGGTACCTGCATGCATACAGTGCACATAAACCCAGATATACACACTCACAGATAAAGTAATCACAAATGGTTCAGGAAAAATGAGTTCTTTATGCTATTCTTGCTGAACTATAGTGTTTTCACTGTAAAAATTTTTTTTTTTTTTTTTTTGGTTTTTTCGAGACAGGGTTTCTCTGTGTAGTCCGGGCTGTCCTGGAACTCGCTCGGTAGACCAGGCTGGCCTCGAACTCAGAAATCCGCCTGCCTCTGCATCCCAAGTGCTGGGATTAAAGGCGTTCGCCACCACTGCCGGGCTTTCACTGTAAATTTATAAAAAAAGAAAACTTAAGCCAGGCAGTGGTGGTGCACGCCTCTAATCCCAGTACTCAGGAGGTAGAGAGGCAGTTGGATCCCTGAGTTGAGCCTGGTCTACAGTTCCAGGACAGCCAGGGCTACACAGAGAAACCCTGTCTTGGAAAAACAACAACAACAAAAACAAAGCAGAAACTTAAAAAAATGTCATGTCTCAGAGTATATCAAATATCTTTGTATATGTTTATAGTATATGCACATGTTTGTACAGGTATCCTTGCTCATGAATGTCTAGTAGAGGTCAGAGGTCAACATTAGGTGTTTCCCTCTATTGCTCTCTATCTTGTTTTTTGAGATAGGATCCCTTGCTGAACCATTAGGCTTGACAGTTTGAAGACCTGAGGATCCACCTGTGTCTGCCCTCTTGGTACTGGGACTGCACAGATACGTGCTCTCATGCTAGTTTTTATATGGGCACTAGAGATCTGAACTGAGGTTCTCATGCTTGCACAGCAAGCAGTTTACCCACTGGGACATCTGCCCAGATCCAACGTTTATTTATTCATGTCTTTTCTATTAATTTATTTTGTGTGACTTGTGTGTGCTGGTGTATCTCACTGAACAGATGCTGGTCAGAGCACAGCTTTTTGGAGTCACTTCCACTCTATGGGTTCCGAGGGCCAACAACAGGTTGCCAGGCTTGGCCTTAAGTGCTGTTACCCACCAGGCCACCCTGTCAACCCCTGTTTTTTTCTTTCTTTAAGACAAGGCTCACGTAGTGCCGGCTTTCCTGGAATTCACTAAATAACCAAGGATGGCCTTGAACTTTGGTTCTCCTGTGACGCCCAGGTACAGGATTCCAGATTATGCCGTCATCCTTGGTTTGGTTTATGCTGTGCTGGAAAGCAAACTCGTGGCTTTGATATGCAGATAAGTACTGTGCCAAGTGAGCTATAGTTCCAGACTAAATATCTGTTGTAAAACTTGAAACACGTAGTTACAGAAATGTTGCAAAAACAACAAAAGATGCCATTTTTTTCTGGAATTATTGGTAATAAGTTGTTGAACCTATGACCCCTGAATACTTTACCATATTTCCAATAGAAGTCATCTATTTAATCAATGACTGCAAGCATCATAATCTACAGAAGTTGCATGCCGCATTACTACCTTCAAATCTCAGCCTATTTCACATGTGCCAGTTCTTTCAGTTATGCCCTTTATAGCAAAGGATTTATTTCAAACAAAATGTTAGAATAGCTGTGTCCTTCTTTAAAGAGTGTCTTGAACCTTTGGTATTTTGTGGTTTTTAAAGCTTTCATTGTTTTGATACTTGAAGATTACAGGGCACATATATCTTTCTGTCTGCTTTTATCTAACATTATAATAAAATTTGAGCTTGGGTTTTTTTTGGGTTTTCATTGGGGGGGTTGTTTATTTTAGCAGAAAACACAGGCATGCTTCTGTATCTCATTGATTCCTGTCAGGCAGTATTTGGTTTTATTATGGGGGTGCCCTATACTTATAGTAATATGTTATATCAATAATCTAAGGTATAAATCTACCGAATCTCCCCCTGTAAAGTTAATTTTTCTTTTTGCATATTTGAAAAAGCATTATATAGTTCTTTCTAATTCTCTTCTACTTACTTTTCTCTTTTACACGATTTTGTTTAATTCTCATCTAATTTACTATTTTTTCCCTCCACTCTCTTCTTCATTCTATTTTTAATAATTAAATTGCCCCCACTTCCTTTCCCCTCCCCAACTCCTACCATGTCCCACCCCTTTCCCCTTAAGTACATGGCCTCATTTTAATTCCTGTTACATACACACACACACACACACACACACACACACACACACACACATGACTGCATGATATATAAATTAGAACCTGCTGAGTCTACTCAGTGTAGCTCATATGTATATGATTTCCGGGCTGACTACTTGATATGGATAATCAGTTAAAGGGACATCCCTGGGGAAGACTGATTCTCCTCCTCAGCAGTTGTTAATTGCCTGTAGTTCTCTGTGGAAGGGTGGAGCCCTGTGAGGTTTCTCCCTTCCATGTTAGCATGTCACTTGGTATTGTCCTTCAGGTCTTGTTTAGGCAGCCATACTGTTGCGGTACCGTCGGTAAAACCTTCTTGTTTTTTCTAGGTGACACAATCTCACAACAGATTTCCCGGTCCTTGAGCTCTTACAATCTGGCTGCCCCCTTGTCTGCCATGTTCCCTGGGTCTTAGGTGCAGGAGTTGTGTTTTGTGCCTGTATCCATTAGGGGCAAACATCCCATTAGCAGGTGTTCTCTGCCTTTTGACGAATTATGATTTTCTGTAATGGTCTTCATCTGTTGCAAAGAGAAGCTTTGAAGAGTCAGAGCTACTCTTATCTATGGGTATAAGGATAAGTATTTAGAATGCAGTTGGGAAGTATACTGTTTAGTAAAATAGCTGCAGTACGTTCTATTATCTGAATGTCACCTTTAGGGATATCTTGCTATGCTGCTCATTGTTGTGGTTCATAGGCTTCACAATTAGGCAGGACTGTTGGTTATTTCCCTTCCTTGACAGTTTCTATAAAAGTTTCCTATAGGTCTATGAAAGCTGGTTTCCAATGAAGAGGTTTTTAGGTCAGAGCCATCTCAGATTCTCCAAGCCCAGTGTCCAAAGTGCATGGTGTCTTAACCTTCAGCCGTTGGAGTACAACAGTAGTAGCCTGTGCTGTCTTGGAAATCTCTTGTCTCTCTGACCAACAACTTGAAAGGGAGTTTCTCACGTCCAGTACTAGGTGTTTTTGTTTGGTTGGGTTTTTTTAGATAATATAGGGCTCTTGGGGGGGGGAAGGGAACATTGTCACCCCAAGTGGTATAAGTTCATTTAAATTATATATGCATGCATATACATTTATACGTATTAATGTAATTTTAGGTAAATAATAATATGATTCCTTATGAGTTTTTCAGACATCCTTAGTGCTATTTGCCCCTCCACCCTCCCTGTCCTGTAGTGACCTCACTAGTTCCTCTGCAATTAGAGCCCCAGCATTTTTCCACTTTCCCCTTCCTATCATGTGTATCCTGCTGTTTCTTTTGAAAACAGTCTCATTGGGAGCATGCCTACTTTGAACTCATTCTGTAATGCAGTAGAGACTTGTTGTGACCTCCCGATTCTTGTGCTTTCTTCTCCTGAAAGCTGGGTTTACAGGCCTCAGCCACCACAGTCAGCTACCATCCCCATTTTCTTTAGCCATTTCTGAAATAATATTTTTAGACTTCACTATCAGGTCAGTTTCCTCAAATGCACACCTCCACAGCTTAGTAAACATGTCAATAGTTGTGCTTTTGTATTCTTTTTATTTACCTATTTTTATTATTTTTAATTGGATATCTGTCTTGTCTGTCTAACTGCCTGCCTATCTGCTTGCCTGCTTGCCTTTCTCTGTGTGAGTATGTGCACATAGAGGCCAGAAGTATCAGATTCTCCTGGAGCTGGTTGTGAGGCACCTGCGGTGGGGACTTAGGAGTTGAACTCACTGAACTCCAGCCCCTTCTTCTGTATTCTTAACCTGGGAAACATGAGAATTAAACTGTATTATTTGAAGACAATGGCATGTATAAAGTGATTCTAATATACATGTTTTTAACACCATCCTTATTTGTAAGAACAAATCTGATCTTTTTATATTCAGCGCAATAGTACACTTTTATACTCTGGACTCCTGGTACCAGAGTACAGAGTGTTTTAGGCACAGTATTAAAATCTGGTTTCCCAAGATATTATAGCTTATACCTATCTGTGGTGTTATAGAAAGTTATAAAATGTTATTCCCTCGCCCCACAGTCATATCAGATTATAACAGCAATATATTTCAACTTACAGGTTAAGAGTTTTCATTTAGAGCAGAAAGCTCTCCTCTCCCCTCTCCCCTCCTCTCCCCTCCCTTCTCTCCTCCCTTCCCCTCCCCTCTCCCCTCCCCTTCCATCCCCTCTCCCCTCCTCTCCCCTCTCCCTCCTCTCCCCTCTCTCCTCCCCTCCCCCTCTCTCCCTTCTCCCTCCCCTCTTCCTCCCCTCTCCCTCCCCTCTCACAGGTCTGGCTTGCCTGGACCTTGCTGTGTACATCAGGCTGGCTTTAAAACCCACACATATCTTCATGCTTTTGACTCTCAGTTCAAGATATTGAACTACCATGCCAGCAAGTTCTTTTTAAAACTTCAGGGTTATCATTTAAATTAGCATTCTTTTTTCAAATTTTAAAGATTTTTTTCATTTTCTATTTTTAGGTTTTAAAGTGGTCTTCTTTTGTTTGCTTGCTCGCTTGTTTTTTATATATAGGTGTTTTCCCTGCATGTAAGTCTGTATACCATGTACATTCAGTGTCTGCAGAAGCCAGAAGAAGACATTGGGCTTGAGTTTCCCATAGTTGTGAGCCCGTATGTGGGTGCTAGGAATCAAACCTAGAGCCTCTGGAAGAGCAGCCAGTGCCTTTAACTGCTAAGCCATCTCTCTAGCTCTAAGATTTTTCTTTTCAGGTTCTAAAATTAGTTGAGTAAATTGTCGATGACAGCTTTGACAAAAAAAAATACAGTGATTTTTTTTTTTTTAACAGAGATTCCTTTAGACTGTGTCTAATTCTCTCTTAAGGGATGGCTTTCTGAGGTATTTATTACATGTTGAAGCACATTTAAATTTATAGTTTCTTTAGTTCCTACTTTATAATCACTTAGTGAGTTATGATAATTTAAGGTGTGAATAGCTCATCTGTTGTCTAATTGTCTCTTTTTGAAGATATTGCTATAGTTATAGCTAGAGTTATCTGTCTCCAGTTCCAATCAAAACTTAAGACTTATGGGATAAAATGAAATGCATGCATAATAATTCATACTCTCTAGCAAGACAAAATATAAAAGTGGATGTAGAAAATAACACTTTCACTTGAACTAAGCTCAAACAGATATACATCTTAACCTGTCTTTCTGCAGGCATTACAAATTATATAGACTATAATAGAAAACACTGTCACTATTCCATGGTGCATCCAATGTAATAATTTATAAAATGTAGGCTGGAGAGGTGGCTCAGAGGTTAAGAGCCCTGACTGCTCTTCCAGAGGTCCTGAGTTCAATTCCCAGCAACCATAGGGTGGCTCACAACCATCTGTAATGGGATCTGATGTCCTCTTCTGGTGTGTCTGAAGACAGTGGCAGTGTGTGTGTGTGTGTGTGTGTGTGTGTGTGTGTGTGTGTGTATTAAATAAAAATTTATAAAATGTGAATAGAGAAAACCAGTTGTTTACCATACTATTGGTCACAGAAAATGATCACAATGTGAGTTGTTATCCTTTTGATCTTTTCTATTTTTACATACAGTTGAATTACTTTTAATCCACTTTTTTCAGTCAATTATATCTTGAACTTAAAAAAAATTCTGTGCTGTTTTAGAGACAGAATATCCCTATGTAACTCAGTCTGGTGTTGAATTTTTTTTAGACAGGGTCTTACTATTTTACTATTGCTGTCCTGGAGCCCAATATTGCTATGTAGACCTGGCTGTCCTCAAACTCAGAGATCCTCCTGCCTCTGTCTCCAGAGTTCTGGGATTAAAGATGTGTTCTATCATACCCAGCTTAGCCTTGAACTTTTTGAAGTGCTGGCATTAACAGGAAAGCTCTGCCAGGCCTGGTTCATGAACATCTGTGAATGGATGATTCTTTATTAGTGCTCCATAATAGCAAAGGGTCTGTGTCACCTTTAGACATACTTAAATGCTGTGTGTGTGTGGAGCCTGACAATAATGGCTTTTGTATATTCAGACAGGGACTTTTCTTTTTTTTTTTTTTTTTTCATTTGTTTATTCACTTTCTATCCCAATATCAGCTACCCCTCTCCTCCCAGTTCCCTTTCAGACATCTCTTCCCACCATCCCCCCTCCCCTTTTCCTCTGAGAGGATGGACCCCCTGGATATCACCTACCCTGGTATATCAAGTCTCTGCTGGGCTAGGTGCATCCTCTCCCACTGAGGCCATACAAGGCAGCCCAGCTAGGGTAACAGTATCCACAGACAATAAATAAATAAGTTCAGGGACAGCCCCTTCCCCTTCCCCCTTCCCCCCCTTGCTCTAGGGGAAATACATGAAGACTAAGCTGCACATCTGCTACGTATGTGTAGGGGGACTAGTTCCAGCCCATGTTATTCTTGGTTGGTGGATCGTTTCTGAGTCCCAAGGTTCTAGGTTAGTTGACTCTGTTGGTCTTCCTGTGGAGTCCCAGATAGGAACTTGTCAATCGTCATAAAATACTGCTTTTTCAAATTCTCTTTCCATCCCACTCTCTTTTTCTTTAAAGACTTATTTCTTTTATTTTATGTGTATAGGCGATTTGCTTTCATGTATGTCTATGTACCACATGTGTGGCTGCTGGTCACAGAAGCCAGAAGAAGGCATGAGGTCCCATGGAACTGTAGGTTGTGAGCTGCCATGTGGGTGCTGGGAATTGAACCTGGGTCCCCTGGAAGAGTAGCCAGTGCTCTTAACCACTGAGCCATCTCTCCAGCCCCAATCCCAACTCTTAATCCTCCTGTTTTAGCCACCTGATTTCTGGATACTGGCATGTGCTTTTATATCTAGCAAGACTTTCATTAAAAAAAAAAAATAATACATACCAGAATCATTTTTGCCCCTTATGGCTCTTTAGGGTTTCTCTGTGTAGGCTTGGCTTTCTTAGAACTCATTCTATAGACCAGGGTGGCCACCTGAGATCCACCTGCCTCTGCTTCTGCCTCTGCCTGTCTCCAGAGCACTGGGATAAAGGTGTACACCACCATTGCTTGGCTGAGACTTATATTTACTTTCCATAATTTAGAATTATTCAAGATTGGAAGTACAAATACCCAAGTATAAATCTTTAAAAGACTTTTTACCATGACATGGCTGCCTTTATTATCTTAGTTATTATCTTAGTCTATATTTGACTTCCTAGCTTTTAAGGGCTTTCAAAAGGTAGCAGAGTCGGAGGTCAGTATTTTTCTTTGCTTTTCTTGAAGAATTCAAACCATGGAACACACAGAACTTTGCTTTGTGTTTGCTGTTCTTCATAGACTCTGTCTTAAGAAAGCAACCTCAATTTTGTTACAAGCAATAGCTGCATGTTAACTGGATGAACAGTTTTGAGCTCTACTATCCACATGGCTTCCATTTTGTCAGGATACAATGCAACTGTCCTGGCCTATGGGCAGACTGGATCTGGAAAAACGTATTCAATGGGAGGCGCATACACTGCAGAACAAGAACATGACTCAGCCATTGGGGTTATTCCCAGGGTAATACAACTGCTCTTCAAAGAAATTAATAAGATGAGTGACTTCGAATTTACTCTGAAAGTGTCTTACTTGGAGGTAAGTGATTTCTCTCGAGTTATTCTGAATTCAAGATTATCTTTGAGTAGGAAAATATATCCAAATGAGATTTTTCTTGGCATGACTCAAATCAGCAAATTGAATTTTTAGCAAATTGCATTTTAATAAATTGATAGCAAAAACTTACTTGCTCAGTTGGATCTGGATGCTACCCAGTTCTTTTCTTAATTAGAATTATCTACTTAATCTGATTGTTAGAAGAATTGGCACTGCCGTGCAAAAGTATGATAGGAATTCTTTAATTTTAGTTTGGCTTGTGTCACTGCTTCTCTGTGGAGTCTGCAGAAAAGTGCTCCATTTCACTTCACTGCTAAGGCTTGAATTATAATGCTGCTGCTTCATGAAGAATGTTATTAAAAATCTGGCAAAATATTATACTGTATGTAAATGGTGATAAAATGTATATTTACACAACAGATACTTATTGAGCATCTACTATGCGCCAGACCCTGATCTGGGTACTTGCATCATGTATTTGGAAAATATCAGTGGACTAACAGATTTTTAACACATTGTCCTTATAGGAAACTGAATTCTAGTGTACATCAGTATAAAACTAACTAATTGGTGTAACCTCATGACACCAAAAGGCATACAGCATATTTAGAGAATCTGGCTTCTGAGAAGCTAACTTATTGATTCTACTGAAGCGATGCAGTGATATTTATATATGAGGAACTATAATTAAACTTATAAAGTTTATGCATGTAATCATAAATTGTATGTAAATAGTTCATCCTTATGTTGAATTGCATTATGTTATCAGATATAAGAGATAAAATGAGAAGGGGAGTTATAAGGTGACTACGATTACCCTTTGTTTTTATTGTTTTATATTTTAAATTCTGTGTTTGTATGTATGTGGGTATATACACATGAGTACAGGTTCCTGAAGCAACCAGAGGCATAGGATTCCCTGGAGCTGGAGTTATAGGCGGTTGTAAGCTGCCTGACATAGGTGCTGGGAACCAAATTTGGGTCCTCTACAAGAACAGTAGAGGACCATTGAGCCGGCTCTCCAACCCCACCCAGATTAGTCTTCTTAGTCTTGATTAATCCAGCCTTGGTCAAGGTAATTGAATATACAAATGACCGGAGAAACTAGTGTATTAAATCGTGACATCAGCAATAACAGTAAAGAAGTGTAGTGTGTATCACATGACACATTCTCTTAATTATTTAAAGTTTTACTGTTTTATTGAATTTGGAACTGAATTTGGGGCCTGGAGAGGTGTCTCTGTGGAGAAAAGCACATGTTGTCCTGGAGAGTGCCCAGGTTCAGTTCTCCCAGCTCTAGGGGATCAGATGCCCCTGGCCTCCACAGGCACCTGCATTCACTTGTGCATACCCACATATATACAAGCATATATATATATATATAATTAAATAAATAAGGCAAGACAAGAGCTCTACCACAGAGTTATACCCGTGTCCATTACAGCCTTTATAAGAGTAATAAAAATTACTTATGGTCTTGCAGTCCATACAGAGATGGCCACTGTTAACATATTTTGCCATTTTCTTTCAACAATATCAGATTTATAATGAAGAAATTTTGGACCTTCTATGTTCATCTCGTGAGAAAGCTTCTCAAATAAATATCCGAGAAGATCCTAAGGAAGGCATAAAGGTGTGTTTTCCCTTCCTTTCTTCTTTCTTTCTTTTTTTGATGTTGTTGCAGATGTTGGTAACTACTAAAGCTCATGTCCCTTGTCTTTATCACTGTGATTTTGAATGATTGCTAACATCTCAGTCTTTCAGGTTCTGTTTAGCACTAATTCCTTTAGTTAATCTAGGATTATTAGATGAGTGTTCTTATGGGAAGAAAATTCAGCTTCATCATTTTCTTGCTACTTCTTAAAGCATGTAGCAGCAATTAAACATTAATTGTTTACTGGATTCTGAAACTAAGCTCTCTAGTATGGTAGCCATGTACTACAAGAAGGCATTTAAAGTATAATTAATTAAAATTGAACAAGCAGTTCCTTAGGCACACTCGCCACTTATCAAGGAGACACCTTTCTGTGTGACTTCTGACTACTTTGTTGTTTACAACAGATGTGAAGGATAGCCGTGATCACAGAAAATTCTACTGGATATCACTAGCAGACCCTGTACTGGGCTCTATACTGATATAAAAAAGTAGAAAATTAAAGTCAAGTATAGCACGCATACCCTATAGTGAGATGAACACTTATGTGAGAGCTTTGGTCACATGGTCTGGGTGTAGTGCTTGAGGACTTAGGACTAGAAGAATCAGGGGCTACAGGTGGCTGAAATCCAAGAAGACAGATTTGGGGAAATGTGGGAAATATAGCTTATCTGTCTTCTCCTTCCCCTCTTCCTCTTCATGAAGAACAGAGAGTAACCGTTTAGGGCACAGGCAAAGAATAGACACTTGTTCATCTGAGCCTTATTATCCAGGTGTTAAAGCCAGACTTGAAATATCAGACCCTGTAAGCTTGAAATATAAAGGAAAATAATTTGGATAGTGAAGACAAGAATCCTGGGCAAAATATATGCTACTACCAAGAAGAATGTGGGTACTGAACTACCTCTTGACCATGTCTTAAGATCTTTTCTATGTTCCACATGAAGGCAGGAATTAAATCCCAGGCATTGTTTGAGGCGTGATTCAAAAAAAAGTATGTGTTCCTGATACAAATTGGAGCAAGAACAAGTTTGTAAACATTTTTAAGATACCATTTAAGAAATAAACAGAAGGTCTGTTGAGATGGTGCAGCAGGTAAAAAGCCTTATAACCAAGTTTAATCCCTGCACCCCACAAGATGGAAGTAGAGAATTGACTCCTGCAAGTTGTCATCTGACCTCTACACATGTACTTTGGCAGACATATTGCTGTAGCAGCTGGGTGTGTATACACGTATATTTACACAATAAATGAATTGTAAAAAAGAAAGACTTTTTATAGTGAGGAGGAACTGTAGCAGGAAAGTTCACTAAGACTAGCCCAGTCTGTCTGGGAAATGAAAGGAGCTGTGTCAGGAAAAGATGATGGAGGCAGCCTAAGCAGCTTAGCTTCTCCCTACCCACAACCCCTACCAACAGTGTGCAATTATGTAAGACTTCTGAAGAAAACATTGCCCTGCCTACTCATAGTGGGTTTTTTATCTTATGTGTCTATCTCTCCAACTTTGTTGCTTCTGGAACTTCAGAGAGAATTTTTTTTTTATATCCTCATCATCTAGTATAGCTGTTAGTAATATGCTGGCAGTTTAGGAAGGCTGACTGGAAATGAATTGAAAGGGGAAAAAACTAGGCTGATAAAGATGCAATTGAGAAAATCATTGCCTTGTTTCTCCACGCAAGGTAATATTGCAGTGGATATGGTTTAAAAAAATAGACAGGAAGTAATCAATTCCCGAGAACATCTGAGTTGGTGATGCATGGATATGAAGGAGTGGGAGGAACTGACAATGATTTAAAGTTTTGAGGATAGAGCTTTTAATAGACATGGAATAGCAGTGAGGAAACTTGGTATCAGTGGAAGCAAGATGAATTTGGTTTAATAATGTACTGATTCTAAAGGATAAGTAGTGAGCAGCTAGAAATCAAGGGAGAGAAATTAGAGTCACAGAGACAGATTATGAATTCGGTCATAGCATACTAAGGCTAGCAGAACTTCATGAATCCCCTAGTCTATCACCCCCACCTTCAAACTCCAAGAGAGTGACTTCTGCACATTTCCCCAGGTAGTTAAAGTACTATGCCCCAAACTTGATTCTTGTAGCCTCCTAGGCCAGTAAAAACTGCCATGCTGTTTTCCTCTAAAAGAAAATGAAGTAGGAAGTGGATTGCCATTATAGGAAGGAATGTGGAGCAAAGAGAAATGCTGTAGCGATTTGTGTTGTACTTGATGATCTCTCTTGGTGGCAAAAGTTGACTTCACTTGGGACTCCCTAGAAGCCAGCTACCCTCCAAAATCTAGAGACCTTCTGACTCCAGTATTATATAGTACCCCTTTTCTCAATCCTGTAGGGAAGATTGGAGACCTTGGTTCCTAGGCATCATCACAGAGTTTAAAAGTCCTCCTTTTCACCATCCTTGTGTATACTGATATTTTCCTAGAACAAGAAGGCATTTTCCACTTGCTAATCCCTGTATTTCTATTCAAGTATTAGAAGAAGGAATCAAGGAAGCCTTTTTCCCCTCTCTTTCAATTAGATTGTGGGACTGACAGAGAAGACTGTGCTAGTTCCCTCGGACACTGTTTCCTGTCTAGAGCAGGGTAACAACTCCAGAACTGTGGCCTCCACAGCCATGAACTCCCAGTCATCTCGCTCTCATGCCATCTTTACAATCTCCATTGAACAAAGGAAGAAGAATGACAAGTAAGTTAGAGCATCACAATTGTTGTGTTCTGTGAAGGCCGAATGCCAGGTGGCTGCCTAGGTTGATTTGACATTCAGACTTTAGAATGATGAGCATGAGTGACCACTGGAGCTACTTTTACTGTCTCGAAAGACATGAGAGCTGGCCAATCAGCTCTGATAGTTCAGCTACTTTTAAGCTTGTGTATTGTTTTCACTGTGTCTTCCTATTACCATCACAGAAATAGCAGTTTTCGTTCCAAGCTGCATCTTGTAGACCTTGCTGGATCAGAAAGACAGAAGAAAACCAAGGCTGAGGGAGATCGTCTGAAAGAGGGTGAGACAATTACGGTCATAGCTCTTGGAGAAAACTCACATGCTTTTGTTACTATTGTTGGTATTTTGAAGGGACTATTTCAGTTCATATTTAAGTGTCTACAGTTCAAATTTGAGATTACTTTCAGAAATAGTGAAAAATGATTCTTTTCCCTTCACAACTTCAGGTGTGAAATTGGAATCTCTTCTTTGGTTGGTTTTCATCTGGTCCAGTTAATTCTAGTTTCAATTTATCCCTACTGACTTATAATTAAAATATTCCAGCTCATTGTTCCATGTACCCGCTGTCCCTTGCAGATGTTGCCATGTGTAAACCTTATCAGCATGGTTTTCATATCTTCACTGGAGTCCCATGAAAGCTGATGCTATTGGAAACTTCTAATAACCCAATGATATGCATGAGCTATTTCTTCGATATCTGACTTTCATTTCTGGATGAGTTTTATACACTTTGGGCTTTAGCCTTCTTAGTATACTTTTAAAGAGTCTTACCTTCTTTTTTTTAGGTGTTTAGTTCTGAGTTGATTTTTGGGGTGAGATTTACATAATTGAAATATAACTCACATATTGTATTTAAAACTGTGCGTTGTGCGTGTCAATAGACTTTGTGTATTCAGAGTTGGGCAGGCATCCCCACAGCCTCATCTCAGAATACTTTATCACCCCAAAGAGAAGCACTATAACCCATTAGTGCCCATCCCCCATTCCCATCCATCTATCACTAGAGAAAATATATGTGACGTTTGGTGACTGTCTTTCACTTAGCATAAAGTCATGTAGTGTGTTAATCAGTACTTCGTTCTTTGTATTGCTGAGTAATATTCAGTTGTATGGATATACCACATGTTGTTCCTTTCATCAATTTTCCAATGTTGGCTGTTGTAAGTATTGTTCTCTGAGCCTCTCTATATAAGTTTTCATACAAACAAAAGGTATGAAATAGTAACTCATTGTAGTTTTCATCTGTATGTTGAATATGAGTATCATTGACAATTTGTATATCTTCTTAGGGAAAATGACCATTTGTATTAGTTATATTTGATTCATTTCAAATAATTTTTGCATGTGAGGTTAAGATTGTTTCCTTATTTCTAATCTTGTGCATGTGGGTATCTAGTTATCCAGTATCATTTGTTCAAAGACTATTCTTTTCCCACTGAATTTTGTTGCCCCCCTATAAAGTGATTAGACTAGTCTGTGGATCTGGGTCTCTCTGCTTTCACCAGTGCCTCCCTCCCTCGGTCACTCTAGTTGTGTAGTGAATTTTGAAGTTGAGAAATCTGACACCTCCAACAATTTTGTTTTCAAGATTGCATTGGTTCTTCGGGGTTCCTTAAATTTCCATGGCAATTTGAGGATCAACTTATCGATTTCTGCAGAGAAGCCAGCAAGAGTTTTCATAGGCATCATATCCAATCAGCAGATCTATTTGGAGAGCATTGCCTTCAGCAGTGTTCAGTCTCACAGTTGTAAATGCTGTCTTTTTTCTTTACTATCTTTTAATGAGTTTTTTTTTTTGAAGTATTACTTTAATGGTTCTGTTAATTTTATCTCTAAGTATTCTTTTCAGAGCTATTAAAATGGAATGGTTTTGTTAATTTCATTTTAAAATGGTTTATTGAGTTGGGTAAGTTGATCTTGTATCCATTGGCCTGCCCAGTTTGTTGGTTCTAATAGTTTGGTTAGATCTTTCAGAATGACTACAGTATTTGTGAAGAGAGAATTTTACTTCTTTCTTTACAATCTGGATGCTTTTATTTCTTTGCTTCTTTTTCTTCTCTGCCTACTTATCCATGTAGAAGTAGCTTCAGTACATTATTTGGTAGAAGTAGTAAGTGTGAATATTGTCATGTTCTTGATCTTGAGAGAAAAACCAGGTTTTTTTACATTAAGTTTATTTTTGCTAAGCATTTTTCATAGAAGCCTCCGCCCATGCTGAGGAAGAGCTATGTCTGGTTTGGTGAGCATTGCTTTTATTATGTATAAGTATTTGTCAAGAGCTTTTCACCATTTTTGACATGGTCATGTTTTTCATGTATTACTTGTTTTTGGTGGTGGTATTTGGTCGGTTTCAGTTCCATAGCTTTCTTGAACTAATTCTGTACAGTTTATATTCTGTCTAGTTTGCCCTCACATAAGCTTAGTGAAGGGCTAGTGACTAGTCTCACATCTCCTTAAATGCTTGGACTTATAAATCTTCCATCATTTACCAAGGGCTTTGTGCATGGACGGGGTACACTTTCTATACCCCAGGCACTTTATAACTCTGCTTTAGCATTTATTTATTGCTTGAGCAAATCCCAAATCTTATATATATTTTCCATCAATTATCTTGCCAATTAGAATTAGCTACTGTTAGGGTGACTTTTTTTCCTCTCTTTTTAGGTTTATTGAGTTTTATTCTTTACAAATAAACATCATTTTCAAGACAATACAATATTTTAGTAATATAAATTCATTATGAAATGATTAGCACATCAAGCTAATTAATATATCTGTCACTTCACAATTGTTTTTGGCACTGGAGAAGTAGCTGAGAGCTACATCCTAATCTGCAAGCAGAGAGAGACTGGCTAACTCTTAGAGACTGGGCCTGGTATGGGCTTTTGAGACCTCAAAGCCTACCCCAGTGACACTTCCTCCAAAAAGGCCACATTTCTAATCCATTTAAATATAAGAGATGACTAAAACGATCAACAAAATAAAAAATGAAGCTGAAGCAAAAGGATTATGAGTTCTAGGCCAGACAGGGCCCACAACAAGACCTTAAGACTGAGGCTAGAGAGATGCCTCCGAAGTTTAGAGAATTTGCTGAGCAATCATGACCACAGTTTGGATCACAGTATTCTTGAAACATCTTGCTAATACCTGCAGTTCAGGACAGGGTGGAGATGGGAACATCGTTGTGATTTTCAGGCTTCCATCCTACTAGAGAAAATATGACTCCCAGATTCAGGAGAGACTCTGCCTCAAAAGAATAGGCATAAAACGATAGAGGGAGACACTGATGTCATCTTCTGGCCTCCATGTTCACACATGCACAGATACCCAGATGCACACATGTAAATAAATGAATCATTGAAAAAAAAAATAAGGCTGACTTAATTGTTCTAGCCAAAGAACACAATTGTTTAGCATGCAGGAAAATGGAACCAAATGGAGATGATATTAAGCAAAATAAGTCAGTCAGAATAAAAATATGTTTTCTCTCATTATGGATCCAAGATTTTATATAGACACATAAAATCTTTTGTGTGTCTGTGTGTGTACATGAATTAAAAGTAGAAACTCTAGTATATGAGCCTATAGGGGCCATTCTTATTTAAACCACCACAATCTGCTCCCTGGCTCCATAGGCTTGCACCATATCATAATGCAAAAATGTATTCAGTCCAACTTCAAGAGTTTCTATACACTGTTTAAAAGTTCAAAGTTTCTTCTGAGACTCATACAATCTCTTAACTGTAATCCCCTGTAAAATCAAAATCAAAAAGCAGATCACATACTTCCAACATACAATGGCACATTACCATTCCAAAAGGAAGAAAGGGAGCATAGTGAGGAACTATTGAACCAAAGCAAGAAAGGCTGGAAACCATAAGAGCATATTTAAAATTCTACGTTTCTGCCTGATGTCAAAGCACTCTTCAGATCTTCAACTCCTTTCAACTGTGTTGATTATAACACACTTCTCTCTCTTGGGCTGGTTCCATTCCCTGTTAACAGCTCTCCTTGGTAGATAATCCCACAACTCTAGCATCTTGAACATCTTGGGGTCTCCAAGGCAATCCAGGCTTCGCCTTCACAGCTTCACATAATGGCCTCTTGGGCTATTGGTTTGCTTTTGTAGTACTGACTCCTGAACCCATGACTTTGTACATGCTAGACAAATACTATACTACTGAGCTGTGTTCCTTAGCCCAGCATAATGTGTTTGAGGCTTATGTTTATTCTTGCTTTGGTTAGTGATTGTCTCTTTGTATTTCTGAATAATGTTCCAGCCTTTAACCTTTATTAGACAACGATTTGAGTTTTAGCCATTAGGAATAATGCTGTTCAGAACATTTGTGTGTCTGTGTGCGCCCTTTTATGAATGTGTTTTAATTTCACTGCAGAACATGCTTAGGAATATAAGATGGTAAATATATGCTTGCATTGATTAGCAGTTGTCTAACATACTGGGTACCATTTTATACCTCCAGTGTATGAGAGTTCCCACTTGTTCCTGTCTTAATTCAGATTGCTTCATACATTGTAATAGGTGTCAAACTGTATATTCTTATAGTTTTAATTTGCATTTTCTAGATGTTTGCTGGTTCCCTTTTAGTATTCTTACTGGCTACTGGCTACTCTGCTTTTTCTTAAGTGTCTGCTCAGATCTTTTTTGCCTTTTTCAGAATTTGAATTTTCCATCTTTCTGCTGAGATTTGTAGTTCTTGATATTTTCTGGGCTTAAGTAGGAAGTACTTAGGTTGCAAGTATTCTTTTCCAGATTGCAAGTTACCTGGATTTGTTTGTTGTTTGTTTGTATATGTTTTCTGCTAGATTATAGGTGGGTTTTTTTTTTTTTTTTTTTTTTTTTTTTTTTTTTTTTTTTTTTTTTTTTTTTTTTTTTTTTTTTTTTTTTTTTTTTTTTTTTTTTTTTTTTTTTTTTTTTTTTTTTTTTTTTTTTTTTTTTTTTTTTTATTTTTTTTTTTTTTTTTTTTTTTTTTTTTTTTTTTTTTTTTTTTTTTTTTTTTTTTTTTTTTTTTTTTTTTTTTTTTTTTTTTTTTTTTTTTTTTTTTTTTTTTTTTTTTTTTTTTTTTTTTTTTTTTTTTTTTTTTTTTTTTTTTTTTTTTTTTTTTTTTTTTTTTTTTTTTTTTTTTTTTTTTTTTTTTTTTTTTTTTTTTTTTTTTTTTTTTTTTTTTTTTTTTTTTTTTTTTTTTTTTTTTTTTTTTTTTTTTTTTTTTTTTTTTTTTTTTTTTTTTTTTTTTTTTTTTTTTTTTTTTTTTTCCTTTACATGTATATTCTGTTGTTTATGTACTGCTTAATTAAAAACACGTTCCTTTTTTTTGTTTTGTTTTGTTTTTTTTGGTTTTTTGAGGCAGGGTTTCTCTGTTATAGCCCTGGCTGTCCTGGAACTCACTCTGTAGACCAGGCTGGCCTCGAACTCAGAAATCCACCTGCCTCTGCCTCCCAAGTGCTGGGATTAAAGGTTTGCGCCACCACCGACCGGCAACAGGTTCCTTTTTTAAGCACATATTTACTGTCTTGTATTCCTAAGTATGTCCTGAGTGAAATTAAAATATGCTCACAAAAGGGCACGCACACAGATGTTCTGAAGAGCCTTATTCATTAGGCAAGGATCGTAGCTCAGTGGTAGAATGCTTGCTTAGCACGCACAAGGCTGCCTTACATTTAATCCCCAAACTATAAACAAACAACAACAAAAAAAACTTGAAAGAAGGATTTATTTCTAGACCATTCTGAATGACAGATCAATTTGTTTATGAGTACATCTTTAGTCAGGTGTATATTATGTATTACTCTGGAAAGGGAAGCTCCCCTTGGCTTTCTTTTGTCAGAATTGCTTTCTGAGAATTTTAGAATGAGATTGTCAAGTACTGAAAATTGGAATTCAATTAATAAATTAAGGAGAATTTGGGTAAAGTTTGCGCTGTCTTGATACAATCTGTTTACTCACATGTCTTGTTAGGCTTACTGCAGCATATTATATAGCTTTGCTGATATTTTGAGGATTCTGTTTCTGTGTCTGCATAGGAAAATATTCCTTTTCAGATCTTGGTCTAGTACCTAACTACTTTGCTTCATTGCTTTCTTAGCTTCTCTCATTACCAGTTGAGTTTCAGAGATTATCTCAATGGATATCCACTGTCCTTTCCTTTTTGGGGGAGAGCTTTTCAATGACTGGCTCTATCTCAATGAATATCCACGTCCTTTCCTTTTTGGGGGGAGGCTTTTCAATGAACTGGTCTATCTCAATGGATATCCACTGTCCTTTCCTTTTTGGGGGGAGGCTTTTCAATGACTGGCTCAGAACTCACTCTGTAGACCAGACTGGTCTTGAACTCAGAGAGCCACCTGCCTCTGTCCCTGCCTCCTGAGTGATGTCACATTATTTTCAATTAAACACTTTGGTCTCTTCATTTCAAATATTTCTGCCTCACTTCTTTCGTTAACTTCATTAGGGTTATGCTGGGTGGTGCCAGTGATAATTGGCATTCTTTTTTAAATACTCTAGCCAGAACGTTCCCAGTGATTAACTGTTGGCTATCTACTGTACATTTATAGCATGTAACCATTATCAAGTTAAGAAAGTGACCTTTTATTGCTAGTTTGCAAGTAGTTGCACTTTTAAATTATTTTATGTGTTCTAGGTGTTTGGCTTGCTTGTATGACTGTGTACCACATCTGTGACTGGTGCCCACACAATCCAGAAGAGAGAGTTATAAGCCACCATTTAGGTGCTGGGAATAGAATCTGGGTCCTCTGGAAGAGCATCCAGTGCTCCTAATCACTGAGCCATCTCTCCAGCCCTAGTTGTTTATTTTTTTAAAAAAGAAATTAATACTGTGTAGACACAATAGGCACATCATATTCCCAACGTGTAGAAAGTAGAAGCTGGAGGCTCAGGAGTTCGGGGCCATCTTCAGCTACATAGTGAGTTAGAGGCCAGCCTAGGCTACATGAAACACAATCTGAAAACAAAAGTAATAGAGAAAGGGATAAATTAGTGTTATATTTTATCACTTATCATTGATTAGAAAGGACATATCCTTTTTTCTACACTCTGCTGTAGAATTCTAAAAATAGATGTTTTATAATGTACTGAATTGACCATGAGAGGCTATTTTTTCTCTCTGCTGCTGGATTTATTGTCTTAGTTATATCTTAGAACTTTTGCAAATCTGACTTTGTAAGAGAGCTCCTATAACTTTTTTGGTACATATGCTTTCCCATCTAATATTAGTTTGATTAAAAAATGATTTGGAAAGCTTTCAGTTTTGCTTTAATACCATTTATACAATATTTGAATTATTTTCAAATGTGTTTTTTATTTGATTTTTAATATGTTGATTCAATTTTGCTAATTTTTGTTTTTCAGAAAATTATTCATTTTGTATAGATCCTCAAATTTGTTGATATATTAAAAATAGGTTTACTTTGTATTTTAATCTATCTCTAATTTTGTGTTTTGTTTAGTTTGTACATCTTCTCTGCTTTTTTCTTATCACATTTGAGAGATGTGCTCACTAGCTTTATGCTTTTATTTTCATTCTTTCATTTGTGCATAGGTTGTTGTATTGTGTATTCTGTGTATGGCTTCTTGGGTTGAGACTGAGTTTGCCTCTTCTCTTCTCCCTTTAGAAGTTTTGCAAGCATGTACACACGTGGTCTGGCTGGTGTGATGACTCCCTTAGATGTGTGAAGCAGTTTTGTTGCATCTGGATCCTGTGTACTTTCTCTCTCTGATAGCATTTTGGCAGGATAGGTAGATTTGGGACAGTAGATGGATAATATTCTTGAGCGAATCTCAAATGTCTTGCTTCATTTCAATGTGTATATGTAAAAAATAAGAACTCTTTTAAAAGACTCTTGCCTAAAATGACTCGATTAAATTGTCTCAGATTTTATTTATTTGAATAAGAATATAAATAAGACCCACACTTTGTTGTTATTTGATAGGCCCTTGGTTTAGTTTTCTGTTTGAGACAGGGCCTCACCATTAAGCCCAGGCTGGCCTCAAACTCATGCTCCTACTTATTGTCCCTGTCACTAAAGATTGAGGTTGCAATTGTGAGGTGCCACATCCTGATTTCTAGATCTTTTTAAATCTGTAGATAGCTCCTCCACCCCTTCTTTCCCCTCACATTCTTGGGAACTTATTGATTGAAGAATTCAGGCTGTTCTACAGAATTCCCCAGGCTGGATCTCACTGATTGTATGCACTTGGAGGGCTTACTCTTGCCTTGTCTTTGACCAACTACTTTTACTTACCTCATTTGTAAAAGATATTTTCTAAGAGATATGCTGATTAAACAAATTCATTGAAACTAGCAGAAGTCCTAGTAACTGGTAGTCTCATTGTAACTATTAATTTCTTTTTCTGTGCTTTATTTGTGTCTAATAAAGTGGTGTCTAATAAGGGGACCAAGTACACTATAATATTTCTGTACTTTGTCAACTAAATTAACACTTCAGGGAGTTTGGTAGGTGCTTGTTAGCATTTGAAGTTGTTTTGAGTGTAGAAGAGGGTCTTTTGGGTGTAGCTTCTGCCAGTGGAATTAGAAGGAATCACTTTCTACCTGTTGTGAAATACGAAAGTTGCTAGACTCCTCCATAATACCTGCAGAGAGGGTGGATACAGCCCATCAGAATATTGCTACATTACTGAGAGTGAGGAAAGCAGACATATCTAAGTGGCTGATTTGCTTTATGAGGCAAAGAAGGTAATGAAAAAAACCTCACAGTTGAGTCCTAGATAAAGTGAAAGGTGCTAAGAACGGAAAGAAAGCAGGAATGAAGCACAGCCATGTGCTTGCAATGGCCCCTGCTGTCAAGTAAGTAGTAGAAAGGAAAACACAGAGGAAACACTTCTGGATTTGATTTGGAGTATGTCAGATTTGGAATACATATTACAAAAAGTCCAGGAGGAGGTAGTAAATTTTGGATAAGATCTTAAAAACATCTGGGCTGGAGACATATATTTGAAAACTATGCAACTAGATAACGAGAAAGCAACACTACATAATAGTGAGGAACACTTACTTTTTTTTTTTTGGTTTTTCGAGACAGGGTTTCTCTGTGTAGCCCTGGCTGTCCTGGAACTCACTCTGTAGACCAGGCTGGCCTCGAACTCAGAAATCCGCCTGCCTCTGCCTCCCAATGCTGGGATTAAAGGCGTGCGCCACCACCTTGAACACTTAACATTTTAAGGCCAAGAGTAAAGTAGTCAAATAACGACATTGAGGAGCCAGAGATTGGTGTGATACCTAGAAGCCCAGGTATGGGTTTCTATACAAAAGAGATTGTCATTTGTGGCAAATGCTTCATTGTTATTATATAATGAAAGCTGAGAAAAGGATAGATTTTCCCACTGAGGTTTTCAAGAGTTTTTTGCCAAAGCAATCTAAGGAATTAGCTCAGATTGGATTAAGGACAGATTTAACTACTATTCTAAGTGTGGGCTGTCACATTTGTCTTTTTCATTAATTTCTCTATTCTTGTGCTTTTTAGCAATATGTACTGATATTCTGCCAATTTGTAAACTTAACATAAATGGCTTCATTATGTATGTGTGTTCTGTAACTATTTTCTTCAACATTATGTCCTTGAAATTCATCCATTTGGTAATATATTTCTGTTCCAATGTAATTTTTATTAATTACACTCTTGAGTTTTCTTGATATGAAATTGGTAAAAAGAAAATTACCTCTGCCAATATTTGTTGGTATTATTTCTCTTGCTTTTTTTATTTATGAGTAAGAAGGGTGTCGAAGAATATACCCTGGGCTTACTAAGTTGTTTTTCTCATGGGAATCTAGCTTCCAGTTAAATTGGAATTGTTTTAATATTTTATTATTTGGAATGATAAATGGTATTGTTTCTAGCAAACAGTAGTTAATTGTTTTAGTTCTTTCTTTTAAGAGTTTTTTAAAAAAAATACTAAGTTATCATCTTCCTTCAACTTTAAAACAAAACAAAAAAACAAAAGTTGTGTTTTAGTATATTGCTTCTACTCTCTGGCGTTTTAATCCCTTGGGTATATCATTTTCTTTTGTTCACTGAGGCTCAAGCATACGGCTGCTATGCCATGGCAGCCATCTACATGGAAAGGGCACAATGCTTTCTTCCCGTGAGCCAACACTTAGTAACAGCCATGCCATTGATCAGCCTGGAGGAGGCATCAGAAATGAACAGTCTTCATCGTGTCTCTCAGGCTACACTCACGCAGTCTCACTCATGACTGGCCCAGCAGCTACTTGGCTGAAGACTAGTCGACTAGATTTGGGAATATAGGGCATGTAGCATACCTTCAATTTTCCACCTTGCCCCAAAATACAAAATTTTAAAGTAGATGCTATCTTACTCCCAAAAAGACACACCATGAGATTATTCCTTTTTCTACTAAATACTGTTACTGATTTGCTAAGTGAAATTGTTGCCTCATGGGTTGAATATACTTTTATGTTTACGGACCATTTTCGTTCCTTGTTGAATTGCCTTTTCCAGGTATTATTCTTCTTTCAGTTAGTAAGTTCATTTCCCATTACATTTATCCCCATTTTGTTTAGATTTTGGCTGTTTAAGCGAGCACCAGATAGATTACAAATACATTACAGGAAGTTAGTAAGTGTGCTAATCCACTGAAGTATTAGTCTGCACATAGGAAAGTGCCCCATGATACTTGTACCATTCTAGTGACTGCGTACTAAGTGAAGTACACATAAGGAGCACCCAGATGAAGAAACAGTATTAGAAGCATCTCAGAAGTTCCATTTGTGCTCTCTTCTATTCTCCTTAAAGGGGAACTGCAGCCCAAACCTCTAGTCCTACATTAATTTTTCAGTATGGACTCCTTTGTGTCTGACGTCTTACACTTAGTATAAATTCACCAAAGAAAATACAGTATGCCCAGTTTTACGAGTAGAACTGCTAGGTGCATATACTACAAACTATTCCAACCTGTGTTTTCAAACATTGCCCAATTTTTTTGACTGTGCACATACGTGCATGCGTGCGTGGTGCATGTGCGTGTGTACATGACAGCGGTCAGTCTTGGGAGTCATTCCTTTGGTGTTATCCACTGTGATTTTTAAGACAGTATCTGTCACTGGGGCCTGGGGTTTGCCATTTAGCCTAAGCTTTCTAGCCGGTCTCCTCCTCCATAGAGTTGGGATTATAAGCAGGCACTACCATGCCTGCCTTTTTACATAGATGCTGGGGATCAAACTCAGGTCTCCATGCTTGCCAAACAATTGCTTTCCTGACTAAGCTGTCCTCAACACTTTGTCAGAATTTTTTAAATGTTGTTTATTTATATGTATATATGTATTTTTTAATGTTTGAGTGCTCTACCTGCATGTACACCTGTGTGCCAGAAGAGGGCATCAGATCCCATTATAGATGGTTGTGAGCCACCATGTGGTCACTGGGAGTTGAACTCAGGAGCCATGGAAGAGTAGCCAGTACTCTTAGCCATCTCTCTAGCCCCCGTGTCAGAACTTCTTCTTCTTTTTTTTTTTTTTCCAGAGCTGAGGACCAAACCCAGGGCACTTGCTAGGCAAGCGCTCTACCACTGAGCTAAATCCTCAACCCCCATGTCAGACCTTCTAATTTTTGCCAGTTGAGTAGGGATGAAATTACATTTTATTATGGTTTTGTCATCCCTGATGGCTGTGGGGTTCATTATCCTCTCATGTGTTTATTGGCAATATGTATTTTGTTTTCTGTAAAATACCTTCAAGTATGCCTTTTTAAAATATTCACTATGTAACATAGACTCATCTTAAAACTCACAACAATCCTCCTGCCTCAGCCTCTCAAGAACTGGCATGAGCCACCACACTCAGCCTTCCTTACAGTATTTTTAAAGAATGGTCCTTTATATGTTATTCATATAATTACATTCATTGAATCTCTTCCGGTCCTGTATGGTGTGCATGTGTCTTCTCTCCACACACATTCTAGGGATGGAGCCAAGGCCTCACATATGTAGCCAGTCAAGCTACATCCCTAATTCACTTTCTTCATTCATATAGATGCTCTTTTCTACTGTATTTAAGAAATTTAGTACTCCAAGGTCTTAAAGACATTCTGTCTTTCACAGTTCTGTCTCTTATCTACCTAAGATGTTTATGTACATGGTATGATCTAGTTTTTCCATGTAAATATTCAGTTGTCCTAGCACTATTTTGAAAAAATTTCTTCTCTCACTGAGAAGCAGCCATTTTTCTTATATGTGTGGATATGTGTATATCAAGTGCCCAAATATGCCTTGATCTGTTTCTGGTTGTTCTATAATATGAAAATTAGGATGGTGCTATGTACTCCAATAGTTGGAAAGCTGAAGCTGAAAGATCACAGATGTCTAGGAGTTTGAGGTGATCTTGGGCAATGGAGCTATGTCACCTCGAAAATAAATAAGTAGGTAACTAAGTAAACCTGGGGAGATGGCTCAGTGTGCAAAGTACTCAGAGCATCAGTGTGGGGCCGGAGTTTAGTTTATTATTATCTATAATCTCAGGCTTGAGAGGCTTAGAAGGTAGGATCCCAGCAGCTAGCTGTCCATCCAGTCTAACCAATCTAGTTTCAGTTTCAGGGAGACACCCTTTCTCAAAAATAAGGTGGAAAGCAATAAAGGGAGACACCTAACAACCTCACACATATGCATAGGTGGATCATATACAAATACTGTGAACACAAATAAAACATTTAAATAAATTCATAAATATCAAATCTTCTAATTCTGTACGTGGGCTAGAGAGATGGCTCAGCTAAGAGCGCTGGCTGCTCTTTCAAAGGACCCAGGTTTAATTCCCAGTGCCCACATGGCAGCTCACAGCCATCCGTAACACCAATACTAGGACATTTAACATTCTCTTTCTGGTCTCCTTAGGCACTGCACCACATGGTGCACAGACACACATGCAGGCAAAGCATTCTTACATACAAAATTTAAAATTAAGAGTATTAAATCTACATATCATTTCTATACTTATTTGTGGCTTCAATGCTTCTCTGATTTTCCTTGTAGAAGTTTTATATATCTTTTGTTCTATTCCTAGGTGATTTTCTGTGATGCTGGGGTATGAATTCAGAGCCTTGTGCATGCTTGGCAAGTGCTACACCACTAAAGCAACCCTTGGGTTTTTTTTTTTTTTAATTGTTGTTGCTGCTACTGATTTTTTTGCAACAGTCTTGTTAAGTACATACAGCAGGGCTACATAGCAAGCTCTAGTCCATCTTGAGTTATTTAACAAGAGGGCACCAGACCCCATTACAGATGGTTGTGAGCCACCATGTGGTTGCTGAGGATTGAACTCAGGACCTCTGGAAGAGCAGCCAGTGCCCTCATCTAACTGGTGAGCCATCTCTCCAGCCTGAAGTCTTTATTTTTTTAATATTTTAATATTTAAAATATTAATATTTTGATTATGTATGTTAATAGAATTCAGTGTCATATTTCTATATATGCATATATCTTGTCCCAATCAAATTCAACCTCTTTTTATCTATATTTCCAACTCTTTCCAATATATTTTAATCACTATTCTTTATTTGAATCAAAATTTCTAACTTCTATATGAAAGAGCACACGTTATATCTTTCTATGTCTGACTTACTTCATTTAAAATAATGTTCTCTACTTCTCTCCATTTTACTTCAAAAGACAAATCTTCATTCTTTATTGCTAAATAATATTCAACTGTGTGTATATGTACCAAATTAACTTTATTCATCTGTTGAGCATTTAGGCTGATTCCTAGATTATCTCTATTGGTTAGTGCAACAATAAATGTAAGTGCTGATGGATAGCCCTTTGGTGTCCTTACTTTGTTCCTTTGATTTTATTCTCACATTTGGGAGAGCTAAACAGTATAGTTGATCTTTCTTTAGCTAGTGTCCATGCAGTTCTCTATGATGGCCATACTCATTTACATGTCCACAAATAGTATATAAGATTTCTTTCCTCTCCACATCCTTGCCAACATTTATTTGTTTAGTTTTTCTGTATACAGTGAGATAATATCAATATAACCTTGATTTCCCTGATAGCTAAATATATTGAGCATATTTTTTCAAATGTATTGGTTACTTATAGTTTGAGAAGTAACCATTTAAATCATTTATACATTTTTAATGTGATTGTGTATGTTTTTGTTAAAGTTTTTGAGTTCTTTATTCTGGATATTAATCCTCTATTAGATGAAATGTTAAGATTTTCTTCCATTCTGTAGCTTGTCTTTACTTTTTTGATAGTTCCCCTTGCAAAGGTTTTTGGTTTGTTATAATCTCTTGTTAATTTTTACTTCTGTTTCCTGTGCATTTGAAATTCTATCCAGAAAGTCATTGCCTATACCAATGTCTTGAACTGGTTCCTCTGTATAGTAGTTTATAGTCTTACATTTAGGTTGTTGATCCATTTTGAGTTAAGTTTTGTGTAGACTGAAAGGTATGGGTTAAGTGTCATCCCTTCACATGTGAACACTCAGGCTTTCTCCCACCATTTATTTAAAAGGCTGTCCAGTCTCTGATGCATTTTTGGCATCTTTGTTATACATCAATTGTTGTGGATGCTTAGGTTTATTTCTGGAGTGTGTTTTTTGATTTGTGTGCTGTTCTTTATGCCAGAGCCATGCTGTTTGGACTGCTATGGCTCTATAGTGTGTCTTGGAATTAGGTACTGTGATACCTCCAGCTTTGTGGGTGGGTGGGGGGAGTGTTAAGTTTTCTCTGGCTAGCTGAGAGTGGTGACACTTACCTGCAACCCCAACACTATGAAGGCAAAGGCCTGAGGTAAAGGGAACATGAGCTTAAAGGTCATAGTGAGCTCAAGGTCAGCTTCAATTACATAGCACAACCCTGTCTCAGAAAAACCAGGGAAATTCACAATGGATCTCAATGAGATAGTACTTACCTTGGTTGTAGTCCCTATTGTCACTAAACAGAATTACTTTGGATCCTTTTGTTCTTCAGTATGAATTTTATAGTTTTTTTTCTATAAAATTTTTTGTGAAGAATGTCATTGGTATTTTGATGCACTATGTGCATTTTAACAGTATCTATTCTTCTAATCCACAATCATGGGAACATTTTCGTGTGTATGTGTCTGTCTGTGTGTGTATGTGTGTGTGTGTATATATATGTGTGTGCATTTGTCTGTGTTGTTCAATTTATCTCACAAGAGTTTTAAAATTTTCATTGTACAGGTGTTTCACTTATTGTGTATCATTTAATTTTTATAGCTATCACAAATGAGATTGTTTTAATCAATTTAAGCAGATTCATTAGTGATCATAAAAAAGATTTTTGTTAATTTTGAATCTTGCTGTCTTACTGAATTAATTTAATAATTCTAATGGCTTCCTGGTAAAGCACTTTTTTTTTCTATATGTAGAATCATATTGTCTCCAAGCACAGATGGTTTAACTTCTTTAATTTTGTTTGTGACATTAGAGATTTGAACTCAGGTCTTCAGGCTTGGATGGCAAGTGTTTCCTCAGTTCCAATTTTTATTTTCTCACTTTAGGTATATATGAAAACAAAATTCACCTAGTCTTATTTTGGTTGAAACAGAGTCTTACTACGTAGCCCTGCTGTCCTGGAACTCACTGTGTAGACCAGCTTGTCATTGAACACACAGATCCACCTGCCTCTGCTTCCTGGGTGCTAGAATTAAACTGGTCAAAATAAACTTTGTATCCAGCAACCTGATTTGCTCTAGATTCAGTAGTCTGTTTTACCTTTTGTTTGTGCCACTATGCAAAAGATCCACCATGAAAATTTTAATTGTTAGGATTAATTAGTTCTTTCAGTATTTATTTTAGCCAATCTCTCTTTCCATTGACACATCAACCAAATCTTTTTTATAATAACGTTTTTATTCTTTAAGAATTTCATACAATGTATTTTATCATACTCTTTCCCCTTCCTTAACACCTTCCAGATCCTCCTTTACCCAGCCAGCCAGCTTCATGTGTTCTCAGCCCCACTCTTCCCTCAGCAAATCCTCTGTTGTGAGGCCTGCCCTGGAGAGGAATCAGTTTGCCTGGTATCATACCATAAAAGAAAATTGACTTTCCCACCAGAAATCAAATACCAGTAGCTCCCCAGGCTTTGCACACCTCCTGTCCATGCTGAGATTTTGTCTATGTTGAGCTCACACAGGTCCTGTTCATACTGTCACAAGTGCTGTGAGTTCATGTGTGCATCTTCCATTTTTCCTTAATGCCATTCACCATCTGTGGCTCTTACCAGCTTTCCATCCCCTTGTCCCCATCCTCATTCTTGTAGATCCCTGAGGGAGGGCTGTGATATAGATGATCTTTAGGGCTGAGCACCGCACGGTCTCTTATTCTCTGCATGTTGACAGTTGGAGCTCTGTGTTAATCACCATCTACTGCAAGAAGAAGCTTCTGATGAGGGTCGAAAGAGATGCTGATCTGTGGGTAATGGTCATTAGACGTTGTTTTAATGCTGTAACTGACCCCCTTCTTAAAATCCTCTTGCTTTGTAAATTTTTACTATCATTGTTCTTTTTTGACTTATATGATTCTTGCTGTTCCATAAGATTAATTATTGCACTCAGTATGATCTCCCCAATTAGGAATGAGTGCCCACCACCAGCTGTTAGCTCTTCCTTAGCACTGTTGTGGAGATGCATCCATTTCCATTCTGTCCCTGTTGTCTCTGCCAAGTTTATACCATCCTCCTGTACATCTGGAAAATAGCTTCCTAACTGACCATTAAAAGGTACTCCATTCCAAATACCATAGCTAGATCAACTTCTTAAAATGCCACTTCGTCTGTGATATCTGCTCCCAAATAGAAACTGAAAGAACATGTCCTACTTGTAGGATGAACTCTAAACACTGCCACTTGGTCTTTCAGACCCTTTTGTCCCCAAGCCCTCACCCAGTTCCTCTACTGTCTTTTGTAGCTTCCCAACTGACACTATCCCCTTAAGCCATGTGGCCCCCAACAACATTTTCAGTCTCTGCTGGTTTTTGTATGCTTTTACCACAGCTCTCTCTGCATCTTGCACAGAATACTGTGTGTGCCCGCCCCTACACCACCCTCACAATCAAACTTTCCATATTGTAGCCTTTCTTTAAAGCTCATTTGACTTGAAGGTTTACATATTGCCTTTTAAAAATGATTTCATGTGAGGGTTTCTTTTTGGTCTTAAAATTCTATAGTGCCAGGCTACTGTGTTGTTACTCCCTGGCCCCTGTGCGTTTTCAGTCCTACAACCAACTAGAGTTTTCTAGCCACATCCATCAGCTTATGTTGTCATCCATAACATAGTTGTGTTGATTCAGATGACAGTGCCATTATACCTTAGTGATCTCTGCTACCCGCCTACCCCCAACTTCCCATTGCCTTCAGAAACCTGGTTCCATCCAGTGCCTGTGCTTCCCGACTGTGTCTGTCTATCTGTTATGGTTATGGGGATAGAACTCGGGTGTTTGCATGGATTAGGAAGCCTTATAGCACTGAATGGTATGTCCATCCTTGTGTTTTTCACCTTTTACTCACTGCTGATCTTTCTACCCTCAACATTAAAGGCGTGCTAAAGTTTCCTATAGTTTTTAAAATAAAGCATTTATCCTCATTTTATTACTGGCTCATTTCTCTTCCCCATTCATTCTCCACATTTGACACTTCTCCAACTTCTTCCCTTTAAAACTGTGATTTCTGAGATCTGCCAATGTTCCAAACAACTGAATCCATTAGATTCTTTCTGGTCCTCCTTTTTAGTGACTGCAGTATTTAGAGCGTATTACTTCTTCTGAATTCCCCTTACCAAGTTCCTCTCATTTTTGTTAAGACTTTGCCTCTGCTTTTTCTACATACCCTAACCTGAAACAGTCAGTGTTTCCTTTTTTTTCTTTCTCTTCTTGTTCATGCCTATCATCTTGATAACCTCTTAAAATTATCTCAACCACTCAGATGCTCATAACTCCTACTTAAGTACTACCATTGTTAAACTTTTGTCTTGAGCCCACACTCTATAGCTCATGACGCCTATAATTGTAGTTGCCTATGTGGAAATCTCATAGATGTTCCATAGGCAGCTCTTATCCCATCTAAAGATGAAAGACTACTTACCCTTGAACAGTATATTAAATCTGCTCAATCACATACATCCACCCAGTTGGCTAAGGTCACCAACATGAGCTCCTGAGAACATCCCCTATCCCAGGTCTCTTGGGCTTCCTAGAGAGTCTCCACTCCACTCCCACCCCTGCCAGTTGGATATTTCCATTTATTCTCCTGACCCTTGGCCCTCTCTCCTGTCTCTCTCTACACCTGATCCTGAATGCCCGCTATAACCCCTCCCTATCCCCTCGCCCCACCAGTTTTCCTCCTTCCATCTGCTTCCTAAAACTATTTTATCCCCCTTCTAAGTGAGATTCAAACACCTTTGCTTATATGTTCCTTCTTGTTTGGTTTCTTTGGGTCTGTGGATTGTACCGTGGGTATTCTGTACTTAGTGAGTACATACCATGCATGTCCTTTTAGGTTTGGGTTACCTGATTCAGGGTGATATTTTCTAGTTCCATCAATTTACCTGCAAAAATTCATGAAGTCATTGTTTTTAATAGCTGAGTAGTATTCCATTGTTGTAAATGAAATACATTTCTGTATCCATTCTTCAGTTAAAGGACATCTGGATTCTTTCTAGCTTCTGACTATTATGAATAAAGCTGCTATGAACATAATAGAGCATTTTTAAAGTAAAAATAATTTGCTTTTTAAAACTCTTGTGTATACCTGTATGTTCTTGGGTTTGTGTACATGAGTATAGTTTCCCACAGAGACTAGAGTAGGGCTTTGGCTCCTCTGAAGCTGAAGTTCCAGACATTGTGAGCTGTCTGACTTGAGGCTGGGGACTGAACTTGGGTCTCTGTACGAGCAGAATGCTCTCTAAACCTTTGACCCATCTCTCTAAGTCCAAAGCAATTTAAAAAAAAATGAAGGGAGGATGAGTACACATGAGTAGGTATGTGTGAGACCTATGATGCTCACTGGGTGTGTACCTTGATTGTTCTCTTTGCTTGCTTGCTTGCTTGCTTGGCTTTTCAACAAAATCTCTCAGGAAACCTGAAGCTCATTGATTCAACTAGGCAAGCTAACTGCACCTCAGGGATCGACTATCTCCTCCTGCTCAGCTTCCAGACATTTGTCCATGCTTCTTGATCTCCTGAATCCAGATTTCTATCATTTGAGTTCTAGAATCAGTTGTTCCTTTTCTAGTAACTTAAAAGCAAAAGCAAACCATTTCCCTATAATCAGTCATAGTTCCTTCTTGAAGGTGAAGTAATTATCATCAGAATAGATAAAGGATTTCAGCGTCTTCTGACTTAGCAAACACCTAGTTATCTAAGGTTCTCACCCATTTAACAAGAATTACTTGTATATAGCTCTCAGCCGATGACATTTTATTTCTTATCATAGTCCATGATTTAAGGAAAGGATTGCTCCTGTCTTATGGACAAAGGAAAAGTTGAAATATGTTGCTAAGTAACTGAGGCCATCAGGGACTGTCTCACTTTCTCTCTTTTGAGTGATTACCTCTGTAAGGTTTTTTTTTTTTTCTCCTTGTGTTGTTATTGTTTTAAAACCACACATATCTCAGGCTGGCCTTGAACTTGTTATATACCAAAAGGTTACTTTAAACTCCTACTCCCCTGCCACTTCTTCTAGTGTTGAGATTACAGGTATGTACCACCATGAGAATTTATGCAGCCCTGAATGTAGAATCCAGGCTTCCTGCAGTGCCTGCTAGACAGACACTCTACCAACGAGCTGCATCCCAATCCCCTATGTAAGTTATAAAATCTATTTTGGTAACAGATTATTCCATTCCTTCTTGACTGGTGAACACAACCATAATATACTATTACTTAAGACTTAAGTCTTTCCCCAAAATTTATTCAGCAGTCTACCTGCCTTATATCTATACATAGGTTTCCTTTCATGTTAACCAGGATTTCTTAGCCATGATACTATTGACAATTTGAACTAAATAACTTTGGAGGTATGTCTTGTATATTGTAAGATGTGTAATAGCATTCTTAGTATTCTTAGATGCAAGAAGTACACGCACAGCACTCAAGCTGTAACAATAACTATCTCCAGATATTGTCAACTGTCCAGCAGCAAACAAGGCTGTCTAGTAGAGAAGGACTGCATATAGAGCTACTTCATTTCCCTCCTACACAGCCTTTGCCCTCCGCAAGTGTCCTCTTCTCTTTCAGCGCTGACGCCTAGTGTAATGTACCTCTGCGGTAGCTTTGAAGTTATATTACTGTTTTTAATGTTAAAATTTTCTCCTTTAGCTGGGCAGTGGTGGCGCAACGCCTTTAATCCCAGCACTTGGGAGGCAGAGGCAGGTGGATTTCTGAGTTCAAGGCCAGCCTGGTCTACAGAGTTAGTTCCAGTTACAGAGAAACCCTGTCGAAAACCCAAAAAAAATTTTTTTTTCTCCTTTATTATTATTTTTGTCATAATGAATAAGCACTCAGTGGTACTGGATAATATTCTCAACTTATTGCTTAGTCTGTTTTCAGTCTTACAGAGTTTTAAAAAGAACTTCTTGAGCACATAATTTTATCTGGGCAGGTTTTTTTTTTTTTTTTTTTTTTTTTTTAACCATCCTTAATCTGAACATTTAAAAGATTATTTATTTATGTGTTTGGTTGTTTTGTCTGCATGTATGTATGTGCACCATGCATATGACTAATGTTTGTGCAGACTAGACAAGAGTGTCCGATCCCTTGGAACTGGAGTTACAGACAATTGTGAGTCACAGTATGGGTGCTGGGAACCGAACCCAGGTCCTGCAAGAGCAACAGTGCTCTTAACTTTGGACAACCCTTATTATTGTAATGGTTTTGTTTTGTTTGTTTGTTTAGTTAAGGTCAATAGCATGGTTGTAATGGAGTCAGCCCATTTGGTTATGTTATTCCTTCAGACAGAAAGACACATAGACACACAACATCTCTATTGGTAGTTAGGGCTGGGTGAATAAGACAGTTTTCCTAGCATGTGCAAGAATTGGGGGAAAATAAGCACATTGTGGGAATGGCAGGTCATAGGTGCATTGAGTCCTTGGGAACACAACAACTAGGCAGTTTAAGCCCCCCACCCCCAAGAAGCTAATCTTGAGATATTAGACAATGTCAAATTGATAGTCACAAGACAGAAGAGAATAGAGTCCATGAAAGATGCAGTCAGTGGGGATTTTGGAGCTTTTCATTATAAACAGAGCATCTAAGAAAGCTGGCTTGGAGGTAGAGAGCTATCTTTTGGCTTAAAGTTTCAGAGGATTCTGTCCAATGTCTCTTAGCCCTTCACTGAGTTTGTGGCAAAAGTTAATAACTATGTATATGACCTTTACCATAGTGATATCTGCATCTGCTTTGTTTCTATGAGAAAGGATAAGTGCAATGGACTCACTTGTACAAACCCAGCATTTGGACCTTTGTCCTTTGAACTTTACTTAAGCACCACTCAGCAAAATGAGTAGAATAAGGCCTTACCTTAGTATTGACGGCAATATTTCTATGAGGTCTTTGCTTTTCTTTCACAGAAAAAAATGTAGATATTGTTAGATGTTTCCCAAAATCATTTTTTAATTTTGTTTCCTGCGATTAGGTATTAATATTAATCGAGGCCTTCTGTGCTTGGGAAATGTAATCAGTGCTCTTGGAGATGACAAAAGGGTAACTTGTGCCCTACAGAGATTCCAAGCTGACTCGACTGCTTCAAGGTAAGCCTAAAATGCTTCTAAAATGAGAAAGAGTAGCTTGGAATGATAGTGTTGAGAAACAAAGGCGAAACAGGCAGCAAGCTAATGGGCTGTTACATTCACTGTGAATTGATAAGTAGGTGAAATAGCTATTGACAATCAGGTATCAGATAATGGGAAAACGTCTTCACAGATGGCTCTGAGAGCCAAGAAATTCGTACTTAGGACTTTGCACCTGAAAGTGAACTTGGTTACTGTTTCGTAACTGACAATATGCTAAGCAAAATTCTTTGGAGAGTTAAAATCTACATAGAGGGGACATCCTAGGAATATTTAATTCCAGTAGAGGCACCTAACTTACCTGGGCCAGGCCTGGTTGTTTGAAACCTGATTAACTGATGAACGCATAGTTTCTCTTGAGTATAGTGATATTTAAAATAGGATTCTAAAATGTATATCAGTTTACACATCTGAAATTTTACTATTTTTATATTGAAACAAATCTAAAGATGGCCCCACACTCATGCATATATGTGCAACACAAATTGCAATCAGTGGGCTATAGAAAAGAAAAAAATATGAAATTAGGAGAGGTAGAGGGTGGTTCTGGGAGGAGTAGGGTGAATTGACTCAAATATATTGTATGCATGTATGAAATTCCCAAACAGTAATTAGAATAGTTTTAAAAATTAAAGCCTAATAGTCCTGAAAAATAAAATCAAGACCAAATCAAAAGCATCACTACAATTTTTTTCTTTTATCTCTGAACTGAATTGGTTCAAATAGCAGCCTTTGCTTGCATCCCACTTGTTTAATTTCATTTGCTTTCATTATCCCTTCTTTTGCAGATTCTCTAGGAGGCAATAGCCATACTCTAATGATAGCCTGTGTGAGTCCTGCTGATTCCAATCTAGAGGAAACATTAAATACCCTTCGCTATGCTGACAGAGCAAGAAAAATCAAGAACAAACCTATTATTAAATTGATCCTCAGGCAGCTGAACTAAATCATCTTAAACAACAGGTATAAGATTTTATAGGAAACTTACAAGTATGTGAATGGAATGATAGAACGTCTATTTCTTTGTTCTATTTATACTTTTAAAATAAATCCTAATACTGTGTTTGCTGTCCATTTAAAAGATTGGGGATGCCATTGGGGATTTTACTGATAAAAGAGTAAAGTGTAGAGAATGAAGCAAGAAACGTTTACAGGAGCCAAATCCTGATGTTTCTTAATATGTTCTGTTAAAGATCTTGGAACTGGGAAGTACTGAGAACTACAGAGTTTAAGTAAGAGAATATCATGATGAAGTGTGGTGAAGGGAAATCTGTTTTCCGTGCACTTGTACGTGTATGAAAGGTGGCCATGACTAAAAAGAAGCAAATAAGCCAGTCTTTTTAGTAACTGGGGTGAGAACTGTGGCCTGGATTAAAAACAGTAATAAAGATGAAGGAAAGGTAACATAAGAAGACAAGGAGCAAAAGGGAAGTAGAATTTATAGTGTTGCTTAGTTGCAAAGTTAATGTCGGAGAAGAAGGTCTAGTCTGGTAGGCGGAGCTGAGTTTGATCTTCAAGTTTCTTACTTGGATTACTGAATAAGTGTCATATTGACCAAGGAATGTAGATGAAAACCCAGAGTCGCACATGAAAACAGAAATGATGTATTTAGTTTGGGCCATTGGGGAAACATGAGTAGAAAGAATACAAATTCAGGTGGCTGCATGGGCTTGATGTAGAGGGTCTCGGAGGAAGGATAAAGAGGCAGCTTTAAGAGCCATAGCTGTTAGATGGTATCTGAACTTAGTGAGCAGATAGTACAGTAAGAGGACTCACAAAATGTTTGCTAAAGGATCAAACGAAGAGGTCCAGACCCACAACTTGAGAACACTGGCACTTAAGGAATGGGAAAGGAGACGCAGATAAGAATAGACAGGAAGAAATCTAATGTCACCAAAGCCAAGGAAAGAGCATTTCAAGGACTGTTGGCATAAGTATAAATTTACAAAGAAGTATTAAGTTGGAAAGTATCCATTGTTTGTTTGTTTGTTTTAATCTACAGGGATGCTGTTGGCAAAGACTGTGAGGTCAGGGAAGCTGTAAGAGCCAGTCATGGGATAATAACTAGAATAGTAAATAAGTGAATAGCTTTTCGTTCAAGAAGGCAAAATGAGAAAAGGCAATGGTCCAGGTAATCAAGGACAAAGAAATATAAATTTGTATTTTAAATATGGGAGAGCCTTGAATAACTGAAAGAACTAATCAGAGGAGACTGAAACAGAGAACAGGGACTAAGGACAGATCATCTAATTGCAAGCAGTTGGGTAATAGGATACAGAGGGGCCTTAGAGAGATCACACATAGCTTAAAATCACTTAACAGAAATGTGTAAATGTGTGTCCGTATAAATATGACTGGAGAGCAGCTCGCAGTCCTGGGATAGGAACTAAGGAGGCAAGAATTGGATTGATGTGGGAAGTTTTGATGCTTTCTGCGCTTGCTTGCTTGCTTGCTTGCTTGCTTGCTTGCTTGCTTGGGTTTGGTTTGGTTTGGTTTGGTTTTTGGTTTGGTTTGGTTTTGGTTTTGGTTTGGTTTGGTTTGGTTTGGTTTGGTTTGGTTTGGTCTGGTTTGGTTTGGTTTGGTTTGGTTTGCTTTTTTTCAGACAAAGACTCATGTAGCACAGGCTGGCCTTGGACTATTTATGTCATTTAAGATCCTCTTGTTTCTGTCTCCTTATTGTTGAGATTAGAGGTGAACACCACCATGTTCAGGTGTTGATCTGGGGTTTTTGTTTCTTTGTTTTTGTGATTTGTTTTGCTTTGTTTTGAGACAGGGTCTTACTTTGTAGGCCTGACTGTCATGGACTCACTAGGTAGACTAAGCTAGCTTCAGATTCACAGACATCAGCCTGCCTCTACCTCTCAAGTGTTAAGATTAAAGGTACACATCTCCATACATGGCTCCTATTAATGCAGGTTTAAAAGCATAGTAAAGAAGAGAGGACTTAATTTCCACTTAGAACTGTATTTCCCAACTGTCCAGTACTCACTCCTTCTCCAGCCTTCCTCCACAGTGACGATAACTATATAGTTAATCTCTTTTCCCTTTCTCTTCTTGAGGGTCTCTGTAGACAGTAATAGTAATTATCTGCCTGTTGGGTCTTCTGGTCACTTCCTATTCACTTATTTATTCATTCCAACAGTAAATATTTATCTAATGATTATGTGACAAAAACTATACTAAGATATCTCATTGAGTGAAACAATAGTTTCTACCTTCGTGGAGTTTATTGTCTAGTGTGAGAGACAATATTAAAACAATCAGATAATGATATATCATTATAAACTGGGATAGTTTGGTATAGTACACTATGAGAGTAACAGTAGGGTCTTCTGTTATACATCTAGCCTGAAAGTTTTCCCTGATATACAAGTGTTTGAACTGAGATCTGAGGGCTTTATGTAGGAATAAACTACAGGAAATAAGGAAGAGTTCGAGGAGAAGAAACAGCATTGATAGCAGAGTATCATATCAGGAGCATTGATACTGCACCCAGGTTACCCAGGTTCAAGCCCAAGCTCTCTCTGTTTTTCTGTGTGCTTTGTAAACGGTCTTTGTGCCACCCATTCCCTGTCTACATAATGGAAATGATAACACCCGCTTCCTAGTGTATTGTGGGTATTAAGTAAATTGTTACATTTGAAGAGCTGAAAAGGATGCTAGTGTGGCTACTGTGTAGAAAGCAAGGAAAGAGTATTACAGTGTGGGGCTAAAGGAAAGCTGAGATTTGATTGTGAACTGTGTAGAAAATTATTTTAAGGTGGGCAGTAACACTGATGATTGACATTGCTAAAAGATAATCCAATTTATGAAGTGGATTAACGTGGCACAAGAATGTGTGGATCCCATTTAAGAAGACACCATAGTCCAAGTAAGACTTGGTATTGGGGACTTGAACTTAGGATGATAGTGATAGGGAAAGGTAATCAGCATATAAGGAATAGGGTATGTATGGCTCCCAGGTTTGGGCACATAGAACTGGATATTCATTGACCTGGAATTACAGGCAGAGGACCTTGATCTGAGGATAGTAGGCAATGAAATGGAAATCAGGTTAATTATAAGGTTTAAAATTAAGAAAAAGAAGAGTTAAGATAAACTTGGAAGGCACAAATTTCTATGTGGTAATTGAAAGACTAGATGAAAATTGAGAATATAAGGAAATAGTATAGATGATAATGATCTTCGGGAGACTTGGCCATTTATGGGATGAATGAAACAAAGATGAAAGAGACAGCAGTCAGAAACGCTGAAGGAAAATTAGAAAGTATAGGATCTGGTAAGCCAAATGCTACCAGTCAATAAAGTAGAATGAACACTGGAAAATACCTATTGATCTTGCTATAATAATCTGAGCATGCATCATATTGAAATAGGTTAATGAAAAATGAATAAAAGAGAATAAAGACAATTGGTGTGAACATTTTCCTCGAGCTTTAGAAAAGAGAGCAATGAGGCAAAAGTGAGTGTATTTTAATAGGAAGGAGATGATAGGAAGAGAAATTGAAGGTATAGCAGAGAAAAGAGGCAGTAAAGAGTGAGGCTCCAAAGCATAAACACAGAGACAGCCGGAGGAGGCAGAGTGGCTCCTTTTTGTTACAAAAAGGACTGGAAGAGGATGTTTCCATATAAGCTCTAAGGCACTTAGCTATACCTGACAACTTCGTGTTGTCAGTCTTATATTATTTCCTTCTCTTTCTCATTTTAGGTTATTCTTCAACTGCATGCAGACTTAAGAGTAAAGGCCATATTAATATTTCTGTTACATTGCATATACCAGTGCATTGATTTTTAAAAGTGGTTACTTAATGAAAACTCACTATGATACTTAGATCACATAGCACAGCTCATCATCTTCTATGTAGCAGTTGTTTATGTAATCCTTATCGTTTTGTCATTGATTCAGTAACCCTGGTGTATTCTGTAGTGCTAAGGATGTACTTAAGGTTTCAGAGGCATTGAATAAAATTACCCTATTACTAATCATACTGACTTCATTATGAAGAGATAAGTAGCATTTTGCCAGTTGAGGTTGCCAGTCTTGACTATGTATTCTGGTCTGGCTTGGAGCTCAGGAACTCACTGTGTAGCTAGGTCTGGCGTCAAATTTTTAATCCTCCTTAGATGTATGTACCATGCCTGGTGATAAGTAGCTTTTGATTAGTTTCATTATTTTCATTGCTTCTCTCAGGTCCAACAGCTGCAGGTCTTATTGCTACAAGCCCATGGAGGTACCTTGCCTGGAAATATAAGGTAAGTCGTAGATTAATTTTAAAGGTAAATTCTTTTACAGGCTGTTTTGCCTAGTGGCTCTTTTCCTCTGATAGCCTCTAGTTTCTCAGGCCACTTAAGGTCCAGGAAGTGATCTTGCTGACCTTGCTGACTACTTAGGACTTAGGTAGTTATGCTTTAAATGTAATGGAAAGAGTATGGATTCGAGACTTAGAAATGTATTAATTAGAATACTCCTGTGAAGAAGAGCTATGTCTGCCATCTACTTATTTATTTGACTACTTAGTTATATGCATAGACGCATGTATACCTATTTTCCTCTTGGGTTAACATGCAGCATTATCATTTGGTTTATTTCATGGTCTATTCAGAGCTCCTTCAGGTTGACTCTTACTTTCTTTAACAAGATGCTACAAATGATTCTCCTTGCACCAAGTCTGAAATTAACCATTTCTCCAAGGAGCTGTGGGTTTTTGCATTGAAAAAATGGTGTTTAGAAACCAAGATCTGTGTGGTTTTTCTAACTCTGCTCACTGTTGCTGAGGTGTCATTGCTGTGGGGCCTTGTTGATGGGTAGAACTCAGAAATTCCTTCATGTGTAATAACCTGCACATTCACTCAGCTACATTTTTCTTTCTTTTTTTTTTTTTTTTGGTTTTTTCGAGACAGGGTTTCTCTGTGTAGCCCGGGCTGTCCTGGAACTCACTCTGTAGACCAGGCTGGCCTCGAACTCAGAAATCCGCCTGCCTCTGCCTCCCAAGTGCTGGGATTAAAGGTGTGCGCCACCACCGCCCGGCTCAGCTACATTTTTCTATTTATCTGTATTATATGTATATTAAAAAACACAGTTTCCTACTGATAATTCTTGATTTTATTCCAAACTATGGGATTTAGTGTATTTTTTACATCTTAAATTTAATTGTACCCTAAATATGCCTCAGTGTTTTTTTTAAGTCCAGAAAAGCTAAATATGTGACTAAATTGACCTCTCCTTTGCAACTCCACCCATTTCTTCCAATTCCATTGAGCTAGGGATATTCCTAGTAACAAATTTATAGTACATCTTAAGCCCAGCAGGGAATACTGTCTTCAGCCCTTCACTGGGATCAGTATCTCTCCAAGCCACATTCTTAGGAACAGTGATCTAGACTCCTCCCTTCCCACACCAATGAAATAGTATAGGCCTGTGAACTTAAATGTTTCTAGGTTGAGTTCATCAAGAAAGCCCAAGTCCTAGATTCTGAATCCACTGCCCCAACTAGGCTGGCTATCCCAATTCCCACCCACACCTCATGCACCTGTGTGTTACACACAGAGAGCTCAGGCTATAAAAGTAAGGAGGAAGGGAGCTTAGGTAGCATGCCAGAAAAGAAGACATTTGTCATTTCTTCCTCCAACTAACACTATAACAAATGCAATTTGGGAAGTTTATTTGCTTTATAATTCTACACTGTAGTACATCATTGAACGAAGTCAGAACATGAACTCTATAGGGCAGGAACCTGGAGTCAGGAGCTGATGCAGAGGCTATAGAATGGTGTTGCTTACTGGCTTGCTTAACATGACATTCTTCCCTGCTTTTTTAAAAAAATTTTTATTGGATATTTTATCTACATTTCAGATGTTTTCCTCTTTCCCCATTTCCCCCTACCTAGAAACCCCCATCCCATCCCCATTCCTGTTGCTTCTATGAGGATGTGCCCCCACCCACACACCCACTCTCATCTTCCCGCCCTCGAATTCCCCCACACTGGAGCATCCAGCCTTCATGGGACCAAGGTCTTCCTCTCCCACCTATGCCTGACAAGGCCATCCTCCCTTACATATACAGCTGGAGCCATGGGTCCCTCCCTAAGTGCTCCCAGGCTGGTGGTTTAGACCCTGGGAGCTCTGGTTGGTTGGCATTGTTGCTCTCCTCATGGGACCGCAAACCTTTTCAGCTTCTTCAGTCTTCTCTCTAACTCCTCCATTGGGAACCCCTTGATCAGTTCAATGGTTATCTGTGAGTATTCGCCTCTGAATATGTCAGACTCTTGCAGACCTCTAAGGAGAGAGCTATATCAGGCTCCTGTCAGCATGCACTTCCTGGCATCCACATCAGCGTCTACCTTTGGTGACTGCACATGGGATGGATACCCAGGTGGAACAGTCTCCAGACCACCCCCCCTTCAGTGTCTGATCCACACTTTGTCTCCATATTTGTTCCCATGAGTATTTTGTTATGCCTTCTAAGAAGGACCGAAGCACCCACACTTTGGTCTTCCTTCTTCATGAGCTTCATGTGGTCTGTGAGTTGTAACTCAGGACCACCTGCCCAGGGATGGCACCACCCACAATGGACTGAGCCCTTCCACATTGGTCATTAAGGAAAATACCCTATAGGCTTGTTTGTCTTCAGCCCAATCTTATGAAGGCATTTCCCAACTGAGGTTCCCTCCTGTCAGATGACTCCAGCTTGTGTCAAGTTGTCATGAAACTAGCCAGAACAGAAACACCAATCCATATGCCAGTGAGAAATATTTTCATTAGCTAGATCTTAACATTTATGTGGCATTTTTTCATCCTATTGCTTTAAAGTAACCTTTGTTTGAATTTCACTTGGGGTTTTCCTACATCTTGATTGTAATTGCTTTTATATTTGGGTATATAAAATACTTTAATGGCTCTAAGAGTCAGATTTTTATGCACAAAGAGAACAGAGAACTGCAAGTGAAAATCCTAATGGGATGTTATTTCATACATTTTAGGATGACACTTGTTAATATATACACACACACACACACACACAGGGAAGGATGTGAGGAATGTAATGAAACCCTTGTCAGAATATTGGTGAATTGTAAAATGGTGTTACCACTATGGAAAAATGTGGAGATTTCCAAAAAAAAAAAAAAATAATAAAAAATGGCCTATTGTCTGATTCAGCAATTTCACTTCTGGGAATATGTCCATAGGAATTGAAAGCAGGGTCTCAGCGCTGTGCTCATAGTGGTACTATTCAAATGTCCATTAACTAATGAACTGACAAAATGTGCTTAATGATGTCAGCAATATTGCACATAGAATGCTCTACACTTCAGGGGTTTTCCTACAGAAGTATCAACTGACAACTGTCCACAAGCAAAAGCATGTTAATGAAAACTCCATAAAGTATAAGCCCAAGTTTCCTGGCATATTCCATGAAACTGAAAACCAAAATCTCCATGAAGCTCAGGTATGGCAGGGCTTTCATCCTGGCACTTGGGAGATGTAGGCAGGCGGAGCTCTGTGAGGTCCAGGCCAGCCAGGGCTACATACTGAAACCCTGTGTCCAAAAGAAACCTGCATGGGCATGAGAATGAGGGAAACAGTCTCATTTTGACCATGTTACGTCCTTCCCAGGTCTGCACACAGTCACATAGAGAATTCCCAGGACTGATAATTTCTAAGAGAGGAAAAGGAAACTGGGAGATAGAAATCCAACTTTTCTAGCATTTCAAGATGTTTCTGAGGCAGGCTGCTCCATTATGACCTCACAGGGAATTTAGGGGATACTGCACAGCTCAGGGACATGGCATCGGATAGAAAATCACAGAGACATCAAGATAAATTCCACATGTTTGTGCCTCCACAGTAGTGCCCCACCAGAGGTATAAGTCAACAGCATAGGTGCCCTGCAAAGCTAACCTCACCTCTCCCAGAAGTAGAAAGTGCTAAGCCTCTAACTGGCCAGCCTCCAGGCCTAGCCTCAGACCCCACACTAGAGCCTGTCCCAGAGAATAAGAAGACCCCACCAAGAAATTTTCACAGTAAATGTACATTTATTGAACTCCATGTTCCCATTAGCCTCAAAGTCCACACTCAGATCCCAGCCAGGACAGAAAAATTTAGACAAGAAACAGATGCCAGTACTCCCTTTCCCGCAGTTTGCTAGCAAGAGTAAAGTGTACTAGCTTTCTTCACAATCTCCAAGCCTTGATCCAGCCTAGGGAGAGGGGAACATCTCAACTATATTTCTACTTGCAGTAGCCGTTGATTCATCCATTTCTAATCCTCTTAACCCTGGTCCCTTTCCTGTACTTCTGAAAACTGATAAGCTCCAACAGCAGTGCCTCCTGGCCAGAGAATACTTGTCACCTGGCCAGATCAGAGGCAACATTTTAAAATTGAAGAATATTCCACTGTATTTATATACAGAATTTTACATATGGTTTCACCTATTGGCAGAATCTGAGTTGTTTCCATCTTTGAGTATTGTGAATATACTGCTATACATATGAGTGTGCAATATCTGGTTATGCCCTTGCTTTTAATTCCCTTGAGTTACCTAGGATTAGAATAGCTAAATCATGTGTTAATTCTGCTTTTAATTTTGTAACTAAGCTATCATAGTATTCATAGGTACTATATCATTTCTGCATTCTTACCAGCAGTGGACAGAGCCTCAGCTGCTTTCATATTCTCACTAACACTTCTTTTAATACTTCTTAAACTATAGCAAACCCTAATTTGGAGCTACATTTTTAAATCTTTGTATATTATGTTACATACCCTTTGTGGTATGTGTTACAAATATTTTCTTCTAATTTAGCTAGGCTTTTATTTTTTATTATTTATTTTTTTTATTTGTTGTCATAGGTTGGGAGTTTTTGTTTGTTTGCTTTCACCCTAACATCTGGCTCCTGCATCTTCATTGTTAAAATTGAATATTTGAGATTTTTGTTAAAAGCAACTTTGGGGCAGAAGAGATGGCTCACAGATTAAGAGCGCATAGTACTCTTTCAAAAGACTGGCACCACCCCCTACTGAGCAGCTTACAAGCACGTGTAACTCTAGAGAATCAAGTCCCCTCTTCTGGCCTCTACAGACACCTTCATTCAGACTCCCGTACACACATGCAGTTGTACACACATACATGCGCATAAAAAGTAAAATATCTTAAACATTTTTTCCTATAGTACTCATGTTTTTCAGTTCAATTTTCTATTTGTGTGTGTGTGTGTGTGTGTGTGTGTGTATGAATGAGATGTGGGCTTACTTAAAGAATTATTCTTTTCACTTTAAAAATGATGTGTTTCCTGTTGTGGCACATTAAAAAAAGAGTGAAGAATAAAACTTAAGGTTGCCATAAGTTCATCTCTCTGAAACTACTACAAATTTCTCTTCTTTGGTTATTATAGTCTGGGTTTCCCGATAATATTTTAAGACTTAGATAAAGTATAGAAAGCTAGTGTTTATTGAAGGACTCATCAGAGGCCTGTCCTTATTATACTCATTTTAAAGCAATTAACTTCTTTTTATTTCCATTTAGCACAAGCCTGTTACATGTATGACAACTCTAATGAAAATGAGACTAACAGAAAGCATTCTAGCCTTCTGTAGAATATACTATAAAACAGACCATTTGTGGTGGTGCATACCTGTAGACAGAAGCAGGAGAATCATAAGTTCAAGGACTACCAATACTACAAATAACAAGTCCTTGTCTCAGCCCCCTTTCCCCAATCCCCCCAAATATCACTCACACACACACACACACACACACACACACACACACACACACACACACACACACGAGAGCATCAGCTTTAAAAGTAATGGAATCAGGCTATTGAGATGGTTCTGCTGGTAAAGGCTCTTGCTGCCAAGCTTGACCACCTCACTTTGCTCCCTGGAACCCGTATGATGGAAGGAAACAGCCTACCCCTGTAAGTTGTGACCTCCACATATGTAGCATGGCATGTATATGTGTTCCCCTCCACACCCCCACGAAAACACAAATAGGTAGGGGGGTGGGTAGGTAGGTAGAAACATGTAGTGAATTTTTTTAAGTAATAGACTATAAGAAACAATGAATCAAGCAATTCATTATTCAATATTTTATAAAATGCTTTTCTCAAAAGTGTATATTTACAGTTAGACATGTCATAAGGCTGTTTACAAAAAGTACATTTGGCATATATGAGTACTTTTTTATCTTTCGTCCTTGGGTTGTGTTTTTTTTGATTCAGGATCTCTGTTGTTGGAATCTTTGTACTTACTTCTGTAAGTGTCTGCTTGTACTTGCCTAGCACATGGGAATGCCTGCCATTGGTAACTAAATAATAGCATGTGTAATAGGAAACACTGATCTTTTGTGTTTTGTGTGTGTATGTTTTCTTTCTTGCCTATTCTTTGCCTGGTCCAAATTCTGTTTTGTGCTTTATGCTTTCAAGTCCTTACCCATCACATGGATGTCCCACTTCATTTTCTGATTCAGTGTTGCTTTCCTTCCAATCTTGGGGAGAACTTATTTTTCCTTACTACTCTGAGAGCTTGTATGTCCAGTGTCCTCTTGCATGACTGGATGCCCTATGTTGAGGTTGCCATAGTAGTTAGGGCATGGCCTCTGAAACTAGACTGCTGACATGAAATCCCAGCTTTCCCATCATCCCCTAGTTCTCTGACCTTGGCTCTTTACATATCAGTTTCCTCAACCTCAAAATGAAAATCACTAAACAGCCTACTTAGTGGGGTTGTTGTTAGAATGAAATGTTTAATATACATAAATCATTTACTATGGAGCCTAGCACACAGAGCTGTAGAAATGTTCACATATTTTAGTAGTGTTTAAATATTACAACATTAACTTCAAATTACAGTGAAGAGCCTTCTCAGAAGTAGTAAATTTTTCTTGGGAAAATGAACAATTCATTTAAGTATGATTTCTCTACTTAGAGAAATATTTTAGGAAAAAAACATTGAGTTAAAAGTATCATTAATTTGAAGCCTCTTGGCTTATGCGAGTGACATGGAACTTTTCAGTTTAAACGATAAGGAAATGAAAGAACAGCACTCCAAAATAATGCTACATATGTTAATAATTTGTTTTAAAACTATTCTTTGAATTAAACATTCTTTCCTAAGAGTCTTGGCAAAGTTTTAACGGTGTGGCATGAAACCTCATCATGTGGCCTTGCTTTTAACATTTTGATAAAGAGCAAGCTAAGAAAATTAAGATCTCTGAGAATTGATAGAGGTCTAAAACTGGGTGAGAGGACATATGCTGTATTCCTGGAGTCATGCTTTACTGAGATTGTGAACAGCTGCTTCCTGAGCACTACTTCTGTGTGTGTGTGTGTGTGTGTGTGTGTGTGTGTGTGTGTGTGTGTGTGTACCAGAGATTGACATCAGGTGCCTTCCTCTATAAACACTCCACGTTATTTTTTACAGCTTAATTTTATTATTTTTAATTATGTGCAGTTGTGTTTGGGTTTATGCATGTGAGTGGTACCCTGGAAGCCAGAGGAGGGAATTGGATTCCCTGGAACTGGACTTAAAGGTGGTAGGTTGTGAGCTGCCTTATATAGATTCTGGATCTAGACTGTTGTCCTCTGTAAGAGCAGCAACCTCACTTAAGCACAGAGCCCTCTCTCTAGCTCCCCTCAACCTTAGTTTTGTGACTGAAGCTGGAATTCTTTGGCTGGCTAGGCTGGCTAGTGAGTGGGATCCAGGGTCTACCTTTCCCTGCCTCTCAGCACTGGGATGACAGGAACGTTCAGCTGGGTCTTCCTTTTTACTAGGGCGCTGGCAATCCCAACTTGTGTCTTCATGCAAAACAAGCATTTTACCCACTGAGCCATCTCTACAGCCCCTTTAAATGTTAGTGAGGGAGTGAGGGATCATGGGTGGAAAGAATGAGAGAATGGGTAGCCTTCACTTTTTAAACTTCGTGACATGAATAGAAAAATCCTAAACTATGAGCCATAACAAAATTACTCATGCTTATTTATTAGCGCCTTATCTGGTTCTGAATTGTTACTTCTTCCAAATCATTAAGTGTTCGCATGTTTTTCATCCATTCAAATACTATATGACTGGGAAGATAAGTTGGGGTTGGACTCTTTCCCCAGCCTTCTGTAATGTAGTTTTACCCCAATAAGGCCATCAAATGTATTTTTCTAAATTTTTTACTTTCTTTTTTTTAGTGTGGAACCATCAGAAAATCTACAGTCCTTGATGGAGAAGAATAAGTCTCTGGTGGAAGAGAATGAAAAATTAAGTCGTGGTCTGAGTGAGGCAGCTGGTCAGACAGCCCAGATGTTGGAGAGGATCATTTTGGTGAGGCCCGAAATTGAAACACCAACATTTTGACTCCAGTCTCTAAAATATTAACATAATATTGTAAAGGATATTTATGTAGCATGGAACAATGCATGCCTACATCACCACAATTAATCTACACTAATTCCACTTTAAAATAGATGACATAAAATTCCCCAAAGGAAAAAAGCAAATCCCTGTGTTATCTTTTTTTTTTTTTTTTTTTTTTTTTTTTTTGGTTTTTCGAGACAGGGTTTCTCTGTGTAGCCCGGGCTGTCCTGGAACTCACTCTGTAGACCAGGCTGGCCTTGAACTCAGAAATCCACCTGCCTCTGCCTCCCAAGTGCTGGGATTAAAGGTGTGCGCCACCACCGCCCGGCTCCTGTGTTATCTTAAATCCTGCCCAGTCATCATGGAATGTTCTACATCTTACTTACCTCATGTGATAAGTCCCAATCTAAAAGAAGTTGGAGAAATTATGTTGAAAATACCATATAAAACTGCAGCTGGGAGACAGGGCTCAGCTGATAGAGTGCCTGCCTTGCTAGCAGAAAGCCCTGGGTTTGGTCTCCAGTGCTGCATAACTAGATGTGGGGGTGTACTCCCATCATTCCAGAACTTAAAAGGGAAGAGGCCTATAGATCAGATGTACGGCTACATTATGAGTTTGCAGACAGCTTGGACCGCATGGGACAATGTCTTAAACATACAGTACATACACCCTCAGACATACATAAAATATGTGTGAGACATAATGAATTTTGTGGTTAGACTTAGGTCTCATTTTTGGGACGTCTTACCATGTATGCAAATATTCCCAAATCTGAAAACCATTTGACATCTGAAGCACGTTCTGGTCCCAGTAATTGTAGTAAAGGGCTAGTCCACATATGCCAAGTAACTGTTCCTTCATTAAGCTCTAAATTCTCTCACTCCCTTCCCCTAATGTTCTCACATTTCATATCCTATCCTAACAGCTGCCATGGTGAAATATAACAGCTAGGAAAGCATTTGAATTAATTTTCCATATGGTTAATTTCCAAATAAGTGATTTGCTACGTAACTGATTACACCACTTTGAAATCCTACTTGTCCGTCTGATTAGAACCTCTTAGATCAGTGTGTGCTTGCTGTCACTACAGTTTTCCTACTAGCCTAAGTACAACTCAGTCTTAGGCTGTACAGTTACTGCAAGAAGTGACACAGTTTCTACCGAAATGTTACTGAACATCTCTGTAAGTAAACACTTCATGCATGAGTGTGCTCTCTGGTTAAGGAAAAGTAAGCTACTGAAAGGTTTCTTTAGAAATGATCAGATCCTACGGCCATTATATTGTCCTCTACTAGCACAAGGTGATGAAAGGGTTTTCTATTCCAGTGCCACATTTTAAAGTACCTGTTTTGCATGTATGTGAGCATAGCTGACACAGTAGATACTACTTATTATTCCAGTCACATTCCTATATGACCTTTATAAGGTTGTTACAATGGCTCCTGATGAGCTTATTATTTTATATCCTGTCAGAGCTGTCTTTCTTAAATCTGTTGTAGCATCCAGCTTCTTACAAATTCTGTGATTGAAATAATCATTCTCCCTAAAACATAGATGCCTTCTGCTATTTCTTTTTGCAATAACATTATTCTTGTGCCTTACCTTTTTTCCTTCTTTCTCTTGTTAAAAGTAGCCTATCATATCAGAATATATATATATAGAGAGAGGGGGGGGGGGAGAGACTCAGCTCAAATTGATGTGAGTTCCCTTTTATGCTTTAAATGCTGTAAATCAGTAGTTCTCAACCTTCCTAGCTCTGTGACCCTTTAATAAAGTTCCTCATGTTGTGGTGACCCCCAACCAGAAAATTATTTTCATTGCTACATCAGAACTGTAATTTCACTACTCTTTTTTTTTTTTTTTTTTTTTTTTTTTTTTTTTTTTTTTTTTTTGGTTTTCCGAGACGGGGTTTCTCTGTGTAGCTCGGGCTGTCCTGGAACTCACTCTGTAGACCAGGCTGGCCTCGAACTCAGAAATCCACCTGCCTCTGCCTCCCAAGTGCTGGGATTAAAGGCGTGCGCCACCAACGCCCGTCGTAATTTCACTACTCTTAGGAATTGTAATATAAATAAATATCTATGTTTTCCAAAGGTCTTAGGGAACCCCTGTGAAAGGGTCATTTAGACCCCCAAAGGTGTTAAAACTCACAGGTTGAAAACCACTTCTCTAAATGCTGGACTGGAGAGTTGGCTCAGCAGTAGTTGTACAAGAGTACTTGTTGCTCTCGCAGAGGTCCTGGGTTTGATTCCTCATACCCACATGGTGATTCACAACCGTCTATAACTCTAATCCCAGCAATGCTTTCTTCTGGTTTCTGCAGGTACTACACATACATAATAAACACACACATACACACACATACAAGCATGCAAAACACTCATATACATAAAAATAGAATAAATGGAAAAGTCTAAGTGCAGTGTAGGAGGCAGTTGAGACAGCAGAGAGTAACATGCCAGGAAGTATTGCTTTTCCTCAAGTTGTAAAGTTCTTTCTGGAATCAAGGCTTCACACTCTACCCCATAGCTTGAGCTTCATGGCAAACATAAAACCCAGCTGCTTAGTTGTTATTTTTAGTAGCTCATGTTAACTTTAGAGCTAATTTTCATGAATGTTAAAAACACATTCCCCACTATATAACCAAAGCCCACTAAATCCTCTATTATTGTAAGAGAGAGCCCTCTACCTAGTTTTCCTCCACAGGGTAGAGGAGCAGGCATAATTGGTGAGGCTGTCCAGCCACTGCCATTAATGATCTCCTGGGTCTTTGTTGCAGACAGAGCAAGCTAATGAGAAAATGAACGCCAAGCTAGAAGAACTCAGGCAGCATGCAGCGTAAGTTTCCCATGAGATACTTGTTAGCAACTTAAAATAATCTTCTTGTATAATCTGGCCTTTGTGGTATGATTAACCCTTGTGTTCTTTTGCTTGATTTTTTAGCTGTAAAGTGGATCTTCAAAAGCTAGTGGAGACATTGGAAGACCAGGAATTAAAAGAAAACATAGAGATAATTTGCAACCTACAACAAGTGATTGCCCAGCTATCTGTAAGTTGGCGCACTGGAATAGGCTTGTCATTTTTGTTCATTTCCTGAAGCATGAACACATTTCTAATTCTGTACATTTTGCTGAACTAGTTAAACTGGACTGTTTGAAGACGAGATCATGAAATATTGAATATGCTCTGAACATTAAGTTTGTTACATTAAAACATTTATAGGATATATATGTGTATATATGCACACCACATATAATTGCACATAAGTATTTCTGTATTCTAGCAAACTGGTAATACAGACCTGTAATCTTGTAATCCAAGAAATTATGAGATTAAGACATGATTCATGATTTTCTCTCTCTCTCTCTCTCTCTCTCTCTCTCTCTCTCTGAAGAGGCAGGCACATCACAACTTTAAGGGTGTTCTACACTACTTAGAAATAGTCTTTCAAAAAACAAAAGAATCACTCTTATTATAGATGTGGTTTATGGGTAGAGGTCCTGTTTTATTTATTTTTTTATAATTTATTTTTATTTTATGTTTATTGGTATCTTACTTGCATAAATGTCTTGTGAGGGTGTCAGAAGCCCTGGAACTGGCATTATTGAGAGTTGTGAGCTCCCATGTGGGTGGTGGGAATTGAATCCAGGTCCTCTAGAAGAGCAGTCAGTGCTCTCAGCCACTGAGCCATCTCTCCAGCCCTGGAGGTCCAGGTTTAAGAGACTATGTTTAGGGTTTTCTTTCCATTTACATTTTCCAATGTATTATTCTGTAGCATAAATGTATTTGTAACTGCTTGATGAGAATTCCTTCCTCTTGGGACAAGGTTTATATTCTCCTAGGCTTGTGGGTTTCCCATCTCTGGTCTTGCCACTTTGTTTTTTTTCTAGAGTTTTCAGTATGTTATGACAAAATTATCCAAGAGATTTAGAGAGTAAATGAGAAGAATGCAATATTATTAAGTTATGGTGGTCAGTTCTAAAATATGTAAGTAAACTCTAAAGAACTTAGACCATGTTTTAGAATGAGAAATGCTATAGGAAATTTATAATCAAAACAGGCATAGTAATAGAGCCAGACATACTCTGGTTTGAAGCCAGATCTGCCTCTTATAAGTTATGTAACTTTGCTAAATGTATTTACTGTCAGAAAGAAACAATTGTAAGTGATTTAGATTGAGATTAAAGATATTAGTTGAGCTTATACACTTATGGGAGGGCTTCAACGCCACATAACTCCCAAAGTCAAGGTAAAAATTGAAGCTTTATAAAGTTAAAAAAAAAAAAAAAGAGGTGTGTGCATGTGTGCTTGCATGCATGCGGCTCAGATAGCATTTTGTTAATTGCTGTGAAACTTTTGGTTGTTCCAGCTTTCACGTTCCTTCTTTTGGAACATATTGATGTAATCCCTTTCTGGAAGTTGTCTAACCATTTTAAGACTTTATTGAGATTCTTTAAAAATGCAGTTCCTAACAGGTCCAGTCTCACAGCAAACTTCCTTCTTCTGTCTCTTACAAACTTTCCACACCCTGTTCCATGGTGTTCCCTGAGCCTTATATGCAGGAGTGTTTTGGAGATGAATCCATTGACACTGACCTCCACAACTCTGCAGTCCCATGGGCTGTGGGTTTCTATAATGGTCTCTGTCTGTTACAAAGAGAAGTTTCCTTGAAGAGAGTTAAAGAAAAGCCCAGGGGGCATCAACCATACCCAAAGAACTATAGTTAGCTAAGGGATGCTGAGAGTGGGAAAAATAGTCTTCCCCAGGGAAGAGCACACCACTGGTCCACTCATATATACAACTAACATGCAGACTGAACAGGTTATATATAGGAGTATATATGTGCATACATATACATATATGCATGTAACAATAATCAGTGAAAAAAGAGACCATGAATTTAAGAGAGAGAAAGGTGGGTTATATAGGAAGATTTGGAAGAAGGAAATGGAAGAGAGAAATGGTATAATTTTACAATAATTTAAAAATAAAAGAAAAAGAATTTATTGAGTTAATTCCAATACTTGTGAGACAGAGGCAGTTGGATCTTAGTGAGTTTGAGGCCAGCCAGGTCTACATATCAAGTTCTAAGCCACTCAAGGCTACATTGTGAGACTTTTTCTTAAATTTTATTTTATTCAGGAGCTAGAGAGATGGCCCAGCAGTTAAAAGTATTCATTGCTCTTTGAAAGGATCCAGGCTTGGGTCCCAGTTCTAGGGGATCCAATGACTTTTTCTGGCTTCTGCTGGCACCAGGCATGCATGTATAGGCAAACACATAAAATAAAAGTAAATAATTTTTTATAATTAGTTCACTCAAACTTTATGGTTTAAGAAAAGGGAATGACTGAAGAAAAGGGACACTGGACCCCTTTCCCCATCTATCCTAACCTTTTGTTACGTTTGCAAATAAATGTTACTTGAGGCAAAGGATGTGTTTCCAAAAGCAAAGAACAATTGAAGTTTAGAAACAGTAAGATTTTATATACTTGTTGGAGAATTGCTAGTGCAAAGAATATTGCCACCACCTCTAATTCTGCTTAAATATATCTGAAACATCATATATAAAAAAAAACCTTGTGAGTTGCTCCAAAATTATGATGATGTAAGATGCAAAAGAAGTCTACTAGAGGACACAGAGGCAGGAGGATTTCTGAGTCCGAGGCCAGCCTGGTCTACAGGGTGATAGAGTGATTTCCAGGACAGCCAGGGCTACACAGAGAAACCCTGTCTTGAAAAAAAAAAAAAAAGTCTACTAGAGCCAAAATTTACAACCTCTGAAATAAGGGCTTAGCGAAGCAGTGTTTGTGGCCACAGTGACTTTAGAGGATTTTAATACTTCTCATTTCTGAGCTCTGAGATCATGAAAGCTGAAGGAATGAACTTAATACAATAAAGCATCCTCACTGAAGATCTGGCAATATAGCTTCTGCCTGGTGTGCCTGTAGGCAGATCTGTTAGTGGTGACTGGCTCGGAGGAACTCTGTAGAACTGCTGTCTGCCACTAAAATGCATTTGGCACACAATGCATTTGGAGAGTACTGAAGATTGTCACAAGCTGATAAAGTTCTTGGCTTCCATCCACCATCATAGTTAAGCAGAGTAAACCCTTTTACCCAAGGCTCCTGCTGGACTCTTGAATCACAGTTTTCTTTCTCTATTGTCTGAAGACCCTCCCAGTTACTTACTTTTTAAAACACACAGTGTATGCCCATGGCTTTTTATTAAGACTCACAACAGTAAAAGCAAAGTGTTTCAAATATAAATACATGTGCCCTTCATTCTGAATTAAAACTATTTTTATTTTAAGTGACAGGTGAACACCCCATTTTTCAGTTATGAAAGCAATCATTGTTCCTGGACTTTCCTCCTGGGGCTTTAGGTACCAAGCTGTACTCTTAAAATACAATTCAAACAAACTTTTTTTCTGCAGTAACTGTGAGGAAATTCAGGCAGTCATCTCAGTCCCTGTAGAATCAAGTACTATTTTTGTCTAGATCCCCTCCTCCAAAACAGAGTTCATAAAAAGTATTTTGCAAGCCCTTTCCAAACACATACTTCATTTTGGAAGGCTCTGCTGTTTAGTGTAAACAAAGTACCCTGCTTTTGATACCATGACCTTGAGTTTTAGTACCTTTTACTTAAAAGAGGTTGTAACTTACAGCCTTAGATTGGGCAAAGAAGGGGAGAAAAGGACTGTTAGACTGAAAAAAATGCCATTGCTACATATTTATGCACTTGGAATTGTGAAACCAGAATCAGTCTATGATTATACAAAACACATCACCAGAGCCAGGAGCTGAAATGTTGACATTGTAAAATTTCACTAGGCCAAAAGCCATGTAGTTTGATCTTGACCCTCTTTAAGTTGCCAGGAAGTCTTTAGGCTGGATGTGTGGTTGACTGCTGTAATCTTAGATCTTGGGACATGGGGGAAGGGGGACAATGAGTTTAAGAGTAGCTACATGAGTCCCAGGCCTGCCTGAGCTACATTGCAAGTGGCCGTTTCAAAGGAGGAGTAAGGGGAGTCAAAGAAGACAGTGTTATAATCCCTTATAATCTATAGTAGTTATATAAAGAAATATACTGAGATTTGAACATGAGAGAGAAGATACGGCAACCGTTAAGCAATCCTAGATTAGTGCTCCATTTTTAAAGAAGGACTTAGTGTGTCCTACACGTGGAGACTTGCCAATGCTGTACATAAGGATGAGAATGTGGAAACACTGGAGCTTCCTTTGATCCTCACTGGCTAGAGACTTCTGAGCAGAACAAGGGAAATGCTTTACAAATAGCGCTCATTAAAGGACCATCTCCTGACCTTTAAGATAACAGGATTACAACAATGATGTGTTGTTTCACACGACTCATACAGATACTGCGTGTTTTAACTCTAAATTCCTTCATTGCTATTAAGCCAACAATTCTTTCACCTCTGAACTCTTTTACCACATGACTTCCCAAGAACAAAACTTTGTTTCTAAGGCTTCTAAGGTTTCAGAATCACTGGTGCAGAAGCGGGGATATATGTGTTACAGTGCCAAGTAACTCGTAAACTTCAGTGATGAGAACAGCCTGCTCAGAGGATCATCTGGAAACAGATTTCTCTTAATAAGTAGTTTTTGGTTACCTTCTAGGTGTTTGTTCCAGTGCCCAAAAGGATTAGCCATTCTCTAGGAGGGAGCTTAACCTCCTGAGGTGCTTATTCTTTCTCTCCTACTACCTACCTACAGCGCCTTCATATATGAAAGGCTGAGGTCATAGGACATTTGTGTGACTTGATGAGTACATGTTTGTCCCTGGCATACTCATTAGGACATTGATTTCTTTGTGGAATGAGAGCTTCCCATCTTGACTGGCTGTAAAATAGTCAATACCAGTGATTCATTCCACCCACTTCTCCGATGCACTGCCATTCTTTTATGTTTGGTTTTTGATGGCATGTCTACAGGGAGTGGCTGGGCTTGTACATCAATGGAGAGACTCAGTGATAGAAGCATAAAACTAAAGTGCAGCCATCTATAAAATGGATTCAATTGTGACCTGTTAGAATGGCTAAATGTTTCACTCTGGCTCAGTGATCTTTGACTTCTTACCACGAGACCTTACTTTTTTCCACAGGGACTACATAATCACCCTTTGGAAAAAAGAAAGACCCCTGAGAGGTGGGAAATGGAAACACATAGCTGTTAGGGTATCTGTGACTACAAAACCAGTCCAGGACCATAAATGACTTCTGTGTATACTTCTAAAATATCAACTTTTAAAATCAAATAACCAGTATAAAAAATATTTTGTAAATTTCACTTTGATATTTTTTCCCTAAATCAAAACTTTTTTTTTTTTTTTTTTTGCTACAGGATGAAGCTGTTGCCTGCATGACTGCAACCATTGATACTTCAGGGGATGCAGACATTGTAAGTAATTGACCCCTTTGTGTGGAACCTGGAGCTCTCCCTGCTGCTTCTATAGCTTCCTGTAATTGATCAATCATTCAACTCTGGAGAGCATCTGTGATTATTACCATTATTCATAGAATCTTCTAGAAATCCTGAAATCTTTAGAATAAATCTCAGTTTCATAATACTGCAAATAAGGATGGGCTCCGTTTCTAATTATCTAACTGGTAATGAGCAGCAGGACTTCTCAGGGCATCATGTTTCATTTTTCAGCCTGACTTATTTATTTTCTATTAGGTGCTAGTTCTGAATCAGTTACCCAATAAGTTAAAACAAGGAAAGGAACAAATTAGGTAATTATGACAAAGTCAAAAAAGCATTGCAGGAGAATATTTTCTGAATGTGCTTTGCTATGGATGGGGCGACCGTGGGCTAAAAGAAAGGGAGGAAAGTGTTTTGAGTGTTTTAAGATCACAAGGAGAGCTAACGTGCATCTGCTGCTGACTTTGACGTTGCAGGTTACACAATAAGGTAAAAAGTGCAAGTTTACTCAGCGGTTTGCTTGAGGCAGCCTTTTACCCCGGGAACAAGTACATATTAGTAGTTTTCTTATTCTGCATGAAGCAAAGTAGGAGATAAATTAGGTAATAAAAGTCAGCTGTGTCAGAATAAATGACTCTTTTTCATTTCCAAAGTGACATTTCCAGTGTCCTCTCCTCTTTAGGGGCCTCTTGAGATGAAAGAAGAGTAAGGATTGTTTGTCAGATTAGGGGAGAGCAAGGGAGTAAGCTCCGTAGTTAAGTTCTCCTGTTTCATCCAATCTCATCTAAGAAACCACAGCGGTGGAAGAGCATGGGCATTGCTGGTGGAAATGGCTGTGGGACATGAAGTAGTACCCAAGGAACTCCAGCTTCCTGCTTCTCTTACAAATTTGTTTAGGGGGTGCGCAGAGTTATTAGAATGATTTATAGGCTGTGGTCCAGCTAATCCAATAACAGCTGCCTATGTATGTTAAGGTCCAGGAATACAGTAGCTGTTTAGTTCACAAAAGGCTGGGTGTCTCAGCGGCTCTTCAGTATATGCTGGAATACTGAAGAAGTGGGCTCTAATGCCAGTGAAGGAATGGACTTGCCAGTGAGGACAAGGGCAAGCAGGCAAAGAGAGCAAGCTTCCTTCTTCCATGTCTTTTATATAGGCTTCCAGCAGAGGGTGGGACCCATTTTAGAGGTGAGTCTTCCCACTTCAAATGATCCATCCACTTAAGCAAAAAAAAAAAAAATCCTTTGCAGGTGTGCCCAGTCATTTTTAGGTTTTGGTTAATTCCAGATGTAGTTAAATTGACTACAAGAATAGCTGTCACAATATCATTATCTTTTTCAGCAAGTGCAAAGCAGTCCAGATAGCAGCGGGTCTTCTGATGTTTTTAGCACTCAGCATGCTCTACGTCAAGCTCAGATGTCCAAGGAGTTGATTGAGCTGAATAAAGAACTTGCATTGAAAGAAGCCCTAGCTAAGAAGATGACTCAGAATGACAACAAGCTACAGCCCATTCATTTCCACTACCAGGTAAAGTGGTTTCTGTTTCCTAGGCCAGCAGTTGGTCTTGTGTACCATCATTAACTGGTGGAAAGCAGACATGCACTTCTTTTGGTAATGAAAAGATAAGTGTTTCCCCATTGTCGTCTGTTCCCAGTGTTGCTGTTAAGAAGTACATGATGATCTTGAGTTTTTTTCCCTCTGGCAACTCAGGATTTTTTTTTTTCTGTCCCCAGGTAGCATTTCCTCTCACAATGCTAGGCTTGTTATTTTGTTGGATACTGTCACTTGAGTCCATTTCTTTCTTCAGTGCCCTTAATCAGATACTGGATGTCTGGATTGCACTCTGCTTTTCTTGCCGCCTCCCTCCGTTTCCTAAACCCTTGTCCTTGTATTCTACTCTCTAGATCTCCTTCCGCTTCCAGTGACTGCTTTTGTTTGCTAATTCCTAAGATCTCTTTGATGCTCTTCGTTGTTCTTGCTATAGAAACCTTTTATGGATGCAGTGTCTATATCTAAAGCTAAGAATTAAAACTTATCAAGCCTTTATTCTTCTTCCTTTGCCCCTTTTCTCCACATTTCATTTCTTTTGTATGTTTCATTCTCAACTTACGAACCTTTCTTCACATTTCTGGTGACCTTTAGCTATCTGTACAAATGTGTGAGAGAGAGGAACTAAAATCCAATAGGAAGTTTTCCATGCATAGACTTCTCCTGGGTTCCTTAGTTACCCTACAGAACTCTTCTCTTCTCTGCCTGTAGCTGTGTGGCAGAGTGGTGGGAAAGTTGCAGTGTGTCTGCTCAGGCAGTTTTATTTCATACAAGTCAACATGACTCCTTGTGTCTTTGTTAGCTGAATCTGAACTGGCCATCCAGCCCGAAAGTTTCATCACCACAGAAAAGAAGTTTTTACTCTTCTCTGTCTTTCCATGCTACAAACTAACTTGTTGCTTATTGGCATTCATCCGTAGGAATCAAATTTAAATTTGCCATTCTGGAAGGAAAGCAGTTACTGTTTTTCTCTTCCCAGAGTCTTATTGATATGTCTTGAATACTGCCTACTCTTCATGCTTGTTAATTACACAACTTTTTGCATCATTTTAGTGGGATTACAGGAGGAAGGTTAAATATGTAGGTCAATTGTACGTGCTTTCAAAGTATACAGTGCAGCCTTTATAAGTCAGATATGTTTTGACTTTTCCAGGATCAAAAAAAAGATTACTACTAAGTCTCTCTTCTTTTTTTGTTTTTTGTTTTGTTTTCTTATTCATTTTCTGTCCCACTCACTGTCCCTCTCCCAGTCACCCCTCCCACAACCGTTTCCCCCATCCCCCCTCCCCTTCTCCTCTGAGTGGGTAGGGGCCCCCTGGATATCCCCCCACCCTGGCACTTCAAGTCTCTGTGAGGCTAGGTGCTTCTTTTCCACTGCTTTGTATGCCTTGTCTAGTTTTCTTCTAATACTACCAAGTTCCTCCAGAGTATTTCCTACTATATAAGGAAGTATAAATAATGAGGTATAGCTGTTGATACAGTGATAATATCTAGTCTATCCCCCTAAGAACCAAGAAATAGACTCTTAATAAAAAGTAATACCTTTAAATCACATGGAAATCACCACCTCTCTTTCTAAGAAATAGTGACCGTTTTCCAGTTTTTAAGAAACACATGCATATGTGTGAACACTATACACTTGCAGAGGTCAGAAGGCCACTTTGTGGAGCTGGTTCTCTCTATCTTCACATGGCTTTCATAGCAAGTGCTGTTACCTAGTGAACCATCTCAAGTCTAGTCCAAGGTTTTCATTTCTAAGCAGTATTTTCCTACTATGTGTGTGTGTGTGTGTATGTATATATATATTTGTATATGTGTGTGTGTGTGTGTGTTAAATATGTAATGTATATATATGTAAATAGGGAAATGTCTGGAAGATAAAAGGCTATGGTTCCTTCTGTAAAGAGGAGACTAGATGTTGGCAGGGCTGAGGCAGTCAATGTGTCTTATCTTTTATATGGGTTACCTGGACTATTTTTTATAGGAAGAGAGTCATAATTAAATGTAAACGCCTATGCATGTACTTAACCAGTTTAAATATGCAGGGTAACTATGAAGCAATGATATTGACTTCCACTGGTTATACTGGAGTGAGTGGCTTGGCCTAATGCTTAGAAAACAGCTCTAGCAAATTTAGCAATCTTCTCAATACAGCCCCAACCAGCCTTTGGTGCTTTCTGCCTATCCTGTACTGATGCTGAATCTTCTTGTAACTTGGGTTCTTAACCACTCATTTAGTCAATTTTCTTTGGTTTTGGTTATGGGAACAAGATAAAATCTAACCAAAGGGATTTTTTACAGCCTAGAAAACATCTAAATTTCAGCTTCTAAAAGTCATTATCTAAATGCATGTATAACTGCAGTGTCTATTGAATTGATAATTTTGAAAGTTCAAATATAAGAATACTGAAAGCTGAAAATATAGCCCAGTTGGTAGCATGTTTACTTAGCACAAATGAGACTCTAGGGTTGATCCTTGGCACCAGATAAACCAACCAGGTTTAGTAGCTTGACATCCTAGCACTTTGAGGCAGAGGCCAGAAGATCAGAGGTTCAAGGTCTGCCTCAGCTACATAGAGAATTCAAGGCCAGAAGAGACCTTGCTTCAAAACAAAAAACTAAATTCATGTAGCTCTTTATAGATTATAAAATGTCTTTACCATTTAATCCTGTTTTATCTTCTTAGCAACCCTAAGAAATAATATTAGTGTAGAAAATATGTGTTTTTTTTTTACTTGTTTTTGAGATGGCTCTTGCTATATTGTCCAGTCTTGCCTCCAATTTCTGGGCTCAAGTTATTCTCCTGCCTCAGCCTTCTGAGTAGCTAGGATTCGAGGAATGCACCAGTATACCTGGCTCACGTTATTTATACAGGTAGAGAACCCAAGATGATTTCTAAATCTAATAATTCACTAGAAAGACTCAAAAGACTCAGCAAATACTCATTCTCACAATTAAGATTTATTATGGAAAATAAGACATACAGAGTAAAATCAGGAAAGAGAAAAAAGTCTATACCCAAACACAAGCTTCTAAAAATCTTCTCCCAGTGGAGTCACACAGAAGTTTTTTACTCTTCCATTTATGTAATTATACATGAAATATTCTTTACCAGGACTGAACCCCCTGACCCTAGGAATCCAGGGGTCAGTCATATAGGCTGCCTTTGTCTAGGATATACCATAATTCTATACCCCCTGAAAGAAGACAGGTGTTCTGGGATAGATTATAGTATTTGCATAGTTTAATCATAAGTGAGCCACTGTTACCAGACAAGGAATGGTCCTACCAAAATCAGTTTCCAGGCACAAGCAAAGAGCTAGTCTTACATGGAGCCCTTTTTATTGATAGTGGTCTCAGAACTACTATCTTAACTCTTTACAGCATAGAAACTAGGGATAAAGGGGGATTTCTCTGATATGCTTTGTGTTATAGTTAATATTCAGATCCAGGTCTTTGAATTTCAAGTCCAAATATATATGTATACATATATATATACACATGTATACATATATATATACATATATGTGTATATGTGTTTGTGTGTGTTTACTACCACACAACTTTATTCTCAATCAAGTCAAAAATAAATATTTTTAGTATACAATTGATGTAGTAAATTTTAAGTTCATAAAGCCAGATGTGGAATCCCTGTAACCTTAGCCCTTGGGAAGCTAAGGCGTGAGCATAGCAAAGAGCCCAGCCTAGCCTGTATAATAAGACCCTGTTTGTTTTTTAAAAAAGGAAGGGAGAGAGGAGAGGGAAGAAAAGGAAGGAAGGAAAATTAAATTAATAAAAGTAATTCAAGGTCATATACAACTTTAATCCAAACACTCAGGAGACAAAAGCAGGCCTGTCTTTGTGAGTTTGATGTCAGTTTGCAAGTTCCAGGCCAGCCAGAACTATATAATGAGACCATGTATCAATACAATATTATTATTATTATTATTATTATTATTATTAATGGTTCCTAGAGACAGAATGTTGAAGCAATTATCTTCCTGTTCTATATAATCTTTTCTTTTTCTCTGACCTGTAATGGTTCTAGGATAATATTAAAAATCTAGAATTGGAAGTCCTCAGTCTACAGAAGGAAAAAGAAGAATTGGTTCTTGAACTTCAAACAGCAAAGAAGGATGTCAACCAAGCCAAGTAAGAATAAAGTCAATAAACGCTAGCTATAAGACCCACTCACTGCCCCTAAACAATTTTAACATAGTAGGTAAGGGAAAGAACCTAGATATAAGAAAAATTAAATAATCTCGATGTTACTTTTTAAAATTATGTCTAATTATGATAGGGGGCAGTATGTGCACATGAGTGCAGGTGCCCATGAAGGTCAGAAAATGGTTACAAGATCCCTGACAATGGAGGTCAAGTGTTGTGAACCACCCAATGTAGATGCTGCAATTGAATTTGGGTCATCTGCAAGAGCAGCATGTGCTCTTCACTCCTGTGCCATCTTCCAGCCCCAGTAAAATAGCATCTCAGGACAACAATAAAATAATGCTACATATAGCAAACAATTAATGCCCAAATCACTTTTAGTAGTCATTAAGAATTATTTAAGGGTAAGCGGAATTTAGAGTTTACAGACAGGGGCTGTGATCAAGGAAGGATTTATAATTAGTTAGTTAAATGAAAGCTGGCATTTGGAAAATAGTGTCTAGATCTCCTAGACAATTTCTGTGCCCCTGCTTATGAAGATTATTAATGCTCAAACTTATAATTAAAAATCAATATGCCCACCCTTGATTAGGGCTATATCGCTTGAATATAACTAAGACAATTGGAAGCACCCCCCTTTAGATTTCTACCTTAGAAAGAGCCTAACTTGCTCTGAGGATTATTTTTGTTTTCTACTGAATCTAAACCTTATGTTCTTTAGAGTGATGTTAAATGTTTACTTTCTGTCTTGAACTAGCAGCATCAAAAGTATTCCTTACAGCTAATGCAAAATGAATGGCACTGAGTGATGGGGAAAAGTCTATTTGAAGCAGCTCATTGTATATATTCAAAAATATGTTGCTTTACTCTGATATGAAGCTCTCATTAGTGAGATATTTTTGATATCATTATTTTAAAGGTGACTGTATATCAAGGTTATAAACCTGGGAGTCCTCTGTTACAGATTTTAGAATAAGCCATTTCGTTCCTATCACACTTGCATTTAGGTTGAGTGAGCGCCGTCGCAAACGTCTTCAGGAGCTGGAGGGTCAAATAGCTGATTTGAAAAAGAAACTCCATGAACAGTCCAAACTTCTGAAGCTGAAGGAATCCACTGAGCACACTGTCTCCAAGCTGAACCAGGAGATACGGGTAATACACCCTCATCCTAGGTTTTACCACCTTGGAACTGCAGGCATAGGTGTTCCATTTAGAATCATGCTGAAGTGATTTCAGGCAAGAAGGTGGGAAGCAGGGCAATCATTTCAGGTGTAAAATTAGCCACAAGTGTGATATTCGAGGACATTGTGCTAGTCACTGTGTAGAATCTAAATTATAAAACTTTGCTTTGACCTTCCTTTTTGGCATATAGAATTTTTATGTTAGACCAAAAGATTAAAATTTGTCAATATTCTGCAGCCATGTTCTGATCATCTTCTGTGATCACATGGCACAATTTTGTAAAGTAGTAGCAAGATTTCAGGCATTTAGAGGATATTTTCAGTTATTGAGTATTCACCTTAGAACATCAGCAAAATGAATACAGCTTGTTGGCACTGAAATCATTAGAATATTATAGCTGATAGTTGAATTTGTTCATGATCTTAGAAAATATTTCCTTGGAGCCACCTTTAATCCCAGCACTCAGGATTCAGAGGCAGGTAGATTTTTGTAGATTAAGGTCAATCTGATTTACATAGCAATTTATTTGCATCCCAAATGCTGCCCATTCCCCATCCCCCTCAACCAAGTCCTTCCCTCCTCCCTGTCCCCCCTCATCCTCCCTCCCCTTCTCTGATCATGTGATCCCATACCCCCTACCCTGGCACATCAAGTCTCTGCCACATTGGCATATCCTCTTTTCCTGAGGCCAGACAAGGCAGCCCTCTTGGGGAACTGAAGGCCAGTGAGTGTTGCATTGTGAAACACTATCCCAAAAAATTTCTTCCTTACTTCCTTACTTTTCTAAGTGTCTGGAGAGATGACTCAGGAAATCCAAATTCTGTTCCCAACCTATCACTCCAGATTCAGGGGATCGAACACCTCACTAACATATCACACACACACACACACACACACACACACACACACAATCAAAAATAAAAACAAATCTTTAAAAAGAAACAAAATACTTCATTGAGACTCAGCTTAACTAAGTAAATGTGGCGCAGAATTTACCTTTTTGGAATAGTTGTTACCTTTTTAGTCTTTGTTTGTATAGTCTATACTTGGAAACCCTGTGTAAGGTTAGCAAGAGATACCAAGCCTAATGAGCAGTTAGTGACTTCAGCTTAGCTGTGATTTTTCTCACTTTATGGTTACATCTGTACCTCAGCCCAGAATAAAGTGCATACGATTAATACACTGGTTTTATTTGGTTTGGCTTAGTTTTGTTTTGTTATTACAGACAATGAAAAACCAGCGAGTCCAGTTAATGCGTCAAATGAAAGAGGATGCTGAGAAGTTTAGGCAGTGGAAGCAACAAAAAGACAAAGAAGTAATCCAGTTAAAAGAACGGGTAAGTTAATTAAAGCTCCTCAAAGGCCCAGGGAATGAGCCTTCTCCGAGCTAGGAATACTAAAGACTCTTTGCAGATATCTGATATCTCCTGAACTGTGACAGTCAGGAATTGAACAGCTTTCTATTGAGTGTCTACCATGTACGAAGTACTGTTGACTAGGTGCTATGGAAATTTTTCTGAGTAATAAATGAGCTCTATCCTTGAATAATGTCTTATCTATATATAGAGAAGGCACAGTGTAAGCATGTATTTCTTCAATATGTGGAATAAATAATTGAAGAACAGTACAGAAAGCGGCTAGTGTGATGGCTCTGCAAGTAAAGGTGTTTGCTGCCAAGCCCAACAACTTGAGTGATTCCCCAGAGCCACATAGAAATGGAAGTATAGAACTGTCTCTTCAGATTGTCCTCTGGCCTCCACACATCCCATAGTACATACCTCCACACAATAATAAATAAGATAAAATATTTTAAAAAGAACAACCAAAAGAAAAATGCTCACTTTAGGGAAAAAAGCAGTAAAGGAAAACTAGGACCAAAAAGTGTGAGACATAAAGCAGAAGGCAGAAGATGTGCATTGAAGCACATCAGTCACATTCAGTGTTGCTGCGGGACAGGACCGTTTCTATGCAGGGACACTTTCCACTTACGTCCAGTGATAGTATGCTAATAGCAGAAAGAGCTTACAAGCAATTCAGCCACTTACAGAGATTTCTGTCCCTAAATACATGAGATATTTGTCAGGGGAAAAGTTTTAAAGAAACTGGTGTCACCAGGGAATACATACTCCTGATGATTACTCGTGATAGGGAACTCAAGGAATCAGAAAAAAAAACTTGCTTTAGGAAAATCTTTTTGAAAAATAATATTTATTTTATTGGGCAGAGGGAGGAGGGTACCAATAGCCTGAGAAGTCGAGTTTCTTCTTCTATTATGTGGATTTCAAGGGTTAAACTCAAGTCATCAGGTTTGTTGGCAAGCAACTTCTCCTACTGAGCCATCTTTCTGAGCCAGCAAGATTTTTAGCATGGCATTTTTCAGAAGGATTTTTAGTTTAAGCTTAACAATGAACAGTTCAAAGCCAAGCAAAATTATTTATATGTATGACACTTGGGCAAAATATGAGAAGAGTGGTATATATAACACTTATCATGACAATTGAGCTATTTAGTGGAACACGTGTAGTACACACAGAAACCACAGTGCAATATCACTCCACATCTAGTAGAATTAAAAGAGAAAATAGCAAAGTTGGTGGTAATATGTTAAACTCAGAACCATCAAACATAACTAGTGGGATGTAAAATGGTCCAGCCAATACTTTTTTAACATTTATTTATCTCGTGTATGTGAAGAAGAGAACAAGTCGCAGTAGTCTATTTTCTCTACATGTGAGTCCCAGGAATCAAACCCAGATCTTTGAGCTTGACAGCAGATGACACCACCCTCTGAGCCATCCTACTGGTCTAACTAGTCCCTTTTAAAAATAGACCATCTGTTAAACAGAGAGTTACCATGAAATTCAGTGTACATGAGACCCTGGCTTCCATTCTCAACACACACACACACACACACTGACTTTAATCCTCTACACACATACACAAAATCTTCACACACATCACATAAAAAAGAATTGACAAAACCCAACATTGTTTGATGATAAAAACAAACTTCAAAGATGATTTCCTGAATCTAACAAAGTTGTGTATGAAAAGCCTACTGCCAACATTAGGTTATACTTAAAAAACAAAAACATCCCTACCATCAGGAACAAGGTGCACCTAAATTCACACAACACATTAAACAAACAAACAAACATATAACACAGAAAAATTTTATATCTGTATACATAAAAATAAGAGAATCATCCAACTTGTAATGCCATCAATATGAATACTTAGGAATAATTAGCAAAAGAACTTTCTAATTTTTACCCTGAAGACTATAAAACATTGAACTTAAAAACCAAATAAAAGAAAAGATAGTTCATATTCATGAGCAGAAAGATCTGATATTCTAAATATAGACTATCCCTCAGATATATTTGCAGATTCAACACAATTGTACTCAAAATTTCAGTGATAAAATGCTTGCCTAGCATGTGTGAGGCCCCGGGGTCAGTCAGAAGCACTAGAGAAAAACAAAACCCATCTGACTTTTTCACAGAAATTCACAAGCTGAAATCCTAAACTTCAGATGGAAATGTAAGAGCAATCAGAAAGAAAAGGTTGCAACAAATATGACTGCTGCTGCATAAACATAGACACATATCAGTGGGTTAGGATTGAAAATCCAAAACCATGCGCTTTATAATGAGCTGTATTGCAGGGCCAGCATCAGGGATTGAACTTTGAGCCTTGCCCATGTTAAGTTCTACTACTTAACTACATCCTCACCCCTGATTTTACTTTTTTTTAAATTTAGTTTCTAATTTTTAAGATTTATTTTTTAGAAATTTCCTACACCACTCCAGTGTATTTAGGTCTTATTTACCTCTACCCACATTTCTTTACCTAATTCCTCCCAGACTTCCCCCATCCTATTCCATGTTTTCTTTTTAATATATTTCTTCTTTTTTTTCCCAACTCTGCTGTCACTGAGTTGTACAGACTGGCCTGTAACTTGCTTTTTCTCTGGGTAGTTGTGGAATTACAGACATGTTACACCAGACCTAGTGACCCAATTGATTTTCAGCAATTGTGCCAAGACAATTCAATGAAGAAATAATAGTCCTTTCAATGGGGAGGTGCTCAATACCCAACCAGCCTAAGCTGTTCTATAAGCCATAGGTCTCAGTGAGAGACTGTGTCTCAAAGGCAAGATAGATTGCTTCTGAGAAATAACACTTAAGGCTCACCTCCACCTGTATGTGCACACATATGTATACTCACACATCCTCCCACAAGTTCATTCGCATATACGCAATATACACAAAGAATAGTCTTTCCATTTTGCAATGCCAAGTCAACGAGAAAATCATGTACTAAAGTTGGGATGTGCCTCATACCATATATAAAATTAAATCAAACCGTATAAAAATCTCTTTGTGACCCAGTGAGATAGCACAAGTATCTCTTAACAATGAGAGATACTTGCCACCAAGCCTGAGTTCGTTCGCTGGGAACCACATAGGAGGAGAGAACTGATTCCCACCTCCACACTATGCGTGCGCATGCGCGCGCACACACACACACACACACACACACACACACAAAATAAGTAATAAAATCTCTTAGAAGAAAGCATAGGTGTTATTAGTCTTTGTGAGTTTTTATTAAGTAAAAAGTTTTTTCTTAATTTTTAAAGGAATGCCTAAAGCACAGTAAAGAAAAATTATATTAGACAAACATAAAAGCCTTTGCACTGTAAACAATGCCAGCTTGAACATAGTCAGTACACAACCTGGTAGAAAGTATTCATAAGCCATAAAAAATGACAAGGATCTTGTAATAACAATATATAAAAAAAATCTTACCTCTCAATAAACATAACCTAGTCGTAAGATGAACAAAGGAGTTCACAAAAGGTACTGAGTGTCATTTACCACCAGGAAAATGCAAATGGCAACCACAGTGACATAGCATTTCACAGCCACAGAGATGATGTTTGGGAAAAGGAAAGGTTTGGCAGGAATCCAGAATGAGAACCACCATGCACTTGCTGCTAGGATGGCAAAATGGTGTAGCTGCTGTGCCAGTTGGCAGGTAGGATACATAATCCAGTGATCCCACTCCTACTTCTGTGTACTGAGAAGGTCTAAAGGCATGCACGTGTAAAACTTATATGTGTATGTTCATAGAGCATAAGTGATATTGGCCAAAACTGTGGGGGCAAACTTGAGTGTATCAATGAGTAAATGGAAAAATAATAAGATGCATAGAGTACAATATTATGATCATGAAAAGAAATTTAGTACTGACAAATGCTGCCACATGAACGAACCTTGAAACATTGTGCTAAGTGAAAGAAGCCATTAACAAATAATGACATATTAATATATTATAGGCAATGCCCAAAATTGGCAAATTTATAGGCAGAAAATAGTAGTTACAGTGACAGGGTTGTGGTGTGATAGGTAAAGGACATGAGATTTCTTTCTATGGTAATGAAAATGTGGCAACACTTAGATTGTGGTGTTAGTTTTTACATCAACTCTATGAATATGCCAAAAGCTATGAATCATACATTAGGTGATTAAGTGGTATCATGCATTAGTTATCTCAGTAAAAGTGCTAAAACAAAAGAAGAAGGCTTATCTGTAAATTACTAAGTTAATATTTTATAATAGTGGATATGCTGAATTGGTAAGAGTCTTCATTTTTGTTATAAATAAAGAGAATCCCTTTATTTCACACAGAATGAAAGAGCAATGAAATTTTTAGGACTGAAAAGGGATGAGGATGCTGCAGAAGGGTATCGGGAGTGCTAATGATATTGAAAGTTGTCAAAAATAAGGACAATAAAATAAAAAAGACACTGGGTTAAGTGGGGAAAAGTTTTCAGGACAGCAGTGGGAAGTAATTCCAAGTAAAATGTAAGGACAACTAGAAGCACTAACATCTCTTCCAAGAAGCTTCACTCAACTAGTTTAGTCTCCTAGCGGTTTAGTTCTCTTGGCCTCATACTAACACATGTCCTGTTAAAATAGGATTAACCACAATTTTGCAATTACACTGTACTTTGTTATAATTACATGTTATTTATATCTGCTTGCAGTTTCTGTCTTTGAGAATACTAACCAGGTCATCTTCACATCTACATCCCAGAACCTAACGCTGTACCTATTACATAAACATCACATTAGTTGTATAAAATGAATAACCCTCTTCTTTTCCCTGCTACTCAGAATTAAACCTAAGACTTCATGCTTGGTGGACAAGCATTCTGCCACTAAGCTACAATCCCCACTGGTGAAATTAATAGCTCTTTTTAAAATCAATTCTTTTAAGTGTTGTTGGGATACAGGATCATTTCAAAACTTCATTGCAATTTTAAGCAGTTACATGTCATAATTTTCAGGATCAAATAATTTCAAAAGGTGAACTTAAAACCAGTGCACTTCATGCCCACATTTGCTACTGAGAATCGGCATATTCAGCTCATTTTTTTATTGAAAAAAATTTCATACAATAATCACCAACTCCATTCTCTCTCTCTCTCTCTCTCTCTCTCTCTCTCTCTCTCTCCTCTCTCTCTCTTCTCTCTCTCTCTCTCTCTCTCTCTCAAATAGGCAAAAAAACAAACCAGAATAATTTTTTAAGTACAAGAAATATGTACAGAGAAACATACATACACACAAACTCTTAAAAAGAAAAATTTGAAACTATTATTTATATATATACACACAAAAAAACAGTAAGAAAATAATATGAGACAAGTCTCCAAAAATACCCTTGAGTGCAACTGTGTTGGCCATCTCCTAGTTCTTGTATGTACACTAGCAAAGATATGACTAAAATGGCTGACCATGCCATCCAGATTGGGTAAGCAACAAGTAGAACCAGAATGCTTAACGGATTAGGAAGATAGGGAAGGGGCCATGGAGGCGGATGTTCATGTGTCTGTAACAACCAAAGGTAGTTGGTATATCTAGGTTGGGTATTGGGTTACACTTCTGATTGTATGGGTATCTTGTTACTGATCATTATCAAATTATAAGCCTTTGATTAATCTTTAAGCATTAGAGTCTCATCTTTCTACTGAGCCCGCGTGGATGGTGAGATGGCCTGGGCAATGCCCAGCCTTGCAGAGACAGCATGGGAGATTGAGCCATCTTCCATGCTGATGTCTCATGGGTGGCAGGGCTGGTGTTTCTGGCTGGCCGGTTCTAGCTGCAGCACACACATGGCCTCTGGCCTAGAAACATGGCGGCTGGGCTAGACAGAGCCGCGGCAGCTTAGATAGTCGACCTGCGCAGCCCACTTTTTAAATAATTACCACAACAGGGCCAAGAAATCAAAGCCTGTGGTTGTTTGAAGCGGGTGATATCCCTTGGTGTTTCACGGTCTTGATTTTCCATCTCTGAGCAAAGAGGATATATTCAGAGTATGCTAGATTTGTTCAGAAATAAGAAGCTCCTTTCACTAGAGCTGTTCTAATTTTATTGGTGTCTGGCTTTGCAGTATCTTTCTCCTTTTTTCCCGGCCACTGAGTTTTATGACCAATCAACTCATACAGAGTTCTAGCTCTGTCAGTAACAACATATGTGGACAAGGCTGTTCATTGGATACCTAATCTTTGGTTCCTTTCAGATCTCACATTCTACGGTAATATTTATAATTGACTTAAGTCTGAGAACAAAGAATTTGGCCACAGAACAATAAGCTAGGGAAGACAAGGATCTTTATGTATATACAAACCTAGTTTCTAGATCATCCAGTTCCTTATTCTGATTAAAGAAGATAAAGGCAACTCATAGAATTGTACTAAGCCTTAAATATAAAGTATATCTGGGAAGGCTTCTTGGTTTAAGAATTTTAGTTACCTGAACATCAGTAACTATCTGAATTTTTTTTGTTATCAGGATCGTAAAAGGCAATACGAGCTGCTCAAACTTGAAAGAAACTTCCAGAAACAGTCTAATGTGCTCAGACGTAAAACTGAGGAGGTAGGTAAGAAAAGCCAGTTTGCTGGGCCACAAGCATTGTCATCTTCATGCTTAAACATGCTCACAAAGTATCTTAGGAAACAGGGGGCATTGATATTGACTAGCAAAATTTATGAATCGTTTTCCTTGGTTGATTTTGTTTAGTGGGTTTGTTCTTGGTTACTGTTTTATTTTGAGACCAGAACTTATGTAGTCCAGGTTGTCATTGAACTCATTATGTAGCTAAGGTTGGCCTTGAACACCTAGCCCTCCTGACTGTCTCCTAAGTGTTGGGATTATGACCATGCAACACCATGCAAGCTGAGTAAGTAAGTCCAAAATCTTGATCTCTTTTTATCTTGTATGGCCTGTGAGCAAATAAAACCTTGGATGAAAACTATATCATTCAAATGTGAATTTTTCTTTCTAGTATGATTTTTTTCTAACAAAAATAAAACAGACTACTAGCAATACATGATATTCCCAGACAGTTTTAGCCTGCGGGATTTCCTTTAAATACACCTATTCTCTTGCACATTCTAAAGCAGTAGCTATTCAATCATTATCATGTCCATGGTAACTTAAAACCTAATTCCTTTAGGAATTGAAACCTAGACTTTGTTTGCTGGGATGGTGCAAATTAAAATGTTCTTCAGCATAGCCACTTGCCTTTTGTATTTAGGCAGCAGCTGCCAATAAACGTCTTAAGGATGCTCTCCAAAAGCAAAAGGAGGTTGCAGAAAAACGGAAAGAGACTCAGAGCCGTGGGATGGAAGGCACTGCAGCTCGAATGAAGGTATGAACACCTTGAACTGCCATTTTTCTTACATGCACTGAGGACAGGAAATAACTTTCTTCTCATTTAAAAGTAAATACGGAATCAGAAGGTCTGCTTGAAATCCTTATTTTCCAAAAGAGATATCTTTAAACTATTGTCAAAGAACAAGCTGCCTGTGGATCCTGCTCCCCTAACTGGGCCTCTTTGTCTGGCCTCAGTGGGAGAGGGTGTGCTTTGTTCTGTAGTGACTTGAGGTGCCAGGGGAGACCTCCCTCTTCAATTAACTTCTTTATTCTTGGTAATATTTTCTTCTCAAAGCTGAAGCAAAGGGTTGACGGGAGAGGGGCCATGTGGGGAAGAGACTGGGAAGAGAGAGGGGCTAAGTTCAGAATATAAGATGAATGAATGAATAATAATGAATGAATAAATAAATAAACAAATAAATAAATGGATAAAATAATAATTAAAAAATCTACGGTTAAAAAAAAGAGCAGAGAATTATTTCTATCCTGCTTATCATAGCTCAGTTACTATTTTATACTGGTATAATTGGCATACAGTGAACGGTTTGTATTTAAAGCACACTGTTTGATGAAATGTTAGGTCACATCATACCATGGACTGGGGTCTTAGACTGAATAAAAAGGCGAAAGTAAGCTGAGCGTGAGTATTCGTCTCTGCTTTCTGACGGGCAGCACAGTGTGACCGCTCTCCTCCGACGCCTGCCTTGGGGAGCTGTGTGCCAGCAAACTGAAAAACAATGAACTGTTCCTTAAGTTGCTTTTGTCAGGGGTTGGTTTAGTCAAAGCAATGAGCATAGTAACCAGTGCACATAGAATCATCAGATGTGCTCTCTGGCCAAGTGTGGTAGCATACCTGTGACCAAGCTGAACAAAAAAATCATGAGTTCAAGGCAGGTCTGAGTTCCACGGAGAGTTTGAATCCAGTAGTTCATATACATATATGCAGGCACAACACTCACACACATTAAGTGAATCTAAAATTTTTTTTTAATGTTAATTTTTAAATTAAAAAAAAGAAAAACAAATATAACCAGGTGGTGGTGGCGCATGCCTCTAATCCTAGCACTGGGGAGGCAGAGGCAGGCAGTTATCTGAGAGTTTGAGGCCAGACTAGTCTACAGAGTGAGTTCTAGGACAGCCAGGAATATGCACAGAGAAACCCTGTCTTGAAAAAACAAAAAAGAGAAAGTTTTTTTCTGTCACTATCGATTTGTTTTTTAATTTTTATAATTTTAATAAAATGGAATTACATGATTCTCTTATTCAGCATAGTTATTTTTACATTTGTCCATATGATTACATACATAAATTACTTTTATTACTGAGAGACATCCCGTTTGTTGTATTGATACGCCTTAACTTACCTGATCACCTACTGGTGGTCATTTGCGTTCTTTCCAGTCTAGGCTATTAGAGATATTGTGCTGAGTAGTCACATACCAAGTTTTTGTGGGAACCTTATGTCTTATTTTACTTGGTGTTTGGTTTTTGTTTCTTTGGCTTTTTGTTTGTTTGTTTTCAGACAGGGTCTCTGTGTAGTTCTGACTATCCTAGAACTATATAGATCCGGCTGGCCTCAAACTCACAGAGATCCACCTGTATCTGCCTCCTGAGAGCTGGGATGCCTTTAATCCCATACCTTTAGTGCACCACCATACTCACCCTGCATGTGTGTGTGTGTGTGTGTGTGTGTGTGTGTGTGTGTGTGTGTGTGTGTTTCACTATATAAAGTATCCAAATATTTTCTCTTCTTTTGATTGGCTTGTTCTTTTCTCTAACTTGGAAATATATCCAATAGATGACCCCATGTTTTACAATTATTTTTTTCTTAGGCTGTGACTTTCTTTGTTTTTTTCAGTTTTAAATAGAATCCTTTGAATACTAAAGCTAGCCACTTACTTTTCTTTGTTGAGACATGCCTTGTGTATTCCTGGCTGGCCTCAATTCACTGTGTAGTTGTGGATGACCTTCTTGCCTCTACCTCCAAAGTGCTAGGGTTTCTCTTCAGATTGTGTAAATCTTTCATGCTCAAGTTCCAGGATTACAGGCATGCACCACCATACCCAACAGAGGGTTTTAATTGATATTATTCAGTGTATTGATGCTTGCTTTTCGTAATTCATAGTCTTTATTTGAGATCTTTAGTAAACTCACGATTGCTACGATTCCTTTGAATTTTCTTCTTGGAAAGTGTATTTTTAATCATGATACCTCTGTCAGAATTATATGTCTGCATATCTATTTGTAAATTCTTATTACATTTATCTACTTTTATGCTACTACTAAAATGTCTTAAATGCTATCCCTTAATTTCCAAAACATCAGATTGTGTAAGTCCTCCTAAGTCCTTTATTCTTTTTTCTTTTAGAGAAACAGGTTCTCTGCATTTCTATTGAAGTTTTTGAAATTGGCTTATATATTTCTGGCAAGTCTACTATGAGTTTGATTAGGATTACATAGAATTTATAGCTAAGATATAAGAATATTAAGGGTTTTATCACAAATGGAGGGGACTGGAGAGGTGGCTCAGTGTTTAAAAGCACTAGTTGTTCTTCTAGGGGACCCAGATTCAGTTCCCAGTGCCCACATCTTAACCATCTATAACTCTAATCCAGAAGCTCAGATGTCCTCTTCTTGCCGCAGCCAGTACCAGGAAAACATGTGGTACATAGGCATGCATTCAGGCAAAATATTTATATATATATATATATATATATATATATATATATATATATATATGGAAATAAATACTTTTTATCAAAAATTGATTTTTTTCAGGAGTTTTTCCTTTATTAAAATAACCTTACGGTTTGCATATTTTAGCCTACTAGGATGGCAAATGACATTGATTTGTGTTTTTTTCACCTGGTTTATTTTATTAAGGCATAACTGACATGAAGGAAAATGTGTGTTTTATTGGACAGTTCAGTAAGTGCTGAGGATTAAACCCAAGGCCTTGTGCATGCTAGGCAGCTACTCCACTGATGAGTAGTACCTCCTGTGCACCAACCTGCATTGTGCTCATCGCTCCTTTGCATTAGTCTTATAGTCAATAACATAAAATATGACTTCTTTTAATATGATGCATTTGAGAGTCATCTTCATCTGTGTTATTTGTATCAATAGTTTGTATTGTTTGTATATTTATTTCACTGAGTTATATTCCATTCTATGGATTTACTATGGTTTGTTAATCCAGTCAGTTCTTAAATGCTTTTGACTAATTTCCTTACCTTTTTTCTTTAGACAAAGGCTGGTCTGCACTGGTTCTGTGTGCCCAGGCTGGCTAGTCTCTAACTTATAGCAGCCCTCCTGCTTCAGCCTTCATAGTGTTGGAGGAGTCAGGAACTACCACACCCAACTCATAATTTTGAATTATATTATTAGTTTTTTCCACAGAAACAGAAGCAATATATATGAAACATTTATGAAGATAAGTGGCTCACATGATTATAGAGGTCAAAAGGCCCATAGTGGTTCATCTGCAGGCTGGAGATCCAGGACACCAGTATCACAGTTCAGTCTAAATCTGATAGCTTCAAAACCAGGAAACTGATTGTGTAACTCTCAGTCATAGGCAAAGGCTTGAGAATCTGGGGATGTTGATATAAGTCCTGGAGTCCAAAGACCAAAGTGCTTGAGCTTGAAGCTGTCATGTCCCAGCTTCAGGAAAGACAGGAATCCTTCTCCCTCTGTTAAGTTTATTCTAGCTGGCACTCCAGCCTGGTCAGGACACACTGATGGTAAGCCTTCCCGACTCAGTCTACCTAGTCACACCTAGTCTTCCTTGAAAACACCTTGACAGATATACCCGTATCCCTCAATCCAATCAAGTCAACACCTAAACTCAGCCATTACATGAATTAAGTTACTATTTAAAAGTTCATAGGCAGGTTTCTGCATAAGTATAGTCATTTCAGTTTGGCACGCACCTAGAAAATGGATTACACAATAAGTTCATAGAGAAAACCTACTAAGATTCTGAGCCATAAAATAAGTTTCAGTGTGCTCTGAACAGCTTAAGATAATTCAAGTCAGTATGATTTTTGACCATGATGGAATTAAAGCACAAATGGATAACAAAAAAGATATTTCAAAACTAGGGCATGGTGATACATGTCTGTTATTCAATATTCTGTGGGTAGATGCAGAAGTTCAAACCAGCCTCACTACAGTTTAAGGACAGCCAGAGTTACATGTGACCATGTCTTTTAATTAAAAAAAACACACAAAAAAACCCAATATTTGAAAAACTCCCTAAATACCTAGAAACTAAATGATACACTTCCAAATAACCCACTATTAAGGCAGAAATTAACCCAAATATTAGAATGTATCTTGAATGGAACGAAAATACATTATTGTTGGAGAATGTTTGTTGTCCTACATACTTATATTAAGAAAGAAAGAATGCAGGTCATTGCTCTCAATCGCTTCCTTGAAGAAACTAAGGAAGTCAAATGAAATACAAAGCAGAAGGAAAGGATTAATAAAGACCAGAGGAGAAATTCATGAATGAGGTTTTTTTAATTATTACTAATTTTGGAAGGCACTAGAACTTTGGAGACTGAAGCAGGAGGTTCACAGAATGGGCTGCACAGTAGGACCCTATTTCAAAAGCATTACATTTAACTAAAACTTTTTATAGTAAAATATGCATAAACATCAACTCTTCCATGATAACCATCTGTCCGATAAGTTGGTTTTTTTCATAAGCCCCTGGTTTTCCTGATCAAGAAAAAGTAAAAAAAACAAACAAAATATAGTTAACAGAAATTTCATAAACTATCACAATGTTTTATATATACATATATTACATATATATACATATTATATATGTATAATATATACATATTATAGATATGTATATATATAAATGTGTGTGTGTGTGTGTGTGTGTGTGTGTGTGTGTGTGTACAAATAGGGAATGTGGTAGAATGTATTTATGGCAATAAATTTGAGACTTTTAACTGAAATGGACAATTTCCCTGAAACACAAAAATGATTGAAGTTTACTAAAGAAGAAACATGGTACAACCTGAACAACTTGAGATCAATTCTGTGTTTGGTATATGCATATGCGTGTCTGCACGTGTGTGTGCAGTGTGTTGGTAGGTGTGAACCTAGTGGAGGTCAGAGGTTGATGTTGGATGTCTTCCTCACACTCTGCCATCTGCCACTGATTTCTCACTGAACTCAGAACTCATAAATTCAACTAATCTAGCCCTGATACTCAGTTAGCCCTGAGTGCCCTGTCTCTGCCTCCCAAGTGCTGGAATTACACGCAGGTCACCATATCCCCATCCCTTCCTTTTTATACAGGTGCTAGGGAACTAAAATCTAGTGTTCATATTTCTGTAGCAAGTGCTTTATCCACTAAGCCATCTCTCTCCTGAAATCAGTTCTTGAAGTTGACTAGGGGAAGAAGTAGAGGGTAGAATTAAATTAGTTATATATGAAAAAATGGGGGGTGGGTGTTGAGACAGTGTATCACTGTATAGGTTTGGCTGTCCTGGAAGTCACTGTGTAGACCTGGCTGGCCTTGAACTCACAGAGATCAGCCTACCGCTGCCTCCCAAGTGCTAGTCTTAAAGGTATGTGCCACCAGGCCTATCCCAAATCCTACCAAATTTTTAAGCAAGAAATCACATTAGTCCCATGCAAAGTCTTTTAGACAACAGAATTGAAAGGACTATTTTTGCTGCTCAGCTTATGAAGATGCCTGCATTACCATGATATCCAAACCAGATAAAGCCATTACAAGAAAACTACAGACTAATAATTTACAAACACAGTGGCATTTTTTATTATTTTATGTGTGGGTGCTTCTCAGCTTATAATGAGGCTCCATCCCAAAACACCTATATTTAAAGTTGAAAATGCACAGTTCAGCTTTGTACATCTTAAGTATGCAAACACACATTACCTAGAATTGGACAAACAAAAAGTCTGCTAAATGATTAAGATCTAATGTAATTTATTAAATACAGTACTGAAAATGAAAAACAAAATGTATGAGACACAATAGGTATCTTGTGCATATGATGGGATGTGAAAACATATAACACAATATCAAAAAATAATGCCGACTTGTGCATTGTGGCACAATGTGGAGCAATGCCGTTGCCCCTTGTGAAACATGTGCCACATGGAAGCTCTGGGATTTGCCTTCACCCAGCCAGGACTCTCAAGTCTGTATTCCCAGTACTTGGGAGACAGAGGCAGGAGAATCATACCTAATATGGGTTCAACCTGTTCTACATAACAAGTTCCAAGCCTGCCAGAGCTACATAACAAGACCTTGTCTTGATGGAAAGAAAAGATAGAATTAATTGGCTTCTTCATTTTTATGCAATTAACTTCTTTATTCTTGGTAATATTTTATTCTAAAATCTGCCTCTTCTTTTTTTATTGGTTTCATTTTGCTTTTTAAGTTCTTGTCTTTATGTGTTTGAGTGTTTGCCTGCATTTACTTCTGTGTACCCCGTTGTGCCTGGTGCCTGAGGAGGCCAGAAGAGAGCCTTGGGTCAGATGGAACTAGAATTACAGAAAGATGTGAGCCACTCTGTGGGTGCTGGGACCTGACCCTGAGTCCTCCACTGAACTGTCTCTCCAGCCCTTGTTTTGCTTTTTGAGTCAGAATTCTTGAGGTTCAACTTTACCTCACTGCCAGGATGCTCTCCCTCCACCTCCTGCGTGGTACAATATGGGTATGCACCATCATGCCTGCCTTTATCTACCTCTAATAGGAATATAATCACTCCAGCTCTCTTTTGATTAGTGTTAGTGTGATGATTTTACACCCTTTGAATTTTAGTTTATTTTGCATTTATTTTTAAAGAATCTTTCACATAAATAGCAAATTATTGCTTCGATTGTCTTTGTTGGCTAAAAGATAATTGTTTCATAGATATGGGTGCTTTGTATTGAGAATTATTTTCTCCCTGATGAAACGGACCCTTTTATCCATGGTAATATTCTTATGTAGGGATTCTACTTATCTGATACAGATTTGGCCACTCCAACTTTCTTTTTAATCACTAACTAATTAGTATACTATAGCTTCGTCCTCAGCCTAAATATTCTCAGAAATATTTAGGACTTTGTGGTGGTTGTTCGTCTGGATGTTTTTACTGATACTTTGAGAATTTTGTATAAGGTATCTGAATCATATGCACCTTTCCTCTGCCATCTCCCATCAGATCCACCTCCAACTCCCTGACCAACCAACTTAATGTCCTTGTTTTTATTTTAACCCCACCAGTCCAGTTTGTGCTGCCCAAATGGTCTTTGCTGTGTGGCCATCCACAGGTTGTGGTCTACCTACCAGGAGCTGAAGCACACTCTTCATCCCCTGACAGCTGTCCATTGCCCCTCAGTTGGCAGCAGGACTTTAAGCCCACTGTCTACCCCTAGAACTTTGTCTGCTTTGAGCTTGCACAGCTCTTGTTCTTTTGAGAACTTTCTCCAACTCAAATTTGTGCTTTGTTGGTTGCTTGGTTGGTTGGTTATTTTGCTTGTTTGTTTGTTTTCGTTTTCCCTTTTTTGGTATTGGGAGTTAAATTTATAACATTTTGAATGTGAGCACCTACTCTTACCACTAAGCTATATCCAGCCTTCAAGGTTACTGTTTTCTAAAAGTCATTTAAGATAATTATATTTTCTTTTTAAAAGTCCTTCCACCTAGTTTATTTATTTATACTTTATTTTTATTTCATTATATTTAATGTGTGTGCATGTGGCTGTTTGCACATGAGTGCAGACGTTTGAGAGAGTCCAGAGGCATTAGATCCCCAGGAGCTCAAGTTACAGGTACTTATGAGCCACCTGACAGAAGTACTGGGAACCAAACTTGGATCCTCTGAAAGAATAGTATGTGCCCTTAACTGCAGAGCCATCGCTCCAGTCCCTCTCCCAGCATCTACTTTAAACACATCATGACTAGTGAATGGCAAAAATCCAAATATTATAGAGAACAATAAATAGTAGTAGGATAGCTAGAGGAAGGTTCACTATAGAAAGCTCCTATGACAGGGAAGACTGTTGATAACAGTTCGTAGAGAGGGAATGGTTTTAGTGACATAGACACACATAAAAGTCTCACTTCTGCTTTCGTAGGCTCTGGTCCAAATGAAATTAAGTTCAAGTGGGTCTAGCCCATGTAGTCCTCATCCCCAACTCACACATCACTGATTTCTCTTCTAGAGTTGGCTTGGAAATGAAATCGAGGTTATGGTCAGTACTGAGGAAGCCAAACGGCATCTGAGTGACCTTCTTGAAGAAAGAAAGATCCTTGCTCAGGATGTGGCGCAACTCAAAGAAAAACGAGAATCTGGAGAGAATCCACCTCTTAAACTCCGGGTAAGTGTCATGGAAAATGCTATCAGTAACCACACGGAATTTCCAGCAGATCTTCACTGCATTTGAGGACGCTTTCCTTTTAAATCCCACCTTCTTGCCCGCTATCTTTGCAGAGGCGCACATTCTCACGAGACGAAGTACATTGTCAGGATTCAGGAGCAGAGGATTCTATCGGAAAGCAGATTGAAAGCCTAGAGACTGAATTGGAGCTCAGGTAATGAAGCTATATCTGAAACATGAAATATTCTGCCTGGAATCCAAATAGGCACCATCAATCCAGTCATTCAAGAGTTTCCTTCCTTTTCAAAAGATTTTTTTTATGGGGAAAAAAACCCCAAAGAACATAACAGTGTTTTGAACCTGTGTGTTCAAAGTCATGTTGTGCTATCCAGATTAGATCCATTGTGCCAGGCTGCCGCTCTGATGTTGGATGAGGTGAGTGCCATTCCTCCCACCTTACAAATGTTAAATGAAGTTGGGGATCTTAAAAACTTTTTAACAAACAGACCAACAATGCACAGTGCAGCAAAGACAGCTTCATTTCAACAAATGGTATAGTTCAAACTGCTTAGCTACATGTAGAAGAATGAAACGAGATCCTTCTCTCTTCTTGTACACAAACAACTCCAAATAGCTCAAAGCCCTGATACCATAATTCAATAGAGGAGAAAAGAATGAGCACATTTCAACTTATAGGCACAGGAAAGGGTGTTCCGAATAGGACTCTAGAAGCACCTGCTTTTGACAATTGACAAATGGGACCTCATGAAATAAAAAATAAAAGCTTTTGTGTGTTAAAGGGCATCATCATTCCAGTGAAGAGGCAGCCTATAGAACAGGAAAAAATCTTTGCCAGCTACACATCTGACAGAAGGTTAAAAACTAGAATATATGAGGAACTAAAAAAGGAAAAAAAATTGAGTCGGGCAGTGGTGGCGCACACCTTTAATCCCAGCACTTGGAGGCAAAGGCAGGTGGATCAGAGTTGGAGGCCAGCCTGGTCTACAGAGCGAATTCCAGGACAGCCAGGGCTACACAGAGAAACCCTGTCTTGAAAAATTAAAAATAATAAAATAAAAAATAACAAACTGTTTGGGTCCAGGAGTTGCCCCACAAACCATACAAATACCAATCTCAGTCAAACAGAGATGGTTTATTGAACACACACCTAAAGACTGACCGACCAAGGCAACAGCTCAGGCTCAAGAGCTGAAAGCTGCACCCTGGACATTTCTCAGGGCCAGCTTATAAAGGCTAAAACCACAATGAGCCCATATGCAGATGCTGGAAGTGCTGCTGGTAGCTGGCCTTGACTCAAGCCATTTTAGACATAACAGTTCATACTGACCTTTAATTGGTTGGGTCCTACCTGAAGCTTGTGGTTGTGAAGTTTCTTAAGAATAACAAACCTCATAACATACAGAACATAACAGGGTATGTGGTCAGCATGACCCGGCTCTGAGTCAAGTTATTTTTCTGCATCAATGACTGGCAGGTATAGTATAGCAACAAGATAAAATAGCTGGTGGGCATGGAACAAAATGGCTATAGCTATGCTAGGAGGGCAGGTCTCAACACAAATACAATACAGTATACACACACCTGGCTTTAAACAAAATAATTGAGAAAACAATGAGAAAGAACTAAGAGAAATTTCACACACCATGATGTGCTCACCCCTATACCGATGTATGCACAAGAAATAAATAAATAAAAGGTAGAAATGTTTTTCTAAGTTTCAATATATACGTTCCATTTATTTCAACCAATATTTAATAAAATTAAAGCCATTCGGATATTTCCTTGGGGTTCCTTTCGTTACAGGTTTAGAAGTACTACATAAAATTCGAATCAGGTGGCTTATTTTGTAACGGATCATTCCATCCATAAAATTCGTTTCCTTTTCTACTCAGAGCTCCTCCCTTTCTCCTTGCTGCTGAGGCTGATCACAGTAAATGTCACTCTTCTCTCCCTTGAAGGAGTGCTCAGATTGCGGACCTACAGCAGAAGCTCCTGGATGCTGAAAGTGAAGAGCGGCCGAAACAACGCTGGGAGAACATTGCCACAATTCTGGAAGCCAAGTGTGCCATCAAGTATTTGGTTGGAGAGGTAAAACCATTCTTCTTAGCAACAGCTCTAGGGGAGCTAGCTGGGGAGGTGAGGTATAAGGTGCTGGGGACACTTTCTTACTGCCTATAGCTGCTTTCCATGGTAAAAACCCCAGTGATACCAACACTAAAGCCTTTAATGAGTAAATCCAAGCCAATTACTTACAAAGATAATCAAAAATTGATACTCATCGTGCCTGATGTATAGCAAGTATACATTTATGTGAGCTATTGTTACTAGAAAAAACCCATAAGAAGTTATTGGTTAAGCATAAAGTATTGTACTACTTTGAAAAACATGTATGAGATATATATTTAAAAACTTAAGACACCATCTCAAGGAGAAAAATTTAATAATTTTTGATATATATAGTTTCATTTTAAGGAAAATTGATTTTTTTTTTTGGTTTTTCTTTTTTATTTTATTTTATTTTATTTTATTTTATTTTATTTTTGGTTTTTATTGAGACAGGGTGTCTCTGTGTAGCCTTCGCTGTCCTGGAACTCACTCTGTAGACCAGGCTGGGCTCGAACTCCCAGAGATTTGACGGCCTCTGCCTCCAGAGTGCTAAGATTAAAGGCATATGCCACCACACCCAGCTTTCTTCACTAATCTTAAATGTATGAGTTTATCATAAACTGTCAGAAGATGAATCAAAGTTATCACTCAAGCAATATAGTTCCTGAATCCACAAGTTTCTGTATTGCTATGCTTTATACATTTTTCTCTTGGGCTAGCAGATTTATTCTGCTAAGGAATCCTGACTAGTCTTAGGAATACTACTCATTATCTGGGCTAGTAGTAAAGATAAAAGTAGACCAGCACAGGATACTAGTTTTGCCTAATGAGGTATATCTAGAAAGAGCTACAATTTCAGCAATCCTGTCTATGAGTTCTAACATGTAAACAGACATTCAGAAACAGAACTGGCTAATAAGCTGTGTCCCTTGAATTCCTCTTTAATATTTAAGATCTACTTAAGGTTTCAGAATTTTGGAATTGTCAGATACTGTCCGTGTTAGGTTTATTCTTGCCTTGAAACAGAACAACAGATAAATGACCCAGTTGTGGCTTCTACCCTGTCTTTGCATAAATATGTCCTAGGAATAAAACAGTCCTTTTAGGGTGCTGGAGAGATGGTTCAGCAAAGCCATGTTTGATCCCTAGCACCCATGTAGTGGCTCACAACCATTTATAACTTTAGTTCTAGGTGATCTGACATCCCTCTTTAGGCCTCTGCAGGTACCAGACATATCGTATACAGATAAACATACAGAAAATACTCATATACATCAAAAGTAAAAAATGTAAAGCCAGTAGTATTATTCCAGTTCACTATTAGAATCCACATGGCATGGGGGGAAAGGAGAATAGATTTAGACTTTCTTGGAAATACTTTTGTCAAACTGTTTCAAGAAAGCTGCCCAATGAATGGGAGAAAATAGATCATTCTGCAAATAAGATGACTTTCTCTTGTCTTTTCAGCTGGTCTCCTCCAAAATACAGGTGAGCAAACTTGAAAGCAGCCTGAATCAGAGCAAGGCCAGCTATATTGAAGTGCAGAACATTCTGTTTGAGGATAAAAATCGTTTTGCTAAGAGAGAGACAGAGTTAAAAGAAAGGCTGGTCAAAGAGGAGCAACAGCACCAGGAAAAGGTATGTGAGCAAGACAAGAAGTTAAGGTGAAGCGTGGGCCGCCGCTGCCTTTGGTTGTTTGGTTTTTAAAAATGGTACAATGTGCCTGACATGGTGGCTGATGCCTGTAATCCTTGCACTCTGGGAAGCTAAGGCAGAAGAATCATCTCAAGTTCAGAGCCAGTCTGGACTATATTGAGCCCTGTCACTATTTGAAAAATAAATAAAGAGGCACTAGTGGCCCATGAAGCGTCCTTCAAAAGTTTATGTGGTCTTTTCCACATTTTGCAAGTAACCTGAGACAGAAGTGACTTGTCTAAGTGGTTTTTAAGCACTGGCTCAAACTCTAAGGTTAACACGCCAAGAAACACCTTTCCTGGGTTTATTGCTTTGGACCATGAAAAGAAAAGACATTCTTTATCTTTAACTCACAAAAAAGTTACATGGAGCGCTGCTTGAACTAGAGAATACCCTTTTCCCTTACTTCTGTGCTATCCCCCAGTGTGCTGTGTCTTTCTTTAGGTGTTGTTACTTCTCAGCCAGCTGCAGCAACACCAAATGACAGAGAAGCAGCTGGAGGAGTCAGAGAGTGAAAAGCAACAGCAGCTGCTGAGCACACTGAAATGTCAGGTATGTAAACCATGATGGAGATCCTGACCCATGTGGGCCATGGCACTTATTTTACGAAAGTAATTAACCACTGACAAACCCGAGCCTTTACTCCTTTGAGACCCTGTTGGATCTGCTTAGGGAAAAAGCAGCACAGCTCCAGTAAGAATAACCTAATTTTCAGGACTAAAACAGAAGGCTCAGTGTCAGACTTAGGCCTCCTGGTTCTTTTGCCTTAACCCTAAGCTTCAGAGTTGAAGCAGCTCACTCATGTAGTGTTTACTTAAAATATTGATGGCAGCAGGCTGAAGTGGGCTTTGTGGTGAGGATGTCTTAGTGTTCTTGGGGAGGACTTGTGTTCTCAGCACATGTCTGTCAGCTCACAACTGCATGTAACTCCAGCTTCAGGAGGAATCCTGTACCTGGCCGTCAGCCTCTCCAGGCATGTGCACTCAAAGGCACATACACATAATGTAAAAAGATAAAAATAAATCAAAAAATTCCTAAGGGCATTCAAACATATCTCTCTGAGCTTGTTCTGAGCCGAGGCCTGACATGTTAGTAAAATTTCCAGGATCTAAAATTCTTTCAAAGACTGGGAACACCACACCCTTTAGAAACATGTTGAAGCACTACTTTAGTCCAACACAGTCAGTCTCCAGGGTTCCCTTAGCTCTTCCCACCTTAAGACATAACCAGACTAGTTAAAGTTATATACATGAATCCTGTTGCCTTAACTGCAAGCAAATTTAATTAGGCTTCTTAGAATAGGGTGAAGACTAGTCTGTGTGAGAAGGGTACGCAGAAGCACCTGCAGATTTCAGGGAACAGCTAATGCTATGTGGGTTTCTGAACCAGCCTGCTCATGTACACAGCCGCTATGCACATAATAGGTGAGAATGGGAAAGGGTAAGAAAGTTTGCTTCCTTCAAGTGTTTTCAGGACTATTGGGGAATACTGAAATATAGAGGCATTCAAAGGACCTAGGAACAAGGAGTGAGGCAATTTTCTGTGTGCCTGTGCCTGGTGTGTAAAAAAAACCATCATCTACCAACCACTTGAAAGCAGTGTTTTAATCTAAGTTGTTTAGTAACTCTTATGTGGTTCCAAAATAACCCCACCTATAACTATGAAATCTGGAAATAGGAAGAAGAGCTTAGGAAGATGCGAGAAGTGTGTGAGCAAAATCAGCAACTTCTCCAAGAAAACAGTGCCATCAAGCAGGTAAGACGACTTTCCACCCACTTGATAAGCCTCAGGAGACTCCCACTGAGGGGGTCCTCCTTGGAAGCAACCCTCAGTTTTGATGACTATATTTACCTGGTTTTGTGTGGTCTCCATTGAGTTTTGGTGTGATTCAGTCATGTATATTTCAAACTGTTAGAAACATAAGTTTTTCCAGGCATGTTAGTACATGCCTGTAATACCTGCACTTGGGAGGCAGAAACATGCTTCTTTGAAGCCAGTTTGGTCTACATAGTAAACTCTAAGCCAGCCAAGGATACATAGTAAGACTCTCTCATAAAAACCCACAAAGACACAAACAAAAAATAAAGTATACCCCTACCCTGAATCTAGTAGTGATCTGAGAAAGTGAGTGTCCACCAACTACTCTCCTGTCATGCCTCATTTGTATTGTATAACAATACAAGAAGGTTAGCTGAGGTCTGAAATCTTTGTTTTAGCCACTCCCCAAATCTGCCCTAACATTATATACTTTGTCTCTCCTATTCAAACAGAAAACTGACCCTCCTCCAAGTAGCCAGCAAACAGAAACCCCATATTACGAGAAATATCCTCCAGTCTCCAGACTCATCCTTTGAATATATTCCACCTAAGGTAAAATGCTCAGTCGTCTTATGATACCTTTGCATAGCCCAGGCTTGAGTGAGTGTACTGAACCTGTCTTTGTCAGAGGCTATGAGTACAGAGTCCCCAAAAAAATGGAGTACAATTCTAAGGAAAACAGTCATCCAGCTTCCTCAGAAGGCCAGTTGGGGTCGATTATGCAGTTATTATGTAATATGGCTGAGAAGGAGCAGAAGAGCTATGTTCAGCTGTCCATCCAGAGATACTTATCTTATTAAACCATGACTCCTCTCTTCCTCCCTCGGACTGATTAATTCCAAGTCTCTAGTTCATCAAAGTCTATGCAAGGCTAAAGCAGAATTTTTGTGATTGGCAAAACCAAGTGAATATATTTAAGAAGTCTGAAATCTCTGTAAATAACTGCTGACATAGTTACTGAGAAAATGGCATATCATATGTATTTTAAAACTTTATTAACTACCTCAATTTTTTTTTGTAGCCCAAACCTTGCCGTATTAAAGAAAAATACCCAGAGCAAAGCTTCAGCATCGAGGATCTGCAGTATTATTCAGACCCTTCTGTGACTGAACAGGACAATGAGGACAATGAGGACCATGCTGATGAGGAGTGGATCCCAACAAAACTAGTCAAGGTGTCCAAGAAGAGCTTCCAAGGGGTATGAGCCAACTCTCTAACATCCCTTGTTAGACTGATTCTCAGTGGGCTAGCTTCTGAGTCTCAGATTGGTCCCTGCTCTGCATCCTAACTCCTTGGAGTTCCTTCAGAGGCATCGACTCCACTGACAGAGACTTGTTGGACTAGTTCTGTGTGGACTACATATGAGGCCAGCAGCATACTGAGCATACACCTGAGCATTCAAGTTGGCTGGCTTTCCTTGATTTTTCAGGATCATGGCAATCTGAGCAGCTGGCATTCTATGCCATTTCACTGAAGCTGGTCCCCAACTGATCATCCCAGCCCTTATTGTATAGCATTTTTATAGCTGAACCAACACCATTATCACATATCATCTTTAGTAATCATTTAAAATCCACAGAGGTATTTATTATTTGCCTCTTACAAATAGACTTTAGACCCACAAGAGGGAAGTGAATTTGCCTGTGGTCACCACAACAAATTATGTTAGTGTTTTTCTTTTTCTCACAACACTAAGGGACAAAGGGGATTATAGAAAAAGATAATTAAGAACAAAAATGCTAAGGCTAATTAGGAATAATCTGACTTTGGGAGATTGTTGTTTTGTTTGATTTGATTTGATATAGAGATGGTGCCTCATATTTCAAGCCAGGCTAGGCTTGAAATCACTTGAAGCCTAGGATGATGTGAACTTCTAGTCTTCCTACCTGCACCTCCTGAGTGCCAAAATTACAAGTGGGCTTACAATGCCATGCCCAGTTCAACTTCAAGTTCAACCCATTCTGACTTCAAGGTGCACTTTATTTACTTCCACAATGTTATTCCTTCATACTTGCTAAATACAACTTTTTTATACTAAAACATTAATTTCCAAAATACCATGGTTCATCACCACTAGTCCACCTATGCCCTGTAACCACATTCTTAGAGAATGGCTCCTAACTTAACTTTCCAGCTTCCTAGAAGCAGGCTTGATTAGACCAGTTTTGTAAAACCAAATGCTAAAGTGAAGCAAACCACAAGGAGAATGTGAAGCAAGCCATATCAAGAATGCGTTAATGGGGAAATCCAACAGAGGAATAGAAAGAAACATATCTAGAACCTCAGTACATTCATCTCAGGAAGAAGAGGCCAAACAGAAGAGGTCAGACTAAGAAGATGACAGTGAGGAAGGTGACTGCTGCTATGGGCTGAGGTAGAAAGGGCCCAATAAATACTTTATTGCAGAGACTTGGGACACTCAGACAAAATGAAGCAGGGCATGGCTGTCTTTTTTGTATCTTTGGATTGTATTTCTGTATGAGTGTATCAGAAAGAGAGTGTCAGATCCCAGAGCTGGAGTTAGAGATAGTTGGGAGCTGGAATCAAATCTAGATGCTCAAGGGAAATATTGAAAATAGAACCTGGGTCTCTACCTCTAGATGTTCTGACTGAATTGATCTGAGGTAGGACTTGCATTTTAGAACACTTCCCCGAGATTCCTTTTCTTTCTCTTCTCCTCTCTCTCTCTCTCTCTCTCTCTCTCTCTCTCTCTCTCTCTCTCTCTCTTTCTCTCATGTTATGTGTTGTGGGTCTCTGTGGGTGAATGCCATGTGTGTACAGGTGCTTGAACATAGATCATTGGATCCCTTGGAGCTGGAATTACAGTTGGTTATGAGCTACCTGATGTGGGTGCTGGAACTAAACTCTGATCCTCTGAAAAAACAGCAAGCACTCTTAACCACAGAGCCAATGCTCCAACCCTTGCAGAGATTTCCCTAACTCCTGATGAGAACCGGCAAGCCTACAAGTCTTTCTATCTGCACTGTTCCTTGAGATATGCTGGTGGGTTGCCTAAAGTTTTGGTATAGTTATGTCAGAGTCTCTCTGGCATTCTAGTCTGCTTTTTGAATGAGAGAGAATAAGATAAAATTATAGCTTATGGGTGTGACATTCATGTAACTTAAACACCAATCTGTCAAGTGTGTCATGAGCATTCAACTCAACCATTACCACTACCAACTAGCCTCTGCTCCTTTGAAGATTAGCAACAGCAGAAGTCCATGGCAGCTGGAATTTAGAAAATACTTTCGTATAGGTGAAGTATACTAGTCTGTAAATCATCTCGCTGGGTCTTGGCTGTGGAAAAGTCCAAGCACTCATGACAGTCCTTGAGATATTATTTGTGCCATCTATCCCATGAGATGAAAGAGAAATGCTGACAGGCTAATAGAGCATTTCTGAAGCCTTTAGATGAGTCACAAGTGGACAAAGGACCCAGGCTACAGTAATAAATGGAGGCTGTTCTGGAGGGGTATCTATAAGACAGGTCCTAGAACTCTTATCTTTCGCTTGTCTTACTCGAAGTTAAAGTTAAAGGGATTTTTAAATTTACTGTAATGTATCTTGTTGATAAAGGTGACTAAGATGTACATTCTTATTTAATACTATTAGACATGTAAATTGGTGAACCCTACTCTGGAGGGCAACCTGAAAATATTACCAGAAACTTTAAAAATATTCCCATCATGATCACTTCGGGAACACATATATTAAAACTTTTTATATCTTTGATCCAGTAATTATACACTTAATAAGGAAATAGCCATCAATATAGAACTTGCTGTATTCGTTCAGTGAATCTTTTCTAAGTACCTTTGTGCCAGGAATGAGCACCATTTCTGAGAATACAACAATTTACTTTGTCATTGTGAACATACTCTTGTAGGAAAAGACATAGTAAGCAGAAGAACAAAATAGTTCTGGATGATGATACAGAAGAGAACAAAAAACCCCATGGTGACTTCATAGGGATGAATGAAAGGGCAAAGGGTTGTTTGTGAATAAAGAGACGGTTAAGATGAGATTTAACCATGAGGAAACCAGGCACCTGTAATCCTGGCACTCTAGAGGCTAATGCAGAAGAATCTCACATTCAAGGCCAGCCTGGGCTATGTGATACAGGCCTAAGTCACAAACAAAAAAATGAGGGAGAGGGAATACAAGAGAAGATCTCAGGGAAAGAATGGGCTTTGTGTCTTGGAGTACCTGAGAAGGCCATCGTCACTGTCGTGTGTTGAGAAATGAGTGAGAAAGGTAAGTTAGGTGGAGTTGGGCCAGCTGTAGAGGGTCTTGTCTGTACATAGAGTTTAGATTCTATTTCACTGCAGCATGACTTGTAATAGCAAATATTTTCTTTCAAAACTATCTTAATGTCTAACGTTAGGGGCTAGTTAAACAAACTGATATATCAACGTGATGGAATATTGTATACAGCTATTGAAATCATGGCTTGGGCTTTCAAATTTTATACTGATATATATATATATATTAATTATCCTCCGATCAGAAAAAAAAGATGTTATTATGGTTTCCTTTTAGCTACAGAACAAACATGATAGTTCTCATGTGAAAAGCAGCTGAGATCTTGAATTTTATTATAAACTTACGATGAGTCCACAGAGATGTGACGAGAAAAAAACAATGCTGACAGTTGTGATTTCAGGCCTTGGGGTTTTAGTTTGGGGTTTTGGGTTTGGTCTTGGGGGATTTTTGTTTGTTTGTTTTTTTCTTTGTGGTTTTGATTTTTCAAGACAGGGTTTCTCTGTGTATCCCTGGCTGTCCTGGAACTCACTCTGTAGACCAGGCTGGCCTCGAACTCAGAAATCTGCCTGCCTCTGCCTCTGCCTCCCATGTGCTGGGATTAAAGGTTTGTGCCACCACTGCCTTGCAATTTCAGGCCTTGTTAATCACCAGACTATTAGATGCATTTTTGTTGGGGTCTTGAAGGGGTTGTTTTGGTTTTCTGAAAGGATTTCACTATGTAGCCCTGGCTGCCCTGGAATTGGCTGCCTCTGCCTCCCTGAGTGCTGGAATTAAAGGTTTGAGCTGCCATGACCTGCTGCACAGACTACTTCAAAGCTAGATCTCCCCATATATTATACTTGTACAGCTGATTTAGGGGGACCTAAATGCCAAACATGAGTTTATCCCTATTGTATTTTTTCTTTCTCCTTTCAGCCTATAATTGCAGCCTGTCAAAATATTTTTGGATTGTAATTTTTGTTATCTTAACTATTCATCCTTCCAGCTTTCTGCTATTGTTAGAGCCTAATACACATGGTTACATTGGAAACTGACTATGAGTGTGTGTGTTGTGTGTGTGTGTGTGTGTGTGTGTGTGTGTGTGTGTAAATACACTGTGAAAACTGCAGTTTCAAATATAAATTATTTTATTTCCTATATTTAGTGATATATTGAAGATGAGTTGAGTTCGTGCTCAGAACAAAAAGCCACAGCTAACACTGGACAAAATGTAGAAATATGCATTGAAAGAAAATATAATTAGTTAGACTCCGAAGTCCTAAAATAAACTGTACTACCATGCTGCCTTCAGGGCTTTGCCCTTGAAATGGTGACTAGTATTTACCTGGTACTTGACATGTGAGGATGTTCGGCAGCCCCCCTTATCTGTCTTCAGCTATACTGCCCAAAATAGAGCATTGAATTGTTTGCATAACCTGATCATAATTAGCCTATGGTACTTCTCAGTGATTATGGTTAAATGAAGGGAGGGAATAGAGAAGACAGATTTAATCAAGGTGGTGGCATTTTCCTTTCTTTCTAAAAAGACTTGCATGTGAAGGGACAGTACTTTAAAATGTCCATCTAATCAGTTCAGTAATGTGTCCTCCACAAACCTGTTTTGCAGTGTTCCTGCAAAGGCTGGTGCGGGAACAAGCAATGTGGATGCAGAAAGCAAAAGTCAGACTGTAATGTGACCTGCAGCTGTGACCCCACAAAGTGTCGAAACCGCCATCAGAACCAGGTAGGAATGGTATTGCTTCCCCTTACCATCCCCTTGAGCTCCTCTGGAGTTTCTATCCTTCTCTTTCTTCTACACTGAGACCTGGAATCCCCTCCACAGCAATCCCTACCCTTCTCTACACCCAGAAAGAGGCTCACTCCTCGGGTATGCACTCCCCACCCTCACGGCCAGCCTTGCTGAGAAGTTTCTGTATGATCTAAAACAGGAACAAGGAACAGGAAAGCAAGAACTTACAGGTAGACAGGGGCACAGGATCAAACTAGTGCAGAAGCTCTGCTGAACCCTGAAAGCCACATGCTGAGATGGCAGCTTCCAGAAAGGAAGTTAATCAATCCTTCTGGCATCTTGAGGCAGTAGTTAATAGACCCTAAGGGACCCAAGAATTCCATGGCTCTAGGAAAAGAGTCACAGGAATCTTATCTACTAGTCACTGTTGTGAGCCAAGTTAACTGCAGCTTTCGTTATGTCACTCCTAGGAAGAGCAAACTAAGCTGTATGTTGGTCAGGCTAAATGTCAGGCACATAGTTGGGACCTGTAAGGGTTCCCTGTTTTCATGGTTTTTCATTTAGAGTTCTAGAACCCTGAAGCTGCTGCATGAAAGAATCTCTGCCCAAAACCTTTAGAATTCCATTTCCATCGAAGCCATGTGCTCTGTACTTACTTTCCTATCAGGCCTCCCTCAGGATTTCAGTTAAAGAAAGTCACTGCTCTGAGCCAATGCTTCCATTTTACAGAAGAAGAAAGTAAAATCCAGAGGCAAACTGACATGACTTGCCTGATACACAGCTGGTCTTCGTAACTAAGATGAAACCTCAGGCTTACAAACAGTTACAGTTTTAATCCCAGCTCTACCACAGTCACCTTGTGACCTAAGCGACTTCTGTCCTTTGGATTTTGTTTCCTTATCAGAAAGGAATACTAATGCAGGTAGCCTCCTATAGTGGTGCTATTGTAGATAGTAGAACTTTAGTCAAAGAAATAATCAAGGCTTGGCCTAATTTTATTTTATTTTTTGAGAATAGGTCTTGCTTGTTAAATATCCCAGGATGGACTCAAACTTGTCATCCCTCTGCCACAGCCTCTCAAGTTCTGGGATGGCAGGTATATACCACCACACCTAGGTTGACCTAATTTTAACATTTCCTTCATAGTATGTCTCATTCCAGACCTACACAGGTCCTTGAAGTCTGACTCTTAAGCATGACTCCGTTCCTTTGGGGACAGAACATGTTAAGCCCTATGGCTTCTCCAAACAGTAGCTCCCTTAGGTTTGCTTTGAGTAATTGACTGATCAGGTCCTCAGAGCTGGGACCTACCTGGCTGAAGAAGATCAGGCTGTTTTGTAACTCAGGTAGCTAAATTACAATAAGCCTACTACCTGCTTGATTTTAGGACAACTCAGATGTTATTGAGCTAAACCAAGATTCTGAAAACTCCTTCAAACTGGAAGATCCCACAGAGGTGATCTCAGGATTAAGCTTCTTCAACCCTGTCTGTGCAACTCCTAGTAGCAAGGTGAGTGGTTAAAGGCAAGACTTGAGAAAACTATATGCACATCCTTCTCTGCATTAGCTATGATAGAAGGTTGTGGGGAAATATTATCAAATTTCTGTGCACTGGCTGGAATGTTTTATCTAAAAGAGCAGTTGTAGGGAATGCCTTGTGGAGCCTTTGTGGTGGCTCAGCTGGACCCGTGTATTCATTTCTGTCTCTGTCTTTCCTAGATCCTAAAAGAAATGTGTGATGCAGATCAGGTGCTGCTGAAGCAGCCTGTGTTTGTCCCTTCTACTGACCACCAGAACTGAAACCTATAGCATCAGAATCACAAGAAAATAAGGCCACAGGGAGGAAGAAGAAGCGAGCTCTAGCCAGCAATACCAGCTTCTTCTCTGGCTGCTCTCCTATCCAAGAAGAGTTCCACTGAGGTTAGGGCCATTGTCTCTTCTGTCTGCCTGGACACACTCTGAGGGTGCAGCACAGAGGGGAAGGGCACTAATGACTTCTGTAGCTTTTAGGTCTTGCTATTGAGAAAAGGAGAAAAGTAGCCCTGAAAGGAAGAGGACCTTTGCTAAGTGTTGGCCTTTACTATCTAAGCCCTCCACCCAAAAACAACTCCTTTGCTTCTCTAGAAGGTGCTGAGCCTTCTACTGGAGAGAGAACCAACTGACCTTCCTGATACTCAAGAGGAACCAGTCCCCCGTCCAGTCTAGCTCACATTTTGTGAGCAGTTGAGTTGTCTCTTCATGGAGCCAAGGCCAACGTGTTCTTCTCTCATGATCACGTCAACTTAATGGAAGAGCCTTGAGTAGGATGGAGACCTAGCTCAGCTCCTTCAGCACACCTCAGGAATTGGGCAGGGAGCTTTCCTGCTCCATTCCAACTCCGAACTTTACAAGCCCTTCAACTGTCTGTCATACGTGTTACCGAAGTGAATGAAACATTTTTAAAATATTAAGAAAATAAATAAACTTTAGTTCATCTACTACTTGAAAGAGATCCTTCTATGCTAGAGGAAGAAATAAAATTCCAACATGTTTTCTTTATCCCCTGGGAGGTCTTAAAGAGTTCCATTTCAATTTCCCCACAAATACACATACTTCCTTTTTCTGGGAAGACTGCCTAGTTTTTGTTTGGTGGTTTGTTTTGTTTACAAGGATAGGAATTGAGCCCAGGGCCTCAGACATGCCAGGCAAACATTGTATCACTGAGCTATACCCTGACCCAGCTTCCTACCTTTCTTAGGGTGTTGCACCTCTGTTGCTCTAGGGGGAAGAAGGACACTGACAAAGCCAGTTTCTACACAAATCCCCATTCCTCTATTCCTGCCAGAATTGTATTTGCTTCTCAGAAAAAAAATGCTCAGGCTGGAGAGATGGCTCCGCAGTTAAGAACACCAACTGCTCTTCCAGAGGTCCTGAGTTCAATTCCTAGCAACCACATGGTGGCTCACAACCATCTATAAAGAGATCTGGTGCTCACTTCTGGCTTGCGGGCATATATGTAGTTAGAACACTGTATACATAATAAATAAATAAATAAATAATAAATAAATAAATCTTTTTTTAAAAATGTTCAAGGTCCATAGGAGCCTGTACTTTGCATATAAGGAAATAAGTGTCAGCTTTACCATACAATAGCAAATTCCCAAGAGAACAAGTTCATTGGGAGAATGTGTTTATTTTAGCTCACAGTTTTAGAGGTCCTAGGCTGTGCTTAGGAGCCCATATTAGATCATGACAGAAGCACAATGGAGCAGAGCTGCTCACCTCATAGCCAGGTAGCCAGGATGGAAAATAATAGTGGAAGGATCTGGGTCCCATCACCAGCCTACAAGAGCATACCCTCCAGTATATGAAAGACACTCCACAAGAACCTACTACCCTCTTCAAGTTTTCCCCAACCTCCCAAATGGTACCACAAGCCAGGGAACAAGCCATAAACACACGGCCTTTTGGGGAACATTAAATACCTAACATACAGATAGTACCATGGTATAAAGAGGTAGTTATGTAGAGTTGCAGTGTCAGTAATAGAGCTAGGAACAGAGCCCAGTTACATTTACCATACAGCTCTTTCTAATGCCCTGTAATCTAATTAGTGGGTGTAGAACCACACTGCTTTTCAGTTACAGAACAAAACTACTGCCCCTTGCTTTCTCCCTTAAAAAGGAAGTGGAGGGACAAGGATTATTCCTTACCGTCCATCAGGTTTCTCATCTCCAGTTAGAAGCTAGAAGGGGGCCAGCCATGCAGTGCCTCATACAGGGTATTATGTGAAGCCTTTTGGGAGTTTGTGAGCCTTGAGACTCATCCATGCATATTGAATCCTGTCCCCACCCCACCACCCCTAAAAAGGCTCTCAAACCATCCCACATACAAGAAAACAAAACTCTAGCATCCACCACAACCCAAGCAAAGGAAATTGAAAAACAACTGCCAAGAATGACTCCCAGTGGAGGACTAGGTGACCCGCTGGCCCTCCCTGGCTTCCTGCCAGCAAGCAGCCTTGCTTCTCTTTGCATTTTAATTCTGAGAGAGTTAGAGAATCTCTGCTTATTGCCAAATAGAGCCTCTGGATACAATGGAAAGCTGAGAGGGAGGGAACCAGCTCCTGGCAGAAGAGAGCCAGTCTCCCTCACTGGATAAAATTGAGTGTGTGGAGGGGGAGGGGAAGCCAGCTTATCTGTAAGGAGTCACCCTTTCCACCAACACCCCGATAGTGCTCACACACAGACCCCAACTCACTGCATTAGCCACAATCCGAGAGCTGTCCATCCAGCCCCTCCAGCTCACATACTAAGCTGACCACAGCTTGCTAGGTCACCTGCTTCTTTTGTACACATTCATCTTCAGGAAGCCTGGTACCCCAAGACACTATACACTCCTGAAGCCATTCAATGCTTGGGAAACAGGCAGTGGGACTGATATCCTGAGTGAGCGAGCATCTGATGTGTGGCGCAGTGAGTGCTGTTTAATACATCCACGGGGACCCCTGGTCCAGAAATGGGCATCTTGCTACCCAGATTTCATAAAGTCACTTCAATAGCATCACATAGGTGGAACTTGCCGAGTATCAATAACCCAAGAGGAAAGGGGAGCTAATGATTGGAAGTTGTACACCTAGGAAGCTTGAGGTTAGACTTCCTCATACGCTCAAGAGTTTCCGGGGAACTGGCAGGGCCCCTTCTCCTCACTGCCAAGTTGCAAAATTGTGTGGTCACCTCCCCCAGCTTCCCTCCCTCCTATGCCCTCAGTCCTGGCCTCCTAGAGCCAGGACAAAGCCCTCAGGCAGTGACTGGGAGGGGAACAGGAGGAGGGACAGAGGGATGGGGAAGGCTGCACAAAGGAATTCCTCACACCAAAGCCCCTGACTGCCAGCTCCAGAGAGTAAAGAAGCCGACCTCCTTCCTCTCCAGCTAGCTCACTGACGCCCATCTTCCCACCATGGCTGTGCTCGGGCCGTAGAGCCTCTCCAGGCCTTCCAAGAGGACCCACACTTCTTCCTGTAGGTGGCAACAGTGACACCTGTTTGACCAGTGAGGCTGAGCCAGGGACTGCACGAGGGAGGAGGCAGACAACTCGGAGAGGAGCTGGGAGGCAGAGCTGCTGGCTCGCTTGCTCACTGAGTAAAAGGTGTGAGGGCTCGGGAAGGCTGGGGGCTACCGCTGGGAGCTGGGAAGTGAAGAGCCGCTCAACCCGGTAGGGATGGAGTCCAGGGGGCTAGGCAGCACCCCTGTCAGATTCCCTGCTCCGGGTCTTTCAGACTGGCCAGATCCTGATTCCATCTTCCAGGCAACTCTTGAGGGAGGTAGGTAGGACTCTGGAAATTTGGGGTGCAGGATGTACGACCTTAGAGGAAGCAAAGGATGTGGATTGGTGCTCAGGACCGGCTACTGTAGCCCAGTTCCCGGATGGAGAAAAGCAGGGGCCTCCCTTTGGGTTGACTAGTCTCCTGGGAAGGGACCCAGCTTCCACCCCTCCACTCCGTAGACGGACCCTCCTTTCCCATGGAAACTTAGTAAGGGAGCAGTTCCAAGAACAGACACACCTGGTTTCCTTACAGGAGCCCTCACGTGGAGTGAAAAGGGGGCACTGTTCCCTTGTACAGGACAGTTAGATGAGACACACACAGAGAGAGAGAGAGAGAGAGAGAGAGAGAGAGAGAGAGAGAGAGAGAGAGAGAGAGAGAGAGAGAGAGAGAGAGAAGAGAGAGAGAGAGGAGAGGTTCTCCAGAGGCTCCTTTACATGGTCATTTTGAAACCCATTTTATTGGCAGCCACTAGTCCACTAGTCCATAGTGCACACACATGTACATATGCCGATATATGACACACAGTCACACCCTGCTTACTGCTTACTTTGGTGGTTCAGTAGTAGAATTCTCATCAGTTGCAAACTACACACCCTCTCAAGTAGAATCACACTCACAAGTCCAGTCTGGTTTGTAGATCAGCTTGGTCTCAGCCATACTGAGAACCACAAGGCACAGGAATACTCTGCTCCAAGACAATTCCCCTGCCGCCACCGCCACCACCACCACCCCCGCTACACACACGCACAAACAGACACGCACACATGCACCTTTGCCCTATGTGCATAATGTACTTTGATTAAGGATAGCTTAGAGGGTGGGGCCTCTGGGAAGGGGAAGGCGGGAGTTGGGTTTCTATTTGGGGTGGAGGGTGACTGTATTTGATGTCTGGGAAGGAAAGGATAAGGCTAGGGTAGGGGACTTGGATTTTCTGGACTGTGCAGACAGGAATGAGGCTCCTTCAGAAGGCTGGGAGTCAGGGATCCAGGCAGCCTGCTCCCCTCCAGTTTTCCTTCTATTGGCAGTGCCCCTAACCCCTGAGAAGTGGACACAGAGAATCTTTCAGTCAGGGCTTTGTGGTTTATTCAATCCTGTATCCATAGCAACTAGTCAACTGGCTGTGCGTCCCTCAGCCTGGGGTCAGAAATGAGAACCTCTGCTTCAGGTTACTCCTGCTTCCTGGGGTGCAAGACAGCACTAGGCTGTCTCAAGCCAGTCAGATCTGCCTTAACTTGCTGAACTGTGTTTGCCCCACCCTGAGGCAATTTCTCCTAAGTTACCCTGGGCAAGCACTCCAAACCCAGATTTGGATGTCATTAAATAGGGAGGATCTGGAGAGAGTGGGTACACATGGTGCCTACAAAAAAGGCTGGACCACTGACTTCCCAGGTGTCAAACTAAGGGCAATGAAAGACTCTGGAAACAGTCCCTCTTTTCTAGGTTTGGAATCAGTCACCTCATGAACTCCAGCTCTGGGTCTGCTCTGTGACAACCAGCCTTTCGACTGAGCTTCTACCTACCTGTCCCAGCTCCTCAGATACATGGAAGGGAGACTGGGATGTGTCCTCTATCAGGGTCCCTGATGGTCAAATGTCCTTTCCCCCAGGCCTTCACCATGGCAGATTCCCCCAGCTGCTGCTCTGTCTGGGCCCGCTGCCTCCACTGCCTGTACAGCTGCCACTGGAGGAAATATCCTAGACAGAAGATGCCGACCAGCAAGGTGGAAAGGGGATTCGGGAGGTGGCAAACTAGAAGGCAAAGGCTGCTTGGAGGCAATACTGAGACCCATTGTATTCATAGGCAGCTGGGAGGAAGGGGGTTTCTCTCCCCCAGGAAGAAAATCTCCCTCAGATACTGGAAGACCAGCTCAGTGCAGAGCAGGAAGCTGGGTTGCCATTCTGGGGGTCTCTGAGCATAAAGTGGAGATCGGCTGAGAGCTTCTCTCCTGCTTCTTTGCAGTGCGACTGCATCTGGTTTGGCCTGCTCTTCCTCACCTTCCTCCTGTCCCTGGGATGGCTGTACATCGGGCTCATCCTTCTCATGATCTGCATAACTTCAATGAGTGTGTCATGTGCCACCCACCCCTTCCTCCCCATACCGACCAGACTACATCCTACCCTGTGCTCAGCCCCCACTATAAATCATCCCCAGCTCTACATGGCCCCTGAATCCCAGCACTTCCAACCTCCTTAGAAAACTCACCAATCTCTGGAGACCATGGCCCTAAGAAAACATTTTCCCCTCACTCCCATCTAGTGGGTTTCCTGGATCTAGCCACTTCAATGCCCCACTCCCCCACACACAAAGTCACCTCCTCCCCTTGAACACCTTCCTTTACCCTCCTACAGATTCCTGTTCCGCCACTGGGGACACTGGATGGACTGGTCCCTGATAGTCCTGCTGGTCATCTCTCTCCTGGTCACTATGCGTCCTTGCTATTGTTGGTCCAGGGACATCTGGCCTAACTCCCACATAAGCCCTTCATTTCTGCTCAGGTCTACTGTCTTGTTCTCATCTTAGCCACTGAGGGGAAGAGGATAATTCTTGGGTGGGGAGAAGATGCCAGCCTGAAAATTCCACTAAGAGAACTTGCCTTCTCTCAGAGTCTTCTAAGTGCCCCTTCTGTCTGTTCCCAGCTCCTGGGTCTGCTCCTGCAACTCTGTGGACAGCCTCTGCATCTCCACAGTCTCCACAAGGTGCAGTGAATCGGCAGTGATGGGGAGGGGGGATGCTTAGTCCAGCACCCTGATGGTCATTTGCTTTTCTATCCCTGGGGTCCATATCAGGACCTGAAACCCAGTACATATTTATTGAGTGAAAGGGTAGTGGATGTGTTCAGGAAGGGGGAAGAATCCTGTGTCCGCAGAATGTAGAGGTAGCCCCAGTAATTATGAGCCTAGGCTAACAAGGAAGGACCATTCATTTGTCTTGGCTCCAGTGCTGCTCCTCTTCATTATACTTCTAGTGGCCACTGGCCTTGTAGGACTGGATATCCAATGGCGGCAGGAGTGGCATAGTTTACGACTGTCACTGCAGGTGAGTGGCTGCTTTCCACTTCTAGGTGGGGAGCCTTGGCCCATGGCCAATTCTAGAACATTACATTGACCCCTGGTCCTATGAGACTGCAGGTCTCTCTGAGCTGCAGAGAAGGGGGAGGCACAACACAGAACAACAGTCGGAAAAAGAGCCTTCTTCACCAGCTGTTTTCCTACAGGCCACAGCCCCATTCCTTCACATTGGAGCAGTTGCTGGAATCACCTTGTTGGCCTGGCCTGTGGCTGATACCTTCTACCGCATCCACCCAAGAGGTGCCAACATCAGCCCATATTCACCCTCACTGGACACCAGTGTCTCTGCCCCCTACAGTTTCCTGTACCTGAGCTCTGCCCTCTGCCACTAGAGCTCCACCTCACCTTTTGCCTTTCCCAGAAGCTTGTCCTCCACTCTCTACAGGTCGCAAGGTTCTGTTACTGTTGCTATTTTTTGGAGTCACTCTGGTCATCTACCTGACACCCCTGTTCATCTCCTCCCCTGCATCATGAAACTCAGAGATTTACCCCCCAAGCCTGGGCTGGTGGGACACCGAGGGGCTCCCATGGTAAGTGATGGGCAGAAACCTGGGCAAGTAGAAAAAGAATCTGCTCCTTTAGGCTTCAGGGACCAGGTCTGTGAGTTCCCAGGTCCACCCTTCCCTGCTACCTTCTCACCTTTCACAGCTGGCCCCTGAGAATACCCTAATGTCCCTGCGGAAGACAGCCGAATGTGGAGCGGCTGTGTTCGAGACAGATGTGATGGTCAGGTGATGGAGGGTGGGGCCCATGGGGTTTGTGGGCTGAGGGACACAGTGGGGACACTCAGGAAAAGACGGCAGCTTTGTCCCCTGACAGTTCTTGTGCCCACAGCTCTGACGGAGTGCCCTTTTCATGCATGATGAGCGACTGAGCCGGACTACCAATGTAGCCTCTGTGTTTCCAGAGCGAATCTCAGTCCACAGCAGTGACTTCTCCTGGGCTGAAACTGCAGAGACTCATGCTGGAGCCTGGTTCCTAGAGGTGAGGACGTCAGCCAAGTTGAGGCCACCAGCTCAGTGGCACTCAGGGCAGAGTCCATTACAGCAATATGCATTTGCTGCACCCTGTGCTGGTCAGTTCAGAACAGTCTCTGCCCTAGTGGTCATCTCCCATATTAGTGAGACGGAAAGCCTAAGCAAAAGACTATTGGAATCGGAATAGAGCAATAAAAATACTTCTCCTGGGCAGACGGGAGTGAGGTCCACTGTTTCGTAAAGCAAGAATATGGAATTAGTTCTGAGGTGCGGGTTGGAACCCAGACACATGACTAGCAAGCACCCACCTGACATACACCCCAAAGCCTTGCTTGGGCTGTAGAGTTCTAGTTTGGGGTACAAGCATTGGGTAATGGCCAGAAAACAAAGTAGGTTTCTAGAGAACAAAAAGTAGCTCAATTTAACTGAAAGATACAATTCTATGGGGGTGCTAGGAAACAGTCTTGATCTTAAAGAACTTTGAATGTTGTACATTGGAGTGTTGGTTCTAATCCTCTAGGCAGTGAAAAATACTCAAAGGGGGACTTCAGTTTTACAGTACCTCTATTCCTGATTGTAAAAGTAGTATTTGTTCACTGTAAAAAAAAATTTCAGAAAAATAATTTATGAACTGCAATCTCCCATAATCCAACTTGTCTAAAATAGGCACTGATTATATATGTGAGTGGACTTTTTTTCAAAAGATAAGAGCACAACACAGAGTTGCTGTTTGCTTTTTCTTTTATAAAATTAAGTCTATATCTAACGACATGTCAGAGTGATTGAAAACCAAGAATGTCTATATTTGAACTTTGGCTTTAACACTTGCTACCTGTGGTGATGTTGGCCAATGGTCCCTAGCCAATCTGTGCCTCGGTTTCTGCATTTGTACAGCAGGGATAATAATTGTAGTACTTCCCTTCTAGGGCTTGTGGATAGATTGTCAGTTCATACATACAAAGTACCTAGGACCCTCCACATTAGCAAATACCCTCCGTTATCCAGCTTTATGTCAGCACTTGAGGTCATTAGTAAGGGAAAGCAGACAGAATGGCAGAGGCTTGAAACCGCCACAAGGAGGGATGAGAGAAAAAGCCAATCAAGAGCAAGTGAAAAGATTTGACAAGCCACAGTGGACAGAAACAGGAAATACACCAGCAGTGCTCCCCATGCTGTGGACTGCCTGAGACGGTGTGCAGCCCCCAGGTCTAGAGGTGGAGGAGGCAGACAGTTGTAACACTGAATGAGTTCAGAGGGTGCACAAAAGGGAAAGGAGTCTCTTGAGAGCCCTGTGGAAAGTGATTCCGGCTGAGGCTGGACTATATAGGCATGCAGGTACAACGAGAAAGGTATTGAAGGACCAGGGGGAAAGCAAAGGGTCAAGATCACAGAGGTCTCTATGAAACTAAAAAGATGATGCAGATGAAGTTATGAGCCTGGAGGAGTAGGATACTGAGGCCATAGAATATGGTTTGGTGGAAGAAAGTAAAGGTTTAGAGAAAAGAAAGACCCTGGCTCAGAGGTGGGCAGAATCTGGAAACACTTGGTACAAACTGAGAGCAGCTAGTTGGGTGTGGTGGCTCACATCTTTAATCCCAGCACTTGGGAGGCTACATGTGGGTTCAAAGCCAGCCTGCTTACATAGCTACATAGCAAATTCCAGGCTAGATGAGACGGTATATAGTCCTGTCTCAAAACAAACAAACAAACGGCAAGGATTGGGAGAAAACCTAGAGGCCTCTTGTGATGTTAAAATAATTTCCCTCTCTTATAGAGGCAACCTTTCTGGGGGGCCAAAAAGCTGTCAGGCTCTGATCGGGAGGAGGCTGAGAAATCAGACAGTACCGGGCACTAGAAGAACTACTGAAGGAAGCAGCAACCCTCAACCTTTCCATCATGTTTGACTTGCGCCGACCCCCAAGAAACCACACATACTATGATACTTTTGTGAATCAGACATTGGAGGCTGTGTTGAGTGCAAACGTGCCCCAAGCCTTGGTGATTGTTATCCAGGGCTCCAAACCCCTACACACTTTTTTGCCTCTCTTCCCATCCTACCTTCTTTAGACCATGATGATTTCAAGACTGCCTCCTGCCCTCACCTTCCTATCCCTGCTCACATACCCCCCTGCCCCGCCCCCGTTCTGTGGCCAAGCCTCTCTGCCCCTGTCCCTGGGATCCCTAGGGCTTCCTTAGCATTATAAGATGCTCATTATCCTGAACCACAGGTTCTTTGGCTCCCAGATGAAGATCGTGCCAACGTGCAACAACGGGCCCCCAAAATGCGCCAGATATATGGACATCAGGGTAGCAACGGGACTGAGAGGCCCCAGTTCCTCAATCTTCCTTATCAAGACCTGCCACTCTTGGATATCAAGTGAGTGCCAAGGAAAGGAATACAAAGAATCTCAAAGTTGAGTGTCAGGAAAGAACCAATGAAGGGGGGTGCAAAAGCGATTTATTCATTCATTCATTCCCACAATGCATACCTACTGAATGATTGCTGTTATCATGCAGCATTTATTGTGGGCTTAAAGAAATAAATGTGATAAGATGGAAAAAGGTCTCGGCTTTCATGGAATTTGGGAACAAGCAGAAGTTATAGACAATAAATCCCCTAAAGTCCATTTATGCTGGGTAGTGAAACTATGAAAACATGGTTCAGTAGTGACTGGGGCTTGGTGTAAGGGGCCCCATTAGAAAGCACAGATGACTGAGCTGAGCGCCAGATGATTGATTACAGGGAGCCAACTATAGGCAACGCAGAAGAAGCAAGGGCAGAATAACAAGCAAGAATAAAAGGAAGGGGAAGCTGGAAAGATCAAGCTCTTTAGCTCATGAGAATGGTTTTATTACTACATTGCAGAGATCTGCATCAAAGAGATCCAGGGCAGTGTGTCTCAGATATTGAGCTCAGGCAAGTTCTGGATGTTTCCCCCATTTCTTTCCCCACTTCCACAGGACACTGCACCAGGATAATGTCTCAGTGAACCTGTTTGTAGTCAACAAGCCCTGGCTCTTCTCCCTGCTCGGGGGTGTGCAGGGGTAGATTCTGTCACCACCAACGACTGCCAGCTGCTGCAGCAGATTGCAGTACCCCTCTGGCTTATTGTAAGAACTCTAGAACTGCCACTGTCCCTCATCTCCAATCTCTTATTCCCCACACCTGTCCCCTTCCCATACTATTTACCCCATATGCTACTCTTTGGGGGTTCTTGGCCACTTTGGCCTTTTCTATTTCTATAGCCCTCAAAAATACTTAATAAATATGGGTCATCACCGACTGGGGCCTCCGTTGAGTTTTCATTATCTTCCTCCCCCCCGAGGGTGAGTGCTTTTGCCCTGATCTCTCCTGGCACTTTCCCCAACCCCAAGTAAAAAGGTTGAGTGTGACTCGTGCACTGCCTGGGAAGAATGATTTTGTCCATTCCAAATTTTGAGCCTATTTCCTCAATAATAGATGTCTTGACCCTGAGAAGCAGTTTGGTGAAACCCTGGTTGGAAAGTTTACTACCAGTTGGTGGAACTCACAACAAAAGTCTCTCTCTTCATTCCTCCCTCCCTCCTTTCCATTCTCCCCCTCCCTCCCTCCTCCCTCCCCTCCCTCCCTCCCTCTTCCCTCCCTCCCTCTCTAGGAGATGTGCTAAGAGGAAACAGAACAGGTAAGAAAGAATGCCTTTTCCCTTCCTTTCTATTCCCTCCTAATTCCCTGGCTTCACTCCCTACATGACCCATCTATTACCCCCTTCTCTAGGCTTAGAAACAGCAGTGCTACTGACCCAAGATCAACAATTTTCACCTCAGAGTTGAATGGCGGACCCAGGCCCCCACTAGCTCCTGTCTAAGGCCTGTGTGCTTTGGGTCAAAAGTAAGGCCAGGAGCTGAAGTGAAGGTCCTGGAATCATATGTTGGAGGAGGGAGCATTGCTAACAGAGATTTTTGAACTAAGAGGCCCTCTGTCCAGGTAGTGGTTGGACATGTCCAAGCTGCATGGAATTTGCCTGCCTTTGATGTTTTGACAGAATCCCCGGAAAGACAGTGGACTGACAAGAAGTTACTCCCCCAAAATGAAATTAAAGCAGGAAGTGAGAGAGATTGCCAAGATAAGGGGGCATTAGGCATTGTGTGCACATGTACTTGGATAGAAGACGCCCAGGGTGTGTCAGGGTGGGATAGCTCAGAATGAAATGACTGAAGGAAATTTAGCCAAAGTGGCATTTCACAAAAAAAAAAAAAAAAAACTGTTAAGATGATTGAAGACATTTCCACACTCCATGCCTTCTCTCCTCCCTCAAAGCTCAGCTTCTTTTCTGCCTTAACAAGCTGGGAGCGAAAAAGCTCTTTTAAAGCGATGTAATATTGTCTCTTGGTAGGTTTTGTTGTGAGCAGTGAATGGTTCCTGTATCTTGCCTGTTAATCTGTTATTCAATGAATTTTTAATTTGTCATTTGGTCACAGTCTAATCATTTCGGTGCCGGAATTGGAGGATGCTTTTTCCATCTAGAACTGGGATGTAAAATGACATTGTGAGGTCCATCATGAGGAGATTGCGGGCGGGAGATGGAAGGACTAACACCCCCCACCCTTCCTCCCTAGCAGGCTGGAGGTTGCGTGAAGGGCCGCGCGTTCCGGTGCCCCAGAAGCTTTGTGCAGGGGTTGCGTTATAGCTCCCCCTTGTGGTCACTAGCCGGGAGAGGTCTGGATCCCTGGATATGGTGACATACTTGATGAATGCCACCACTTTTTCCTTGTGGGTTCGGGAACTTATGTCCTTGCCCTTCAGACTCTGAAAGCAAGGTCTGACTTCCACTATTTTTTTTTTTTTTCTGGGATGGGCGTAGGGTTGATTCAAGCTAGCCTTCTCCTTGAGGAGAAAATTTCCCCTCAATATTGTTCCTGCTTGTAAAGCTAAAAGCTGAGATGGCCAGGGCGCAGAGCTAGCCTGGCGATGGTGAAGCAGGTAAAAAGGGAGTGGGAAGACAAAAAACTGGGACAAGTAGGGGTTCCGTGGGCTGACCCCTGCAATCCTCCATTACAGTGCCGTTCATCCTGGTTCCCTCCCCTAGACTCAAATGCAGTCAAATTAAGATTTTAGTCAGGACAGGAAAAGGTCTTCGATTTCTTCTCTCCAGTCAGATTAGCACTCGGAGCAGCACTAGCAACTCGGAACAAGATCCTACCTCTCTGGTCCCCATCCTTTGGTTACTAGCAGCCATGGGAACTACAATTCCCAGTATGCCTCTGAACACTTAAGGTCTCCTGTGGATGGAGGCTAGTTTGAATTTGCAGCAGCGCCGCGACGCGCGCGCCGCGGTGCGCCACACACACACACACACACACAACACACACACACACACATCAGACTCTTTCTTTCGCCCCCTCCCTCACTACAAACCACACACACCACCCCACACACACACACACACACACACACACATCAGACTGTTTCATCGCCACCTCCCTCACTACACACACACATCCGACTTTTTCATCGCCGCCTCCCTCACTACAAACACACACACCACACTCTTTCGTCGCCGCCTCCCTCACTAAACCACACACACACCAGACTCTTTCTTTCATCGCCGCGCCCCACCCCCTCACTCTCCATGCCGACACACTTGACCCAGGCAGGCATGGCTGGGCTGGGGGGAAACACCGCGAGCCTACACTGTGGCTGCTGTCTGGGTCAGGCCATTTGAAGGTTCATGTTTGCCTTAAACTAAGACGGTCACGCTGTTTCAAACTGCATTCCTTTATTACCTTTCCCTCTTCCCGATCCCTCTCTTCAGTCTAGCGACTATTGGAGCCCCCAGCCAGTCAGGTACTGCAAGCTTACCTGACATTTTACTTGACATATACTTGGGCATGTACTCCTTCCACCTCCTACACTTTTTCTGCCTTGTCAGTTGCCCAGGCTTGCTGCCCTGTACTTCTTCATTCCCTTTTTCCTCTCCTTCCTCTCCTCTCCTCTCCTTCCTCTCCTCTCCTCTCCTCTCCTCTCCTCTCCCTCTCCTCTCCCCTCCCCTCCCTCCCCTTCCCCTCCCTCCCCTCCCCTCCCCTACCCCTCCCCTCCCCTCCCACTCCCCTCTCCCTCCCCTCCCCTCCCTTTTCCTTCCCCTCAACCCCTCCCCCCCTCCTTTCCCCTCGCTGCCCCCTCCCTTCCCCCTCCTTCATATACCATCGACCTCCAGCCACACAGTTCTGGCTGCAGTTCTCTAACTCCAGTGTCCAGATTCCCAGAGTCCAGCACCAATTCAAACAGCGCCCTAGCTTTGTGTACTGAATTTTGAGCGGCCACTGCAAACTCTCCTTCCTAGGAGGACCAGACAGCTGTAGGCACTGAACATCTATGAGGCCAAGGACTGGGACTAAGACTGACCAAATTGAGGGCAGAAGGCCAAGGGGAGCTGCTCACTGGGTTTTGGGTGCAATTGTCGTTATTTTTAGCTGCTGACTCACAGTCCCTGGCATCTGGGTTTGGGGCTAGCAGGCTGGGTTAGGGGGCTATTAATAGAGTCAAGGCACCCCCCACCCCCCCCCCCCCCCCCCCCCCCCCCCCCCAACCCCCCCCCCCCCCCCCCCCCCCCCCCCCCCCCCCCCCCCCCCCCCCCCACACCCCCCCCCCCCCCCCCAAAACCCCCCCCCCCCCCCCCCCACCCCCCCCCCCACCCCCCCCCCCCCCCCCCCCACCCCCCCCCCCCCCCCCCCCCCCCCCCCCCCCCCCCCTCCCCCCCCCCCCCCCACCCCCCCCCCCCCCCCCCCCCCCCCCCCCCCCCCCCCCCCCCCCCCCCCCCCACCCCCCCCCACCACCCCCCCCCACCCCCCCCACCCCCCCACCCCCCCCCCCCCCCCCCCCCCCCCCCCCCCCCCCCCCCCCCCCCACCCCCCCCCCCCCCCCCCCCCCCCCACCCCCCCCCCCCCCCCCCCCCCCCCCCCCCCCCCCACCCCCCCCCCACCCCCCCCCACCCCCCCCCACCCCCCCCCCCCCCCCCCCCCAACCCACCCCCCCCCACCCCCCCCCCCCCCCCCCCCCACCCAACCCCCCCCACCCCCCCCCCACCACCCCCACCCCCCCCCCCCCCCCCCCCCCACCCCCCCCACCCCCCACCCCCCCCACACCCCCCCCCCCCCCCCCCCACCCCCCCACCCCCCCCCCCCCCCCCCCCCCCCCCCCCCCCCACTACCACCCCCCCCCCCCCCCCACCCACACCCCCCCCCCCACCCACACCCCCAACACTACCACCCCCCCCCAAACCCACCCCCCCCCAACCCCCCCAACCCCCCCCACAACCCCCCCCCCCCCCCCCCCCCACCACCCCCCCACCACCCCCAACCCCCCCCCCCCCCCACCCACCCCCCCACCCCCCCCCCCCCCCCCCACACCCCACCCCCCCCCCCACAACCCCCCCCCCCACCCCCCCCCCCCCCACCCCCCCCCCACCCCCACCCCCCCCCCCCCCCCCCCCCACCCACCCACCCCCCCCCCCCCACCCCCCCCCCCAACCCACCCCCCCCACCCCCCCCACCCCCCCCCACCACCCCCCCCCCCCCCCCCCCCCCCCCCCCCACCCCCACCCCCCCCACCCCCCACCCCCCCCCCCCCACCCCCCACCACCCCCCCCCCCCCCCCCACCCCCCCCACACCCCCCCCACCCCCCCCCCACCCCACCCCCCCAAACCCCCCCCCCCCCCCACCCCCCACCCCCCCCCCCCCCCCCCCCCCCCCCCCCCCCCCCCCCCCCCCCCCCCCCCCCCCCCCCCCCCCCCCCCCAACCACCCCCCCCCTGCCCCCCCACCCACCCCACCCCCACCCCCCCCCCCTCCCCCCCCTACCCCCCCACCATCCCCCCACAGCCCCGACCCAGTTCAATTTGGAAACATGGGAACAAGGAGCCTCCCCTGCCATCCTGTTTTGTAAAGCTGCAGAGGATAGAGACAGTGACTGGACAAATGCTCTCTGGCTGCAAGGTAACTCAACCTAGTATCACCTAAGGGAAGGCCTATAAGCACAGTCCCGGGTACAGCTCTCCCCCATACTTGCTATGGATTGTGGGACTCTACCACGTTGAAGGTTCTGTTGTACTAGCTGAGAGGGTAGATATGAGTCTCAATGGAGAAGTTACTGTGGTGTGGCCTTGACCTGTGTGGGCCTGCTCCCAGGTTACACAGCTTACTAGCTTACTAGAAGGGAAATCTGAGATTTTCTGATCCCCAGGAGACCTCATGAAGATAGAGCCCTTCAACATGATCCTAGTAAAAGTGGCACAGAGCCAAGAAGCTTCCAAGTTCCAGGTCTACCCTCCTCCCATTCTTTGTATTTCTTCTGCTCTTTGCGAACTCTGTCTGTACTCAAAGGAGTCTTCAGACTTGATCACTTTTACACGTCTCCACAGAGAAACCTAACTCAAGAGCCACCTGTGAATAATCCTTTAGGTTTTTGTCTTTCCCACTGAGCCTTTAAAGTGATGAACTAAAGTAAGAGTTTCCTGAGGCACACGTCAAGAATGGTGGGCAGATCTTGATACTTTACTGGACTAATCACCAAAATTATTCCCACCCACTCTCAATTCGCTAGAATTCCCTTTGATAAAGAACAGCACTTTTCATCCTTCGCCCCTTGAAAATGAGAAACTTCTGCCTTCAGCAATCTGCTTATCTGGCCCCTAGATGAAACTATGTATGGGCCAAAAGACAGTGCCTCACACCCGGCCTGAGGTCACCTGCTGAAGCTCTATTTTCAAGAATGAGCTCAGATTATGAGACAGCAGTGAAGAGTGCCGACCTATCCTAGTTTGTTTGTCGAGGGCGCTGGAGAGGAGGTGGAAGGAGAGAGAAATGGTCTCTGTGCTCACAAATCCCCCCAACTGCTCAATCTCTCTGTCTCCTCTCAGGCTGCCTGGTCGCCTAGCAACCACAGCCGCCTGCCTGTGCTTGGGGGCTACGTCAGGCCAGTAGGGGGCGCCTGTCTCCCTGGGGCCTCAGGCAGGAGCACTAGCAGTTGGCAAATTTCCCTGTTAAATGTCAAAGCATCCCAGTGTTACTGACCTCCTCCCAGGCTTGTCAACCCAAACTGTTCTAAGTGTTAGAGTGCCTGTATAGTAGGGAAAGACACACTGACTCTAAAGGGATTTTTACACAGATTCATTCAAAATGCAGAGAAGGATGGAGCTGGAGAGACAGCTCAGCTCTTAAAAGCACTTGCTGATCTTTCAGGGGACCCAAGTTTATTTTCCTAGTACTCATGCTGGGTGGCTCACAACTACCTGTAACTCCCTTTCTAAGGTATCCAACACCCTCTTCTGGTCCCTGAGGCCTGCCACACATATATTTGCATAAACACACAAACATGCACATGAATCAAAACAACCTTCTCCCCTTTTAAAAGACAGGCTAGCAAGATGGCTCAAACAAGAAAAGGCGTTTTCTGTCAAGCTTTACAACTCAAGTTCAGTTCCTGAAACACAGGTGGTAGGATCAAAACAATTCCCAGTAGGTAGCCTCTAATCTACACACACACACACACACACACACACACACACACACACACACACACACGGCACTAGAGAGATGGCTCTTTGTTGTTCTTACAGAAGACCCAGGTTTGGTTCCCAGCATGGATATGGTGGATCACACCCTTTCAGGGCATCCAAATGCATCCTTCTGACCTGTGTAGGTACTAGGTATTCATGTGGTGAACCCACACACATGTAGGCAAAAGTGAATCTTTTAAAAAAAAATGAAAAGAGTAAATGTCTTAATCAGTGAAGAGACTGTGAAGAGACACCATGGCCATGGCAACTCTTTTTTAAAAGATTTATTTATTATTTATTTATTTATTATGTATACAGTATCCTGCCTGCATGTATCCCTACATGGCAGAAGAGGGTATAGATGGTTATGAGCCACCATGTGGTTGCTGGGAATTGAACTCAGGACCTCTGGAAGAACAGCCAGTACTCTTAACCTCCGAGCCATCTCTCCAGTTGGACCATTGCAACTCTTTTTTTTTTTTTTTTTAAAGCATTTAATTGGGGCTGGCTAACATTTTCAGATGTTTAGTCCATTGTAATAATGGTGGGAAACATGGTGGCAGGCAGGCAGAAATGATGCTGAAGAAGTAGTTGAGAGCTTTACATCCAGATCTGCAGGCAGGAGGAAGAGAGTGACTCTGGGCTTGATGTGGTCTTTTGAGGCCTCAAAGCCCACTCCCAGTAATACACTTTCTCCAACAGGGCTACACCTCCTAATCCTTTCAAATAGTGTCACTCCCTGGTGACTAAACATTCAAATATATTAGCCTGTGGGAGTTAACTCTTATTCAAACAACCACATTCCACTCCCTGGCCCCCATAAGCTTATAGTCGTATCATAATGCAAAAGTATATTTAGTCCAATGTCAAAAACCCTCATAGTCTGTAACAGTCTCAACACTGTTTAAAAGTCCAAAGTTCAAAGTCTCTTCTAAGACTCAAGGCAATCTTTTAACTTCAACCCCCTATAAGATCAAAATGAAAAAGCAGATCACATACTTTCAACATACAATGACATAGAATACATATTACCATTCCAAAAGTGAGAAAGGTATCATAATGAGGAAATAGTGAACCAAAGCAAGACTGAAAAGTGGGCACACCCCAAACTCTGCATCTCCATGTCTGATGTCCAACTCCTTTTAGCTTTGTAGACTGCAACACACCTCTTTCACTTGTAATGGTTCTACTCCTTTGTAGCAGGTTTTCTCAGCAGGTATCCTATGACTCTAGCATCTCCAACATCTTGAGGTCTCCAAGGCAATCGAGGTTTTACCTTCACAGCTTCACACAGTGGCCTTTCTGGCCCTCCATGGAAGAACACACACCTAGCCTTTCCTTCATCACAGAGGGAGATTCCATAACCCCTTTCTTCTATTCTTAACTCTAAAGCCAGAACCATGTGGCTGAAGATGTCAAGTTTTTCTGTTTGCTGGGGCTGAAGCATGCCTAACTTGTTCTACTACATCTACCCCATCTTTCTGTTTTCTATGGTCTCTTTCCCTGCTAAACTTTAATTCCTTTTCACAAGTTGGAAGTTCCACTGGGTGGGTCTTGCTATGAGGAAACCATTCCTTTGTTATATTTAGCATCTGATTTTCTTTAGTCTTTTTTACCTCCTTGAGCAGAGGACTTGGCTCAATTGCATTTCCCAATGCTCTTTTTCCTTCAAACTGTACTTTTATATTTTTCCTTGCTCAACTTGCTCCTTTTAATTATAGATCTGCATAAGAGTTATCACATATAACCATGTGACACAGTCAATATTAGTTTGTCTTGAAATCTTCTCTTCCAATACCATTAATCCTACAGTCTTCAATTTTGCCTCAGGCAGATTTTTAGGACAAGGGCAGAAAACAGCCACATTCTTCACCAAAACACCACCAGAACAGTTTCTAGGCCACTCACTAATGTTCTTCTCTGCAAGCTCTTGAGCTGGGCCATCATAATCTACATTGCTCTCAACACCACTGTCTTCCATGCTCCTGCTAGCATGGCCCATTAAGCCCCACTGAAAGCATTCTACTGCTTTCCTGATCCAAAGTCTCAAAGTCCACATTCCACCAACAAGCAGAATGGTCAACCTGTCACAGCAATACCCAGCTCCCTGGTACCAACTCCTCTCATTGCTCTATTTACTGTGAGGAGACACCAGGACCATGGTAACTCTTATAGAGGAACGCGTTTAACTGGGCTTGCTTATAGATTCAGAGGCTTAGTTCATTGTCATCATGGCAGAAAGCATAGTGGCACTCACACAGACATGATACTGGAGAAGTAGCTGAGAGCTCTATATCTGGATCAGCAGACATCGTGAAGAAAGTGATTCTGGACTTGGCCCACCCCCAGAGACACACTTCTTCCAACAGGACCATATCTCCTAACTTTCAAATAGTGTCATTCCTTGGCGACTAAAAATTCAAATATGTGAGCCTATGGAGGCCATTCTCATTCAAACCACCACAATAAAGGAGGGACAGAGAATGTAAAGGGAGTTAGCCAAAGGATCAGACAAGACAAAATTGGATAGACAATTTTATTCTTTATATCCACTCTTGACATGTCTATACATTTTCCTCAACCAGAGAAGTTACACAAATCCTTTCATTTGCTTCCCTGTACCCTCCCCAACCTCAGAAATAATATGAACCTATGGGGGCCATTTAGTTCAAACCACCACAGGCACACACATAAAATAATAAAGGCATATTTTATTTTAAAGAAAGAAACAAATTAAGAGACTTGTATAACTCATCGTTTTAAAAAACAGTAAATTCACCTCCCTAGTTTCTATGAGGGGGGAATCCTTGGAACAACACTTCATATCCAATCTATTAATAAATCTCATCAGCTATCTCTTCAAAAATATACCCAGAATTGCACTTCTTCTCATCCTGTCTAGTACTATTCCTCTGGTCCATAACACAGTCGCCTGTTCAATTGGATTACTTTAGTAGTCTCTTTCCTGATTAGTCTCAAGGACAATGTGGTATCTTATTTACAAAGAAATCAGAGTCATCCTGATGAAGCCAAGTCATATCACATCTGTTGTCCTCACAAAGCCATCCAGTGAGTTGAGTCTCCATCTCTCTAACACACGGGGGAGTGAGGTTGCACACATATACCACATAGATACACATAGATAAAATGATTCTGCAAATGGGAGAAGTTCAGAGTCATTCTGAGAACGTGGCAAGTTTGAGGCCAGACTGAGCTACCTGAGTTTCCGTATCCAAAAGCATAAGACTTGTCATGCAGTTAGTGGTTGATGGGAAAGGGGGAGATATTTTATTCAGTGATGTAGCCACAAGGATGGTGTCTATAAATGACCTTTCACCTGTAAACAACCCTGATGTGCACACACAAACCCACAAATGAAATAAATTTGTGATTAGAAAAAGAAAATAGCCAGGTAGTGGTGGCACACATTTTTGATCCCAGCACTCGGGGAGACAGAAGCAGGTGGACTCTGTGAATTTGAGGCCAGTCTGGTCTATACAGTAAGTCCCAGTACATCCAGGGCTACACAGAGAAACCTTGTCTCAAAAAATAGAAAAAAATGAATGAACGAAAGAAAGAAAGAAAGAAAGAAAGAAAGAAAGAAAGAAAGAAAGAAAGAAAGAAAGAAAGAAGATAAAGAACTGTTAAGCCTGAATGTTTTGTATGATGAAAATATCCTTCACAAATGATGAGGAGATTAAGACATTCTCAGACAAAGGAACATTGAAAGAATTTGTGCTAGCAGGCATATTCTGAAAGAATGCTGAAGAACATTCTCAAAACAGAAAGGAAATCATAAAAGAAGAAATCTTAGCTTGTCAGGACAGAAGAAAGAACAGAATGAGCAAAAATATGGGTAAATACAATAGACTTTGCTCCTCTTCAGTTGTCTAAATTATGTTTGATAGTTGAAGCAAAAATTGTAACATTGTCTAGTGTGGATCTCAATGTGTTTAGAGGGAATATTTAACATAACCATACTATAAATAGGGAAGGATAAAAGAACTTAGAGGGAAGTGAAGTTTCTACTGTCTCCTCTGTCTGGCTAAATGATGGTATGAGGAAGTCTTTGTGGTGAGATAGTAGTTTTGTGTCCTGATTGCACTTGTTATTACAGGACTCCCCACTGGTGCTAAAATGGCATTAAACTCTGAATGCATTGCATCAATGTCAATTTCCTGATTTTGATACTGTCCTATAATCTTAAAAGTTGTAATTATTCATGGATACTGAGGGAAAGGCACACAGGTCCTTCCTGTATTGTCTCTGCAACTTACTCTGAATGTATAAATACTTCAAAAGTAAAAAATCCTAAGTTGGGACTGGAGAGATGGCTCAGGGGTTAAGAATACTGACTGCTCTGCCAGAAGACCAGGGTTTGATTCCAAGAACCCACATGGCAGCTAACAATCATCTGTGGCTCCAATTCCAGGACATCTGACACCCTCTTTTGACTCTTGAAGGCACTAGTCATGTACAAGGTGCACAAATATATGTGTAGGAAAAACACAACTAGTTGAAGTGGCTAAAGACACAAATGAAGTATGAGTATCATGATTGACTAGATTTTGATTTTAGAATAGAAAAGACAAATTTGTTAAACTTGGATTATAATTTTATAAGCATTAAATAAGAAGTGGTTATTGTTCTTTTTTTTTTTTTAATTTACTCAAAGTGATTTTATTGCTTGTGTACACAACAGCATTTATGCCACTAGAGCAGAGGTTGTGGACGACTCATATTTCCAATTGGGCGGGAGCACTCGATTAGTCTTATAGTATCGAGTCAACCGGTGAATTCTGCTCTCTATCAGAATCAGGCAGAACTTAGCATCCTTATCCTTTCTGTTCCTCTCAAGGTGCTTTCGGACAGCAACTGCTTTCTTAATCAGATGGTAGAGATCCTCAGGGAGATCAGGGGCAAGGCCTTTGGACTCAGGATTCTCAAGATTTTATTTCCAGTCACAAAACGGACCTGCGCCACACCATGTGAGTCCCTCAGGATCACACCTATCTGAGAGGGAGTCAGGCCTTTCTTGGCCAATTTGTAAATCTGTTCCTTCACGTAGTCAGACGTCAACTTCAGCCACGTGGGGACGCTACGACGGTAGGGCAGCGCCGACTGGGACAGGCCCTTCCCGGGAGCGAGCATGCGACCCATGATGGCAGAGGTCTGTCAGCAAAGAGAGCGTGGTTATTGTTCTTATAAAGATTTATTTGTGTGTGTGTGCTCACATGCATACTGTGAGTGGGTGCTAGAAAAGAGTGTCAGATCCTCTGAAGCTGGAGTTACAGGCAGTTGTGAGTGGCTTGAAGTGGGTTCTAGGCACCAAACTCAGGTCCTCTGGAAAGACTGGAATCACTCTTAACTGCTGAACCATCTCTGCAGCTCAGTTCTTGTTATTTTTAACAATGTTTTGGTCGTGTGGGAAAATGTACATCAGTAAAGATTTGTTGAAGCATTCAGAGATTTAATATAACGTAATGAAATAAATTCAAACAGGTCAGAAAGAGTATAGGTAAATATAAGAACGGATCACGCACAGCAACATATTACCACTTGTTGACTCAGTAAGGAAGACACACATCAGTGTTCATACAGCTCTGAACATTTCTGTATATTAGTAAATGTTCAATTTTAAAAACTATTAGACTAGAAAGATGGCTCAGTGGTTAAAAGCTCTGACTATTCTTTCAGAAGACTCAGGTTCAGTTCTCAGCACCCTTTTGGTGTACATATACATCAAATAAAATAATACTTTTCAAAATCTATATCTGTGGCATGGTGGTACCACAGAATGAATGCATGTCAAGGTCAGAGACAATCTTGGTTTACAGTCCTCACTTTCCACACTGTTTAAAGCAGGGTCTCTTGTTTCCCACTGTTATACCAGGGTATCTGGCCCTCAAGCGTCCTGAGATTCTCCAGTTTTCACCTCCCATCTTGCCATAGCGCTGGGGTTATAGATATGGGCTACTGTGTCTGGCATTCTGTGTGTTCTAGGAATCAAGTCTTCATGTGCTTTACACAGCAAGCCATCCCTCCAGCTCCTCAATCTCTTTTAAACTTGAAGGAGATACATGGAAGATAGAGATGTGATGAAGCAAGTAAAATTCATGAGGATTCCTAAGGATCCAGGTGGAGGATAATTGTCTGTAAATTAGGGATTTGTTTATTTTTGGAAATTGACATATTAAAATGTGGAATAAGTACAGTGGATGGAAATTGGTGGTTGGGAGGTTGCCTAGCCTGCATAACATGGATTTAAATCCCAGCATTACAAAAATAAAACAAAACTGAAATGTGAATACTTAAAAAAAAAACAAAATTAACACACACTGGTCTTCCTAGCACTGCTAATCTATCTCATGACACTCTCATTTTTCTTTCATCTGTAGCATGGGGCAGCATGGGGCAGCATGGGGCAGCATGGGGCAGCATGGGGCAGCATGGGGCAGCATGGGGCAGCATGGGGCAGCATGGGGCAGAGAACAGGGTTCTCAATCTCAGGGCTTCTGAAACTTCTCCCATTCATTACTTCTTTTCACCTGAGAAATGCTTATGCCACCAAATGTACATAGGCATGTAAAACAAACATACAAAATAAACATTTGCTGGTAATAATTATGAAGATTTTATTGTAAAGCAGTTCTATAGTATACATATAATGTTACCATTTATTAAAGATGAATGTAAATTTGCATACTAAGATGAATAAGTGTTTATTTTTATATAAGTAAATCTTGGCTGATTTAAAAAATAGTGTGTATGTGTGCATGTGTGATAAATATAATCAATTCATAAATGTGAGAAAATTCTGTCTTAATATCAATCCAAAATTCATTTAACATTTCTATGTTTTTGTTTTGTTGAGGCAGGGTCTCTATGTATTCCTGGTTGTCCTATGCAGACCAGACTGGCATCAAACTCAAGGAGATCCACCAGCCTCTGCCTCCTGAGTGCTAAGTCCTGACACCTTTACTCTTCATATGGTAGTTTACATTCAAGGAGAGGCAAGTGTACTACTTCCTTTCCTGTGAAAGAAAGCGTAGGATCCAGAGGAAGGAATTTATCCTCAATAGCCTCCAAGCCCACTAATAACTATCTAGCTACTGAACATTTTCCCTCAAGAGCTGCATCCCTAGAATAGTTTAGAAGATGAATGTCAAGTCAATCTGGCTGATTCTGGCTGAAGTGGGTTGTAGATGGCTTACGATCTCCATACTTGCTGCCTTTCAGGCCTTGGAGGAGTTGTGACCCGCATTCAGAAACTAGTCCCTAGAGAAACAAAACCAATAGACTATGGTGTGTGTGTGTGTGTGTGTGTGTGTGTGTGTGTGTGTGTTCCCAGAGTCAAGAGGCCATCAGATCACCTTGACCTACAGTTACAGAGGATTGTGAGCTGCTGACACAGGTGCTGGGAGCCAAACTCAGGTCTTCTGTAAGGCTTACTTGCTGAGCCATCTTTCCAGAATTCCCATTTCTACAAGTGAATACATTCTTAATGAAATTAAAAATAAAATGTCTTGGTCATATAGATTTTTTTTCTATAATCAGCCATATGGCCGTAACTGGTATTTATAGCTATTTTTCTCTCCTACTGACACTGAAGTTCCTCCATGCCTAACAATCACCTTAGCAGGTCTTGGTTCTTGATCTGAAATGATGACCCACACACATCCTGACCTACACAGGGGATGGGGGTAGTAGTCCAATCTATCTGTAATTGCCTGCATTGGTAACCCCTGCTACTACTGTAATTCTTTCCTTAGCCTGTTGACTAAAGAGTATGAGGGGCCCAACATTGCTAGAAGGAAGTCTTAGTTTCCAGTTCAACAAAGGGTTTGTTGTTTTTCCTGGTAGAAGCACCCCTCCCTCTAAAACAAAGACTTCTTGGCCAGCAGAACATAAGGTCATAGAAAAATACATTAAAAATTTTACTACTGGGTCTCTAGGGGCGATAGTGACCATTTGCATTTCCATGCTATGAATCTTGGACCCATGAGTCCTGTGTATGGAAAAAAAAAAACCCTGCACCATAAATTGGATGTTAATTCTGAGAATATATATATTTCTTTCTGAAGAACCCTACCACAGCCCTCCAGGGTATTGCTGCCTAGTAACACTGTAACTGAACTTTTAAAAGGTTATTCCACGGTTCTATCAAAGCCAGTACTTCAGCATGGTGGAGAATATGGTAAAGCAGTGAATTCTATGACTATGAGCCCACTGGCACACTTATTTTACTGTGAAGTGAGTTCCTTGGTCACAAGCAATTCTGTATAGAGTACTATAAGGCATTCTGTAAGGCTATTGATGGTGATGTTTTCACTTTTTTCTATTCATCACCTAGTATTGGACTCTTGAGTCCCTCCCTCTTCCATGCTAGAATGTCGATTGGCTTGTTCTTGTGTGGTCTTATACAAGCCACCATAGCTGCTGTGAGTTCATGAGTACAGAGGTCCTGTCATAGCAGAAGACATTGTTTTGCTATGGTTCTCCCTGAACTCTGGCTCTTACAATCTTTCCACCTTCTCCTCTATGATGGCATCTGGGCACTGTGGGAAAGAGATATGATACAGATGTCACATTTATGGCTGAGCACTCCACAGACACATATTCTCTGCATCAGTTGCCATCTTATTAATCGTATTAATGCCATCTATTGCAGAAATAGACTTCTCTGATGAGGCTTGAGAGCGGCACTAACATAAAGATAGAGGGATGCAAATTTGGAGGGCTACTAGATGTCCATTTAGCAAAATACATAAGTATATTTACTCTTGAAGCCTATTACCTCCCCTATCCATTGATTCTTTTTAGGTATGAGTTTCTACCTGTGGAGCAGGTCTTAAATCCAATAGTAAACTTGTTGATTGCTCCTGTGATGTCTGTGCCATTGTTTCCATTCAGGTATGTTGTGTCACGCCACACATTATTGTAGTTCATAGGGTTCACAGTTTTGTAAGACCATTGATATTTTTCTACTCTAGCAGCCTGTATAGTAACCTCCAGCACTCTGAAAGCTGTTGAATAGGGAAGAAGCTTCCTAGCCAGTACCAATTTGATTTCCCTGTGACCAAAGTATGTGGTGTTTTCAGCAATAGAGGTTTTTTTTTTTTTTTTTGGTTTTTCGAGACAGGGTTTCTCTGTGTAGCCCTGGCTGTCCTGGAACTCACTTTGTAGACCAGGCTGGCCTCGAACTCAGAAATCCACCTGCCTCTGCCTCCCAAGTGCTGGGATTAAAGGCGTGCGCCACCACCGCCCGGCAGCAATAGAGTTTTAATATCAAGTTCTGGCAGGCACCCAGGAGCAACAGCGATAGCCTGTATTGTTTGAGGGAATCTTTGGAACACCCCTAGCCAAAAACTAAAGAAGAGATATCCATGCCTGACACTGAGGCCTTTTTTAAAAATGGTTTTTCGAGACAGGGTTTCCCTGTGTAGCCTTGGCTGTCCTGGAACTCACTCTGTAGACCAGGCTGGCCTCAAAAATCCGCCTGCCTCTGTCTCCCAAGAGCTGGGATTAAAGGTATGAGCCACCAATGCCTGGCAACATTGAGGCCTTTTGTTTGACAACATACAGCTTCTGAGAGATTTATCCTCTGTGTAGGGTAACTCCAATTGAATTTTGTGGGGTGGGAGAAGTTTATGTGCATGTGTCTCTCATAAAATATAGGTTTCTGTATGACTTTTTCAATCTTCCTTCATGTTACTTATCTTTTCACCTGTGGATGGCATTTTGGCAGAAAAATTATATGCAAGAAAGGCAAATCCATAACAAGAACAAGTGTTTATTCCAGTAAGAATAATATACTACCCCTTTCATCACAATGGAAATGACCCAATATAATCAATCTGCTACCAGGTCACTGGCTTCCCACACAAGGGAATGGTGTCATATTTCGGTGTTGGTCTCTACTATTGGAAAATTTGTCACCATAGCCAGGTCATTCTTGGTGAATAGAACTTTATTTATTTATTTTTCTTTTCTTTTCTGTTTTTATTGGATATTTTATTTACATTTCAGATGTTAACCCCTTATCTCATTCCCTGCCCTGCCCAGGAACCCCCTCCTCCTGCTTCTATGAGGATGTGCCCCCACCCAACACTCTACTCCCATCTCCCCACCCTCGAATTCCCCATACTGGGTGTCCAGCCTTCATGGGACCAAGGATCTCCTCTCCCACCTATGCCTGACAGGGCCATCCTCCCCTACATATACAGCTGGGGCCATGGGTCCCTCTCTATGTGCTCCCAGGCTGGTGGTTTAGACCTTGGGAGCTCTGGTTGGTTGGTATTGTTGCTCTCCCATGGGGCCACAAACTCTTTCATCTTCTTCAGTCTTTTCTCTAACTCCTCCATTGAGAACCCCATGATCAGTTCAATGGTTAGCCCTGAGCATCTGCCTCTGAATATGTCAGACTCTGGCAGACCTCTAAGGAGAGAGCTATATCGGGCTCCTATCAGCATACACTTCCTGACATCCACATCAGCATCTACCTTTGGTGACTGCACATGGGATGGATATCCAGGTGGAATGGTCTGCAGACAGCCCCTCCTTCAGTTTTTGGCCCACACTTTGTCTCCATATTTGCTCCCATGAGTATTTTGTTACTCCTTCTAAGATGGACCGAAGCATCCACACCATGCAACAGCCATAGCCAGGTCATCCTTGGTGAATGGAACTTTAAATTGTTAAGTTCATGCATACCCTTCATCCCTGCCATCATGGCCGCTTTTTCATGGGCCCACTGGACAATGACAAACATAGCTTGGGAAAAAGATTATCTTATTATCCACTATTTTATCCACTATTATCCACACAATGAGTCATCTATTTAGTTGATTACTGGAGTTCTTCTCTGGTGAGGTCACATTCAGTGAAGAACAAGGAACACAAATACCTGCACATCCTTTGCCCACATGGAGAGATCCATCTGTATACCTCTTCCTCAGTGTCTTTCTCACTAATTTCCCAATCACACTTCTTCCAAGTCCCTGACCATCTAGCCAAACTATTGGCTTCAGCTCATGAATCAGTATAGAATTACCCATCTGGATATTTTTCTTCCCAAGTAAAGATTTGCCCACTGTGATGAATTCTCTTCACCACTATCCTTTGGGGATGTCCCCCAAGGGGACTATATTCTTCAGCTATTTACTTTTAGGTAGTGCCTACATAGTATGCAGAACTATCTGTAAACCAGACATTAGTATTTTCTTCTTTAGTTGACCACATAAAGCCATAGGTGCATTGCATAGAGCACACCATATGAAGCCACAGATGCCCTGTATAAAAAGCATTGCAGTTGGAGTAGGAGCCACAGACATTTGGGTCACTTCTGCAAGTAATTTACTTGTGCCTTCAGGATAAGCTTGGGCCTGATCACCAACATTTAATGATCACTTCCATTTAATGAAAGGTTGCTGCTGTGTACATGCAACTTTATGACTTGGTGGGTCCAATAACATCAAACTCAGAATGAACAGCTTAGGTCACATAGTATTTGTGATATTAAATCAAAATTGTGCACAAAAATTGCGGACCGTTGTCAAATACTTTCCCTCCACTAATAGCCCATAACAGGCTAAGATCTATCTCTCAAAAAAAGAGTGGTTGTTTGCAGATGAAGTCAGGACTCTGTTCCAAAATCCTAAGGACTTCTGCTGGAATTTACCTATGGGCCCCTGCCAAAGGCAAGCAACATCGCATCTGCCACTGATACCTTCAGTACCATTGGGTCTACTGAATCATATGGCCCAAGTGGTAGAGCAGCTTGCATAGCAGCCTGGACCTATTGAAGAGACTTCCTATCTTTTGACTTCCCTGCTCCCACACACAAAGAATAACAATCTGTATACGGGCCAGACTTACACACACAGATAAGGAATGTGCTATCTTAAAAACCTAAATAGACACACTAAACATTGTGCTTCTTACTTGGTGGCAGAATAAATTAGAGACAACTATAAGGGACATCTTTGTATGTTCCACACCACTGGAATCTTAGCAATTTTCTTGAGGGAGATAATCATTGAATTTGGATTGGATTTTTTTTTCCTATCCTCTTATGCACATATGCTTTACCAACAATTCCTTACTTGGTTCAATTAACATAATGTCATCAGTAAAATAAGCCAGTATAGATCAAGATCTCTGTGAATTAAGTTATGACACAGGGCTGGAGAGTTAATATACTCTTTAGGTAGTGAGGCAAGCTAGAAAGACAAAATAGTTAAGGGGACATGAGAAGGGAAAGATGTTCCTCACTTTGAAATCTATTACGCTCCTCCTGCCTATGGAATATCAAATGTCAACAAAATTGACAAAGTCAAAATTGCCTACAGAGAATGTGGTGTAGGTTTTTGTTTGTTTGTTTTTAAGAACACTCCAAATAAGGAAGTTAAAAACAATGAGGGGACTGGAGAGATGATTAAGAAAACTTGGACCAAAGTTCAGTTCTTGGTGACTCACAACTGAGTGTAACTATACTTCCAGAAGATCTGATGCTTTTTTCTGGCCTCTGCAGGTACTCACACACAATTATACACACACATGGACACATGCACACGAGCAAGCACACAATGTATATGACACATACACACATGAGAGAGAGAGAATAAATTTTGTTTAAAAGGAGGGCTGGAGATATGGCTCAGTGGTTAAGAGCACTTGCTGCTCTTGCAGAGGAATCCAGGTTCAGTTATCAGCACCCACAAGGTGGCTTACAATAGTATGTGACTCCAGTTTCAGAGGACCCAGTGCCTCTTCTGACCTCTGCAGGCTCCAGCACCCACATGGTGCACATACTTACATGCACATATATTCATACACATAGAATAAGATAAATAATATTTTTTAAATGTTGAAAATGACAAATGAACTATGCTTACTTAAGTCCCAAATCTTTGTCGCCTTGAGTTTTGCCATAGTAACCACTCCTTTCTCCTCTCTAAAGGAAAACAATGCATTCATAAAAATCATCTTAAAATTTATTTACAAAAATAAATTGTTTAAAGTAAGTAAACTGACTCATATATTTTTTAACTTTCAAAAAATTACATTTGTTAGCTGGGTGGTAGTTCACACCACCCTCCTAAGTGGGAGGCAGAAGCATGTAGAATCTCTGTGAGTTCAAGGTCACCCTGGTCTACAGAGTGAGAAAAAAATATGTCTTGAAAAAGCATTTTTAAAAATTACATTTTTCAAGCCGGGCAGCGGTGGCACACACCTTTAATCCCAGAACTTGGGAGGCAGAGGCAGGTGGATTTCTGAGTTGGAAGCCAGCCTGGTCTACAGAGTGAGTTCCAGGACAGCCAGGGCTATACAGAGAAACCCTGTCTCGAAAAACCAAAAAAAAAAAAAAAAAAAAAAAATTACATTTTTCAATGTGCATGAGTATTTTGCCTCCATACATGCCTGTGTACCATGTGTATTCAGTACCTACAGGTGCCAGAAGAGGGAGCTACATCCCCCAACTGGTATTAGAGACAATTGTGAGCTATTGTGTGGGTGCTAGGAATCTAACCCAGAGCCTCTAAAAAAAACCAACCAGGACTTTTAAATGCTGAACCATCTCTCTAGCCCTTATTTTGTTTTTAGCTTTACTTAAAATTTTAAGTTTTGTTTTATCTTTAAACCCTGTTGTAGAGCATCCTTTGAGGCTATAAATTACAAAACCACAAAATCATATATATGCAGTCACTGTAAAGCCTTCAGTGGTGGTTTGACTAGGAATGGCCCTCATAGGCTTATATATTTGAATGCTTGGTCATTAGGGTCTGGCAATATTTGGGATGGATTAGGAGGTGTGGCCTTGTTGGAGTAGGTTTGGCCTTGTTGGTAGAAGAGTATCACTGGGGTGGGCTTTTGGGTTTCAAAGCCCAAGCCAGAACCAATGGCTCTCTCTCTTCCTGTTGTGTGCAGATCTGGATGTAGAACTTTTAACTCCCTCACTAGCACCATGTCTGTGTGAGTGTCACTATGCTTTCTGCTATGATGACAATGAACTAAGCCTCTGAATCTATAAGCAAGCCCAGTTAAACGCGTTCCTCTATAAGAGTTACCATGGTCCTGGTGTCTCCTCACAGTAAATAGAGCAATGAGAGGAGTTGGTACCAGGGAGCTGGGTATTGCTGTGACAGGTTGACCATTCTGCTTGTTGGTGGAATGTGGACTTTGAGACTTTGGATCAGGAAAGCAGTCGAATGCTTTAAGTGGGGCTTAATGGGCCATGCTAGCAGGAACATGGAAGACAGTGGTGTTGAGAGCAATGTAGATTATGATGGCCCAGCTCAAGAGCTTGCAGAGAACATTAGTGAGTGGCCTAGAAACTGTTCTGGTGGTGTTTTGGTGAAGAATGTAGCTGTTTTCTGCCCTTGTCCTAAAAATCTGCCTGAGGCAAAATTGAAGAATTTAGGATTAATGGTGTTAGCAGAGGAGATTTCAAAACAACCTATGTCACATGGTTATTACTGTAGTTTTATACAGCTCTATAATGAAAGGAGAAAACCAGTAAGAAGCATTAGCATTCCTCCATGGCCTCTGCACCTGAAGAACCTGCCTTCAGGTTCTTACCCTGTTTGAGTCCCTGTCTTGAATTCCTTTAATGACAAGCAATGATGTGTAAGTGTAAGCTAAATAAACCCTTTCTTCCCCAGCTTGCTTCTTGGCCATGGAGTCTCATCATATCTAAGTGTGACTCTCAAATTTGTACCTTTTTCTTTCTGTAGTAGACAGAGATTAATGAAAGGAACTCACAACTAGTCAACATTCAGAGAATAAGTGTCTTGTGATAAGGCAGCCACAAATGGGACATCTACATTATCTGCTTCTTTATAGGCTTTAGGGACCATTGTAGAGGCAGACATAGAAATATTGTGATAACCAGAGATTGGGGAGGACCAGAATCAAACAGTGTTCTTCTAGACATGACAGAACTGCTATACTTATGAACTTACAGAATCAGTGTTTGCCAGCAAAAGGCCTCTACAATATCAAGCAAGTCAACATTATAGCATGTTTATCAAACCTGATAGTGCATTCTGAGGCTCGGAAAGTAACTACAGTTCAGGGGCACATTTAACCTACTGTGAATCAGACCTCTGCTAAGATTCCATAGGTTACCTTATGTTCTTAAGTCCCTCCTTTGACTGAAGAGCCATGATCTCAAAGCTATTTGAGATCTCCTGGAATTAATGTCAATTCAGAGTAAATGTAGGTACTAAAACATCTGATTATTTCCTTTTCCTCAGCATATAGTTACCATGGCAAAAGAATGTAGATTCATTTTAGGAGAGATTGAGGAAAGATTAATACTTTAAAAAAATGGCTGGGCAACAGTGGTATAAGCTTGTAATTCCAGCACCCAAGAGGCAGAGATAGGTAGATCTCTGTGAGTTCAAGGCCAGGCTGGTCTACAGAGAGTTCCAGAATACCCAGAGCCACAGGGAGAAACCCTGTCTTGAAAAACCATACACACACACACACACACACACACACACACATCGTTATATAGTAGGGTCCCTCCTCAAAAGGATCTGGTATCCATTTATTTCATAGGCCTAAAAATTGTATAAAGTCTGGAAATTGGTTGAGGAGCCATGATTCTTCATGGCTATAATTCAAGATAGACTTTTGTTCATTTGCTCTGGAAATACATTTCTTATATGGATTAAACAAGAACTTAGTAGACTTCCTCTATATTTTACTTCTCAGAAAATTATGGTTGATTGCCCAGCATTATAGCTCTACACAAGAGAGACCATCATGACCATTCCTTTGCTTCTACTGTCTGTTATGGCCAGCATCCTCCGTTTTCCTTTGGTAATTGGCCCTCGTATCTCTTGTACCCTTATACTCATCTCATTTAAGTTATCCAATTGAGTGCCTATGGCTCATACTCTAAGGTCTGCTATACAGAAAAGAGTAATGACAGAGCTCTTCAAGCACCCTGGTGCTTCTCTCCCAAATCTGCTTCTTACAGTATTATTGGAAGGCATGTCTTCTGAACTTTCCTGTGATAGAGGAGTAAATACCAATCTTTCAGTTATACTGAGCCATTGACTCCCTTCATCAACATTAAGCCAAAGGACACCAGCCAGATCCAGCGCATTCACAGTAGGAAATTCAACCAAATGAACTATTATGTGCAGCGTGGGATGGGGGGTGTCTGGGTGGATATGTGTAGATGTGAATGCAGTGCCTGCAGAGGCCAGAAGAGGGTGTTGAACCCCCTGGGGTTAGGGTTGCAGGAAGTTGTGAACTGTTCCATGTGAATGGTATGGCAGCTGAAACATTAAACCAAGAATCTGTTTGATGAGTTCATATCAATAAATTCAGCCTGGAATGGTTTTGTGTTCTGTTCACCACTACACTATACCCTTAAAATCAATTAGCATACACATTCCCCAGACTTCTACTTGCATGAACTAGAAAATTCAAGCAGTTCTGGAACATAGAGCATCTCCTCAGGGTCATACTGTGCCCCTCATCTCTAACAGCCTGCTAAGACGTCAGTCTAGTTATAGGTCTAGGACTAAAGATGGGTGGTAAGGAGGTGTTCTGAAGGGCATCATGACATCTCCTTCAGAAAAGGTAATTGCTAGTTCCATAGATATTACAGGATTATTTCCTTGGATAAGGATGGAGAGTCAAATGTTTCAGGGAATAAGGTAGGGATATACTACCATGAATGGTAGGAAACTATTTTCTTAGGTAAAATAAACTCAACAGATTTGGGAATAGAGAAATGGTTCAATAGTTAAGATTTGTGTCCTGCTCTTGCAGAACACTGGAGTTCAGATCCCAGAGCCTAAATAAAGTGGTTCCAAACCACTTTCAACCCCAGAGACTCTGACACTGTCTTCTGAGCTCCACAGACATGAAATTTACATTTGTACACACACACACACTTTAAAATAATAAAGGAAAGTCTTAAAACAGGAAACCCAGGGCTGGAGAGTTGGTTCAATGGTTAAGCACACTAGTTTGTTCCAGAGGTTTCTGGTTCAATTCCCAGCACCCACATGGCAGCTCACAACTTTCTGTAACTCCATTTCCAGGGATCCAAACACCCTCCTTCATACAGACATACATGCAGGCAAAACACAATGCACATAAAAATAAACAAACAAACAAAAAATCACTTTAAAAAAGAAACTCATCAATATCTGAGGGCTCAGCATTTTGGTCTTATTAGTGTCCTCCTACACATCTCCATCTTAAAGTTGTGTGATCCCAATCTTTACCAGTCAGTGTCCTCACTTTAACTGCAGACAGGTTTTGAGGCTCAGACCTAAACTTGTATCTTAAGTCAGATAAACTAATAATGAGAGTTTGTGTTTGGTTTTTGGCAACTTCAGCCCTATGGGTGCCAAAGAGAGGATTGTCTCTCAAGCCAAATTTAGAGCCTTTAGGGTTTTTTTTTTTTTCTTTCCTCCAAGTCCCTTCCCCCATCTCCCCTGTTCCCTATCCCTAACCACTCCTCCCTTTCTCCTCAGAAAAGAGGAGGCCTCCCATGGATATCAAACAGCCTTGGTATATCAAGTTGCAGTAAGACTAGGTGACTCTTCTCCTATTAAGGCTAGATGGGGCAGCCCAGTAGGAGGAAAGGGTCCCCAGGCAGGCAACAGAGTCAGAGACAGCTCCTGCTCTCACTGTTAGGAGTCCCACATGAAGACTGAACTACACAACTGTTTGGTATGTGCAGAGGGCCTAGGCCAGTCCTATGCAGGCTTCCTGCATAGGTTGTCAATTCAGTCCCTGTGAGCTCTTATGAGCTCAGGATGGTTGATTCTGTGGATTTCCTTGTGGTGTCCTTCACTCCTCCAGCCTTTAGATTTTTAAAACACACCTGGAGCTGAGAAACTGCATCTCTGAACTTATATGTTCCCTTTGTTACTTTATCCAGAGATACAAGAAGCAACCAGCCTATAACATTATATTGTCTGTTTCCCAGAATACTCAAACATATTATGTATAAACTCCCCCAATTCCCTGCCTCTCACAAGTAAGTGTTGAATCAGGAGTGTCCATTTATTGCACATACTTCTTTAAACAGTTCACACCATGGATTGTCCTTCAATGCTCTCCATACTATCAGGAGGATGTTTAGTAACTTTAGATATAAGGAATCAAATGAAGAACTAGTGCAGAAATCACTAAGCCTTCATCCTTCTTTCTCTAGAACCACTTGTTGTACCAAAATCTGCATTAGACAGGTTTCTGTAGAGGAATAGAACCAATAGAACGCATACATATTATAATGATGGCTTATTGGATTGGCTTATGTGATAGGGAAACTAGCAGTCCAACAATGGCTGTCTGTACACTTGCAAAGCACAGAACCTGATAGCTGCTCAGTCTAAAAACTAGATGTTTCAGCAGTCCCAATCCAGTGCTGATAAGCCTAGAGGATCTCTGAAAAGTCACTGGTGTTAAGTTCACTTGGATGACTGAAGAACATGGAGTCTGGTGGCAGCCAATAATGGCAGCAGCAGTGATATGTGCTCTCAAAAGGAAGAGAAGAGGGAATGAAGGGATGGCTCTGTGGCTAAGAGCACTTGTAATTCTTGCAGAGGACCCAAGTTTGGTTCTGATGGACAACTATCTGTAACTTCAGTATCAGAGGATCTGACACGCCCTACTGGCCTCTGCCAGAACTTCATGAAAACGGTGCACAAACATACATGCAGGTAAAACATTAGTACACAGAATATGAAATAAGTCTATAACCAATTTTTGAAAAGGAAGTGAAAGCAGACATATGCTTGCTGCATTTTCCTCAGACCTCTCTATAGCTGGATGACCTATTGGAGGATGCCACTCCCATTAGGGATCTGTTCATCTGCTCTGGAAATGCTCTCGAAGATATGTCCAATGCGTATCTTCTAGGTGATTCTAATTCTACTTAAGTTGACGATCATGGCCAGTTATCATAACTATATGATTACCTTTTCTTTGTTGTGATTATGTTTGTCTACATCTTCTCACTAGAATGTAAGCTCCCCAAGGTCAGCGACTTGTTCTGTTTGTTGTATGTCTTACTGTTCTATTACTATCTTCTAGAACAGTGTTTGGCATGAACATCTGTTGAATTAAGCCCAAATCTCTATTCACAACACCTACGTAATGGCTTTACCCAGGGTAAGCCCTCAATTGATGTTTGTTAAATTAAACAGAGACCTAAAATCTGCAGGAGAACTTATAGCATAGTACTTATATGAATAGTTTAGAACATGACTTTGAGTCAAATGGCAAGAACTTTGAATTTCAGTTATGCTACCTAGCTGTGTTAGCACCACTAAGCTTCCCATTCTTATTGGTAGAATGGAGGTACCTTGATAGAGATTTTTGTTTGCACTTCAGACTTTGTAATGATTCAGTCATTGTCTGCTAAAGATAAAACAAGGATAGCAACAAAAAGCTAGGCCGAGTGACACCTGTAATACCACCAATCAAGTAGTTGAGGCAGGATGTTCACTCTGTCTCAAAAAAAAAAAAAAAAAAAAAAAAGGATTCTGTCTTATAATTATCCTTTTCCCTACTGTCCAACAGCGTGAACCAGGAGAAGCCAAGGATATCTCCTTCAATAGGTATTCCTGAGTGCTGTACAGAATTGGCTTCTCTCACTTCAGACCTTTTCTTACCACTTCCTTGTACCCTAACTCTCTTTCTTCTTAACATGTCAAGCCTCTTTTCCCTAATATAATCATGGAGTGGAGGCAGAAGTGTCGGAGGCAGGCACAAGTAGTTTTCTCTCATTGCCGGTTCCGAGATTAAGTCTCTCACTGGTGATGTAAGAAAGGTCGACTGTGAGATAGTCATTTCAGGGCCTAGGGAATGAGAGAACAATGGTCCTGATCAGAATCTGCTGACAGACCTGGATGCTGCCTTTTTCCTTGGTCCCCTGCAGGAGGCAGCACTTCTTGCACCCTGCCCAGATGCCCCTTTGGTCGGTTCTGTTGCTGCCTTTACTTCTGGTGGCCCTAGCCTTAGAGCAAGCTTAGGGACCCATTGAGCATCTCACTGCAACTCCCTCTTGCAAGTGGGGCGGGGTGGAGTGGGCAGAGGACAGTCTGAAATTGGCAACACGGGGACACAGGATCACAGGATCATACTCTTCAGCTCTCCAGTGGACCAAATCTCAGCAACCTAGACTAGGGTCTCCAGTAACCCCAGAGAATAGGGAAGATGTGTCTGAGCTGGGGGGCGCCTCTGTTTCTGTTCCTTTAAGGAGCCGCTGTTTAGCATTCCTGCTGCTGCCGCTGCCGCTGCCTGACTCTACGCTCTGATTGGCTGGAATCAATTGAGAAGGGAGTCAGGGAGAGATGCTCTTGACTCCACTCAGATCCATCCTGGGGACCTGAGCAGAAGAGGTTCTCGCCGCACCTAGCCTTTGCCTGGGCGCCTGATTCTTCTTTGCCGCTGGGCCTCGGCCCAGAAGCCACAACGGGCGACACGGAGCCACCAGTGCTGGAGGGGGAGCCATGGGTGCGGGGCAGCGTGGGGGCAGAGGCCCCGGGACGCCCGCCCGGCCCCAGGCCCCGCTCCGCCCGGGCACCCCCACGGGTGCCCCCCCCTTCTTGGTCTGAGCAGTGCGAGTGTGCTAGGGAGCCCGGCGGTGGCGGCGGCGGCGGCGTGGAAACTGGCGTGGGCTGGGGGGTCCGAGCTGCGGGGGGCAGTGCCATGCACAAGCACCAGCACTGCTGTAAGTGCCCCGAGTGCTATGAGGTGACCCGCCTGGCCGCCCTGAGGCGTCTTGAGCCTCCTGGCTATGGGGACTGGCAGGTGCCGGACCCCTATGGGCCAAGTGGGGGCAATGGGGCCAGCTCTAGTTATGGAGGCTATAGCTCGCAGACCCTGCCTTCACAGGCAGGGGCTACCCCCACCCCTCGCACCAAGGCCAAGCTCATCCCCACAGGCCGAGATGTGGGGCCAGTGCCCCCTAAGCCAGTCCCTGGCAAGAGCACCCCAAAACTCAACGGCAGTGGCCCCGGCTGGTGGCCCGAGTGCACCTGTACCAACCGGGACTGGTATGAGCAGGTAAGGACCGGCTGATGAGGAGGAGGGGAGGCTGGTGGGACAACCCAAAGGACTAGGGATTGGGGTCTAGGAAGTCTGGGGAGCAGTAGAGGTTGCTGGGGCTCCAAGTCTATGGATCTGAGCCTTAGCACTGCAATTGACCAAAGAGAGACTATTGAAAATACATGCTTCTTCTATGTGTGTCTGTTTGGGGGGTCTCCATTTGGAGGGGATAGGGAGGAGCTGTTTGTATCAGGGGTGATGGTATGGCGGAGGGGCACATTTTCTAGTGTGGGGGATTTGGGTTTGTCTCAGTGCGGGGTGGGGGGGTGGCAGTGTCTCTGTGTCTGGCAGGGGGCGGGAGGTTCTGCGGGGGTTGTATGTGGTGTGTGTCTTCATAGGAGGGGAGGAGGGGGCATGGTGCTCTGCGTGGGGGGTACATATGTGTTTGTATGTATGTTGGGGTGTGTGGAAGAAAGCAATGGAGCTTGTGTAAATGTATGTAGCGGAGCCCATGTGCCCAGATGGCTGAGCCTCATCTCTCCATACCATGAGTCCCTCTCCATCCCAGTCCCTTTGTGTGTGAACGTGCACATGGGTATGTGAATGTCTCTCTGAATGTGGAGGTGTCTCTGTAGATGAGGCTGCAGGGATAGCTGTGTTTGCCTGAGGGTGTCTCCATGTATATGTGTATAAGCATGTGGCTGCGAGTGTACACGTGTGTGTGTGTGTGTGTGTGTGTGTGTGTGTGTGTGTGTGTGTTGTCCCTGATGAGAAGCGCTTCACAGGCTGGGGGTGGGGGGGCGAGACACGTCCCAAGCAAGGCTGAGAGGCTGCTGAGAAGGACAGACTCTTTTGTCCAGGCTGCTCTGAAGTGTGTGTGCTGCGGGGGGTGGGGGGGCAGGGGGTGTTAAACAAGCCTTCTTGCTCCAAAGCAAGCACATTGCCTAGAACCAGGCAAAGGGTAGCTGCCCTAATGCAGGGTCTGCCCTGAGTGGGTACCCACAGATGTGAGAGAGCTGAGCTCCCCAGCTCTGATTTGGCACAGATTGGGAGCCCCTGGGTGCTGGGCACAACTCCGGCTTCCACTCCCAGCCTGAACTGCCAGCTTAGAAAATGGAAGGAGCGTCTGTGGGAGAAGCAGCAAAATGGAGGCTGGGCCAGCAGAGCCAGGGCTCTGGCACGCATGGCGGAGGGCCTGTCTAGTTCTTCAATTCTGCAGCCCCAGGGTGGAAAGAGAGGAGGAGAGGCTTTGCTCTCTATGGCAGGTGCTGACTGCCCCAAGCTGGTGACCATTCTAGCTACCCTGTCCTCTTTGGAGAATAGGATATGCTTTTACCTAGAAGCAAAAGAGGGGGCTTCTTGGAGATAGGAATCTTCCATTCTGTATGTCTGTCTATCTACACCTCTTCCTATGTCCCTAGCCTTGGTTCCTTGCCCTCTCCAGTGAGTCCCTCTTCTTTGCCCCTCCCTTACAAACACACTCTCATGCTTGGCTTGCCCAGTGAGAAATAGGTGCCAATTCAGGGCTGGGCCTGTTGGGTACCCTATCTTTACCCAGTCTGATCTTTGAATGGCTCTTGACCCTAGAGGCAAGGTCCCCGAGTGGACATGGGACCAGAGCTAGAGGGTGTACTACTGGTAGCTGAAACCTCCAGGTACCACCCGAATTAGGCTTGAGGTATGGCTTGTCACATGTGGAACACACATGGTACACTATGTACACGAAAGCGCTGCATGAACTCTCTTCTGCTCTGTATTGGTAGTATTGCACTTCAGTCGGCTGTGTTGGGGTTTTTTTTTTTTTTTTGGGGGGGGGGTCTCTGAAGAACCAGTAAGTTTTCCTCCTGGGACCAGGGTGAGGCTGCAGCTGGAGTCCTACCCACTGACTCCTTAAGACCACAGTACATGAAGGAAGAGATAGGGGAGGCATGGCTAGTCAGCACTCTTGAAGCCAGTGCTGCGGAGGATGAAGGTGGGAAGGGGGAGGCAGAGCAGCCTATGTTAGAAGAGCCCTCACCTGGATTTCCAGCTGCTCTCCTCTGGGGCCAAAACTTAAGAAAGGTATAATACAGTCAGAGAAATTTGGATCAGTGCTGGGACACCTGGTGAGAGAGACAAGGGGGTTCCTTCAGTCTTGAAAATGATTGTGGGAATGGGGAGCAGGTGTACTTGTCTGTGCAGAATCATATTTTCACTTGAACAATGGCTACAAGTATGTCTTGTCTGGAAGGCAATGTCTATTTGTTGCTAAAAACAACCTGTGGTGGGTTTTTTTTTTTTTTTTTTGGACCCCTTCACTGGCCTGTCTTCCCATGAGTGCTGTGTGCTAAAGATCACAAATTCTGCCACTACTGTCTATGGGTCCTCAGGTTCTCTGTCATGGGGAATTTTGTCTACCCCCAGTCCTGTCCTACCCTGATTTGTCCTCAGACTCCTGGCCAATTCCCACCCTGACCCTTTCTTATGGAACATAGAAAGGGTTCAAATAAAACGTTGCTTTGGAAAAAAAATGGGTTAGGATTTTTACTCCTGTCCATTTGAGAACTTGGATTTCTGGAACCTTTGAAGGAGGTGTAAAACTAGGGCTTCCAGAGAATAACTGATGGAAATAACATGGGGAAGGGATGATCAGCCAAATTACCACTGGCCTTGAAGCTTCCTATAACCCAAAGAGTACCTGGAGATGCAAGTTCTATGTCCTAACTCCTAGTGTGCCCTTAGGCACACTTCACAACCACTCTGGGCTTTAGTGTCCTCAACTGTCATGTGAAAGTGGTGTCTGTTGTCTTTCCATATCTGACACTGTGGGAGTCTATGATCCCAAAGCCAGAGGGAGCTGTTGTTCAGAAACGGAGAGGTTTCCTCACCAGGCTTCCTATGGATGTTGGGTGTGGTACGGTTTGCCCACCATGCTCCATCTCTGCCATCCCCCTTAGGCCAGCCCTGCACCCCTCCTAGTGAACCCCGAGGCCCTGGAGCCCAGCCTATCGGTGAGTGCACCACTGGTTGGCTCAGTCTCAGACAATTGATCTGGGCTAAACAAGCAGCTGGTTTTGGACTGATATGGTTGGACACAAGGGGAGGGATGTGCTCGCTTGGGGTCAGCCTGTCCCCATCTGTGGTCTAGAGATGCCTTGTGGTGTCCTTGGGATCTTTGTGGGAGTGGGGAAGGAAGCAAACTGACTAGAGGGCAGATGTCTGGGAGGGCAGAAGACACTGAAGGAAGTGCTTCTGTCTTCTTTTAGGTGAATGGCAGTGATGGCATGTTCAAGTATGAGGAGATAGTACTGGAGCGGGTAAGTTTTCCAGTAGGGAGATTGGGGAACAGGAAGCAAAGCTACATCTAGGAGAGGGAGGGCCCTGAGCCTCGAGACTCATGGGGGAGCCCATATTGAGAGTATGAGGAAACAAGGCCCTCAGAAGCCACATCACCACAGCTATCAATCAACTCACAAATATTGATCTTGTTGACTGAGGCCTGGAAACTTGGGGTGGGGTGGTTTGCTGAGGCCTCCCCATCAACATGATCAACATAGACTGAGAAACTATTAGCTGTCTGATGAATGTGTCCCACCTACCCTTACCATGGGACCTGGAGAACCTACTCTGGGAGATGGAGGGAGATGGAGAGCCAAGAACCCTCCTGTGTGCTCTCAAAATGAAATGACTGTGCCCTTCCGCCTCCTTCTCAGGGCAACTCTGGCCTGGGCTTCAGTATCGCAGGTGGCATCGACAACCCTCATGTCCCTGATGACCCTGGCATCTTTATTACCAAGATCATTCCTGGTGGAGCAGCTGCCATGGATGGGAGGCTGGGGTGAGATGGCCTGGAAGCAGGGCTGTGGGTGGAAGGGACAGGATGGAGATGAGGGACAAGGGCAGGATGACTCTTCTATTATATCGGAGAAGGAGAGGGAAAGGAGGAAGGGAGAGACGAGGAGAGGGAGGATACAGGAGACATAGAAGAGGGGCGGCAGCTCAGTGGCATGCCTCTTGGGCTTTCCCCACAGGGTGAATGACTGTGTGCTACGGGTGAATGAGGTGGACGTGTCCGAGGTGGTGCACAGCCGGGCCGTGGAGGCACTGAAGGAGGCAGGTCCTGTGGTGCGGTTGGTGGTGCGGAGACGACAGCCCCCACCTGAGACTATCATGGAGGTCAACCTGCTCAAAGGGCCAAAAGGTGTGGTCCTCTTGGTTCCTATGCGCTAGCAACCCACACCCCAGCCCCTAGTTCATGGCTGCTCCATGGGTGAATGGGAGTGGCTTTTCTCCTAGCATGAGTACTAAAGTCCCAGATCGCAACCTTCTTTCTTGATCTCAGGTTTCAATCCTTACTGACCTTGGGATGATAGGCCGGTGTTTGACTGGTGGGAAAGGAGCTTTTGGAGGGGTCAGAGGGAGGGAATTGGCTTCGAAATGGATGAAACATGCTAACTTCTCCTTGTGGCTCTCACCCACTTCCTGCTGGCTGCCATCTAGGCCTGGGTTTCAGCATTGCTGGGGGTATTGGCAACCAGCACATCCCAGGAGACAACAGCATCTATATCACCAAGATCATTGAGGGAGGAGCTGCTCAGAAGGATGGACGCCTACAGATTGGGGACCGGCTGCTTGCGGTGAGATAGCCTTCAAGGGGATGCCCAAATAGTAGGGTATGGAGGAACAGCTCTGGCACCCCTGTCACTCCATCTAAACCTCAGTAGAGAATGAGGCATTTTGGCAAATTTCAAGACTATCACCTGAGCTGTGTTTACTCAGCTAACAAGGCCCTAGTTTTTTTCCATGGTGGGGCCAGCCACTCTTATATCCCTTTAACCCTACCCTACTTGGACCCGTTAGTATACTGAAAAAACACTCCTTTGAGTGCCCTGGAGAGGTTTTCCCTTCTAAGACCCAACCTAGGGTGTCTCCTCTTCTAGGTGAACAACACCAATCTGCAGGATGTGAGGCACGAGGAAGCTGTGGCCTCACTCAAGAACACATCAGACATGGTCTATCTGAAGGTGGCCAAGCCAGGCAGCATCCACCTCAACGACATGTATGCTCCCCCTGACTATGCCAGCAGTACGTACCCATCGGTCTTTCTCTTGGTTTCAGCGGAGACAGTGTCTGTGCTCTATGTTCAGAAAGAACTAGTACAGATGATCTTGTTATAACTGAGTTCAGGTTCCAGCCTTGTGCTTGCAAGTTGGGTGCCCTTGGGCAAGCCCTTTACACACCTTTAGTTTCCTCTTTAGCTCAAATAAGCTAATGGTGTGTGTGTGTGTGTGTGTGTGTGTGTGTGCAAGGATCGAATGAGAACATGGATGAAAAAGCCCTTGGAAAACTATTAGGCTACAGAGATGTAAGGGATTGATATTAGTCACACTTCTACTCATGCCTTTTTTTGTAGACTGCTTTGACTTCAGCTCTTTCTAAGACTCACAGGAGTAAGCCCTGGGTTTAGAAAGGGACAAAGGAGGAGGAACCCTGGGCTGAGGGTGGGTAGTGGGTAAAGCAGAGAGCCTAGAGAATCAGCATTCCTTGGTCCTTTTTGCATCTGAGATAGGATGTGAGGAAAAATCCTTGGTGGGGTTTGGGGAAAATTCCATAGTGGACATCTCCGGACTCCCCTCTCTCTCTCTCTTTCTCTCTTTCCACTTCAGCTTTCACTGCCTTGGCTGACAATCACATAAGCCATAATTCCAGCCTGGGTTATCTTGGGGCAGTGGAGAGCAAGGTCACCTACCCTGCTCCTCCTCAGGTGCCCCCTACTCGTTACTCTCCTATTCCCAGACACATGCTGGCTGAGGAAGACTTTACCAGGTAAGACATTCCCGTTCTTTCGACCTAGAGGGGGTGAGAATAAGTTTTCTGGCCGGTGACAGGCTTTTTTGTAGTATGACAAAAAGGGCAAGGCCCTCATCGTTCCCAGCAGTAAGATCTCTATGAGGCCTTCAGACTTTAGAAAGAAACAGAGGTGGCTGCAAGAACGACTACTGCCGTCAGGGGGAGTGCGAAGCGAGTGGCCCAAATCAGAAAATGCAGATCCGGGGTGGGGTGAAGCGTTTAGGGGGCTAAGGAAGTGGGGGCAACTGGGGGGGACGGTTTCCTGCCCCGCGACAGTAGCAATCCCCTCTTCGGTAACCATCCATAGTCGCCGAAGAAGGCCTTTTAGCCGAAGGGGTTGGTCGGAGTCAGAGAGGCCTCCAGGCCAGCCCGGGACCGCGGGAGGAAGGGTTCCGCCCCGCGGTGGTGGCGGCGGGCCGGGGCCGTTGAACTGGTCAGGCCGGCCGGGGTTGCAGGGGGACAGGTTTGCAGGGTGGGGCCTAGGTGGCTGCTGGGCCAGCTGCGGTGGAGACAGAAGGGTAGGCTGACCCGGGGAGAACCAGAGGAGCCATGGAGAGGGCTCGCAAGTTCTCAGGCTCAAGCTTGGCCCTGGGTTTGGGCTCGGCCTCGGCTTCAGCCTGGAGGAGGGCTTCGCAGAGGTGGGCCTGGCCGCTCCTCTCCCTGCGGTCTGGAGGGGATGCCAGGTAGGGAGCATCGAACCCAAGACTCGGAACTTCAAGAAAGGAAGAGGTTCACTTAAGACCTGGGCTTCCTCTCAGGAAAGATGCTTGTAACAAATGAAGATGGCTGGATGGGACAATGTGCTGGGGAGTTGGGCGAGTTATATAGATACCCATGTGTGGATAATTCTGCTCACCTGGTGGCATCATATATATATATATATATATATATGTATTATATATGTATGTATGTATGTATGTATGTATATAATCTCCTCTCCTCAGTTTAACCTATTTTGGGACCTGGGATTACCTCATCTATTTCTTCCACATCATTGGTCAGTGGCGGCTGCCATTTTGGGGGAAGGTAGAAAGGGGTCATATAGTTGAAGGGTGGAACTTAAAAACTTCCCGGCAGTGGGTGTAATGAAAGTATCTTTTGGATGGCTAGGGAGATCAATCCAGACTCCACTGCCTTTAACAGCTTTCTCCTTCAGTCCAGGGCCTTTCACAGAGCATACTAGAACAGAAGACTCAGGGAAGAAAATGAGCGAGTGAGCTGTGAAGTTTGGGCTCTAGAGTTCTGGATGACGTTTTGTGGACCGGAGATTGCTGAGGAATGCCCATTGGGAAATTGACTAGGAGACTTTAGGAAGGAGGGACAAGGAACTGAAACTTGGCACCTGGCATAAAAGAGCAGCCAAGCAGGTTTCAGTAGACAAAGGGGAAGCACAGGGCATCACATATGGAAGCCCAAGTCTTTACTCCCTACAGCAAGTATGGATCTTGTGATGGGCTGGTCCGCATAGAATCAACACTTCCTGTCATCCTTTGTCCTGACCTGACCTCCCTTGTCATATCTTTTTTCCTTTCTCTCCAGAGAGCCCCGCAAGATCATCCTGCACAAAGGTTCTACAGGCCTGGGCTTCAACATTGTAGGAGGAGAGGATGGAGAAGGCATTTTTGTTTCCTTCATCCTGGCAGGAGGCCCAGCAGACCTAAGTGGGGAGTTGCGAAGGGGAGACCGGATCTTATCGGTGAGACAAAGTCAGGGTGGGAGAATGGGTATTGTGCCAGGCTGAAAGGGAGGAGTCCCTGTGTCCACCAAGAAGTGTTTCTTGGGATGAGGGAAGGGCTGAGAACTGAAGGACATGTAAATTGTTTTAATAAATATCTTTAATTAGGGAAAAGAGACTTATGCTTGGGGAAGAAATGAATGTCTCTAGATCTTAACTTTGATTGGCATTTGACTGCCACAAAAAAATAATTATTACACCAGAGGTATTGTGTCCTTTAGGACTAATTTATGGTGACAGGATGGAATTTGTGGAAAACCAATTCCAAACAGGCTGAGAGAGAGGTTGTACATCCTCTTTATAACTGTTATAAGGGGGGACTCTTTCTCTTGCTTTTGAGGTAGCTCACAGCTCCTCTCTTTGGACAGGTAAATGGAGTCAACCTGAGGAATGCTACCCATGAGCAGGCAGCAGCTGCTCTGAAACGGGCTGGCCAATCAGTCACCATTGTGGCCCAGTATAGACCTGAAGGTAAGAGAAGGGAAAGAGATGATGAGTTTCAACGTATACTTAGCATTGGTTTATCCCACCGTAGGTAACAAAGCCATTTGACCAGGTCTGCGGTATTCTGGTTCAGTTACCTCTTATTTCCTTTTCCCTCTGGACAGTGTGGTAGCTATGGTGGTTTGGGAGTATCAATCAAGGCAGTGCTAAGATCCTGCAGATGAGGAATGCAGTACTGCAGGAAGCCTGTAGCGGGCAGCAGCCCACGAGAAACACCACCAAGAGATTTTAGGGCAAATGGAAAAGATGGGGAGAATGAGGGCTCAGAGGCGGTCATTGGGAATTGTGTACCCTGGGAAAGAGTAACTCGGTTAGAAGAACTTCAGAGAGTAAGGAATCCTACCTCCTAAGAGATCTTGGAGGTCCCACTTATTTACCTTCATCAAAATAAGGTGATACTAAGCCCTGGGATGGGGGATTCAGGAATAGAATCACACCCATATGGTGATCTTTGTAGTCTCAGCTAGTAGGCCCACCGCAGGGGCAAGTGGGCGGAGCCGGTTATGCAAACAAAGGTGTTTGATTGGCCGGGGCCAGCGGAGGCCCAGGTGAGGAGGTGAACTGTAGGAAGGCGCGCCCCAGCCTGCCAGCCAGTTGGACAACCATTGGTGCGCCGAGCGCGGCCTCCAGCCGCACGCCCCGCCCCCTGACCCTGGCGGAGGGCGACGGGCGCCCCTCCTCCCCTCGCGCCTCTGGCGTCTCCTCCTCTATCCCCTCCCCTCCTCCCCTTCTCCCCTCCTCCCGCGCGCCCCGCTTTGTGTCCGTGGTCTCTCGCGCGGGACAGAGGGACCGGCCGGAGCCGGCGCTTTCTCGACACTAGACCTGGACTCGGACTGGGCGCCAGGTGAGGTGGGACGAATGATAGCCAGGCCCCCTCGCAGTCCCCCCAGTCTCTCTACTGTTCTGTTCTCGGCCTCTTTTCCAACATTGTGCCCCATCTCTGTCCTCTCCCTCAAAGCCTGTGCTGTGCACTCCGAGGCCCTTTCCCCGCCACCTTGGCTTCCTCGACTGCGCTGCGAGGGGCTCTTCGCCCACTGAACGTTGTCTGGCTTTCACCTCCGTGCCATCACTTCTTCTCACCCATCAACTGTTGCCCCTTTTCGTCCCAAAGCCTCAGTGCAGCCCACAACCTCCTTCCTGCTGCGTCCCCAGCTGCCCTCGATCCCTCAGAGGAATTTTGTAAATCCTCCGGTTTCCCCCATGCTCGTTTTCTCCCCTAACCCTAGGAACTCCAGCAATTAGTTTAGGATTCTTGCGTCCCCAGTCTTCTCAAGGCTTTCATTCTTTACCAGACGTCTTTTCGCCTCTCCTCCTTCTTGTAATCCTGGCCTTTGTCCCCTTAGGGCTGTAGTGCCTGGGTTCCTTGGACACCCAGGCCCTGCAGGCCTGTAAACCCTGTGGAGGAGGAACCTGGTGCTGGCAGGTGCCCCAGTTGTGCTAGAAGAACAGGAGAAGCTAGGATCCCTGTGACAAAGCTAAGACTCAAAAGCGACCACCTTTGTCCTTCCCGCCCCTCCCCCACGCTAGTTCGGTGCCTTCCGAGCCCTAAGAGAAAGGGCCCTGTCACTCTTTCTACCAGGCTTGATGGGAGACAGGAGCGCAGGCAGGTTAACTAATAGGAGCCTGTTGGTCTAAGATAATTGGAAAGAGAGATGCAAATGGACACTTCGAATCATTCTCTCCATGTTTGGCGTTCAGCTTCCTGACAGAGAATGTTCCTTAGGATATTGTTTTCTTTTATGAATCAGGCTTATGATGTTTGCTTCTGAAGAGAGGGTTCGCTATTGGATTTTTCTTAGCAACTAATATTTATCATTTTTTTTGCCCTCAATTTAAGAGTAGATTCTGCAAAGGAAATGGCTTCTCATGGCCTGCCTGCCTGTCTGCTGGCTTGCCTGCCTGTCTGCTTTCTGCTTGCCTGCCTTCCCCCACTGCCGTGTGTGTGTGTGTGTGTGTGTGTGTGTGTGTGTGTGTGTGTGTGTGTGTAAGAGAAATTGGTTATTCTCTCTGATGCTGGGCACATGGAAACAATACTGTGAATTTGCCTGGTGGCAGTATGCTGGAAACTCGTGACTAAATATTTCTATGACTTTGGTTTGGGGAATGCAACTGGTCTGCATAAAAAGCTATGAGTGGCTAAAGTCATTCCTGCAGTGTCTGCTACTCTCTCAGTGTAGTTTTGAGAGTTTATGATGTAGACTGAGATGCTGTCTGTGTCATGTCTTTCTACCACTTGCTACTCAAGGCCCTCCTTTCAGGAATTAGGTGAAGCACCACTAAGCAATGCCTCCCCAGTCTTATTTTTAATTTTGGTTTGCTCAATCCTACAGAGCTCTAATAAGCAAAGTTTTTTCTTCATTTGAAAATGGAACCTTTTGGTGCTGGTCTAGATAGGTCATCAAACATTCTGCATTGAATCTATACTTTTCGTAAATTAAACCCTTGTATTTAAGAGTAAGGATGACATGTTGATAATTGTAAAAATACATTAAATATGGCTCCTTGGAGGATTGCATCCTGGTGCCTGTTTTCAAGGTTGAATAATCCAAATATGTTCATCTGTTGGCAAAAGTGGCAGAGACTTCTCATGTTGTTGGCTAAGCAACCGTTCATTATTTGGATTTCTCATAGAATGTGAGCACTAGAGGAGGTCAGATCACACTGTGCATCCCCGCTGTGCAGACTGGAACAACCACAGGAGAGCTAGAACTCAACTGGCCTGAAGTCACACAGGGAAAGTTGCTGAGGATCAGCAAACCATTTAATTTTGAGGTCCAACCGGGAGCACATACAGTGGTTGTAACAACTGCGACCTAAGACTAGGTCAGAATGGAAGGATAACCGGAAAGGGATTGGAGAAATAACAGATAGAGGGCTAGGGAGGGAATGAGGAAAAGAAAGCAATGGATGGAAGGAGACTGCAGATACACCATTCCAGTGCACCCTTTGACTACATCCTATTTAGCATGAGAGCTTAAAAATAGCTTTGACTAATTAGAACAGTCAGGATAAGAACTTTTTTCTGCCTTTTAAAATGCTTTAAATGAGATATAAGTCATAATAGCATTCACTTCCCACATGTAGGTCTATAGTTCAGTGACACAGAGTTGTGCCTGTGTTGCCACAGATAAATTTAGAACATTTTCATGATCCTCCATCTCCTTGGAATACATAAAGAGGGACATGCATTGGGAAGGTGACAGGCTTTAGGTAGCTGCTTCCTAGTGTATCTCCCTTGAGCATGGGGTTGGGGTGGGGAGGTGGGCTGGGTGGCAACTTAGAAATGCTCCTACCAAGACATTTTTGGTATATGTGGCTTGCTTAGTGTGGATTAATGAGGTATAGGAACTGGGTCTTTCTATTTGAACTTTGATATTGTGCTTAGCATGGGTGCTTTACAGTGTTTTCACGATGAAGTTTTGGATATATTAAGGAGAAATAGAAGTTCTAAATAACAAGATATCGCAGTGAAAGATATTTACATAGTTTCAGTTCTGATTGCTCCAAACTGTTGTGGATACCAAAATCCTACCTGTTAGCTAAAAGTCTCATTAAAATAGAAACTGGCACGAGGCAGAGGCATTCTTCCAAACTACTTTGAAATGGGTATTATTTCTCACTGGCCTGTGGAACTGAAGCAGCAAGGTAAAGATGGGCTTAGCATTCCAACACTTTGAGCTCTCCTATACTTTACCCCTAGTTACTCTGATCCAGTCTCTACTTAGAAACTGAGCTAGTGTTTTTGTGGAAAGACCTTTTGTTTTGAGAGTACCCACCTGATCTCTAAATCAGTAATTGAGCCGGAAATGGGTCATTTTAAGTAGTCCAACTGGGGGCTGATCCTTTGTGAAGTTTTGTTTTTGTTTTTTACTGGGATATAAATCCACATAGGGTAGAAGTGTGCTAAGTGAGAGAATTCTTTTTCCATTTTTAAGGTGCCTAATGGTCTCACCACAGAAACCCCTTCACATAAGCCTTGGAAGAGGTAGGGATCAGAAATGATATGAAAGTTCCAAAGGGTTTTTTTTTTTTTTTACAACATTTCCCCATATTTAGGAATGAAGAATGTAAACATTGCTACCCTATCAATATGATCTCTCATGAGAGCAGAGATTAAACTGCATCAAGGCAAAGAAAAATTTGAAATTCCTGAATTCCTAAAGCAAGGCTAAGGCTAGGATGAAGATGAACCCTCAGAGTGAAAATACGGAAAGAACCTAAATGTCCATCAAGCCTAGAATGAGTAAACAAAACACACTCTAATTTAGACCGAGTTTTTTGTTCTACCATAAAACAGAATAAAGAACTGGTTGTCACAATATGACTTAACCTTGAAAACATTTTTTAAAAAGCCAGGCACACCTTTAATCCCACCAACATTCCAGAGGCAGGCAGGCAGATCTTGGGGTTCCAGGCCAGCTCGGCTTACATAGTGAGTTCTAGAACAGCCAGGGCTATATAGTGAGACCCTGTCTCAAAAACCAAACTAAAACAACACAAACAAAAAACCAGACATATTGCATGATTTCATTTACATAAATTGGCCATGAGTGGCAAATTAAAAGACCTAGGGCTCTAGTAAGGGGAGGAATGGGGGATTTTCTCTATCTCTTTAATAGACAAAGAGGGATAGATAGGCTTTGGGAGAGTGATAGGTTTAAGATACTTGCTTCCTAATGTATCTCTCCTGTACAAGTAGGGGTTGGATGCCATTTAATCTCTGGGCTTCTACATACTTAGCGGGGGGGTTGGGGGGGCAGTTTCCAAACAGGGTTTCTCTGTAATCCTGACTGTCCTGGATCTCTACTGTAACCCAGACTAGCTTCAAATTTACAGAGATTCTCCTGCCTCTGCCTCCCCATGCTGGGACTAAAGGTGTACATCACCACTGCCTGGCTGTACTTTTTTTTTCTTTTTTGTTTATGTTTGTGTGTTTTTATTGTTGCTGTTTTTGAGATAAGGTCTCATTTCTGGGCTTTGGTTGGCCTGGAACTTGCTGTGTAGATCACGCTGATTGGCTGACCAGATCTTCTTGGCCTTGCCAAATGCTGGTGGGATTAAAGGTGTGTGCTATCACACCTTGTTTATCTCAGTTTTTCAGTCCTGATGATCATACAGTCCTGAACCAAAAGAAGCAGTAGTGGGGAAGAGATTTCTGGAAGCATGTGGGGGTCTCTCCTATAGACACAAAGTGAGTTCCCACTGGGAATGATTTTGTTGGGAGGGGAGAGTTGCTTTGCTCAATTGAATAGCAAATGTGACCACGTTTAGAATATTAATGGTGTAAGTAGGCACTTCTCATTTCTTCAACTGGAGTTGGGTCATTCCTTTTGAGTACTGGGGATGGTATCTGGGGCCTTAGCAGGGGTGTGCCACTGAGTGACACCCCAACCCTGTTATTCATTTTTATGACAACAATTAATTCAAGACTACACATAAATGGAGTTTAATAGCTTAACCATCACCTCCAAACTTCTTATCGCTCTCAGCCCTAGGCAACCACAAATCCCCTTTCTGAATCTTAAGAAGTTATTGTTTATTGTGAATTTTTCATGTAAGTGAAAGTACATGATATGTGGCCTTTTGAGACTGGCTCCTTTCACTTAGCACACAATCAAGGTTAATTTGTGTTGTAGCATGTAGTGGTACTTCTTTTTCTTTTATGAATAAATAATATTTCAACAGTTTTTGAACTGTTATAAATAATACTCCATGAATGTCAGTGTGCAATCTTTCAGTGGACATAAGCTTACATATTTCTTGGATATATATTACCATTCCCCTTAGAGGACTGTCCAGTCTGCTTTCTACTGGGCCTGCACCATCTCTGCACCCTCCCCAACACTTGTCAGTCCTTTTGGTTGTCACCATCCTGCTGGAGTGAAGTGGTATCTCCTTGTGGTCTTGATTTGCATTTCCCGATAGTAATGTTGAGCATATTTTAAGGGCTTATTATTTGTTGTTCAATTTTGCTTTGATTTGGTTCTCATCCTGTTCACAAATTAACTGGAGAATAAATAGGGCCAGGCATGCTATTGCTGCAGTGAGTAGCAGGAACCAGAGGGTAACTAGCTCAGTCTTATCAGCGAGTGTGCTGGAGGGGTTTAAAGCTTTAGTGAAGATGCTTTACTAGAAATGCTAATCTGATAAAAATAATAGGGTCCACCTTTTTTTTGAATCAGGTTATTGAGATATAATTCACATGCCATAATATGAGCATGTCCATTTAAGATATATTTCAGCTATTTCTGCAATTTTCAAGATTTTTATTACAGTCTATTTTAGAATGCTTTCATCACTCCCAGAAGCCTTGACCCATTAGTAGTCTGTCTTGTTTCCCCCTGGCCCTTTCTCTCCCCACAGTCCTAGGCACCTTCTAATGTTTGGCAAGCGGTTCATGTAAACTTTGCAATATGGGCCTCTTGTGCCCAGCTTCTCTTAGTATAACCTCTTCAAAGTTCAGCCATGTTGTGACATGTGTCTATTCCTCACTGTTTCCTGGTGGGATAATAGCACAGTCTATGTGAGAGCCCATTTGTTTATCCGTTCTTGGGTTGACGGGCATTTGCGTTCGTTCTTTCACCTTCTTACTGTTGTGAATACTGCTGTTACGAACATTCCTGAAGAAGTTTTCCTGTGAACAGATGTTTTCAGCTCTCTTGTATTTACACCTAGAAGTAAAATCGCTGTGGGTCAGAAGGTAACAACATTTTTGAGGCACTGCCAGACTTCTTAAAGTGACTACACCCTTTCAGGCCCACCCAGTTTTGTAAACTTAGAAGAGAATTCGAAGCTCTCCTTCCTTAGAGTTTTGTCCCCTGAAGCTTCGTGTGTGTTTGTGTTGGGCTTTTCTGTATTCTGTGTTTCTGTAGCCCAAGGACATTGGAGTGAAATTTGGCACGGTATTTTGAACCTAGCTAGACAGGTGCTTTCTTGTCCTTGCTAAGTGGTGTGAGGCAAAATCTTAGGAGCTTTGCTCTTTGTAAAATATCAGATCTTCCTGCTAGGTGGAACAATTACAATGATATGTAGTAATAAGAATGGGTTATTTCTTTTTTTTGTTTTCGAAACAGGGTTTCTCTGTGTAGCCCTGGCTGTCCTGGAACTCACTCTGTAGACCAGGCTGGCCTCGAACACAGAAATCCACCTGCCTCTGCCTCCCAAGTGCTGGGATTAAAGGCGTGCGCCACCACCGCCCGGCTAAGAATGGGTTATTTCTTAATGTAATTATAGTTTGAGTGCTTCTTTTTCTGTCTACTGTATTAGGTGTTGAAATCTTGACCTTGATATTGACACTGATGTTTTTAAAAAAGAAAAAACAACACTAGTATATTCTACAACAAGGTAAATATTCTGTTGCTTTAAACAGAGGGACAGAGGGAGAGTAATTTGGGACTGCCACTGTCACTGAAATTAAAACTACTGTTTTTGCTACTCTTGTGTAAGATACATGCACACACACATGTACACCCACACATACATATCTATTAACACAATGTATAGACATTAGACTCCTACATATATGATATAGAGGTCATATATTATCTATATCAGAGAAGCCAAGCTCCTGAGATCTACTTCTGAGTTTTTCTCTAAATGGATAAAAATTCTTGCCTCTTAGACTCAGTTTCCTAATGTCTAAAATGAGGAGATTATATAACATGTTTGTGATATGTTTTCTAGCTAAAATTCTGTGTTAGATAAGTGGAAGTGAGTTTTTAATTCAATTTATGAATTTTTGTTTGTACTTATTAAATCACATGGTCTTGAACTAATAACTGCTTTGCTTTAATAAAGCATCCTCCCCTCTCTCTTGAGCTAGGCTTTTATCCTCTTGAGAAAGGCTTCTGTTCACTTTCCACTGAATTCACAGCTCCTTTAAAAGCAAAGGCCTCAGAGATTTTTTTGAATTTTCTGTTTGACAAAATTGAGTTATGAAATATTTTGTTAGATAAAAAAATGAAGATAACATGTTTTGTATAAATATGTACTTTAAGGATTTGGATTTCAAAAAAGAGAAAGAATTTTGTAAATGTGGGGTTAAATTCCAAACTGGATTTTCTAATGTTTTATAACTGCCCCGAAGAAGAAAGTGGTAAGCACCAGTTAGACAGGGCAGCTTGCTCACATCCTCTCAGTGGACAGGGTTACTGTATTGTGGGTCAGGAAAGTCTGGCTGTGGCGGATGTAGATTTCAGTAAGGCACTAAATGCCTGGGTTATAAATGGGTATGTCTTCATGTGGATTTGTTTGCATCTGGTTGCTAAGCTAGGAGCAGTGTAGACTGAAGTTTCTAGTGCAAGTACACTCTGACTTTGCCCTAGTATACTGTTTGTCTGTTCAATGTGTCTCCTTACTCACATCCCTTAAGTTTTATTCTTGGATATAAAAATATTAGATTTACATATAATTGCAAATTTAGAAAATACAAAGTCAAAAAGTTCAAATCAACTGATTGGTACATGCACATCTTTGTAGATTTCTTTTCAAACCATATATATTTTATATATCATGCAATGTGTCTGTAGCTTTAAAAAGATTATTAGATTGAGGCAGTTTTTATATTCTTTTCCATTATTTTAAACTACGTCAAGAATATTTTCCTAGGTCATTGTGTATTATTTGAATAATAATATTATGTGTGTGCCGTAATTCAGGTAACCATTCTTCTGTTAGTGGCTATGGATATTTAGGGTTTTTTTCCCAAGATTTTGTTCTTCTAAAAATGCCTTAATGAATATCCTTGTACAGGTTTCTTTGAATCTATAATTATTTCCTGAGAATATGTTCCTTCAAATGGAATTATTCATTTAAAGGATATGAACATGTTTAATGCTTTTGATGCAATTTTTTTCAAATTAGCTTTTACCTCTGCTGCCAGTATAAGGTCCCCCCACCAGAAAAAAATCTCACTAATGTGGAGTAATTTTATTTATTTTCATTCTTTTGGCCGTTTCTACATGCACAGAATGAATGTCAACCTTCACCACCTCCTAGCACTCTTTCCTCCCCTTCCCTCCCCCTGAACCCTTTCATATCCTTTTGCTTGTGAGCCCCCACTGAGTTTAATTAGAGTTCCTTGCATGAACATGGGTGGGAGGTTATTTACTGGAGCATGGGCAACTTATCATCAATCACTACAACATTAAAGAAAGTGACACCCCTTCCCCGAGCCACCGTTAATTGGCAATAGCTCCTTGTGGGACTGGGGCTTCATGAACCCTTCCCCCTTCCAGGATGAAAAGTTGTCAGCTCTCCCCAATCTTGTGCCGGTCTTATGTAGATAAGCAGAGTTGCAGTGAGTTTGGGCATGAAGTGGTCATGCCTCTTGCAGCATACCTCTCCGTGCCCCAGCTCTTCCTTTCCTTTCAACCCATCTTGATATACCTTGGAAGTGGGTTATGGTGCTGTCGCATTTAGGGCTGAACTTTAACGTCTCTTACACTCGCACTTCCATCAGTTATGAGTCTCTTCATTAACCACCATCCAATGCAGTAAGAAGCTTTTCTCATGAAAGCTGAGATCAGCAGTGACTTTGAACATGTGTTTATCCAGAAAAAAAGATAGGGCCTGTGATCTTTCCAGCCACCAGCTCTTGACCAGGTTTACAGTACTAAGCATGGATTCCCCATGTGGAGTGGGCCTCACATCCACTCACAAAGTGTTAACTACCCCACAGTATTCGTGGCATTATTGCACTAACAGATACATCTTGTCAAGTTCGTCCTTATTGTAGCTTACAGGGTTCACAGCTGCGTTGAGACTGTTGATAACCTCTGGGTAGCAGCCCGAGTAGCAGCACCTTCTAGCACTATGAAAACTAGCCAGCTAGAAGGGACCTATCATCTCAGCTCCAGCTTCATTTCTCCATGGCCTGTGACTAAAGTGTGTGGGATCTGCAGCACTAGGATCTTACCATCCAGTTCTGGTGGGGAACCAACAAGGCCAACAATCTGTATTGCTTTGGGGGCCTCTGGGGCCTCTCTGACCAACAACTTACAGGGTAGGGTGTTATCCCACATCTGCCACTGGGGTTTTCTTTAATAATCTGTGGCTTCTAAGTTATGTTTCCATTTATGTGATAAAGACCATGGCTAAACACAACATGAGGAAGAAAGGGTTTATCTCACAACTCACAGATCACACTCTATCACTAAGGGAAGTCAGGGCAGGAACCTGGTGGCAGGAACCTGGTGACAGGAACTTGAATCAGAGGCCATAGAGAAAACAGGTTACTGGTTTGCTCCGCCTGCTTTCATTCATATGCATATACGTGTGTGGATACACACACACACACACACACACACACTGGATTTCTCTGTGTAGTCTTGACTGTCCTGGAACTCACTCTGTAGACCAGGCTGGTCCTGAACTCAGAGATCTGCCTGCTTCTGCCTCTTGAGTGCTGGGATTAAAGGCTTCCACCACCTTTCTCTTATATTTATATTTTGTGTAAGAATCCCCAGAGGGGCAGAAGAGGGCATCAGGCAGGTTCCTTGTACTGCAGTAACAGATGGTTGTCAGATGCTGGAGTGTGGGCTGGGAATTGAACCTAAAAGCAGTCAGTGCTCTTAGCCACTGTGCCATCACTCCAGCCACCGGTTTGCTTTCATTTACACTCCAGGACCATCTGCCCAGGGCTAGCACCACCCACCATTGGCTGGGCCCTCCTACATCAACCATTAATTCACAAAATGCCCTACAGGCTTGCCTGCAGGCCAGTCTTTTGGAGACATTTTCTCCATCGAGGTTCTTACCTCTCAAATGACTAACTTACGTCAAGTTGACAAACAAACAAAACACGTCAAGATAGTTTCTATAAACACTTGAGAGGCAGAAGTATGCAAGTCTCTGAGTTAGAGGCCATCCTGGTCTAGGTAGTGAGTTGCTAGGCAGGAGTACAAAACAAAATAACCTGGGGCTTCAGGGAGAAACATCTCCCTGTGCAGTGCAGGTTACCTCCATTCTGACTCTTTTTAAAATATATTTTAATAAGCTTATAAAATAGTAGGTTCCTTATGGCTTTTTCATAATCCGTAGTGTTGGTTACCTACTTTCCACCCCCTCTCCTACCACATCTTTCACCCCTGGCAATCCCCTTTCCACTTTCCTATCACTTGGGTCTTATAATCCCACCCCCATCCCTGGCTTTAAGATCCCCCCACCTTCCCTTCCCTCTAATGTTTTTTTTTCTAACTTCCTAGCCTCTATGTGTACCTGGTGCACTTTATTAAAGATCCTTCACTCATTTGATTCATAACAAATCTATTTGATTGATATTTTTTGTTAATACAATTGAGCCAGGTGTGATGGAGCAAGCCTGTCATCCCAGCACTCAGGAGGTCCAAGGCTGCCCTGAGCTACATAGCTAGATTGTGACTCAAAACCAAGTGCTGAGGTTAAAGTGGAAGGTCACTTCCCTATCATGTTTAAGGCCCTGGGTCTGGTCCCTAGCACTGGATGGAACAAACACAACCACATAATAGAGTTGAACATTTGTGTCTGTTTATTGGTTGTTGTTGTCCTTCCTAGTCTCCTGAATGCTAAAATTTATAGGTCACACAGCCACACATGTGAGTATTATCTCTTGCACCCCTCCCCAAGTGCCTGTTTATAACCTTTCTTCATTCTCTGTTGTGGTATGTTCAGCTAGTGAAGGTTTAATATAGGTAAATTATTAGTTCTTTGTTAGATATATTGCAAAGGCTCTTGTAATTTGCTTTTTTGTTGTTTATTAATTGTTTCACTGGTGAGAATCAAATCCCAAGGCCTCATAAGCTAGGCAAACTCTTTACTGCTGAGCTGCACTCCTGGCCCTTTTTGTTTGATACAGGAGATTGCTGTGAAAACTGGGCAGACTTTGAACTCAACTATCCTCCTGCCTCAGCTCCCCATGTGCTGGAATTACAAATCAGCTTTCATTCCATGTTTCTCAAGTTTTTGGTCTCTATTGAGAACTCTTGAAGGTCCTATCCTATCTTGAGGGAAAATAAACACCCAACTGTGTTTTCTTGTGGTTACTTAATGTTTTTGTTTCACATGTAAAGCCATTGACTTGAAGTCTTACTTTTATTATAAGCAAAATTATTTTATACTCTCATAATTTGAATTCTGGGGTTTCTTATTCTCTTTTGTCATGGTTTACCTTGGACTATCTGATTATTTTACAAAGAGATGACTTGAAAGCAACCACAGATATTTTAGCAACTATAAACTAGAGGATAGGAGTCTTTCTCTAGGTCCTTTTATCTCTGGTCTTCTTTTTACAGAAATTTGACCCAAAAGAGATTGAGATGATACTGCAGTAAAGATTGTTGGAGAGTTTGTGATTCTGGGGAGAGTGTGACTGTGAAGGGCATTTGAATCTGGATTGTTGACCTGGTAAAATAATAGAAATCGGTTATATTAACTTAGATTGGCAAGCTTCACCATAAGCTGTGTGTATTTTGGTCATTATGAGGTAGCATCACCATTATGTGTAGACAATTGTTCTGAGAATGTCTTTTTGGTACTGAGAGTACAGTAAAGGTAGAATTCTGCCTTCGTTCTCAGGCTTTTTGCAAGAGAAGACCTGCTTTGGGTGAGCTTTCCATATACTTTGACTTGTGGGTTAAGGAAGCTAAACACTTGGTAATCTTTCATTGGAGCATGCTATGTGAAATTTCCTTTGAAGTAAGGAGAAGGCCCTGTTTGAAGCTTTTCCCCACTCTGACTAGTGATGGATGTGAAAGCAAGGTACTTTTGTACTCATTTCAGACCAGGTGGCTGAGAGTAATAAAGCCTTTGGTGAACATAGCACTTTCACCCAAACAGCCAGCTCTTCCTACATCTCACTTCTTGGGGAAACAGACAGACAGATTCTCTCTCTCTCTCTCTCTCTCTCTCTCTCTCTCTCTCTTCTCTCTCTCTCTCTCTCTCTCTCTCTCTCTCTCTCTCACACACACACACACACACACACACACACACACACACACACACTCAGCAACACCAACATCAATACTATCAACACCAACAATAAACCCGCACACAGTCTGTAGGGAAGACTGGAATTTTTATAGCATGCTTACTGAGTGTACTTGTTTTCTGTTTTATTCTCAGCAACCTTCATGATGCTCTCTAGAGCCTTGGCTGACTGTGTGTCGCCAAGGAAGTACATTGTGACAGTTCAGGGACCAGAACAGGTTTCTGTTTAGGGTTAGTCATAATTTCGAGTCATTGTGCTAAGGGTAGAGCTGGAATTATTTTTCCTTAAGCAATATTTGTCCATATGGAAGCTATTTGTCACTTCTACTGGCTTACATACCCTTGAGATTTTTTGCAATTTATATATTTAGTTTTTTTTAAATGCAAAGAGTTTGAGGTTATTTGTAGATTTTAAAATTTTGTTAAATTAAATTAGACTATCCTAGGTTTGATTCCTCATGAACCTCATTGATTTTTCTTAATATCATAGTGCTATAATTAGACTAGTCTTTCTAAATTGTTTAGCTTTAGAGATATTGGATTCTTGAAGTAGTGGGCCCATAATGAGAAACTAACCCAAGTTTTCTTAATTGTATAGAGGCAAGTTGTGGTTCCAAGAAATGTACTTTTTGGCAATTAATGTATGCTGTACTTAGAGGTTTCTTGTTGCTGTTGTTTTGAGACATGTATCATTGTAGTCCAGGCTGGCCTGGAACTCACTTGTAACCCAGGCTAGCCTTGACATTGAGGCAATCCTGTATCTTGACTTCCTGAGTGTTAGGATTACAGATGTGTGCCACCATGTCTGGCTTGCTAATAGGTATCTTGATTGACATCTTTAGCTCTATCCTTTTATTTTGAAGACATGAAGAGCTGTAGCATTTCCATAGGTGCTTGTAATTCACACAATCCCAAAGGTTCCTACTCCAAAGGCAACATTAGAAGGCTGAAATAATTTACACTCATCAGAATCTGTGCCTCTCTGTGGAGCTTGTAACTATTTCCACCAGTGCTCTGTAATTTTTCACAATTGGTGATTCCTTAAAGCCTTGGGGGCAGCTCAGCAATGGCAAATGAGAACTGTGTGAGTTTGAGATCTGAGCGGCTGCACTTCCATAAGAACAGATGAGCTTTCTGGGTAGCTGTTGATTCATTCCGAACATGAGCTAGGTAGGATTCAGCCATGCCTTCCCTACTCAGCGTTTTGTGGTACTTCAAGGTCAGAAAGTTCATATTCTCTCTCCCTGTTCCTCTTTCTTCTCTTCTTCCTTCTCTTTCCTCCTCCATCTCCTTTCTATAGACTTAAATGCCACTTCTCCCAGGGAGAACTTTGTTGCTCTATCTCCCCAGGTAGATTGGGTCATTCTGTCTGAATCTCCCTTACTATTTTTATTCACTGCAGTTTTAATAGTTGTAATTGAAATTGTAGTTAAATAGTTGTTCGTTGATATGATTGCAATTTATAGAGACTGTTTTGATTACTGGTATCTTCTCAACAACTAACACAGTGACTAGTATGCAGTAGACACTTGGTAAATACTTGAATAAGTACATGAATGGATAAAACTTTTGCAGTGATGAAGGAATGGTGTTGAAGGGCACAAAGAATGTTTGGCTTCAGGCAGTGAAAATCAATGCAGGAGCAGGGCATAACAGATATGAATGAACTGTGTTCAAGTCCCAGATCAGGGAGTTCAAGAGCATTGTGGAATGAGAAACAGGTAGATAATATGCAGGAATGGTGACGCAGTCCTTGAATGTTTACTTCAGATTTAAGATTCTTGAGTTGCTGTGATAGTACATACTTGGATGGGATGGGGAAGTCTAGAAACTGGAGTTTTATGGTGGCCAAATAAGGATCTGAAGACCAGTTACCACAATAGAGCAGTAGCCCAGAGGAAAAGAGATGACACAGTGTGACCTAAGTCATGGCAGAGGCAATGTGACCTAAGTCATGCCTGGGGGGCAGAGATAAAACATTATGACACTGGTGTCATAGCACATACTTGTAGTTCCAGCTATTCAGGAGGTTGAGGCTGGAGGATCCTTTGTGGCCTGGATTTTCAGTAGGCCTGGGCAACAGAGACGAGTCTTTTAAAAACTAAAATAGTGAAGAGAAAACAAGAAGTTAAATCAACTGAAAAGCAATAGCTGTGAAAGCAAGAGATGGAGTGAGGTCAAGAAGAAAGATCAGAACTTGAAACATACTGGCTGTGCACGGAAAAGTGGGGTATCCTCATAGTAAGGGGCCATTTTAGTGTAAGGAAGGGAAGGCTTGGGTTTCAGGTAGGAGAGGGCACAGTGGGTGGTCAAAGCTAGTCCTAGATACTTACAAAGGTAGGTAGACCATTTATAGGTAGTAGTTGAAACGGACTTAATAGGACCTGGAAGGAGAGGGAGGCCTGTGACCTGGACCGTAATGCAGAGTACCAGCAGCTACACTCACTAGTAGAGCAGCCCTTTGCATTACTGTGCAGAGAACATTACCTCTCCTTTCTGTCTTATCCTTTCCATACTTCATCTTAACCTAAAGGTCAGGAAGTGGTTGTCTGTTCCAGAGTAAAATCTTGACTTTACTTTTGCATAACCGAAAGGCTCGTTAAAGTCTTGTCCCCAAACAAAAGGTTTCCCAAACAAAAGATCAGTCTGTCCTCAAAAGTAAAATTTGCCTCTACTTCCACAGAAACCAAAAAGTTTCTGGAAGCTTCCAAATATCGTTTTATCTTTACAGACAGAAGGTTTCAGAATGCTGGGTTTTCATATAGGAGTGACAATCAAAAGTTTGCTTTTTTTGTAGTGCTGAGATAAAGCACAGGGTCACATGCATGACAGGTAAGTGTGCTACCACTGTACTGTGTCCTCCCTCAGCTCTGTGATGGTTCGAGCGGGCATCGATTGTGCATTTGACTCTGTACTTTCACATTTAGAAATCTATGCTTCAGACAGATTCATATACTTATACAATGCAGCATTGATTGAACACTAAAAAAAGGTCGGCTGTGTGTGTTGGTGCACACCTATAATCCCAACACTCCAGAGTCTGAGAGGCAGAATCGCCATGAATTGAAGCCCAGTCTGGCTATACAGCAAGTGAACAGTAGGTTATCCTGGCTATAGAGCAAGAGCCCCATCTCAATGAGCAAATGATTTAAATGTACATTGACCAGGAAGGATATGACTGAATAAGATGCATCATGTCCTCTCTAATATGCAATACTCTGTGGCCATTAATATGTATGTGGTCTTTATTTGTATGCTGATGTGAATGGGTTTCTATGACATTAGAGAATGAAAACAAGGATTTGTATGAATCTGTCTGAGCTGTGAATACATGGATATGTATGGAGGGAAGCCTAGAAAGACACATGAAGAATACTAACAGTGATTGTTTCCGAATAGTGGAAGGAAGAAACCAGACAGAAATTTCTAAATTAGAAACTGGAAACAGTTTTTTTTTGTTTTGTTTTTTGAAGTCAGGTGCTGGGCTTGTGGCTCAGTGGTAGAGGGCCTGCCTAGCGTGCATGAAGTCCTGGGTTTGAGCGCCAGTACTGCAAATTTTTAAAAATCATGTGTTACTATTGGTTTTTTTTTTGCGCCACCACTGCCCGGCTGGGCAATGTCCTTTTTGTGGATTTGGGATTGTATTATCAAATTTGGGGTGAGGGGAGAGCATGCCATCCTTCTTGCCCAGCCTTCCATCGGAAACTTTTTGCAGGGTCATTGCCTTGCCATTACTCAAAACCAAACTGACTTCTCTTAAGTCCAGACCAGCGGGTTCCAACTTGATGGGGCATCACAGTTACTTAATGCTTTTTGAAGACAGATTTCTGGGCTCTGCTCCATTCAGTGGCTAATGATATAGTATATCAGGGGCAGGGTAGGGGTGCTTCCCAGAATTCTGATCTTAAGGCACACTATGGTCCCTGAGAAATCCTCTTTCTGTACTGGCTTCTACTTGTGCACCTCTAGCTTCTTTCTCCCTGTGTGATTAGCATTGGTAAAAGGGAAGGAAGAAGCAGAATATGACTCATCGTGGATATCTTTGTGGGCCACAAATGGTTGGGTTTATCTGAATGGGAAAATGAATAAAGCACAGTTTAATAGACTTGAGATTTTAGAATATGTGGTGCTTCTTGAAAGTAGCCTATTTGAAGTAGGGCCCTCTCAGAAGGAAGGCTGGTCAAGTAGCTTCCTACGCAGTGACTTGGGCCTAAGAGATGCCCTCCAAATAATGGCTGCTTTAGTGGTAAGTGGATGGGAAGGAAAAATCTTGGGAAGTCTTAGAATTTAGCTGTTTTATAAGTGAAGCTTTTGTCTTGGGGAAATATTTAATAATATTAGGGAGTCACTGTCTTAAGTCCATTCCACATACATTACTGTTGGAATGACTTTGTCTTTATTCTATATAAAGTATGTTAAGCAGTCTGGGATGTAACTTACTGGTAAAGGGCTTGTCTGGGCCTCTGTTCCCTCCCTAGCATTGTGGATCTAATAACCGGGTGACCAGTGGGGGCTATTAACTTCCTAAAATGGTGTTGAGCAACCTTAGTTGCTCCAACAGTTAACCCCTGGAACTAAAGTATCAACTCTCCTGGAACTGCAGTTATGGACAGTTGTGAGCTGCCATGTGAGTGCTGGGAATTGAACTAGGGTCCTCTGCAAGAGTAGCTAGTGCTCTTAACCACTGAGCCATCTCTTCAGCCCCACAATACTTCTTTATTCCCTTTGGAAGTCCTCTGTGAAGCTGGTGGCCATCAGTTAAATAAATCATTTGCTTTATTAGTTTGATAACAGATGCTTCCGTTTGGGTAGAGTTTTCCTCAATAATCATTTAGCACAGGGTACACTGGGTCTAGTGGTCAGTACATAAGTATCCAGCTAGAAGCCAGAAACTGATAAGGAGTGAAACTCTGGGGGGTTCATCTGAATAAGAAAAATGAATAACGAAGTCCAAAGAACTTGAAAACCAATAATAGATTCCTCAGAGCAGCAACTTTGCTCCCTTTCCCTTTCTTATTTTAATTGGGTCCCCTGGCTCAGAATTATCAACCTTGGATATGAGTTTTGAGGAAATGGTGGCTTGGTGGTTGTTTTTAAAGGATTTTTTTTCTTTTTCTTTCTTTCTTTTTTCTTTTTTTTTTTTTTTTTTGAGAAACATAGTTACTAAGCAACCGCTGTGGCCTGCTGCTGCTCTGTTTGAGTTCAGTGGGCAGGGTCACCTCCAAAGAAGGCAATGCATAGACAAGAGCAAAACACTTGCAGATAGATTGAATATCATTCGTTGTTGTTCTGAGTTTGGGGCTGTGTTGTTTTAGTAAGGCAGGGTCTTGGGCTGTATTCCAGGCTGGCCTGGAATTTATGACCCTTCTGCTCTAGCCTGTGGTTTATTGATATGAGCCACTGTGCTAGACTTATCCAGGTTCTGTGTACAGTTCTTGGATTCATCATCACCAAGGAAGTACTGGTCAAATCTCTTGCCTGCATGGTTCTTCCCTGAGTAAGTGAGCTAGAAGGGAGGGCCTGGAAGGAAGGAGCGAGAAATGATCCCTGATTCAGGGTTAGAGGCCAAGCCCTGAGGTGAGGCAAGTATCCTGTCTCTCTGAGCAGCCCAAGGCTTCTCTGACAAATCAGTTACCACCCTTTACATTTAGATTAGGACAGCTTATTTATATTGATGTGTTGCCTTGTAAGTCTCAGAACAGGCACAATGTCCAGCTGCTGTGTCCTGTCCCCCACCCCCACCCTGCCACTATTTAATAGGTGAGTCAGTGAGAACTGCTTCCTCCAGGATTGTAGGGACAGGAGTAAGTAATGAGGACAAATCTCAGTAACACTCAGTGCGTGATGAATGAAAGAACATGCGAATTTAACCGGTTGGCTCCATTGATACAGTGAAGAAAAAGGAAGGCTGAGAGGAGGGATTTATGTGACTTTTAACTCCACCGGTCCTCACCTTGGCATTTCCCTTTTCACCCAGCTGAAGGTCAGGTTGCTTTACCCAGGGAGCTGAGGGAGTGGAGGGGGAGGGCAGGTGTTGGAGCAGGTGTCGTGTTTTCTCCCACAGAGTCACACTGACTAGGTGGGGTTGCTTCTTGCCAGCCCCTCTATGGTGCATAAAAATGCTTTTGTGAAAAATTTACCCTTGAAGTGTTTTTAAGCAGTTGCTCAACCTTTAACCTTCAGTATAAATTTTGACTGCTTTTAAAGTCAACTTGTCACTGAAGTCTGCCTTGTTTTCTGACATTTCTTTATCGTATGCCTCTCAGTAGATCCCGTTTTAACAATGCAATTATAGACCTGAAAATGTTGTGTAAGGAGAGCTCTAGATTTAATGCTGGACAAATGGTTGCAGTTTGTTTCTTTTTAGACTTTGTACTGGGATCTACTATATCTCCACTAACCAAGTCATCCTGGGCAAACTGTCCTCCTTACCTAACAGTGATTGAATAGCCTCTGGTCCTTTCCAGCCCCCCTGCCCTGTGTCTCAGGGCCATCTGTTCTCCACACTCAGCTTTTTGGGAAAGTCTCCTCGCCCATCTGCTCTCCTTGGGCCTTAGTGCTTGCTCTAAAGATTTATAAAGGCTGTCCTGGAACCTCTTTCCAGTTGTTATTTTTTAAGGATCAATGAGATGTTGAAGCAGATAAAAGCTGTTTCCATTTGACATGCCCAAATGCAACTCTTTTTTGTTTCTAGGTGCTTTTTTCCCCTTCTTGGTGGGTGGGGAGGGTTGATCTGTCTTTCTCAACTTGGGGGAGGGACTCTGCTTATCAAAGCAAAGATTCCACCTCCCTGCTGCTTTGAAGCCAAGTGTCCTCCTGACTTTTTGGCCGAGGGTGTGCTGGCCCAGGGAGCTCCTTGGGTTCATTCTATTCCCCTTGTCTCCCTGACAGAGTACAGTCGCTTTGAATCCAAGATACATGACTTGCGAGAACAAATGATGAACAGCAGCATGAGTTCTGGGTCTGGGTCTCTCCGAACCAGCGAGAAGAGGTCCTTGTATGTCAGGTAAGCTGCCCTCGGAGCACCAGCCGAACCACTCTTGTCTAACTGGTAGGGTGGGGATTGTGTACTCCCTGCACTAAACCAACACTTTGTACCTTGTGCTCACAATGTGGATTTTATGGTCAGTATCTCCTCCCTTTTGTGAACTGCTTTCTTCCTTTTCAGTCACACATGAGTCAGTCCTGGAACTGTGTTCAGTTTGCTCTAATTGTAAGACTATTAGGTGACTGTTGCTAGTCGGCATTCTAACAGCACTTGAAAACTTAAAGTATGTTACTTGCAGTCTGTGCTTTGAGGGGAAAAGTTAGCATCTCCTTCCACATATGCATGATAGACATGAGGATTTGTGTCTGAGCACATCAGTTATCACAGCGTCCTGATACAGGGCCTCTTAAAAGATCCAAGAACTGGCAGGTTGCTGCATTCTGGATGTTTTGCTATATAGGTTCCTGTCCCTGTCTTTCCACTCGAGGGATGTGATTTATAGGACAAGATGGCATATGCACCCTAAGAAGGGAAAGGCAGGGACAGCTTATTGTTGGAAAGATATATAGTGGCATTGTCAAAGACTGAGCTTTTGACCCTTGAAGGGTCAAAGTATAAAACCTCCAGTTAGCAGACCGATAAGGGAACACTGCTCTTTTCTTAGAATTAGGGTAGTTTCCTTCTTCCTGCCATGCTCTTGAGCACCAGCAGTCCTAGTCACCAGTACTCTAAGGTCAGCTGCCTTACGGAAAGGTGGTGGAATCACCCCCAGAGCCACTAGTCTTCCCTGGCTTCTTTAACTGGTTGAACATTTTATGGTGGCCTCTGATACTTGCTGGAGGCGGGAAGGAGAGGCCAGTTGCCTGGTAACGTGACAATTACTGTGTCCTTGGGGTGTGAAATGACGGTAGCTAACTGATGTCAATGCTAATTGCAGCTCTCACGTGTTCGCTTTTCTTTTTCCTCAGTTAGTTGTCAGTGACCCCGCTGCACAGGGAGACAGCCTAGGGAGCACTCTGTGCATCTGAGGCCCACTAGACTCTTTTGAGTTCTTTTCTAAAGTGAACCCTGCACTCTGCTCTTTGTGGGTGGAGAGCGTTTGCTGCACTCACCTCCTGCTGGCAGCACAGAAGGGGAGAGAGGCTTGGCAAGGCCCAGCCATCTTTCCAGTCTCCTTTCTGGAGAAGAAAGGCCTGTTGGTGGTCACTAAAGTTCTTGCTTAGGATCTACAACATGGACAGTGGGTCTCTGAGGTAGGGGAACCATCATGTGCTGTCACCCCCAAAAGTGGGTAATATTTATGTGACTTGGTCAGGATTGTTCCGTTCCATGCTTCCAGCCCCCGCAGATGTGGCACTTCAGTGTGCGTGGGAAGCTCTCTTTAGGCAAGACAGTTCCTTCAGAGAGCTTTATTTTTAGATCTCTCCTCTCCGCCTAGCCTCTGCTAGTGCTGTCCCTGCCTGGGTAGAGGAACCGGGCACTGGCTCTTGATGTGGAACACCATTCTGTGGCTCAGGCAAGATATCCACTCACCTGAATTCTGGGAAGGAAGGGAAAGACCATGACTCTCTTTCTAGTGAATCAGTTTTATATAATCTGCTCCTAACTTTGGCTAGATAACTTTGTCCTCTGAGGAAAGTAGATATGGTTTAGAATAGGCACTGTCTGTGATCACTAGAGGCAATCAGGGGAAATGATGTTTTATGGTGACAGCTGGGAGTGGGAGCCCTTTCCTGGGTTAACCCCTTTTTCCTGCTCTCTGTAGCCCAATACAGTCTTTGAGCTTATGATCCTCTTTTCTCAGTTTTTTGAGTAGTAGGGATTATAGGCCTGCACAACTAGTTTCTTACCTTCTTAAAAAGAAAAAAAAAATCCATTGATACCAATAGTTCCCTAAACTATTACCTCCTCTCTTTCTCTGAATTCTGTGGCAGGAAACACTAGTTCCCTAAAAGACTACTCCCACTGTAGAAAAACAAGTCCTTTAGTGAAACTGGGCAAATACAGGCATCAGTAGAGGAAAATGGCCTTCTTTTTTGTGAGTGTTGTACTCAACAACTCTATGCCTTCATACCTGTGTGTGTATATGTATGTATATGCATGTATGAGGGTGGTGGCAGCTAGGCAGATGACCTGTAAGCCCAGGATTCCTCATTGCCTCTGTTTCCCCAGTACTGGGATTGCAAGCAGGCCTGTACCATCATGCCTAGCATTTTTGTGCAGGTGCTAGGGATTGAACTCAGATCCTCATGTTTGCCTAGCAAGTACTTGTCTGACTGAACTGTGTCCCCACCCCCAAGAATGAGATTCTTCACTGATTTTAGTGTCCAGCAAACACTGTCTTGGACAGTAGGCAGTGTTGCCGCCGAGAAATGTGAACAAAGGAATATTATTTCCAGAAGCCTAGCCTCCTTAACATTCAGGCTGGGGAATTTTGGAGTCACCGCCACTTCTTCCAGTCACTTCTTCAGTGGCTTCACATGTTGGGAGCACCAAGTTTTCAGCCTGGTGATTCCTGAGCAGTCCAAGAAGCCAGAGGAGCCTTTGGCAGGGATCAGCAGTGACCTAGTGGCCACCATATTCAAAGATTGGTTCACTGGTTCTTCCACACTAGTCTGACCGCCTCATCACCTGTGTTTCTAAGGCATTTGCTTGCTGCTTTAAAGGCTCTGTCTGCCTTGCTAACTATCCCTAAACACCACCTTAGCTTTGGGCCTGAGATGGCAATACCATTGTTTTTCAGAGCTTTACATCATACTGTTGTATAAATGACAGCCTCAAACCTGCCTGTCGACAACCTGATGGACATGTGCAGAAAATAAAGCTGTTCACCTCATGCCTCTGACAAGGGGGCATATTCAAACTGGACTCCTTCCCTCCTTTTAGCGTTCCTTAAGTTAATTTCCTTACCTTGTCATGTGGGAAAGGGATTAGATTTGTTCTGTCACCCAAGGCATATTTCATTCAATATAAGGATGAAAGCTCTCATAATAAAAAATCTGAAATGGAATGGACTGCCTGCCTCTTGAGAGAAGATACTTGATTTTTTTGTCACTGAAGGGGTCATACAAGAGCCTGGGTGACTTTTTGCCCTGGGTGTTGCAGAGGTAGAGCTAAAGCTCTGTTCTGGGCCTGTTGTGTGTGCTCTGAAGACTTTAGTAGACTGCTGCATCTCCAGCTTAAAGGGAGCCCAAGGTCACCATGCATCATGACCTTCATTATTCTCTTTAAATGGTTTTTAAAATCCTTTAAATAATGGTACATTATGATCCCATTTTTGCATATGAGAAAACCGAGGCTGGAATGAGACAGCCAGGAAACTCCCAAACTGAAATGTGAACTGAGTTGCACTGACCTTTAATAAAGTGTAATTCATTCAGTTTCCCCAACTCCCTGACTGATGGGATTAGCTGGAGTGCTGGTAAATGTATATGTATATGTATATGTATATGTATATGTATATGTATATGTATATGTATATGTATAAAAATAATCTCCCTGGCTACCTCTTCTAGAGCTTCAGGTCACTGTGTATAATGATTTTTTTTCTTTTTTGGTCATTGTTGCTACTGTTTGGTCAGTTGATAGTTCCCCCCAGTACTTGGAATAGATTGAGCCTAGGGCGTCAGACATGCTACCATTAGGCTAGATCCTCAGCCCTCTTCTCTTTCTTTCTTTTTTCTTTTGAGACAGAATCTCACTGTGTGACCCAGGCTGACTTCCATCTTGAGCTCCTCCCACCCCAGCATCTCAAGTAGCTGGGATTACAGGCCTATGCTAGCTGGTCTGGTACAAAGTGTGGTTTTAACAGTCAGAATGCTCAAGAATGGCCACTTTATACCGTGATTGACACTTACTTTTACATCAGTGGAGCAACTAAACATTATGTTTCCTGTTCTGTGGAAGGCAGTAGTGCAGAACTAATAACTTGAGCCTGCTTGCTGGGATAGATTCAGGGAAGTGGTGCTCTGGTTCCTGTCCTCCTGCAGCCGACTTTTACCCAGAGGGTGATGGGGTGATGTGGCTGCATTCAGTATAGGTTTCAGTTTTGCTACTCTCTCCCCTCTCCTCTCCTCTCCTCTCCTCTCCTCTCCTCTCCTCTCCTCTCCTCTCCTCTCCTCTCCTCTCCTCTCCTCTCCTCCCCTCTCCTCCCCTCTCCTCCCCCTCCTCTCCCCCTCCCCTCCCCTTCCCTCCCCTCCCCTTCCCTCCCCTTCCAAGGATCTATCTCCCTCTTGTTTGCATGGATTAGGAAAGCTATTTTAAAGGAGGTAACCCCCTCTTACAACAGTAGCGGGTGAAACCCTAGGGTGCTGCACCTGTTCTGAGCATAGGGGTTTTGGGAGTTTTCAAGAGGACACTGCCAATTGGCTTTAAACCACCAGGAACTACCTTTCCTCTCTTTACTACACCAGAACCATCTCTTATTGGGTGAGTGTGAACAGAGCCTTTGTCTGTGCCCAGGCTAGGGCTTTTGCTCTGTTACTGTGGTTTTTGCTGGACTGGACCACAGAAATCACCTCTCACGCCACTGGCTCACAGTGTGTTGGCTAGATGTTTGATTTAGACCATTTGCATGTGAAGGCAAGGCAATGAATGATTCTGAGTAGGTTCAAATTCCAGACCTGACTTTAATTTTATAACTGAATGAATGAATGAATGAATGACCTAGGACTCTGAAGGTTGCGCAAGCGGCTCAATTGTGCAATTGTAGAAGTAGGTTTTGAAAGTCTGTGCAGACTCATCTGACTGCATTCTTTGAAATCTCAGGACAACATTCTGGCAGTTTAGGAATTTTGGCCTCCTGGCTGGCCATCTCCCAGTCTTCTTCCCACTCTAAAATGGAAATCCTGTTGAGGCATCTGTAGTTTTGGTTCAGTGAAACAATGTTAGTACATTGGCTTGGTCATCAAAAAAGACTGGAGAATGCTTCTTCTGTCAACAACAGGACTCTTTGCCCAGGGTGGTGTTCTTTGAAACTCAGCTTGATTCATTCATTAAGCTCCAGTAGGGGATGAAGATGGTAAAAAGAAAATATTGGCAGGCTTCTCTGCCTGACAGAATTGGAGGTAGTGACAATATTATTTCTTTTTGCAGGGTTAGGGGTCAAATCTAGAGCCTCACATGTACTAGCAAGCACTCCACTGCTGAACTGAACTGCACACCCAGGCTGTGTTAAAAGCACCAGTAAATGTCTGGAAGTCATTGGTGCTACCAGTGGCTGCTGGAACTGCCTGCTTCCAAGTAGTAGTGCCAGTAATCATTCCCTTCTTCTCAGCATCTCAGGAGCTGTAAGCCCTGCATGGTCTCTTATTACGGGTTGTTGGTCTTTGAATGTCTCTTAAAATTCACGGTTGCCCTTTAGGGCCTGGCACTTTTAAATAGACTAGAGATAAAGTCACTGACCTCCTCCTTTTTTTGAAGGTGCCTCAAAATACCTGCCTCTACTAGCCACATTTGGTGATAACCTTATGATCCACACTCAGTGTCCCCTGAAAATTTGGCTTTAGAGTTTTAGGTTGTTCTTGGAAGGTGCTGGAAACTTTAATTTTCTACTCAGGTCAAGAGCTGATGTGTAACTGCCACTTTATAGTTTTCTGTGCTCATATTATGCCAACCAGGCACTAGATAGCTGTCCAGTCTTCAAATTATATACTCCCTTTAACACTCTAGTGATAACCCAGACCCCAGCTTCAATGGAAGAGAAACATAGCAGAATACTGAGGAATAATAACTTGAGGGTGTTCTGTGGGATAACCTGGGCTCATCAACCTCCACAAGCACTGAGAAGAGCTTACTTGGTGATCTGCTATGAAAACTCAAAAATAATCATGCAAGAATTAAATTGCAATAATAGAAATTATAAAGGAAGGCTGCTACTAAATGTCTGGAATGGATTACAAAGGAAATTTGGGGTGTGCAGTATCACAAAGCAGGAGAAACTTGGGCTGGACCATGGAGGATTTATACAGGGGGCTGAGGGGAACAACACAACCCAGGCAAGACAGGTGACCTGTAAGGTCAGGAGGTCAGCACAATCCTGAATTCTGTGGAAGCAGCCCTCGGCCTTCTATGCTATTAGTACTAAACTGCTCTTGTTTGCTCTGTTGGGAAACCTGCCTAACCAGTTCCCTCCAGGGAGTTGCATTTTCTTTGTGTTCTTACTTGTTAAGTTTAAGGTACCACAAAGGCTGTGCAAGGTGCTTATGACTTCTTTGGATCTTTTATATGCAACCCTCACAATTTGTGATCTGAACTACAAAGACTTTTGCTACATAACCTGTTTGCCTAGAGCTGACTATATCCTTCTTTCACCAAAAGTCAAACCCAGTTCTTTGAGTGCTAAAACACACCTTATGTTTCTACCCAGGCAACTCTCTCATCTGTCTGTCTGTCTGTCTGTCTGTCTGTCTGTCTGTCTGTCTATCTATCTATCTATCTATCTATCTACCTACCTACCTATACTGTAATCTACCTCAGTTCTTTTGTTTGGCTTTAGTTTTGTTTTCAGTTTTTCAGATAGGATCTTAAGAGTTGTCTTACTTAGTTTTTTATTACTGTGACAAAGTACCATTACCAAGGCAGCTAATAAAAGAAAGCATTTAATTACGGATTGCTTACTGTTTCAGAGGCTTAGTCCGTGGCCATTGTGGTGGGGGAGCATGGCAGCAGGGAGGGAGGCATGGTGCTGGAACAGCAGCCAAAAAGAACTCAAGTAGCAGGCAAAGAGAACTAACTGAGAATGGCAAACCTCAAAGCCCATCCCCAGTGACACACCTCCTCCCACAAGGCCACGCCTCCTAATCCTTCCCAAACAGTTCTTTCAAGTGGACCAAGCATTAAAATATCTAAGCCTACAGGGGCCATTCTCATTCAAACCATCATACTATGTATGTCATGCTCATGATCCTTCTGCCTTAGCCTCTCTGGTGTTTTAACTACCAGCCTGTGTCACTACACCCAATTCCTGATTCATTTTGGCATCTTTCTATTTCCCTCTCCAAACTTCCAAACTAATGTGTGCTTAATACAAATTCTGTTCTTCTACTTCAGTCTTGGAACTCCTAATGCCATTGTGTATTCCTCATCAGTTAGAATTACGTTGCTCAAGCTTGTTGGTCTTTGTAGAACAGCTGATAGATGCATGCCTTGCATTAGGTTGCATAGAACTCAATTCATTTCAGATGCATTGTTCCTGTCACATAGAGCTTGGAAAAGACCCTGTAGACCAAATGCCTTATCTGCTGGTCTCTGCCTCTGCCCTTATTGCTAGGAGGGCATGCATTGTGAAATAATAAAGGGCTTTTTGTTAGAGCTTGGATATTTTCATCTTCAAGTTGTCTTGACACCTTTCTCAAGAGGGTTTTCTTTCTATACCCTGTCTTTCATCTGGGCTTATACACATGGAGATATGGTATTTTGAACTTGTAGCTTCCTGCTAAGTGAGACAACTGAAATGAAAATAAAATCTTAGTATTGGGTGCTGGACAGTCCCCTGGCCCGTGTGCACTGTTAAAGATGAATGAGAGAACCAGGCATGGTGGCAGATGCCTTTAATTCCAGCACGGTGGAGGAAGAGGAAGTTGATCCCTATGAGTCTGAGCACAGCCTACTCTACATAGTGAGTTCCAGGACAGCCAGAGCTACATATTCAGACCCTGTCAAAACAGGAAGGAGGGGGTGCGTGTGTGTGTGCGCGCGCGCGTGTGCTTGTACGTGTGTGTAGAGATAGCCCAGCAGTTAAGAGCATTAGCTGCTCTTCCAAAGGAGCTGAGTTTGGTTTTCCGCATCCAAGGTGGGCAGCTCACAACTACCGGTTTCTGCAGCTGTAGGAGTTCCAACACCCTCTTCTGGCCTCTGTGGGTGTCAGCATGCATATCATATGCCCTTTAACACACATGTGCATAAGTAACATGTTACTGAAGTCTCCTGTTTGTGCTGACTCCACACACTTAGTTACCATGGGATGAGATGATTATATTTATTTAGGTATACTTGTTCCCTGAGCAGGAAGCTCTGTTGGTACATGGTAGACTAGCTTCACTAGGACCTGAACTTTGGAGCTTTGCTTTACGTTTGTTTCCAAATCTCCTCCTCTCTCATATCTCACTGCATTTTAGGGTGGAGCGTTAGCAGTGAAGCCGGTCCTACTTTTTGGCTGCTACTTTGTGTCTAGAAGCTCGGAGGAGATGGGATTTGTGGAAGAGTTTCTCAACACACACACACACACACACACACATACACACACAAATTGGAGCCCGAAATGAGGTGCCATCTCACACAGTCTCTTCTTGTGTGCTGTGCTATTAGGCTGGCTCTCTTTGATATCCTATCTGGTTGCCATATCTTCCAGAATTCCAGATAGGATGATTTCTCTTTACTTTCTGTGTCTGTTTCAGGGCCCTGTTTGATTATGATCGGACTCGTGACAGCTGCCTACCAAGCCAGGGACTCAGTTTCTCTTATGGTGACATTCTGCACGTCATTAATGCCTCTGATGATGAGTGGTGGCAAGCAAGGCTGGTGACTCCACATGGAGAGAGTGAACAGATTGGCGTGATCCCTAGTAAAAAGAGGTGAGCTGTCAAGGTTTTTAATCCCAGCTTTTCCTGGCTTCTCGTTCTCATTCTCTGACTCTGTGTGTCTCTGTCTCTTTTCTTCTCCCCTCTCTCTTCCTTCCTACTCCTCCCTCTTTTACCCTCCCTCCCTCTTTCCCTTCCCATCCACGTTCTGGCTGCTTTGTTTTATGAGACAATGTCTCACTCTGTAGCACAGGCTAGACTGGAACTTCTTTTGTAGCCTAGACTGGCCTTAAACTTGCTGCATTCTTACCGCCTCTGCCTCCTGAGTGCTAGGAATCAGTAGTGTTCCAGCACACCAGTCCTTGTGTTTATCTTTGCTTGCTTGTCATACTGTGAGTTACTTGAGAGCCATGTGTATGCCTTGTTAGGCCTTTTGGAATAGTCACTACTTGGGACATGGTACTCACTGAATGACATATGGTGGTTGTACCTGCCACAGCCCATTGCTGGGACCTTGTGCTGGCAGTAACTAGACTTCTTGACTCCCAAACAGGGTTGAAAAGAAAGAGCGAGCTCGATTGAAAACTGTGAAGTTCCATGCCAGGACAGGGATGATTGAGTCTAATCGGGTAAGTGGGGACCCCCACCCTCCCAAGGCAGTCAGCCAGAGTGTAAAGAAGGGTGAGAGGCTTGGAGTTTGGGTTGAAATACAGGAGAACTGGGAAGCATGAAACGCTGTCTGTTATTCAAGGGCTGGCTCTGTCCTGCTAGGAAATTGCCCTGAAAGCCCACGGTTAGTGTGCGGGCCTGCTACTGGGTGACTGGCTCTGGAAGGGTGGAGCTGGCTGACTTGGCAGGGTAGATGAAACCACTCCTGGTTGTCTTCTGGCAGCAGACCCTGCCAGAGCTGTGGAGACCCTGAGCAAAACCTGTTGTTACTATACCATCTTGCCAAGAAGGTCAGCCCCAGAACATCTGCCTGCCTCCAGACAGCACGGGGCAAGGGGACTTGCCGATCACACATTTCCTTTTATGAGCTTTGCAGAAAAGGCCAAGGAACTTGAGGAGCAATAGAGGGAAGAGAGGCATGATGACTGCATCAGTGACAGCTTAGGGCTATGTCTAGGAGGCAACAGGGATCTTTATTCTGTAGGAAGGTCAGTGAGTGATGCTGGACCCAGTAGAGCATCTACCATCTCTACATTTTCCTCTTAACATCAACTTTCATTTAATCTCATAGACTCCATTTGTGAAAGATGATCTTTTATTTAGCTCATCATTGTCTCCATTTTAGTTTTTCTTGCATGCTTTAAAATCCATTGTTGTTTTTTTCTCCTTCTGTCCTCCCCTCCCCCTCCATCTTCATGTTCTTTCACAGTCGATCAAAACGAAACGTAAAAAGAGTTTTCGCCTCTCTCGAAAGTTTCCATTTTACAAGAGCAAAGAAAACATGGCCCAGGAGAACAGCATACAGGAACGTAAGTAGCAGCAGAGTCCAGAGAGCAAGCAGACCATTTGCAGCCCTGTCTTCTTGTCCTTAGTTGCCCCTCCCCTTAGAAGGAGATGGTGGCCGCCCAAGCACTTGTGTGCTTATACCCAGTTATTTGTAGTCATGATAGAACCTGGCCTGCACAGGGACATGTTGGGGCTTACTTGTTCAGCTCCTCACTTAGATTGAAGTGTCGGAGGCTCCGAGGCTATCCCAGGCACCTATGTTGGAAGTGTGAGACACAGCTGTGCTATTGTGATAAGGAATGGTTTTCAGCTAGTGTCAGGGTTAGAAAATGGTTTTTCAAGAGAACAAGTTCAAGGGACTAAGTGTTACTCTCTTGGTTCTCCCCTCTTGTGTTTTCTTTCCCTTAATTTCATTCATAAATGTTAAAGAAGAGCCTGTCCCTCCTCAGATCCCTAAGGTTGGGGCTGCTTCTGGAATGCTCATGTGTCACACAGGACACCCACATGATTGACAGCAGGCTTTCTATTATGTCAGGGCACCCCCAGAGCCAGTTACCACAAGAAAACCTTGCTGCTTATATGAGTTGATATGGACACAGTGTTGCTCAGCATTACCTAAATAAAGATTTATTGAGAAACACAAAGCTGAGTTGGTAGGACAGGCTACAATACTGGGCTGCATTAGGAACCAATTCAATCCTACTAAATCCCCTTACTCTACCACATGCCTCAGAAACAAGTTGCTCTTGAACTTGTTCTTGAACACCAGGTCAGGTTTGTCCAGTAGGTTCTCATTCATGTCATTGTGAAATTGTAAATTGTAAATGTCTCATTTATCAATCACTCCTCCATCTTTCATGGAGCAATCTTGTCATCCAGAGCTATGGGGTCTGACAGGAGACTGACTAGTTTGGGTAGAGACTGGCCCGTAGTAGGCTTACCTGGTTTATGATCATGCTATGTATGGGTTGTGACCACCTATAGTAACCCTAATAGAATGAGGTATCCTCATAAAGATGAAGACTAGGCTTACTGTCCAAGGCTTGCTCAGTGACAGGGGATAGAGGAGGTTGGTTGGACTTGTGAGCAATCAGAGCCTAAGACGAAGATCTGAGATAATGCTGCCACAGTTTACTAGATTAGCCCTGAACCTCCCCAAGGAGCCCATCCTGGGACATGTCACTATTTAATGACTTAGCCAGTTAGGGGTGCCCATTGGCCAATAGGGTTGCAACTTTCTGGTACCTGTTCTCCAGAAACAAAACTTAGGGAAGTTCTGTACACCATACCACAGAGAAGTTTTTCATGAAGGGCTTGGACAGACTAAGGTATAGTATGGGGAAAAGCTCCCAGGTAATGATAATTCTTTCTGCATAGCTTGCATATAGACATGTCTCTTTCATACACCAATGGGAGATGTGTTGCAGGGGCAAAGCAGAGACCTGGCCTCTACAATTACACATTTGGTCAAAGAAGGTACTTTTAAGCCTTGGAGTGTTGCCTGCCGTGTGCTATGGGTATGTGGGCTATAGACTACCTCAGAAAGCTTGTCTACTCCAAGGCCTTCTGCCCCCAAGCTGAATAACATAATGCCAGACATCTTACCTGACGTGGGCTATTCTTTCTTCGGCAGATGTCTTCACCTCACTGTAGTTCTAAGTCTTCATTGGATACTCCTATCACTAATGCTCAACTGCCTCTGTATTCTTCCTTCCCTTCGTTGTTTTTCTCTGTTTTTTTCTCTTTTCCCTGGTTTTCCTCCATTTCTCCCCTCCCTCCCCTTCCCTTTCTATCCCTGTTGTCTGTGAAATCAGGACTTCCCTGGGTTAAGTGACGATTATTATGGAGCAAAGAACCTGAGTAAGTCAAACTTACACACCATTAACTGTATTTGTGGCATGAATGGAGCTCATGGGGTGGGGGTGGGGATGTAGGGGACATGAGTAAAAGGGAAGGGTGAGGGAGGGGAGTGTTTGTCAGACCCTTCCCCATGGCAGGAGGAAATCTGTGGCTCCAAATGGTCCCTGGTATTCTAACAAATCTCTAGTATTTCTGTCTGCATTCTTTCTACTCCTCTGGGTGATAGGGTACGAGCTTAGCGGCCCCATACAAGAAAGTTAGGTCTAATTGCATGGTCAGGGTGAGTGCTCAGCTGATGTGGAGGTTCCTGGAGATCATGGGGCCTGCTGGTTGAGTTTTCTCCCAAGTAACCCTATGCCAAAGAATTGAGCTTGGGAACCACAGCTTTACTAGTTCTTCTAACCGGGGTTGGGGTGAACAAACTCCACATCTGAGCAGAGTTCATGTGGAACCACCAGGCCAGCTATCCATAGAACATCTCTAAGAAGCCCAGCTGGCCTGCTGGGTTAGCTCACCGCTGGCTGATTCTTATCCCAGAAAAACCCTCACCGACATCTCCATTTGGAAAAATCTCCAGAGTGGGAACTAGGAGGACCTAGGTGCAGGTTCCTTAGCAGCCATCCCTGCTCACTGCAAATCCAGAGTACAGCCTTCCAGGTGGGCTCTGTCCACATGTATTGTCCCTCAATAAAGGATAAAAGTGGAAGACATAAGCCTGTCCTTAGGGGAGCTCAGGGGCTAGTCACATGTGACAGACAACCCAGCAAGTCCTTGGGGAGGTGCACACAGCATATTATGGTCCTGGCTGAAACGAGCAGCATCTCTCATAGTTTGGTGTGTCTGTGTCTCATTTCCATTTGCCTGCTGTTCCTTTGAGCGGGCTGCCATGTCTGTGCCTCCTGTGAATGCAGTCCTTCGCTTGAGCTTTCTCCACCCACACTCCAAGATGGGCAGGTCCCAACTGTCTGTGATGGGAGGGGTAGCCTGTCTTCCATAGTCCTACTGGCTTGTTGTTTCTGTGTATTTGGCATGTGTCTTGTGGTGGATCAAGGTGCATCCCTTTCACTGCTGAAGCCAAGTTCTCCTCAGCATTGGTAGAAGGAAGGGCAACCATAGTTCAGAGTAGTGTTCTTGCTGACTGTTACATCCATTCAGTGATGAGCCTCTAGGTTGGAGAGCGTCACACAATTCTGTACCTTTGGTGGCTCTGTCTTGGGAGAAAATGCGTGAGCAGCAGCATGCCTAGGCTTCTCTCTTTGACCGTCCTTATCCATTTCCTTCCTGCCCATTAGCCTTAGGAGATGAGTTCTGAGACAGGATTTGGAAACCGTCCAAATCGGCTAGCATGATTCAGATGAAGAAAATGCTAGGAAAGGAAATAAGCCTTCTAGTGCCTATGGAGGGACTTGGCAAATTGAATGGGCTCTGGGGACATGGAGGAGGTGGCCAGAACATCAGGATTGGAGCTGTGCTTCCCAGTTGGTGGCCTGGATGTGGCAGGCCTCCTGTGGCCTGACTTGGTTGGCAGCTCGCTGTCTCCCTCCTGGCGCATTTGAGTTTGTGCTGCATGTGACCTCTCAGAGGTGTGTTCTGAATTGGAGTCTCTTTTTTGTTGGCTTGCAGAGGGAGTGACATCCAACACCAGTGACAGCGAAAGCAGTTCCAGTAAGTGTGTGTCATGCCCCTGTGTCCTGTAGCTTCCACATGTCTCCCTGCCATCATCATTCCAGTGTCCACCGCTACCATTGCTGCTCAGAGGCTGCTGCTCCTTTTAGCCATGTAAACTTTGAGCCCCTGGAGATGCTGTGGCCAGCTCATTCACCTTGTGGGATGGAATTTCTAGAATAGAGAAAGAATAAGCCCTACAGCTCTAGCTAGGACCTGGCTTGAAAGCATCCTTGGGGTACTGGGGAGGATAAACTGCCACTGATTAGGTCCCTGCCATGGACATGTAGGCTGCTGAGACAGATTTGCTCAGAGACCAAAAGTAAAATGGCTTCTGCCTTCCATCTGCCTTTCCGGGCTCCTAGGACCACCTTACCTTCCAGCCGTGTTACATAGTCAGGGAAGGAATTGCCCCAAATGCCTTGGGAGCTCCTCTGACTACAACATTTGAAGCCATAGTTCAAATCTTACAAGCTCTGGGAATACTGGCCTTTGAGGAGCTGCAGTGACTAGAGGTCTTTAAAATTCCACCCAGGAGTCTCAGGCTCAGGAGCCCTGTAGCAAGTATCCTGTGGCTCCATGCAGCTCTCGCTGCCTTCCCTAGAACTGCTGTCAGCTCATTTGGGAACCGTAGGCACCCAGCACCAAGTGTCTTGGTGATTTTCTTAGGAAGACATCGTCATTGCCAGGTCACATGAGGGTCCACTATGAGCAGAAAGCAGTTCAGTATTGCTTTTAAAGGATACCGGGACCTTAGCTCAGATGTACACCACTTTCCTAGATGCTTCTTAGAGGTATGAGGTTGGTAAATAAATAGACCTTTAAAGGGGCATCATTAGGCTGCAGGTTTGGAGGTTGGGTAAAGTGTCTGCACTCAGGTAAAGTGACTTTGCAAGTGTGTTTCAACCAGTTGGAGCTTCTCTGTGGTTCTTTTCAGAACAAGGGGACTACTGAATATAACCAACTATTACCTATAAGAAGTAATTCCCTAGAGCTTGGGGTGGTTTGGTGGAGACTTGACTTCTGGGCCTAGCCCCATAATTGGGCAATATTTCACGGAATGAAAACAGCCCAGCCCAAGGCTGGTGAATGGCTCCTTAGCCTTCTTGCCAACAGAAAGTGAGACTGTTTTGTGGTGGGCGTGGGGTGTGATGAATGCTGTACACAGTCATCAGATCATATGCTAACGTGTTTCCCTTTTTGCAGAAGGACAAGAGGATGCTATTTTGTCATATGAGCCAGTGACACGACAAGAAAGTAAGCCCCCTTCTGAGAGTCTTGCCTTTGTGCCAGTCTCCCGGTCATGGGGCTTAGTAAAGAGGGTAGCTTGAGGGGCAGGGGGGAGGAGGCCTGCCACATCCAGCCCTTGGCTCTTCTCTAGCATCGCTGGGTGGATGCCATGCTACACACACCTCTTGTGATACTTTTGCCCACTGCTAGGATGCCTTCCAAAGGGCAGGTGGATTCCAGAGGAAAGCAGAAGGCCTGTTCCAGCAGAGGCAGTTGTTGCTGCACAGGCATCCCCCCACCCCAGGGCATCTGCTTTTCGAGAACCTTGCTTAGTAGCTAGGGTCTGTGTGGAAATTGTTCCTGAATCTGTTGGAAATGGAGATGCTTCTGATTTCAGACTTGCCTGAGACTTTAGATTGTCAAATTTAAAGGCTCTTTGAAATCTTTAATTAAAAGCCAGAGAATAGCTGTAGTTGCATCACCTTGTCTGAGTGGTGGCCACAGAGCCTCTGTCCTCGGAGGCAGGGCGGGTCTTCCTGTGGGACCTCTGTTCACTGTCTTGTGCTCTCCCTCCCCAGTTCACTATGCCAGGCCTGTGATCATCTTGGGCCCAATGAAGGACCGAGTCAATGATGACCTCATCTCTGAGTTCCCGCATAAATTTGGATCGTGCGTGCCACGTAAGAGCCCAGGCAGACCCAGATGAGTGAGGTTTGGTACTCTGGGAAGTGCTACTTTTTTGAAAGTGTCTAGGATCAGGGCCATTTAGAACCTCCTGGAAGGCAGTAGGAAGTAACAGATACCCCCAGAGTAAGTGGTATTGGTAGGCTTAAAGTCCAACTTGGCTGCTTGCCTGATGCTATGGAGTTAAAGTTTGGGTGGTAATGGTCAGGATTAATTTTACAAATGGAGAGGCCTATCATTGTTTTGGTTTTTGTTTCCTTGTGGTGCTGGGAATTAAACCCAGGTCATTGTACACAAAGTGGTTTGAGGAATCTTTTTTGGGGCTTCTTAAATGCTAAGTATTGTATCTCTACCAGGCCATGTCTCAGAAAGTCCCACCTTTTTGGTCCACATTACCCTCAAGGACCCTGTGTATAATATCTGGAGTTTGGAAGAGAAAATAGGCTAGACAAAATCTTTCCAAGTGTTTTCTTTTCATTCATCTGAAAAATATTGGAGTAGCCTTGTGTCCTTCCTGTGAGAAAGGACGAAGGTGGCTTTTAATAGCCCAGATCATTGCCTTTGGAGCACACATTTCCTTCCTTCTTTTTCCTTCCTTCAGATACCACCCGGCCTCGGCGTGATAACGAGGTAGATGGACAGGATTACCACTTTGTGGTTTCCCGGGAACAGATGGAGAAGGATATTCAGGACAACAAGTTCATTGAGGCGGGCCAGTTCAATGATAATCTCTATGGGACCAGCATCCAGTCTGTGCGGGCAGTTGCAGAGAGGGTAAGCAAAGAGGAGGTGGTTTGGCTACCCTTGAGGGAAGGCCCTTACAAACATAGCAGAGAGCTTCACTAATCTGTAAGGTGGTACTTTTTCAAAAATTATTTTTATTTCATGTGCTTTGGTATTTTTCCTGTGTGTATGATGGTATGTGGGTGTTGGATCCCCTGGAATTTGAGTTCAGACAGTTGTTCACTGCCATGTGGGTGCTGGGTCTTCCAGTCCTTTGGAAGAGGTTCCAGTGCTCCTGACCTCTGAGCATCAACCTGAGCTCTAACAATCATAAAGAACCATCCCAGAAACAAGAGACTTCTGGAACTTTTTGGGGCCTCTAGGATGTGTGTGTCTGGGTTCTTCTCAGGCTGATGTTTGGATTGCTACTGCCTTTCTTTGGAGACCTATAGCCAGGAACTGTATGAGCTGATGCAGGTCTACTCTTTCAGGGCAAGCACTGCATCTTAGATGTCTCCGGCAACGCTATAAAGAGACTGCAGCAAGCACAACTTTACCCCATTGCCATTTTCATCAAGCCCAAGTCCATTGAAGCACTTATGTAAGTGTCCATGGGATTCAAATGACCCTGGAGAGGGAATAAAACAGATTTGCTGGGCAGGGGCAGCACCCAGAGAAAGGCTAAGACCAACTCTGAGTACCCGCTGTTCCTCCTGTTTGGGAGCCTAGGCATATTCCTCCTTCCCAGTTGGGCTTTTCGACTTGGAGGTCTGGAGGCGGGAGTTAGCCATGGTCTACTTTAAGGTGGCTGTTTAGCAGATTTTCAGGAAACCTAGAACATTTTGTTGCGTTAAGACATAGGATCTCCCTTGGAAATGGATTGCTACTGTGTCTTTGGCAGGGAAATGAATCGACGGCAGACATATGAACAAGCAAATAAGATCTATGACAAAGCCATGAAACTGGAGCAAGAATTTGGAGAGTACTTTACAGGTAAGAATCCGAGTCCTCTGGGAAGGCCCAGACACTAGCCCAGGGAGACATAGACAGAGCTAAATGCTCAGGGAGCTTTGCCGTCACTGAGCACAGACTTTCCCCGGGCACTTAGGTTTCCAGTCAGCCACCAGTTAGCCAGGTTCTAGCAGGAGCCACTCCCAGGCATGGCTTTTGCTGGTTCCCTTGGTTAATCTATTTGCATGTTCTGTGACAGTACAGATTCCTTTGTCTCCTCCCTCCCTGCTCTTCCTCCTGAAAGTTTTTGCCTCACATGCTTTGGTGTTGATAAATATTTGTTGGTGGTTTCTTAGTGTGCTGTTTAAGTCGTCGGTCAGTCTGCATGTGTGTACTTTATGAAGGTCACTTCCAAAAGTGGGGAAGATCCCTTTAAAGTACAGCACTAGGTATATGAGAGCAGGCTGGTAATGAGTAAATTCAAACTTATAACATTGGGTTAGCCAAGTAAAGAATTGGGAAATTATTCACATACCATGGGTCTTTGGAATCTTTTACCATCCATATGTATGTCCTTGTTTGCTGGGCTGACCTCTGACATAGCAGATGTGATGGCTCCTAGGAGCTCTGCCTCTTGCCAGAAATTGTGACTTTCTGCTCTTCCCCTGGGTAACCGGGATTTTCCAAATCTTTGAGTGAAACTGCTTTAGAATTATAGGCTGCCAGCCCATGGCAAAAGCAATGGGAGCTTCCGTGTCTGGCACGCAGTGGGTACTCAATAAACATCTTTCCAATCAGCACACTGCCTGTGCATGCCTAGTCTCACTGTCTCACTGGCTCTGGCAGTTGATGTCCAGCCCTGGCTCTGGGCAGCTAGCCAGCCATATACTTTCCTCTCCGAACCCTGGGCAGATAACTCAAGAAGCCAGACCCCATGCTTCTGTGAGCATCCATTATGCCCTGGGGACATCATAGGGGGGTTGTTACTAGAGACAAGTGGCCGGGGCTTGGGACACTATTATGGACCACAGTGGTAATTTTTTTTTGTTCTCTCTTCACTTTAGCCATTGTACAGGGTGACTCACTGGAAGAGATTTATAACAAAATCAAACAAATCATTGAGGACCATCTGGGCACTACATTTGGGTCCCATCCCCTGAAAAAACTCTGAAGAATCCCCTCCAACCATTCTCTTGTGAACAGAAGAAATCAAGTCCCTCTTCCCTCCTTCCTCTTCATTCCTGTCCCCACGGGGAGAACAAATGACTACTGTTCTTGTCCCCCTTTTTAGATATGTCAAAAATTGAGTTTTCTAGTCCTGTTCTTTTTTAAAAAATGTTGTTTTGTTTTTGGTTTATTTTTTTGGGATGATGCCATCTCACTCATCATGTGACCGTGCCCATTCCTGCATGGACCTTTCCCACTCGCTAGACAGGTGCAAATCCATCAGAGTTGTTGTTCTCATAAACACCCAGCAGAAGCGAAGAGAAGAGAGGAGGACTGATGGAAAGACAGACTCTGGACAACTGCACAGCTTGTGAAGTGAGCGAAACAGCCCACGTGCTGAGGTGCTCCTGGGCATTTCTACCCTAGACTGCCGGCTTGCAGCTCTGAACGGTGCAACGTAAACGGCTACAGAAAGTATCTTATTTATATATAGATATATATATGTAAATTTATATAAAATATATAGAAATTATTATTATATATATATATACACTCTTCTATAATATATATATATATATTCACATACATTGGAACTAGAAAATCTATGGAGAACGTCCATCAATGGTACTATGTTATTAGAGAAATGCTTTAATTTCATATTCCAATCAGATGACATCTTATGTTCCACCTGTTGGAAGGGGTTGACAACGGTAGTAAGTGCTATACCAAAGCACTCAAATTTGGTCATTCTCTTCAGAGCTAAGGTTTGCTCCAGGTGGGGCCAACCTACAGCATAAGAGAAGGGGCTTGGCTGGGAGCTTAAGATGGAGACGTGACTGAAAGCAGTTGCTGCCCCTGCAGGGCAGTCATTCCTGTGCAGGAAGAGAGAATGAATGCTAACGATGCTCCGGATGAGATCGCCTATTGTTTATGCCGCCTGATGTGTCTGCATGAGAGGTTTTCCTTTTTGTTCATTTTTAAGCTGCTGTTAAACCAAAACCATGTTGTGCACTGTGTCAGCCTTTTCATTATTCCAGATTTTACTTTTTACTATTAAGTGAATGCGTAGAATCCTATTTGCCAGTGTTCTAAAGGCTCGTGAGGTTCTGAAGGAGCCAGGCCTGGGCTACAGCAGTAATTCAGGCCTGGCCATCCAGTCAACAGAGGGAAAGAGGGGGCTGGTGAGGGCAGAGAGTACAAGCTGGGCTCAGAGTTACCATGCTGGACTTAGCTAGGGGTTCCTTCATGGGGCCACTGACAGGCATAGGGAGGTGCTTGCCTTCCAGCTCTGTGCTGGGACAGTAGAAGAGCACCAGGCTGGCCAGCCATGTAGTGAGTTGGATTTGGGTTCTTTTATTTTGCAACTGCTCCATTTGCCCTACCCCCAGCCCCCTCACCAACAGCTGGTAGCTTACTGTTTCTTCAAAAAGAAAGTAGACTTTAATGCTGTAAATTTGAGCTGTAGAGCTAAGACTCGCTTACTGGTGAGCTGTGAAATCTTGTTGCTTTTTTCCCAGAGTCTGATGGCAGGACTGGTCCAGGTAGTTTTTCCTCCCACAACCAGTGCAGGCAGCAGGTGTGGTCTAGGCCCTACCCCACCCCACTATGCTCCTTTGAAGCCAACGGCCTCCCTCACCTCCACACTGGAGGATGACGCAGGGGAGAACCTAGAATTGCTTGGCCCTCACTGGGTTAGGACCATTGCAGGTGACACAGTGTTGAGGACACTTTCCAGCACTACCAGCCACAATTCAGGAACTCTGTTCACAGGTATCCTACCAGCATAATGAGGCTAACTGTGACTCATGGGCCCAGAGGTAGTAGAAAGAAAAGGCAGCAGCTTTCTCTTGGGCAGTACACTGGAATTGAAGGCAAAGAGGGATAAAGCGACAGATGATTGTGACTCTCGTGAGGGAGGGTGAGCGGGGAGTGTTGATTCTCTGACAGGTAACTGACAAGTGTGAGCAATGCTCAGCCTCCCTCCCAGGGAAAAAGCAAAGATTCAAAGTAAGCATGATAATAGTTTGTTTACCAGTGTTCCTTCCAAGGAGAAATATATTTTTTAATAAATGATAGTTGCAATGAACCAACGGCTCAGAGACCTTCTTGAAGTAGTCGGGTGGTTGGGGCCCAACAGCAGAAGAAAAAACCAATGTTTTCCTAGTGCTGGGGGAGGAGCGACTGACCGGCAGTCCTTGGGAAGGGTGTTGGCCCCTGGTAGTGCTGATCCTTTGCTAAACTAAGCTGAAATTGTATACTGAGGCCCTCTCCCTGGCCTAGAAGCTGCCCTTAACCCTCTCAGCTGGTAGGGGCCATGTCCTTGGTAGCAAAACGCTGACACTTTCTCAGAAAATTCTGTTGGTGGAAAATGCCGCCATAACAAAGATGCATGTAAGAAGCAGGGGGCAGCCTGCCAAATCACAGTGCGGAGAGGGATGACAAGAGAGAAAGCTGCCTGCCTGCCAGCTCCTCTTCCTACAATGGAGGTGGGATGGGCCTGGCCTGGAGGGGGTTCCAGTCATCCCTTGTGGCCCTCAAGAGCTGGGAGAAGGCTTGAAAGCAGGTATTTCTATGGCTGATGTCATGCAGGCAGCTCTTGGAAGAAACCTCAAATGGTGCGCCAGAATTAAGGTACACGAGTGAAACCTGAATGGCTGAGCCACCCCTAAGGTGTGTGGGCTGAGCCCCAGGAAGGATGCTTGCCCTCTCTCATTTGTGGGGTTTCATGGTATGCACAAGCTTGCCCCTATATTCTCTGTGTGTTATAAGGTAGCCCAAAAAAGGGAACCCCTAAAGAGCTCTGTGGGGCTGAGGAATTCACTTGGCTTGTAAGGCACTATGCTGAAACTGTCTTCACAGTTGATGTCCCGGCTACAGGAAGTGACAGCTGGAGGAAATTAACCCCAGCACAAGAAAACAACTGAGTAACTTGAAAACACCAAACAGACAGCCTCCTGGTGTGTGGGGCCAGAACTGTCAGCAGAGCCTGTCTCTGGAAGAGTCAAGTGGGTCCTCTCAAGTCTGCTGCTGACTGAAGCCAAGCCTGATAAATTTCTTCATCTCTAACAGGAAGAACTCAAAAAATTCACAGTTTGATGCCTATGACTAAATAAAATACTTATTCAAACAAACACAAATATCAACTTTATCCTACTTTGAAAGTGCTTTCAGACATGTGCTAGGAAAGCACACTCTTACCAGAAGCAAGTGCAGATATTGATGGGCCAGGAGTGAGGCTAATAAGGACACAGAAGATGTGGGCCGAGGACTGAGCCCACCTGAGAAGGGACCTCGGCTCAAGCACAACACCCGTCTTTAGTGATGGGACAAAGCCTGCTGGTTCTAAGCACTGTCAAGCCAAGAAAGCAATAAGATGCAGCAGTCACCTTTTCAGGGAACAGTACAGTAGCCTGTATGACAGAGCCCCGGCTTAGAGGCTCTTTCTCCCACATGGATGGCCTGTCTCTGCTTAGTCTTGCCACTCCTCAGGTTTTGTCTGTTGGCATGGTTTCCACCTGCCCTCCATGGCTTCAATTCCACAGATCTTTTTTATCCATTCAGTAATTCCTTGGCACCTCTAGGACATAGTATTGTCATTAAGAATGACTTGGGACGCTCAAATTCCAATTTCCTCAAAAGCTGCTTCCATTACTTCCAAGAGAAAGCAAAACTAGCTCCTGTTTATATATGCAGAACCATCACCACTGGGCATAATGACTCCCTCTAGTGGGTTTTTCCATAGAGGGCCACTCCCTCTTCCCACAGGGAGATGGAATTGACTTCTTCTTTTGTGCATTGTCATCTGTCACCATTCACACGTGTGTTCATCAGTTGCCAAAAACATCTGTGAAGGAGATGTCTTTTTCTCCATTTTTCAGGTAAGGAAACTGAGGCACAGTGTGACTGTATAGTTAATATGTGACAGAGAAGCCAGCCAAACACAGCCTATGGTTCTAGTAGCTGTGCTCTCAGGCACCTCAGCAGCCTGTTCCTTTGCTGTGCTCAAGACCTTGTTCTGTCCCTGTTTGCCTTTTCTCACAGAGAGCCGTCTGCTCTTTCGCACATGCCCTCAAGTGTGGCCCCAGAGAGGAAAGCAGATGATGATTAGCAGTCTGTCTGAACCCTGAGGACAGGATGGATGAGCCCCCTGCCTGCACTCATGCTTTGCTTTCTGACCTTGCATCTTCCACTGGAATCTTACTCTGTTTGCTTTCTTATTTTCTTTCCATTCTCCTTCAACCATTTGATCTTGCTCAGCTACCTGGCCGCCCTGTGCCACATACAAGTGACAACACATGCCCAACTGGGGCTATCCCTTTAACAGCAACTGAGAGCTGCCAGAGGCCAGCATTTACTTCCCCAATACAGAATTCCAAGACCCTAGAAACTTGACCAAGCCCTGTCCCCACTCTTCCCAGGGGACTTCATTTTACTCTGAGCATGGCCCTCCCCTTCCACTGGCTCCCCCAGCCAGCAGCTCTGGCCCTGTCCCTCTGGATGTACCACATTCCCTACCCCTAGGGTCAATGCTGACTCCTTGGGTCATTATATAGACCTTCCAGCCAAAACCTGTTGGATATATATGATTCTTTAGTATAGTTCTTTGTTGCTATCCCTACTCCACCCTGTATGTGAGGAGCTGCTGCTTGGAGAGCACTTACTGAGAGGCCTTCCTCTTGGTGACAGAAAGACAAGGGCACAAAAACAGCCCCAGTCTGAAATATCTTGGGATCTAGACAAAAACAAGGAAGAAATAGAATTTCACATTAAGGCAGAAGGCGATGAAAGAAAAGGCCAGGATGGGGATTTGTTAGAAAAGGTGCCTCTGGAAGTGATAGTCAGATTGAGACCTTTAGTATCTGCAGGAAGGAATGGGGAATGGGACAGCATTTGCTGATTATTCTTCACTACATTGGCAGTCTGCTCTTGCAGTGCTGCTGCCTGATAGTTTATAACCTAGGCGCAAGGTCTCTGAAGTCTCTGTAATCTACTCTCTTCTGTTACAAAACCTTCAAGCTTCAGCAGAAATGTTACTATTCATGCTAATGTCACTGATCTTTCAAGAAGAAACCCCCTTTTGTACCCTCCTAGCAGTTTTTGCTGACTTGCTTTTCTTTGCATGTGAGCTCTTGGTCCACATGTACTTCTCCAACTAGCAAGATGCTTCTAGAAGGCCTGGGGTGTATCTGGCATATGTTTTCATAATGCATGCCCTGCGTATTACAGGTGCTGGTTAATGACTGTTGAAATGTCCCTTTCTGGGCCTTGGTCTTTCTTAAAACTAAGGTTTTAGGCAGATGCTCTCAAGACTCCAGCTCTACTACCTAAAAGTGATTCAGTAGAATCCTAAAGAGTGTGGCTTTGCCAAGGCCTTTGCAAAACATTCATGTTTTGTGAACTTGCACTTAAAGCCAATGAGGCGGGTAACATAAAAAGTTGTAAGAACAGGATAGTTACCATAGGTCTTAGGGTTTTACTGTTGTGAACATATACCATGACCAAGGCAACTCTTATAAGGGACAACATTTAATTGGGGCTGGCTTACAGGTTCAGAGGTTCAGTCTACTATCATCAAGGTGGGAACATGGCAGCATTCTCGCAGGCATGGTACTGGAGGAGCTAAGAGTGCTACATCTTCATCTGAAGGCAAATAAGAGAGGACTGGCTTCCAGATGGTTAGGAGGAGGGTCTCCATAGCCCACCCCTACAGTGACTACAGTGACACTCTTCCTCCAACAATGCCACACCTCCTAATAGTGCCACTCCCTGGACCAAGCATATACAAACCACTACACCATACAACAAATATCACTTGTTGGTAGGCTAGGGGCTTTCCTCTTATAAGGAACAAGGGTACAAATGATCCTGAGGCTGTGAGCAGGGGAAGTTGTTTCTATTGGCTGGCAACGGGGTCAAATTCCAGAACACATTGAAAATTATAACACTTTGGGTTTAAAATAGATTTATTTGAATTTCACGAAGAAGTTGTACTAGGGAAATTAGGGAATGAAGGTGCCAAAAAAACCACCCATATGTCTGCCTTTGGGAGATGAGATGATCCTTAGCTTGAATGGGGCTACTGAAGTAGCAAAAAGTTGACAGGGTAGCAATCCTGGGTGAGATTAACCAAGTTTGAGTCCTGCCCCCAGTGTCCTGCAGCTAGTAAGGGGCTCGGTTTGTCTTTCTGGTGGGCTTATAGAATATGGGTGTGTTATGGGGGGGTAGGTACAGAGTATGACTGTCCCCAAAGCAGCACACCACCAAGCAGTCTCTTCTCAGGATGAACGGTGACTCCCCATAGGTGCATAGGTGGAATCACCTCTACACTAGACTGTTATTGCCTCCAGAGACCAGGAAAATTACATACAGCTTCAAGAGAAGCATAAGAAGGAGTGGCTAGAATCTTAGGCGAGGTTCCAATGGTCCTCCCCACTCCCCCTTTTAGGAGGGAATGTCAACAGATCCAGTCTGGAAGGGGTCTTGCAATGAGTGAGCTGCTTTGATAAGGGTGGTGATAACTCCAACTCCACCCCTTCTAGATCTTGAGTCTTTCTGCTTCAACCTCTTGCATGTTGGAGGGACTGACATAAATGACTGTTTTCTTCCATTTGGCGACTATGCTACAGCAACAGTCACTTGCTCTTGAGTAGCTTGACTGATTGTGCCTCTATAGCAGCTATTCACTGCAGAACAAGTGCTCTTCATTAAGGCTGAGAGCTGCAATATCTATGTGCATAAACACAGGTGTTTAGGAGGCACTAGGCAGGAACATTATATTTAACAACTGTTATTTCCCCACCAGGGCCTATGACCTCCTTAGCCACAAGTTTTGTTCTAGCTTATAGTATCAGTTATAAATTCTCTCCTTTGGAGCAGGTCTTAAATCCAATGGGAAAGTTGCTAGTTGCACCGGTGACACTCTGTGCCACTACTGTAGCAGCTAGCAATTTTGGCTACAGTGTAGTGATGTAGTATATAGGGTTAACACTCTGGAGTAATGATGGCAGTTCTCTCCCAGAAGACTGCAGAATGCACCTTCCAGCACAGTGAAAGCTAGCCAACTGGGAGAGAACTTTCAGCTCAGTCCCAGATTGTTTTCCTTATGTCCTGCAACCAAAGCACGAACTATTTTTGGCAATGGAAGAGAGGGTCCTTAAAGCCATTACATTGTGGCATACAACCAACAGCAATAGCCTTTATCATTTTGAGGTATTCTAGGGCTTCCCTGGTCTCCAAGTCAGGGTGGTAGCCCATTCCCGGCACTGAGTTTTTTCAATTAATAACCTTATGGTTTCTGGGAACATTTTTTCCCCCTCAACACAGAGTACTTTCAGTCATTCTTTAGCCACTGTTCTAACATTTACAGGTACAAACTATTGTAGTGTTTTCTCAATTACCCTGTTGTGTATAATCTGTGCCTTACACAAACAAAAGCTCCCAAGAATCACATCTATGCCTAGCTTTTACACCTTATATGAACTTGTTTTCCATGCTTGCTAATGTCAGTGCACTGCCTTTGGGGTGATTTTCTACATCTTCAAAATACTCAGAGGTTAGTTAGCACTATACCTAATCAATATGATGAAATCTATTTATAGAGATTAGGCGAGATCTCTGAAAGTCCACTGCTGTTCATGGCACCAAGCAAGTATCAGTTGATCTAGGAGTCAGCCCCTAAATGGATACTCAAGAAAAATATTAGCAATACATGAAAAGATTGCATCCCTTTTGTCAATTGTTTCATCAAACAAGCAAAGATTGGAACACTGACATGATGGGAGGTAGGTACTACTTATATAATCTATTATCTTTATATTCTACAATCTATAATCTGTATAATCTATAATCTGTATCTCTCTATAATCAATTATTCTTCATAATCCACTTTGCTACCTCATCCAGTGGTGCTGCCGTGGGCACCCACACATCACCCCAGACCAAATGGGCTTTGTAGGGGTGACTCAAGCTGCTTGGCTTGGTCCAAGGTCAAGAGGGAATGTAGCTGCACTATCTCATGGCTTGCTCAGTCTTGGCTGCACCCCGCCCCGGGGAGGGCATCTGACAGGACCTTCTGACTGTATCTGAGGTATATTTTAATACCTTCATTCCCTAATTTCTAGCACAACTTCATGAAATTCAAAGAATCTATTCTAACCCAGAGTTCTCTATCAACCACATCCGGATGCTGAGAGGGGCCTGGACTGGGTGACAATCTCTGCTCTAGCATAATATTTTTTGTAGGAAAGAAATACAGAGCTTACTCTGGGGGAATAACTACCCACTCCAGGGATATACCATCTTTGCCTGTATCGTTTTGATCATTTATGCTTTTTATGAACTATTCTTTAGTCTTTAAAACCCTCCAGAAGCTCACTAGCACAGCATTTGCCTGTCATTCCCCCCCCCCTTGGGAAGGCTAGCTTGACACAAATCTTGTTATACTTGCCTTGAAATAAGCCAAACAGACCTTTCTCTGCTTTGTCTTTTTTTTTTTTTTTTAAATCATCTCTGTGTTGTTTTTACCACTTTACAGGCCCAATTTATATGTCAGTCTAAGTCACTCAGATCAGCCAGAGCCAAAGCCACTAAAGTTCCTTACTGGTTCCAAAGTCCATATTGAATTAAATTTTTAACTCTGGTGATCAGTGAGCTGGGCAGCAGACATCAACCTTGGCATTCTCTCAGTAATTCTGGGCTCCCCTGTTGCCTTCCAGTCACTGATATACATGGGCACCTCAGCCTGTGATAACCAAGTGTCACTAATGGCTCACATGAGCCAGCCCATCAGTGACTGACTTCCCTCATACTGCCTGGGGTTATGCAGCTTTGGACTGATAGTTATATTATTCGGTTTCTATTACTTTCAAAGCACTGTCATCCTACATGTTTCCATGGCTGACAGTCTCATAAGCCAGGCTGCGAGAGGCTCCTTCACTCATTTGTAAAAATTTCCTCTTAGCTCAAGCAGCCCCAGTGGTCCTACCACTGTTCCCAGATTTTCATAGTTTTTTGTACTGGGCCATTCATTTAAGGCTCCAGTCTGCAAGCTGAGTCATGGATTTTTCCCTTCCTCTGTAATAAATGTTGGCTCTAAGGGCTAGCTTGTATCATGTGAACCTCACCTTCTTTCTTCTCATTAAACAATTCTTCCCATGGTTCCCAAGGTTTTAGATCACAAGAAGGGCACTCTAGCATAGATATAACTTATGCTGTCCTTTCCTCATACCCTGCTACCTTTAAGAAACAGCAACCCAAGGCTGGGGCAGGGGCTGGAGATGAATATAGCTTCAACTCAGCTGGTAGAGTGCCTAGTATGCACAGTACTGCATACTGGGCTCTGTGGCACATGCCTATAAGTTCAGTACCAGGGATATGAAGATATGAAGATCATAAGTTCAAGGCTACATAGGGAGTTCAAGGCTAGCCTGGGCCACATGAGACCCTGACTCAAGCAAGCAAACAATAAAGCACAACAAGCCAACGCCCCCACGTCATCATTCCCTTTCCCAGTTTATAAATCAGAGGTTAACATGGAGCCTATGTCTTTTTCTTCTTGAAATACCTTACATGGTCAAGTTTTTTTCTGTGATAATAGCTGCACCTCAGTTGCATGCTTTATCACCCATCCATACAACTGATACCACAGCTCCTTCTAGGAACTGTGATATGTTCTCTAGTTCATCAACTGTTTGGGAGACATCCCATTCATCAAGTAGGCATGACAGCCCACACTAAATAGAGAAGATGGTCCCCATAGGATTCCGACCAAGGATGCTCCCCTCTCAGTTTCTCTTTGGTTGCATGGCCTATCATCCACTGCAAAAGGCATGCAATTACCACCACAGCAAGAAGGCATACCCTCCCATACCACATGGAGAAAGGTAGCTGTGATGGTTTCTATATGCTGGGCCCAGGGAATGGCACTATTTGGAGGTGTGGCCTTGTTGGAGTAGGTGTGTCACTGTGGGCATGGGCTTTAAGACCCTCGTCCTAGCTGCCTGGAAGCCAGTATTCTGCTTGCTAGCAGCCTTCAGATGAAGATGTAGCACTCTCAGCTCCTCCTGAACCATGCCTGCCTTGATGCTGCCATGCTCCTACCTTGATGATAATGGACTGAACCTCTGAACCTGTAAGCCACCCCCCAATTAAATGTTGTCCTTTATAAGACTTGCCTTGGTCATGGTATCTGCTCACAGCAGTAAAACCCTAACTAAGACAGAATCAGGATGCCCTTGTGGACTCTCTACTGTTACAGGGATCAGCTTCAGTTATGTCCTAGCATCTGTTGAATGGGCCACATCACATACCCCCAAAATTATTTTTGATTCTGTCATGTCTCTGTTTTAGGTACCAAGTGTTCAGGGACCTTTTTCTAGGGAGATATGAACAAATGCCTACTTCCCCTAGATAAGATAATCAATCACAAACCAAAGTACAATTCTACCAAAGTCCAGTTTGGTGAACTACCAAGTTTATTTGATATACTTACAGAAGAACAGGTGAGGGAGGGATTACTTAAGGAGCATTGGTGACCTCAAAACAGACATATCATGAAAAAGCCTCAGCCCAGCGTGAATGAGGACGTCTCCATGGTTATAGAAATGAAGTCTAGCCTCCTTCAATGAGTCCGTCACACTGTGTATACTGTCACTTCCTGAGACCATAAGACCATGTGCAGCTGAGGCATGATTGCATGCAGCTGGCAAGAAGCTGCAGGAGGTTATGGCTGAGATCTCAGGTAAGAGTCTAATGACCCTTCCACCTCCTTCTAGATAAAGCATCAATAAACGTGATCAAGGGTGGCTTATGGATAATCACAGCTTCTGATAATGGCTGTTATACTCAGAGGTCACTGTTTTATAACATGTGGTGTCTGTCTTGTATAAACTATGGTCTTGGAAGTAGTTAGACAATCACACAAATGTGTTCTGTTAAGTTCTGTTATTGAAGGCTCCACGGGTAACTGTGACAGCCTGTAAACTAGCCTTTCTTCCTCTTCACTCTCCTTTCTACAATTTACCCACTGTTGTCTAGGTTAACATTTTAGGGGTCATTTCTGACTGCCAATTAATCTCCTTCAGTGGTTAAGTTGGTCCTGACTCAGAAATGAGCAGCTTTTCCTGACTCTTTCTTTTGGATGCCTCTCAAAAACCTAAGTATGTCAAAAAACAAAAAACAAAAAAACAAAACAAAAAACCAAAACCAAAACCAAAACAACAACAAAAAAACCCACGTAAGTATGCCTTTTCTGATACTTTGGGCTTTCTCAGTCTTTCTCAATATGTCCTATATTAGTTATTTCTCCGTTGGCTGTGATTAAACGCCATGATCAGAACAAGGAAGGAACAGTTTAGTTTGGCTCATGGTTTCAGAGGGAGGGTCCATAATTGTGGAGAAGGTAGCAGGTAGCCAGAGCAGGAAGCAGAAGAACAGCTCCAACTGCAAACATGGAACAGAAAATGCAAACTGAAAGTGAGGTGGGCTATGAGGTCTTAAAACCTGGCCCCAGTGACATACTTCCTCTAGCAAAGCTGTACCTCCTAAGGGTTTTCCAACACAAACTCAAACAAACTTGTTACCAACTGGGAAGCAAGTGTTCAAATACATAAGCCTATGGTGGGGGAGCGTCTCACTCAAAGCACAGCACTCCATTTTCTTGTCCCCAAAGCCTCATAGCCATATTATGATGCAAAAATGCATTTAGTTCATATTCAAAAGCCCTCATACTCTTTCAGTCTCGATGCTATTTGAAAGTCCGAAGTCTCTTTTGAGCCTCAAGGTACACTTTTAATTGTAACTCCCTGTAAAATAAAAAAATCACCTACTTCTAGCACATAATGGTATCACAATATGCACTGCCGTTCAAAAAAGAAGGAATGGGGCGACAGTGAGGACACCCGACAGTGAGGACATACTGGACAAAGATAATGGAACCCATCAGGGTAGACCCAAATCCTGCAGTTCCATCTGTGGTGCCTGGGACTTCACCTTTAGAAAGCTTACATGGTCCCACCTTCCTGCTTTGCTTCCTACAACACACAACTCTTTCTTCGGCTGGTCCTACTCTCTGTATGCAGTTTTTATTGACAATGTCTTACAGCTCCAGCATCTCCAACATCTTGTGGTCTCCACTACAATGCAGGTCTCACCTTTGCAGCTTCATATAACAGCCTCTCAGGCTCCTCTTCTTGCAGTGACCCCAGCATTGACACACTTTGCCTGCCCTCAGTGGTTCTCTGAAACTGTAGAGGCACAGCACATGGCGCCTTCACTCTTGTTCTTCTCATTCCTCCAAAGCCTGTGGATAGCATTGTCAAGTTTGAGTGGACCTTGGGATGGACCCTGGTCCCTTAAGTCATATTTGCAGTAATGTTTGTATGCTGTTTTCTGGGAGCAGAAAACTCATTAGGTCTGTTCCTTTCACAAATTAGAAGCTTAGCTATGTGGGAATCTGGACTTGAGGGCACCCTTGCCATTGTTCCAAGGCTTGGTGACACTAATTTCCCTAATAATCACAGTCTCTCTCAGCACATGCTGTAACATTAAACTTCTTAGTGGTCTTTTTCTGTCCAAATTGTACCCTTTTGATTTCCTTCTACCCCAGGTGCTCTTTACATTGACACTCAAATAAGAAAAGTCAATCATCACAATGTCTTCATTAGGGTGTCTGTTACTGTGATGAAACACTATGACCCTAAGGAATGTGGGAGGAAAGGGTTTATTTTGTTTGTGCTTCCACATTATAGTCCAGCATCCATGGACATCAGGGCAGGAACTCAAGGTAGAATCCTGGAGACAGGAACTGAAGCAGAAGCATGGAGGAGTGCTGTTTACTGGCTTGTTCTTTGTGGCTCGTTCAGCTTGATTTATTATATAGCACTCAGGATTACCCGAGGGTGGGGCCACATCAACCACCAACCAAGAAAATGCACCATAGGTTTGTCTACAAGCCAATACAGTGGGGCATTTTCTCAACTGAGGTTCCTTTTTTCCAAAATGACTAGCTTGTATAAAGTTGACATAACACTAGACAGCACAATTGTCAACTTGACACACAGATATGTCACTATTCAACCAGAATCATTTCTTTCTCATTTATCCCAAGATGGCATATTAACATTAATAACATAATACAAAACATAAATAAGTTTAACATTTCTAAGCCTATAAAAGTTTAAAACATCTAAAGTTTCTTTCAAAGTTCAAAGTTTCTCTACAATAGACAAACTTTCTAAAATATCCAAAGTCTCTCTAAAATAGTCAAAGTCTGTAAAACTTCAAAGTCTCTTAACTGTGGGCTCCTATAAAATGAAAAAATAAGTCTCATAGTTATTTAACTCCAAGAAGGAAGAACCAGGGCACAGTGGCGATCTGAACAAAGTAAAACTGAACTCTAACGATGGCAAAGATCCCAGTGTCCAATATGTGAGCTTCACTCATAATCTGGGCTCCAACAGCCTCGTGGAACCTCCACACACAGCACACATAGCTTGTCTTGCAGGATCAGGTCAGCACCACTTCCGTGGTTTCTGTTGTCCTAGTATGACTGGCATCTTCACAATGCCTGACTCTCCATTGCAACTGGGGCTGCAATAGCTTCACCAATACCTTCACCAATAGTGTCTCCTTGGTTCTCTTTAGGGATCCTAAACTTGCCACATAGTGCAAAGCCTTAGTCTCTCTCTAACTTCCTTTCGTATTGATACTGGGTCTCGCCAATGACCTGTCCTTGCAAATCATGGTGTCAAGCCTCAGCTTCTCTCCACGACTCTTTTATACTTTCAAAAAATACTACCTGGAAAACTCTTATAACACCAAATGCAGCTGCCAGCATGAGATTCAGCCTCAGACCCTTCTGGAGCATAGTTTCTGTGGGCTGACCTGAGGAAACACTTTCCAGAAGATTTCAATTGTCCCAGCAAAGCAAAGCTTCCATTTTAGCAGTTCTGGTCTTTTGTTAATGACAGATGACTCTTCAGCCCCACATGGCCAGAATCGCAAATTCTTCCTTTCTTCCTTCCTTCCTTCCTTCCTTCCTTCCTTCCTTCCTTCCTTCCTTTCCTTCCTTCCTTCCTTCCTTCCTTCCCTCCCTCCCTCCCTCCCCTTCTTTCTTTTCTTTCTTTCTTTCTTTCTTTCTTTTTTCTTTCTCTTTCTTTCTTTCTTTCTTTTTTTTCTTTTCTTTCTTTCTTTCTTCTCTCTCTCTCTCTTTTACTTATTCACTTTACATCCTGCTCACTGCCCCCCTCCTGGTCACCCCTCCCACAATCCTTCCCTCTCCCCTTCTCCTCTGAGTAGGTAGGGTCCCCCTGAGTATCCCTCCACCCTGGCACCTCAAGTCTCTGTGAGGCTAGGCACTTCCTCTCCCACTGAGGCCAGACAAGGCAGCACAGCTTGAAGAACATATTCCATGCATAGGCAAAAGCTTTTGGGATAGCTGCCTGTCCAGTTCAGGACCAACATGAAGACCAAGCTGTACAACTGCTACATATGGAACCACAAATTTTTATTAAAAATATAGAATTGCTTTCATAAACAAGGCCTCCATCATCTGCATGTCCCTCAACATTCTTATCCTCTAAGCTCCCACAACAGCCCACTGAGCTCTGAACACTAGATGTCCCAACCCAAAGGTTAAACTCCATTAAAACTTTCACCAAAACACATGGTCATGTCTCAGAGCAATACCCCATTACCTGGTACCAATTTATGTCTTAGTTATAATTTCAATAGCTATAATAAAATATCATGATTATAAGCAATTGAGGAAAGGGTTTCTTTTGCTTACATTCCTACATAATAGTCCATTATTGAAGGAAGTCAGGGAAGGAACTCAAGGCAGGATCTTAGATGCAGGAACTGAAGCAGAGGTCATGGAGGAATACTGCTTACTGGCTTGTTTCTCATGGCTTGCTCAGTCTGATTATAGCACCCTTGACACCAACCCAGGGGAGACATTCTCCACCATGAGCTGGTCCCTCCCACATCAATCATTAACCAAGAAAATGCACCACAAGCTTGCCTACAAGCCAGTCTAGTAAGGATGTTTTCTTAATTGAGGTTCCCTTTTCCAAAATGACTCTAGCTTGTGTCAAGTTGACAAAAAATTAGCCAGCACACCATGCCACAGACAGTTAAGATATCATGCCAAAGAAATTAGTCCATTACTTTCTATTTCATTTCAGGTAAGTTCCTAGAACATGGGCTTAGAAAGCAGAAGGTGGCACCCATATTCAGAGTGTGTTTTCCTGCTTCAAATAATCTGATCAAGAAAATCCCTCACAGGAGTCCCAGCAGCTGGTGCTTTAGTTGGTTCCAGAAGCAGTCTAGTTGACAACCAAGATAAAGCCACCACAGCCCCATCGTTTTGTCACATAGCTGCCTACCTTCATGTGGCATGTTCATGCTCTTAAAGCAAACAGTATGGCTGGTTTTCCTTGCCTCTTACAATCTTATCTGGGCAGATGCTAAGATTTACAGCTTATTTGCGGTATGATTTTCTTTCAAACTCTAATAAAATTGTTTTTGAGCATCATAAAAATAATCCTTCAATGGATTATATGATAAAGCCCAAAGTCCTTAGAAACATAGTGGGAATCCTTCACCCGACCTTTTAACCTTTCCTCACTCAGCATTCCAGTTGAATCCTCCATGCAGCAAGTACACAGAGCCATGCATGGTGCTTTGTACAGAAAGACTCTGTGCCTTTGTGATGTTGTTTGCTTCCTCTGGGAACACCCTTCTTCTCATTTCTGATGTCCAAATCTCATATATCTCTTCTTTCTTTTCTTTTTGTTTTCTTTCTTTTTGTCTTGGTCTGTTGCCTAGGATGGCCTAGCTTCTAGAGTGCATATGGGCAGACAGTGCATACAGTGCTATAGGCATACCCCACCAGGCCAAGCTCAAATCTTATCTTTAAAGCCTACTTCAATATTCTCCACAAAGCATGTTCTGGGTCTTCTACTTTGGAATCCTTGTTCTTCCCTGACTAGACACTTCCACATAACCCTTATTTCAAATATTGTATTGGTTCTAATCTAATAAAATATAAGCCCACCCTCTTCTATTATCAGAACATAAAACTCACTGAGGAAAAGATCTTGGTCTAAACCATGACCATTTATTGGCTAGAAGAACAGATGAATGAATGGATAAAAAATGCACAAATTGCGTGGATGGGTAATCATTGGTGGCTGGCTTCTCGATTAATAGCAGGGAAAGGGGATGTAGGTATGTGGGCTGCTACATGACTACTGTCATTGATCATGTATTCTCATCATTTTTCAGGGAGCTGTGTGCCACTATCAAGTCAAACAAATGCTGCTCACATTCACCTCTCCCATCTCTTATTCTAACAAGTGGCCCTCCTGTAGAGATGAATGGCCTCACAGAAGGTGAGAGTCTCCAAGGACTCTGAAGTTGTGTGTGTGATGGGGGCAGGGTTGAAGACTTGCAAAAACCAGTTGGTTTTTGCTGTTGTTGTTTTAGAGACAAGGGCTCACTATGTAGCCCGGGCTGGCTGTAACTAAAGCTATTTCTTCCTTGGTTTCCTAATTGTTGACATCTTAAGTACATGCCACTATATCTGGCTTATTTTATTTTCTTATGGAAGGAAACTGGTACTTTGGAATAGAAGAAAATACATGAAAGATGAAATTGCTGCCTTTTTTAAGTACTAGGGATTTAACCTAGGGCCATGCACTACTCAAGTGCTACACCATTGAGTTACATTCTTAGCTGGAGATGGCTGTATTTAGAGATAGAATTTTAGAATGAAATGGTGTAAAATACTAGATTACTGGGCTCTTAGCTAAGGACAGAGCTATCTGTGATAACTGGCGAAAATATTTTTCCAAGAGCTTTGATTATATGATGAAGGTGAACTCAGGAGGACTTGGGATAGTCAGAAGGGTGGCTGGTGAGGGAAATGGCAACGTTGCTAGAGTTAGCAATAGGTAAAGGAGGGAAGACTACAATAAATCTGAGTGCCGGATTGAAAATGGAGGCATCAGTACAATGAGCCATGGTTTTATACATGTGTGTGTGTGCATGCTGGGAATCATGTATGTGTATACACATTCCCACATGTTTATTTCCTAGCTCTGCTCACTCTGAAGACTGTCACCTTAGTTAACAATGAATGTCAACTAGAAACTAGATCTTGGGACCTATCACCATTTTCTATCCAAAAGAACTAGATCTCTTTGAAGAAATCACTTATTCCAAGACCAGGGCAGAAGTGTATGAGATGAGCCTGGAGCATCTCACTGTGCCACAGGTAAAGAAATGCTTACAGAAAATGGGGACATGCCAAAAGAGCACAGAACAGATAATGATAATGGTGAATTATTATCCACTGAACAAGGGAGACTCAATTGATGTATAGTAAACTGTAGGTTAAAAGGAGGACTGGCCTAATGGGTAAATGAGTAGAGATAAGCTCTGTGGCAGAGCATTTACATGGACAAGGCCCTAGAACGAATAAAAAGTGGAGGAGCAGAAAATGCCTTATCTTGTTAAAGCCAACTAGTAAAGGGAACAATGGAGACAGAAAACCCAACAATTGACAAGCCTCCACAGTAAAATGGACGCAGGTAAGACTTATCAATTGATGCTAAAACTGCCTTGTGAACACTGGGGCACAGGATATTTAGTTAGCCTCAAATTATCTTCCACCAAGGACTCTATAACTACTTACTAATTACAAAGTACAAAATGTTTATCAATTAACCTTACATTGGAGAAACCTGGCAGAGACCATCTTAACTTGAAGTCCATAATAGGGCAAATTGACACTGAGTGCTTTGTTGGTGGGCAATGGGAAGCAATGTGACCAGGAACACTGCTTTTGTGGCTCTGCTTGTCCAACGTGGGTAAACAGAATCTAATCAGCAGGAAACATCTGACCTAAACTTCGGTTCTTGCTCCAAAGCCATTAGTCTGTGCTCTGAAATGTTAAGGTCATTTGCAGGAGATGAAAAGAACATGACAACTAAGTGCAGCTTCTGCTCTTGACTTTCTGAAGGACCATTAGGACAACTGCTGTGAATGGATCTGTGGAACAAATGGCAGGAATGAATCACTGCTAGTTTGCTTACTCTGATGTTTCTACTATTGTTATGTATGGGTTGGATTTTTTAAAAACACACTCTTGTAGCCGGCAGGATGTTTTGTTTCCAGCTTCTCTTTCTCACGCACCACCATGCACTCTTTACAGATATTCTAGCTACATGCCTGGAGACAGCAGAGCCCGGCAGCCACGGACTGAAACCTCTGAAAGTGTGAGCCAAAATTAATCTTTCTCCCTCTAAGTTGATTTTCTTAGATATTTGTCACAATGGAAAATTGACTACATGGTGTCTGTATATCTCTGTATATGGTTCATTCTGTTTACAGTTAGGAATTTTTAAAAAGTGTTTTTCTTTTTTCATTGGATATTTTATTTACATTTTAGATGTTATCCCCTTTCCCCATTCCCACCCCCCACCCAGGAATCCCCTATCCCATTGCCCCTCCTTCTGCTTCTCTGAGGATGTGCCCCTACCTCCCCCCCCCCCCCAACTCCGACCTCCCCACCCTCGAATTCCACCACACAAGGCGTCTAGCCTTCTTGGGACCAAGAATCTACTCACCCACCTATGCCCGATAAGGCCATCCTCCTTACATATACAGCTGGAGCCATGGTCCCCCACTAAGTGCTCCAAGGCTGGTGGTTTAGACCCTGGGAGCTACGGTTTGTTCTTATTGTTTTCCTCATGGGCTGCAAACCTTTCAGCTCCTTCAGTCTTCTCTCTAACTCTCTCCATTGGGAACCCCATGATCCATTTAATGGTTAGCTGTGAGCATCTACCTCTGTATATGTCAGGCTCTTGTAGACCTCTAAGGAGACAGCTATATCAGGCTCCTGTCAGCATGTACTTCTGACATCCACATCAGCATCTACCTTTGGTGACTGCACATGGGATAGATTACCCAGGTTGAATGGTCTCCAGACAGCCCCTCCTTCAGTTTCTGTCTGTTTTTCTTTTTAAAATATCAGCATGCAAAGAGTTTGAAGACTTCAGAAGCCTATTAGGAATCTGAGAAAATTATACTGGTAAAGAGAGCATGAGCCGGTCGGTGGTGGCGCACGCCTTTAATCCCAGCACTTGGGAGGGCAGAGGCAGGCAGATTTCTGAGTTTGAGGCCAGCCTGGTCTACAGAGTGAGTTCCAGGACAGCCAGAGATACACAGAGAAACCCTGTCTCGAAAAACCAAAAAAAAAAAATAAATAAATAAAAAGACAGCATGAATAAGAAGCAGATATCAAGTCCTGAAACTTGCATAAGAAAACTGTGATATCTGTCTACTTTCAAATATATCACACCTTACAACATTCACTTTAAATATTATTATTGAGAATATGTACAACCAAATATTAGACATCATTTTAAATATTATCATTGAGAATATATATATAACCAACTCTCTCTCGGGTTTTAGGACTAAGAGCAGAGTGACCAAGACATAGTGACTAAATAAAACTGAGTGCTTGGATAACATAATTAGAGGGTAATACAGGAACTCCTCTCAGGTTCATGGTGGTGTGTCTTCATGTCACCTGCCTAGCATATGACATTCTTGAATTCCAGAATTGCTAGTGTTCCTCCAATCTTTCCTCTGTGCACCACTGGCGTTCTCACTATAATGCTAAATGGTTGACACATACATGTTTCATGGATCACAAAAAGTTGAGGAGTCACTATGAATTTCTTCCTAGAGAGTCTGTGAAACAATCTCAAGGGCCTGAGAAAGCAAGCAAGCAGCAATAAGAGAATGTAGCTAACCTGCATTCATTGGACGAAGGGTGTTTGTGTTTACCTGTAGCCGTCCAGCAGCCATGGATGACCTGGGTTTACCTGAAAGGAGGGCTGGAAATGAAAAGGAGCAATAGGGATCAAGGCTCAAAGTTTAATATTCAGCACCGTGTTTATATAGGGGAAGCTCACTGAACCCATCCTTTGTTTCAGTTGCAAAGCAGGCTCAGCAGGCAGTCTCTTCTTCTAAGTTCTTGCAGGAAGTTGCAAGTGTAAACAAAGTGACTGGCTTCACCTAGGTGTTAAAGTCCTGTAGGAAGTTGCAAGTGTAAACAAAGCAGCAGGATTCACCTAGGTGTTAAGGTCCTGTGTGGCAAGCAAGGTCTGTTCAGAGTGCTCAAGTCTGGGAAGGGCACACTTACCCATGACTTTTATTCCATATGCAAGTATTTGAAAACCAATGGTTTGAAATAACTAGAAGTCATCCATGAGAGGGAGAGCAACATGGTACTACTTAATGTTCGTGCAGGCGGAATGAGCATACTGAACCTTGCGGGCCAGGCCTCTCTGGAGATTTGGTTCTTGGAAGGGAGAGGAAGGTGATCATATCATAGGAGGAATGGCTGAGAGGCTGAAGGATATTGAACCCAAAGAAGAAAAAGCTGGATGATGGGTGGTGGTGAGTGGGGACGATTTCTGTCTTTGATTCTCTAAAGGGCACCAGGAACGGAAATAGCAGACTTATTATTGGGAAACAGATTTTTTGTTGAGTATAAGGAAAAGCTTTTTACCAATTAGACAAGCCAAAAAGAAGGGTGTGTTTGAACAGTCATAGGATATGATTCATTCTCTGTCCCCAACTCTCTGACAGGTTCTGAATGTGTAGCACAGGATGTGTTTTAATAGACTGGATAATGAATTTTCAAGGATTTCAAAGAAAGATCTCGTGAATCCGATGAATTCAAAAGTCAGTGGCCACTAGGCCCTCCCAACCATGTTTATGGTTTTGTCTTCTCTCTCAGCTTAGAGAGTTTGGCCATTTTGGGAATAAAATATTACATATATTGGGGAGGGATGGACTTTCCATTATATTCACACGAGGCATCTTGCTCTAGCATGAGCTGTTTCAATTACAATTCTTAAGAGTTAGGAAAATTCACTTTTTTTCTAGAAATCAGCTGATCACTGGGGTGAAAGTAAAAATAACTTTATTTGAGAACATTTCAGCCAACATAAAAACAGGGCTTAAGAAAACGAAAATTCAAGGGAACATATGACAAACACTGAAATATTTAGCAGCTCATATGAATATACACCTTCAAGTTGCTGTGAGCCAGCCTGCTTTCTACAACTTCCTTCAATCATTATGAAATCACTCTTCAGTTTTATCACATGCACTGTGGTATTCGTATGACCAGAAGAGAGTATCAGATTCCTGGAACTGGAGTTAAAGATGGTTGTGAGCTGCCATGTGGGTGCTGGGAACTGATCCTTGATCCTCTGGAGGAAGAGTAAGTGCTCTTAACTTGTTAAAGTCATCTCTGTAGACCTTTCATCCAACCTTTCATCTAATGCTTCCATGAGGTTGGCATACAGAAGATTCACCTGAGAAAGAAAACAGCAGATTGACTTTGGGAAAAAGAAAAAAACAACCAGTAGGGGAAAGATTCCCAGATCCACGGCACAGAAGTCTGGCCCTTGCGGACTGAGATCTGAGTTGCTATTGGGAGTACAAATAGCCCTTCTTGAAGAAGAGGAATCCCAGGATAGTAGGTCTGCTTAATTAGGAACAGGCAGCTCTAGTAAGGGAGGTAATCAAAACAGAAAAGATTCCTTGTTCTTATTGGTAACAAGGCTTTTTCCTTACCAAACCTACTCTGGTTAGCTAATGGTCTAGATGCTTGAAATGGAATAATCCCTAGAGAAATGCCTGTTTGACCAGCCATTGTTGCACAGAGGCCAGTCCTTACCCACACACATTGGCACTGAGTGATATATCTTTCCAGAGCGCACTCCTGGCAGTCCTCATAATTAGATTCCACTCACTATCCCTGTTTCCTCTTCCCCGCCCTTTTTGGTTTCACTCTAAGAAATTAGTACATAATCTCCTACCACATGAAGTGATAGAGAAGCACTGAGCTCTTCAATGATGAAGATATTTATCTAGTCAAGCAAGGTAGGATGTGTCCTTATGGGAGTTGGTCATGCCTTCTGTGGCCTCTAAGTTATGCCACCCACTGCAGGGTTCTCCACCTACCTTTGCTTCATAGCTTGCTTTGAGGGAGCTAAGGTGGCCAAGGAAGTCCAATGCCATTCCAGCCCACCTTTCTGCAGACACATACTTGTCCTTGCTGTACAACAACACTCCAATATTCCAAGCCTTGATCATTAGCCATGCAATCTCCTCCTCTGGGTAGCTTTCCTGAAATCCAAGAAGAGTGGGTGTTTCAGATGTCATCACCAATACCGATTGTAACACTCTGTCATGTCCCATTACAGTTAAATAAGAGGTGCTGGGCTAGCACTGAGGAAAGATTGCTTGCTCTTGGAGAACAGGAGAGTACCTTGAAGGTATGGCAGTTGTAGAATGTTCCACAGTGAAGTTTTAGGAAGTTGACACAAATGTGGGAAAAAAAAGCACTAAGGCCCTCTTCTACGAAAAGAAAATAAACTCAGAACAACCAGATCTTGGTCTCCCTGAAGCAAGAGAAAAACCTGTATCCTGCTTGGATCTTTCATTGCTGCCATCCTCACTAATTATCTCCTCAATCCTGAGATGGTCAAGGAATTGGCTTACTGAGTCTCTTAATTTCCTTGATCAGAGTGAATTTCTATTCTTTCAACAGTAATAATATTAATCGTTATTGTTGAGATAATCTACTAAGCTATGAACAAAGGTCACATTTCTGAGATGGTCCCACAGCCTTATCAGTGATTTTTAACACCACTAATCACAAAATTACATTAATGTCTTTGTAGTATTCTGCACTAGTTAAAAGGAGTGGTGTAAGAGCAACTGTCCCTGCTCTTGTCTAGGAGATGGGAAACAGAGTGTTCATGCTGAAGCCTTCATTTACCCAGTATGTCTCAGGCTCTGGAGGGCAAAGTGTCATAGAAGACTTCCGAAAAGCTTCTTGAGTGGCAAGGATGTCATTGCTTTTATTCATTACTGTTTTGCTTAAGACGGGGACCTTCCTATGTTGCCTAGTCTGCTCTGAAATTTTTGGGTTGCAGTGATTGTTCCATCTCAGCCTCCTGACACAGATCCATAGTACCATACCCAGCTGTCCTTCAATTGGATCTATAAAAAATGCTATGTATAAGACACTATGATAATGAGAGTACTGGAAGAGATAAGACAAAGCTCTCATCTTGAAGGACACTGGCAGCTCTGTGGAAACAAGGCATCTGCATATAAAGATGACTTCATGGAGCTGAGATTATATCTCAGTGACAGAGTGCTTGTCTAGTTTATGAGGCTCTGGATTCCACCTCTAGTAACACATGGGAAAATGAGTTCCCAAGGTATTATTAAGGGTTTGTTAAAGTGCCATGGACATTAGGTGCCTTGGTACAGTGATCAAAAAGAACACTAGCAGAGCTTGGTCACAGGCAGTCTAGTTTGCCTGAAATATTAACCTTATAAACATCTACCTTTCAAATTTACTCTTTTTTTTTTTTTTTTTTTTTTTTTTTTTTTTAGTTTTTTCAAGACAGGGTTTCTCTTTTAGCCCTGGCTGCCCTGGAACTCACTCACTCTGTAGACCAGGCTGGCCTCGAGATCTACCTGCCTCTGCCTCCTAAGTGCTGGGATTAAAGGCGTGCGCCACCACCGCCCGGCTTAGTCATTTCTTTCTCTCCATTCCTATAGCAAATTTTACATTTCTCTAACATAAGTTATATCACATAATTTTGAATTGTTATACATTTATTTCTTCCAGCCTGTTGAACTTTTTGTGGTACAGAACTTCTCATTTCATTTTTGTATTCTTGGAGTCCAACACTATGCCTGGCACACAATAAAGGCACAAGTTTGCTGAATGAATTAATGAATGAACAAATGATCCAATCCTCAATCAAATGCTATCATCTCAGTGAAAATTTACCTTGATTGTTTACAACTTCTTGCATAAACTTTTGTTCTCTGAAATTTTGGTTACAACCCTGTAGAGCACTTCTAATCCATCACTGTCTTTCTCCTTCACTCAGCAGGAGTGAAGTGTTGTTACCACAAAAGGTCATTCACCTCTGTGTATTCATGGTACATAGTAAGAATGTGCTTATCTTAACTTTGTCCACTGGAAGAAAGTGTGGCTGTCTTTAAAGAGTTGTAAGAGTTCTTTATACATTCCAAATGTAATCTCTTATCTCCAACATTTAATACCAAGCTTTCAGTTATCTTTTTATTTCCATAATGGTGTCTTTTATAGAAAAATGATTACTTTTTTTCTCAAAACTAATTGTTTATTTCATTTTATTGGATATTTTTATGATAGGATATCTAAGAATCCATTTCCCCATTATAAGATCACAAAATATTTAAAATCTGTTTTAGAGAAACTGAGACAGATGTGGTGGTGCATGGTGCAAAGCAGATGCAAGAGGATCAGGTGTCCAAGATATTCTCAGCTATGTAATGACTTTGAGGACAGGCTGGGCTACGTGAAACCTAGTCTTTAAAAAAATAACAAGAGCTAGAGAGATGACTCAGCAGTGAAGAGCACTGACTGTTCTTCCAGAGGTCCTGAGTTCAATTCCCAGCAACCACATGGTGGCTCACAAACCATCTGTAATGCCCTCTTCTGGTGTGTCTGAAGATAGTAATGGTGTACTCACATACATAAAATAAATAAATCTTCAAAATAACAAGAAAATCAAATCTTTGAGTTGGCAATGAATATGAAGCAATGGACTAGTAGGCTACTTGTATGGAGTATCTTATAAGGCTGAACAACTGCTAAGATGGGTAATAAACTTGCATAGAATAATAAATAATAATGAAATTATCAAGGAAGGAAAAACTGTCCATGATGAGATGGTGATTAAGAAATAGAAGACACAGATTTGTTCGATTTTGTTTGAGATACGCTTTATGTATCTCAGGCTCTTCTTGAACTCACTATGTAGCCAGGCTCATCTCAAACTCACAGTCTTCTTGCCTCAGTCTCTTGAATGTTAGGATTATAAAATATGTTCCACTATGCCTGGCTCTTACACATAGGTTCTAAGTGAAGAATCAGAAAATAGTGTGTAAAATTGTACACAGCAGGGAGAGGAGGAAGTGAGGGTTGATAAACAAAGCAATGGTGATTATTGTATGGGAAAGAGAACATCTTGTTTTTTAGTTGGATGAGGTTCCGAGTAAGGATTTAGAAAATAAATGAGCTTCTACAGACTTATGGGGAGAAAATGATATATAAAGGTTTTGTTTGGGGAAGATATACTTGATAGGGATACACAGAAAAACCAAAAGAAGAAAGAGTCAAAGAGAAACTAGGAATCAAATGTACAGAAACAGGAGAAAACAAGCTTTTAAAGTCTACTTCCAAGATGCCTTTGCAGAAACCACAATTCCAACACAAGGGACATATGAGATTTGGATGAAGGAAAACACAAATATCACCACATTGTAAAGAAAGAATTCTAGATTCTCTTCTCAGCTTTTCCATTATATATATTTACATGCTAAGTATAAGATATTTAACCTTTCACTGTCTCAATTGACAAAATAATGAATTCAACTTAGTGTAGTTGTGCACACCTATCATCCCAGCACACAGGGAGCTGAGACAGGAGGATCATAAGTCTGAAATACATACTGAGACTGTATTAAGAGATTTAATTCAGTAACCTCAAAAGCTATTTTCAGTTATCCTAGTCACAGACTGAAAATTTATGTCTTTTAGATCCCAACAGTATTACCTAATCTAAGAGATGATCAAAAGAGAGAAGACACTATTGCTAAATGAGGTTCTTTTTTTTCTTGGATATTTTATTTACATTTCAGATGTTATCCCCTTTCCCCATTTCCACCATCCAGGAACCCCCTATCCATTCCCCCTCCTCCTGCTTCTATGAGGATATGCCCCCACCCACCCTCCCACATCCCACCTCCCCACCTTTGAATTCCCTCACACTGGAGCATCCAGCCTTCACAGGACCAAGGACCTCCTCTCCCACCTATGCCCGACAAGGCCATCCTCCCTTACATATACAGCTGGAGCCATGGGTCCCTCCCTATGTGCTCCCAGGCTGGTGGTTTAGACCCTGGGGCCTCTGGTTGGTTGGTATAGTTGCTCTCCCCATGGGGCCGCAAACCCTTTCAGCTTCTTCAGTCTTCTCTCTAACTCCTCCATTGAGAACCCCTTGATCAGTTCAATGGTTAGCTGTGAGCATCTGCCTCTGAATATGTCAGACTCTTGCAGACTCTAAGGAGAGAGCTATATCAGGCTCCTGTCAGCATGCACTTCCTGACATCCACATCAGCATCTACCTTTAGTGACTGCACAAGTTATGGATCCCCGGGTGGAGCAGTCTCCAGACAGCCCCTCCTTCAGTTTCTGTTCTACACTTTGTCTCCATATTTGCTCCCTTGAGTATTTTGTTACTTCTTCTAAGAAGAACAAAGCACCCAACTTTGGTCTTCTTCATGAGCTTCACATGGTCTGTGAGTTGTGGGTATTGCCAGATTTTGGGCTAATATCCACTTATCAGTGAGTGCATAACATTTGTGTTCTTTCGTGATTGGGTTACCTCACTCAGGATGATATTTTCTAGTTCCATCCATTTGCCTAAGAATTTCTCCAATTCATTGTTTTTAATAGCTGAGTAATACTCCATTGTGTAAATGTACCACATTTTTGCATCCATTCCTCTGTTGAAGGACATCTGGGTTCTTTCCAGTTTCTGGCTATTATAAATAAAGCTGCTATGAACATAGTGGAGCATATGTCCTTGTTATATGTTGCACCATCTTCTGGGTATATGTCCAGGAGTAGTATAGCTGGGTCCTCAGGTAATGTTATGTCCAATTTTCTGAGGAACCACCAGACTGATTTCCAAAGTGGCTGGATATAAAATAAACTCAAACAAATCAGTAGCCTTCCTCTACTCAAAGGATAAAGAGGCTGAGAAAGAAATTAAGGAAATGACACCATTCACAATAGTCACAAATAATATAAAATACCTTAGTGTGAATCTAACCAAGCAAGTGAAAGATCTGTATGACAAGAACGTCAAGTCTCTGAAGAAAGAAATCGAAGAAGATGGAAAGATCTCCCATGCTCATGGATTGGCAGGATCAATATAGTAAAAATGGCCTTCTTGCCAAAAGCAATCTATAGATTCAATGCAATTCCCATTAAAAATTCCAAGTCAATTCTTCATAGAGATAGAAAGAGCAATTTGCAAACTCATTTGTAATAACAAAAAAAAAAAAAAACACCAGGATATCGAAAACTATTCTCAACAATAAAAGAACTTCTGTGGGAATCACCATCCCTGACCTCAAGCTGTACTACAGAGCAATAGTGAAAAAAACTGCCTGGTATTGGTACAGGGACAGACAGGAAGATCAGTGGAATAGAGTTGAAGACCCAGAAATGAACCCACACACCTATGGTCACTTGATCTTTGACAAAGGAGCTAAAACTGTCCAGTGGAAAAAGGACAGTATTTTCAACAAATGGTGCAGGCTCAAATGGAGGTCAGCATGTAGAAGAATGCAAATTGATTCATTCTTATCCCTTGTACAAAGCTCAAGTCCAAGAGGATAAAGGACCTTTAAATAAAACCAGACACACTGAAACTAATAGAAGAGAAGGTGGGGAAGACCCTCAAATACTTGGACATAGGGGAAAAGTTCCTGAACAGAACACCAATGGCTTATGCTCTAAGATCAAGAATTGACAAATGGGACCTCATAAAATTCCAAAGCTTCTGTAAGGTAAAGGACACTGTCAATAGGACAAAACAGCAACCAACAGATTGGCAAAGATCTTTACAAATCCTTCATCCAATAGAGGGCTAATATCCAATATATACAAAGAACTCAAAACATTAGACCCCAGACAATCACCCTGCATCCTATCTGTTTTCCATGGGTTAAAGCTGGATATTAACAATAGAAACAACAAAAAGTATACAAACTCATAGAAGCCTAAGAACTCACTACTGAAATCAAGAAGCAGATTAAAACCTTTGTAGAACTGAGTTAGTTAGCGTCATTATTGCTGTGATGAAACACAGAATAAAACAACTTGGGGAGGAACCTTTTTTTTTTTTCTTCAGCTTATGTTTCCGCATCACAATTTACTATCAGAGGAAGTCAGGATAGGTACTCAAGCAGGGTTGGAACCAGGCAGTAGGAGCTGATGCAGAGATCATGGAGGAGTGCTGCTTACTGGCTTGTTCCTTATATTTCATCAGTTTCTTTTTTATAGAACCCAGGACCACCTGCCTAGGGATGGTACCACCCACAGTGGGCTGGACTCTCCCCTATTAATCACTAAGAAAATGCCAGGCTTGCCTACAGCCTGGTCTTATAGGGGCATTTTCTCAATTGAGGATCCTCCTCTCTGATGACTCCAGCTTGTGTCAAGTTGACATAAAACTAGCCAGTACAACACCCAAACCCATGGGGAACAAGGAAGGCAGTTCTAAGAGGCAAATTGATAGCACTAAGTGCCTTCATTAAAAATACTGGGGAGATCTAATATTAATAATGTAATGACACACTTCTAGAAAAAACAAGAAGAAATAATACCCCCAAAATGAGTAGATGACAGGAAATACTCAAACTTAGAGCTGAAATCAATGAAATAAAATAACAATAAAAGCAATACAAATAATCAATGAAGAGTCATTTTTAAAAATAAAATCAATACAGTTGACAAACTTATAGCTAAATTAACCAAGAGATAAAGAAAGATCCAAGTTAATAAAATTAGAAATTAAATGGAGATATTACAACAACACAGAAAATTTAGAGAACCATAATGGCAAATTTTTTAAAAAGTCATATTTTTTTGTACTCTATCTAATTAGAAAATCTGAAAAAAAGATGATTTTCTTTTGTTGTTGTTGTTTTTGAGATAGGTTCTCAGTACATAGCCCTGGCTGTCCTGAAACTCACTATGTAGACCAGGCTGGTCTTGAACTCCAGCTGCCTCTGCCTCCTAAGCACTGTAATTAAATGATGGAGAATTTCCTAATTCCTTTACAAAGCTACTATTACCTTGATACCAAAACTACACAAGCCCTCCACCCCAATTTACAAATAAACTTCACTTATGAACATAGATGCAGAAATTCTTAATAAAATCCTTTCATCCTGAATCCAAGAACATATCAAATAGATCAAAAACCATGATCCTGGGGATAAAGGGTTGACTCAACACATGTAAATCAATAAACTATAATTAACCATATAAACTGGTTTAAAAGAAAAACCCCACATGATCACCATAATGCAGAAAAGGCTTTTGACAAAATCCAACATCTCTTCATTATAAAAGTCCTGGAGTGACTAAGGTACAAGGACATACTCAGTATAATAAAGGCAATTATGGTAAGCCCATAGCCAACATCATTCTAAATGGAGAGATATTCAAAGCAATTTCACCAAAAATTGGAAGAAGACAAGGCCGTCCATTCTGTCTATATCTATTCAATTTAATACTTGAAGTGTTAGCTAGAACAATAGGACAACTTCAGGAGATCAAAGGGATACAAATTTGAAAGGGAGAAGTCAAAGTATCACTATTTGTAGATAATATGATAGTATACAAAAGTGACCCCAAAATTCCACCAGAGAACTCCTACAGCTGATAAACACCTTCAAGCAAGTGGCTAGATACAAAAGTAATTCACAAAAATTGGTAGTGTTCTTATATACTAACAGACTGAAAAGGAATTCAGTGAAACAGTACTTTTCACAATAACCTCAAAAGTATCTTGGGACAACTCTAAGCAAGTGAAGAAGCCCTAAGGGCCAGCAGAAAGAATGGAAACAGGCAACCTCTGGAGGTAGGAGCACCCTGACACTACAAATGACACTATTACTGATGCTATGGTGTGCTTAGACAGGAGCCTAGCATGGCTGCCCTCCAAGAGGCCAACAAGCAGTTGAAAGAGTCAGATGCAGATATTTACACCCAACCAATGGGCAGAAGCTGGAGACCCCCATGGTTGAATTAGGGAAAAGCTGGAAGAAGCTGAGGAGGAAGGTGATCCCATAGGAAGACCAGCAGTCTCAACTAATCTGGACCTCTGAGATTTCTCATACACTAGCTGGTATGAGTCCCCTGACACATATACAGCAGAGGACTGCCAGGTCTGGCCTCAGTGAGAGAGGATGCACCTAACCCTCGAGAGATTTGAGGCCCCCAGGGATTGAGGAGGTCTGATGGAGTGTGGGGGTGTAGAGACATCCTCTTGGAGACATGGGAGGAAGAATGCTATGAGGAACTGTCAGAGAAAACAACAGGAGTGGGACAATGGGGCCAGCGGTGGCGCACCGCTACAGTCAATGTGCTCTGGAGTCTGAGGCGTCCGTCTCTCTCGAGTTGGAGTCCAGCCTCTGCTTGCTCACAACCCGGAAAAAAAAAAAAAAGGAGTGGGATAATACTGGATTGTTAAAAAAAAAAAAAATAAAGATAATTGAAAAAACACAAAACTTTAAGACAATGAAGGGAAAAAAATTTGTAAAAAACAAAACAAAACAAAACAAAACAAAAAAAAACCCCAAAACTACCAGAAGATGGAAAGATCTCCATGCTTATGGATTGGTAGGAATAATATTGTGAAAACAGACATCATACCAAAACAATAACAGATTTAGTGCAATCCCTGTCAAATTTCCAATATAATCCATCATGAAAACTGAAAACCCCAAAAATCCAAAAATTAAAACCTCAACTTCATATGGAAAACATAATAAACCCAGAATAGCTAAGTCCTGGATAATAAAAGAACTGCTAGAAGTATTACTGTCCCAGTTTTCAAGTTGTTTTACAGAAGAATGATAATTGAAAAAAGCAAAACAAAACATCATGGCACTGACATAAAAACAAGCACACTGATCAATGGAACAGAATTGAAGATTCAGGCATAATTCTACTGAGCAACAGACATTTAGGTTTTTAAAAGAGAAGCCTAAAATTTATCCTGGAGAAAAAGACAAGCATTATCAACAAAGAGTGCTGGTCAAACTGGATAGCTACCTGTAGAAAAATGAAAATATATCCATATCTATGACTCTGCACAAGACTCAAACTCCAACCTGATCCAGGGCTTCAACGTAAGACCAAATACACCAAATCTGATAGAAGAGAAACATATAGAATTGGCTTGAACTCACTGAAGGCCTTTCTGACTGGACCCAATAGCACAGGCATTAGAACCAACAATAAAGAAATGGGACCTCATGAAGCTAAAAAGCTTCTGTATGGCTAAGGGCATTATCATTCAAGCAACTAGCAGCCTATACAACGGCGAGAAAACATTATCAATTATATAGCTGATAGGGTGTATGTAGAATATATAAAGAACTAAAAAAATGAACATCAAGAAAACAAATGACCCAATTAAAATAATGTGGTATAGAACTAAGATCTCTAAACAGATCTCAAAAGGTGAAACACAAATGACTGAGAGACATTTAAAAACTGTTCAATACCTTTAGGCATCAGGCAAATGCAAATGAAAACTTCTTTAATATTTCATCTTATCCAGTCATAATAGCCAAGATCAATAAAACAAATGACAGCACATTCTAGTGAGGAACACTTATTCATTGTTGGCAGGAAACAAATTTGTACAGTCACTACGGAAAGCAGTGTGGATGTATCTCCAAATGCTGAAAATAGATCTATCACAAAATGCAGCTATATCACTCTTGGATATAAAACTAAAAACTCTGCATCTTACTACACAGATACTTGTTTATCCATGTTCATTGCTACTCTATTCACAATAGCTAGAAATCAGAAATAGCCTAGATGGGCAGCTGATAAATGGATAATGAAAATGTGGTACATATATACAATGGAATATCATTTACCTGTTAAGAAAAATGAAATTTGCATGCAAATGGCTGGAGACAGAAACAATTACTTTAAGTGCGATAACCAAGATCGCAAAAAGATAAATTTTTTTCTTTTATGTGAATGTTAGTTTTTAAGCTTTAGATATGTGTGTTTCATTCAGAATATCCAAGTTTATGTAGCTAGTAAGGGATCAGGAAGAGGAGGGAAAGAACAGAAAATATAGCAGTATAAATATTAAAACCAGAAAAGTAGAATAGAAATATTAAATGCAGAGGGGGACAGGAGCGAAGAGTAAAGGAAGATATATGGGGAGGGAAAACTAACACTTGAAAGCTTCTTTGAAAAAGCCATATGGAAATCAATTACTCTAGAAGCTTCCTGAAATAATATACATATATGAAAGGAATTTAAACATAGTCACCATATAATGGGGTAGACAAGGCCCCACCTAGACATCTTATGTCAGCAATTAAAACCTCTAATGCAGGAATGAGTTACATGTTGTTGAGTCATTGAGCACAGGTGCCTTACAGACTATAAACACCATAGGCTATTGTCAAGGCTATTGGTTACTCTACATAACCTGATGATAAGGCCAGATTGCTAAAGACTTATGTCATTAAACACAGAGAAATCAAACTGCTGCCCAGTTAGAAGCTTCACTCTTATTGACTAGCATTCATATGCTAGAAGATACTCTGCATGCTACTGGAGGAGAAAAGTCATTATCATGTCACCCATCTATAAACCCTTTGACCTACAACATACAATGGTATAATGGTGGCACAAATGTTATGGGAGTGACCCATCACTTTTTGATTGGATTTAAAGCGCACTCTATGAGAGTTCATACCTCACATTGAAGGGCCAACAACCTCAAACTAGATATAGGTCATGGCCCTAGGAGAAAGTTTACTATTATTTGCTAAAGAAATATAGGAATATGTACAATGACTCCTATGCCCACAGATCAGTGATTCATTCAACCCTCACCAGAGAAGGTACTTTCTGCAGTAGATGGTAATTAACATGGAAACCCACAGAAGAAGAGGTGGAAAGAGTGTAAGAGCCAGAGGTGGTAGATGACTCCAAGGAAACACCTTCCAGACAGAATAGGACTGATGCACATAAAAAACCCTCACAGTCAGACCCTTGATGGGCCATTGACAAGGACACCAAACAGCTAGACACTGACATCACTAATCTGAAGAAATCCCTCGTTTCACATGTCTGAAATGATCTCCAAAAATTGCAAAGGACTTTATCGGACTTGATTTATTCTTCTACAAGAGAAAAGACTGTGTACAGCTCTTGACTGTGTACAGCCCTTAAAGAAGAATGTTGCCCTTACATAGACAAGACAGGGATGGTTAAAGAGAACATGAAAAAGGTCAGAGAAGGCCCAGAGAAAAGACAGAGAGAGAAAGAGAAAGGACTGGTTTTCAACCTCTCCATGGTTGTCAACCCCACTTCCTCCCATCTTGGGACTATTAATTGGGTTATTTTTGCTGATTCTTTTGGTCCTGGGCCTTAAATAGGCTGACTAACTTTGTGATACAACAGATAGATAATTTGGTAGCAAAACCTATTCAGATACATTATCATAAGTTAGCTATGGAGGACCATGAGACTCAAGATGAGGTTTGTTACTTTATCCAGGGTGTTCCTCAAATCCATCTCCACCTAACCTAAAAGAGGGGACTTCCGCCCCTAGACCAAGCAGAGAGAGGCTACCCAGAACCCTCTCTGACTGGTGATCTGAATTCTTGCTTAGGCTGCGAGGCTAAGCACTGCAAGGGAATATAAATAAAAGTTAAAAAATATCTCTCTGGGTTCACTGAGGGACAAGCCTGACTGCATAGGGGTTGATGTCAAAAGTATCCCCTCTCCAGGAAAAAGACATTGGGATGGATATGACCCTCATGCCTCACTGGACAAAACAGGAGGACTGGAGCCATTACAAGGTCCCCTTCAATTATTGGAGGTCAGGCCTCTATCCCTGCCTTCGTAAGAATAGAATCGCCAAGACCCTTCTATACTTAGAGAAGGGAGGAGATGTCAGGAGCAGCCCTGCATATACACTAAAGGCCTAAAATCAGCCATAGGCCTAAAATCAGCAATAGGCCTGACATACATGCATGCTAACACAAAGTCTTGGGTCTCTGTGGAAAAACACTGAAAACAGAAGGCTATAAGCTATTGTAAACAGGCAGCTTCTGTGGAAATTTACCAGCCTGAGTAGTCATAGGTCTTATAAATAGGCAGCCACGGTGGACAGTACCAACTTAGATAAGGACAAGTGAATCATAGGCAGAGCCATAGTGACCTGTCCCCTGAACCTACACCCAGCTGATACCCTGTTCTGAAAGATATCTGTAGTCCCCTGAACACCTATGCTCTGGTGCCATTCCCTTCCCCACATCCTGCCTTTTTGTGTTTATAACCCCTGTGTGAATAAGTAAATTACGATGTGATTTAAATAACTAAATAAATTTAAAAAAAAGAAAAAAATCCTCACAGTCTATGATAGCATACATAGGACCTGTATAGGTTGAAACTAGAAAAAGTTCTAGCAGTAGAAAAGGGAGATGGATACACGTCCCACCTCAACCAAGAAGCTATTTGCCATTGATACATTCTAGGAAACTTTCATTTTCCCTATGTGTACTAGAAGAAAGAACATTCCTTTCTTCTACAAAGAATGCTAAAGTTATTTACCCAATGAACTACTTTCTTTGGGAGTTTGCTTCTCATGTGTGACCTGAGGCTGAGATGGTTCAGGTACTTGCCTCTAATCAAACTTGATGACATAAGTTTGATCCCTGGATCGCACATAGTGGAAAGAGAGAAATGATTCCTATAAGTTATCTTCTGACCTCTACAGGTAGTGCTGTGCCCATGAGGACCCAGCCGGTGTCATGGCTCATGCACACCATGGCACAAACATGCTATGGCACATGTATACTCCAACAATAAATAAATCAAAAAAGGGTAATACAAAGTTTGTAAAACGCACTATCTTGGTTGTATCTGACTTTGATGCCAGCTGTAAGGACTAGGTTTATATTTTAATAGTAAGCTTTTCCTCATCATTATCTTATATTTCTGTATAGTTTGAAAAATTAATTAGCAAATGTCCTTTCCATGAGGTGGAAAAAATATATGTAGTCCCATTTCTCCTAGTAAGTACTATTAAATTCCTGGGCATATACATAAAACAAACCTAAGAAGAGTCTGGAATGAAAAGAAGGGAGACTAGTTAGGAACATTGGGACTAAGGATTGGCATAGTTGTAGGTTCCCCGGGGTTTCTTTTGCTTTATATATCACCAGACTTGATACTTAGAGACCAAAATCAGATGCAGACAAAAATCCCCAAGAAAAGCCTATTCTTTCTAGAGGTAAGACCAGTAAGAGGGGTTCTTCTCCACTTCAAGTATCAATAGAGGTCAAGTAGAAAAAGTGTTTTATGTTTAAGTGTGTGTGTATGTGTGTGTGTGAGGGGGGTGGGAGAGAATGTGTGCATGTGAGTGCCAGTGCCAAGCTTTTACCTGAAAGTTCCAAGGTCAAGTTTCTTCCCCTGCATAGTGTGGTGTTAGAGAAAGGCAGCTAAAACAGAAGACTGAATGAGATTCAAAATCTCAACATGACATAAAAATGTCTAGATTTCAACAAGAGGATTTACTCACTAAACTAAGAACTTAGGACATTTATACCGAACAACAAAAAGACAAACACTTGATACTTCTGAGATGGCACAAATGTTACAATATAGGCTAAATTTTTTTCTATGTTTTTTAAAAATAGTGTAAAAGTACAGCACACAATTTACTAGCTTACCACTTTTAAGTGAACAGTCTACATTCACATTGCTACGACCAGCACTACCAACCACCCACAGAACCGCTTTAATCTTTAACAACTCAAATTCTATAGGCTCTATCCCTAGCAACCACAGCACTCTATTTTTCATATTTCTCAATTTTACCACTCTTGGTACTTCACATAAGTGGACTCATATAATATCTATCCTGTTGTGAAACATAATCACTTGATAAATTGCCAGAGAATTATGACAAGTGGAAAGGGCAATTTGAGAAGGTTATGTACTGTACCATTCTAAAGCTCAATACACACTATATGATTCCATTTAGATAACATTCTCAGAATGACAAAATTATAGAAATTGGCAATATTTTAGTAGCTGGCTATTTTTAAACCTGGGACTGAGAGAGAAGTGGAAGCGATAAAAGGGCAACAAGAAAGATCTCTGCGGTGATGGAGAGGTTCCCTATGTTGTTTGAAATAATGTCAACAGTTTGGTTGTGATTTTGTTTTTGTTTTCTTTTTTAGATTTTTGAGGCAGGTATTTTTATGTAGTCCACACTTGACTCAAACTCTCTGTGTAGTAGAGTATGACCTTCAATTCCTAACTTTCATGCCTCCATGTCCTGTATAATGGGATTATGAGTGTGTGCTACCCTGCCTGGCTTTTGATTGTGATATTGTGATATTATTTTGAAAGGTATTATTGTGGAAATCTGGGTAAAGAGTGTACAAGATTGCTATTCTATTTCTTATAAGTATATATAACTATGATATTTCAAAATAATAATTTAATTAAGAGGCAACCTAAACAACCCAATTTCTAAAAATAAATCTAGAACACTATAAAACCTATTATAGAGCACATAGAAATGTCTACTTAAGCATGTGATCCCTTCCCCAAGGGCTCTTTCATTGCCACTAGCTCTGCATATCAGCCTAAGCCTCTCATTTAACCTAAGATTTCCTACTAAAAACCGGTAAAGATGCACTGATAGAATGAGTCCAATAATAAAGGGGAAATTGAATGAATATTTATGTAACCTCCAAAGTCACATGTTAAAGTCCTAACCTTCTGTCTTAGTTAGGGTTTCTATTCCTGCACAAACATCATGACCAAGAAGCCAGTTGGGGAGGAAAGGGTTTATTCAGCTTACACTTCCACACTGCTGTTCATCACCAAAGGAAGTCAGGACTGGAACTCAAGCAGGTCAGGAAGCAGGAGCTGATTCAGAGGCCATGGAGGGATGTTACTTACTGGCTTGCTTCCCTGCCTTGTTCAGTTTGCTTTCCTATAGAACCCCAGACTACCAGCCCAGGGATGGCACCACCCACAATGGGCCCTCCCCACTTGATCACTAATTGAGAAAATGCCTTACAGCTGGATCTTATGGAGGCATTTTCTCGACTGAAACTCCTTTCTCTGTGATAACTTTAGCTTGTGTCAAATTGACACAAAACCAGCCAGTACACCTTCAAATTGCCAATATTAAGAGTTTGGATCATCAGGAAGTGAATAGGTAAAAAGGGTAGTCCTCAAAAATAGGGTTCCATTATAAAAGATCCCAGAGAGATCCCTTTTCCTTTTTGCCATTTGAAGTAACAGAAAGAAATTATCTCATCTATGAGGAAGCAGGGTCTTACCAGAGACTGTACCAGGGCCCATTTGTTAACCACAGATGATTTTAACTAAATTAGTAACCTGACTTTTTAAAAATGTCTTCAATTGTAAATCCAAGATAAGTAACAGTGACACTGTCTATTGAATCACAGTGAGATAATGGATATAAAAGTAAGGCATGAATGCTAACTGTAAAGCATGGTGTATGAGGCAGAGGCTTTATATTTGTGTAATAGGCATTTTGCCAGTGTTTGTAGGTAGCTGATAAGAGTTATCAACTTCATAAATTTTGAAAAAATGATAAAGGGAGACTTTTCTCCTGAGCATTTGAAACACAGCAGATACATAGCACATTCAGTCAAAAAGGAGAAAAGCAACATCTGCAAGATAAAGAGCTAATAGAGTCACTAAATTATTTTCTGTATAAAAACGTAAGCATATGATCATGTTTCGGGTATGGGCAATAATGGACAGGAAACTCATCAGAAAATTAGAAATCAGCAGGCTAACAGAAGAGTGATAGGGATTAGAACTGTATTGATGAATAAAAGCAGTAAAATCAAACTCCTTAGAGAAACTGTGGCCTCGCAGAGACTATAGAGATTGATCAGTGTGGACTTAGAGTAGAAGTCTAATTTTTAATTTGCATATAGAAAACAGTTGAAGTTCCAGGTGTAGCTTCTGGCTTAGAAGTGAATTTCCCCCCTTCCTAAAAGGTTATAGGTTGCAAAAGAAAAGAAAATCTAAATTGATCAGTCCTGAAGTTTTTCCATATTTAAATTCATATAGGCCAGAATGAAATTGTTCCAGGAAAATTCTAGATTTCGTTAGCTTGTATCAGATTGGCATCCTATTTACTGTCTTATATTGTGATTTACAAATCCTGCTATATAAAGAACAGCCAAGAAGATTCTTACATTTTCTTATTGGTTTTGTTTACCTGTTTGCTTTTGAGACAGAGTTTCATGATCTCAAAATCACTATGTAGCCAAGGATGACCATGACTTTCTGATGCTTCTAGGTGCTAGATTAAAGGTGTGTGCCACCACATTTGGCTATGTGATGTTGGGGACAGAACCCTCAGCAAGCACTATACAAACTGAGCTACATCCCAAACCAATATACTTAGATATATCATCATGAATGTAAGTAACGACTTTCTGCATGATTTTAAGCAAGTCATCTTACTCTCCTGTTTTATGGCTTTCATAAAAAACAGTTAACATCTTACATATTCATGAATAAGCTTATAACACAGATACTATTTTCATTGACCCATATATGTGCAATGTGGTAGACTCAGAAGAGAACATTTTACAAACGAGAAAACTCAACTCAAAGAACAGAAAGGTACCCATATGCAAAAGTACATAAGAAGCCACTTAAACTCTTACTTTATACCATATACAAAAGTTAATTTAAAATGTATCATAGACCTATATTTAAAAGATAGAAATATAAAAATTCAAAAATACATAAGAGAAGATATCTGTAAACTTGGATTGGGCAAAGGTTTTTTTCATTACATAAACACTACCTACAAAAGTAAAATACCTATAAAAGTATAAAAGTGGGCTTCTTGATAAATTAGACTTCATTAATATTTTTTCTTTTCAAATGATTACATTGGGGAAAAGGAAAAGATTTAAAGAAAATATTTATGAATAAAGGACCTTATCCAGAATATATAAAGAACTCTTATAACTCAATTAAAAGACAACCCAATTTCTAAAAAAGGGGGAAAACCAAATAGACATTTTTCCAGGAAAGAAATAAAAACAGTCAATAAATATATGGTCAACACAACATTAGCTATGAAGAATCTACTAATCTGAAACCTCAGAAGTTATCACTCCATACTCAGTAAGATGATTATAATAAAAACATGGAGCCGGGCGGTGGTGGCGCACGCCTTTAATCCCAGCACTTGGGAGGCAGAGGCAGGTGGATTTCTGAGTTCGAGGCCAGCCTGGTCTACAGAGTGAGTTCCAGGATAGCCCGGGCTACACAGAGAAACCCTGTCTCGAAAAACCAAAAAAAAAAAAAAAAAAAAAAAAAAAAAAAAAAAAATAATAATAATAATAAAAACATGGGCGATAACAATGCTGGTGTAGAAGTAGAGAAATCAGAATCTGCACACAGTGGGAACATGGAGTGGATTGAATGAAATTATCTTCCACAGGCTTAGATATTTTCCAGTTGGTAGCACTGTTGAGGGAGGTAGTACAGGCTTGCTAGAGGAAGGACATCCCTGGTGGTAGGTTTTGAACTCTCAAAGTTCTAGTTCACTTTTTTTCTGCTTTGTGTTTGTGATTGAGAATATCTTGGCTTTCTGCTCCCTTGCCATTGTGTACTTTTCCTCTCAAACTATAAGCTCTTCTGTAAGTTTTCTTGGTAATTGTATTTTATCACAGCGATAGAAAACTAACTAAACCAGGATGTAAAGTGGTGTTTCCATTTTGGAAAACAGCGGGCAGCTCTTTACAAAGCTAACCACAGAGCTAGCAGGGGCCCTACAATTCTACTTGTACATATACATTTAAGAAAATTAAATATATATACTACAGCCAGGCTTAGTGGTTCAAACCTTTAGTCCTAGGACTTGGGATGCAGTGTCAGGCAGATCTCTGTGAGTTCAAGTCCAGCCTGGTATAAATAATGAGTTCCAGGCCAGCCAGAGCTATACAGTGGTTATAGTAGGGCCTGTCTCTCCCCCCCTCTTTTTCCCATCTCCCTCCCCCTCCCTCTCTATCTATACATACACATACACACACACACACACACACATTAATTACAGAAACATAAAACAACTATATACAAATGGTCATAGGGGCATCATTCATAGTGGTGCAATAGAAACAATGTAAATGCTTAACAACTAATGAATAGACAAAATGTGGTATAGAATTTTTTCAACAAAAGAATGAAATACTGGTAAAGTGATAATATAGATGGACTTCAAAGGGCAAGAAAGAAGGCAGGAACCAAAAGAATCTTCACTGAAAAAAACAATTGAAAGGGACCAAAATACACATTTTTGTTCCTTCTATTTTATCACCCGCCTCTGAGATATGGTGGGAATAATAATAAGCCTTTTCACAAAATTAATGGAATCATAGTAGAATGAATTATATCAGGCTCCAAAAGTACAAAACAATTCAAGATGCCTAGTAGTCTTGTTATTCTGACCCAAACCTTAGTAAACTTATACTAGAAAATTCCTACCATTAACTATTTATATTTTATAAATCCAGGGATACTTTTAAGTGGATAGTTACATTGCAATGTGAATTTACCATAAAACTCCCATCAGAAAGTTGTCATTCTATATGAATTCAAGTATACATGACACTTTGGTTCCTTGCAATCATTTGCAAGTTTACTATTGCTCTTTGACTTACTGTTCGGCGAATGAGGCTCAGAGCATTTTTTAAATGGTTCCAAACTTCTTTTAGGGGTACAGTGCTATATTCCATACTTCATCTGACACAGAAGTTCAATCAACTTGTGCATGCATACACTGAAAAATAAAAAGAGAAAAGTCATCTGTAAGGAAAGAAATCACTGGCCTGGCTAAGAGAAATCAACTGAGTCTATCTCACACTGAGAGCTTCGAGGCAGTTCTTTTTTTTTCCTTGATTTGATCTTGCTTCTTCTAACCTTGGAAGACAGAGTTTTGAAGGTGTAAAAGGGGTTGATCAGTCCTTCCTTTGATACTTGTGGTTGGTTGTCTTTTTAGGAAAGTTCATCTCCCTCATGAAGGAATTGTTTAATTAACTTATTATTTTCATTTGTGTGTGTAATGAGCACTCAAAAGGTCAGGGAACAACTCTAGAGCTGTGGGCCCTGGAGATTGAACTCAGATCATCAGATTGGCAGCAGGTACCTTCATCTGCAAAACCATTTTGCCAGCCCATTATGCCATTGCCATATTTTATGAGCTGATTAATTTATGACATATAAAGAATCATGCTAGAGGCAGAGCGATTTCTGAGTTCGAGGCCAGCCGGGTCTACAGAGTGAGTTCCAGGACAGCCAGGGCTACACAGAGGAAACCTGTCTCGAAAAAAACCAAAAAAAAACCAAAAAAAAAAAAAAAAAAAATTAAAGAATCATGCTACCTCTTCAAGGGAACAAAGAAATTAAAATTGGATTTAAATTGACAAAAAAATTAAAATCTCACTTCTCAGAGCAGAAAGACTATAATGAATTTTTCCTGGGAAAAAACCACAACTAAACCACATAACATTATTGATACTTAAAAGTACTAGGGAGCCGGGCGGTGGTGGCGCACGCCTTTAATCCCAGCACTTGGGAGGCAGAGGCAGGCGGATTTCTGAGTTCGAGGCCAGCCTGGTCTACAGAGTGAGTTCCAGGACAACCCGGGCTACACAGAGAAACCCTGTCTCGAAAAAAAAAAAAAAAAAAAAGAAAAAGTACTAGGGAAAAAAACAGAAGAAAATATAGGACAATGTTGGAGTTGAGTGGTGGCTACCAATTTATGATCATTTGGGATATTTAGTAAATGACATGAAGAAAGGAAGATACATAGTACTACTTTATTATATGACAAGAAAAATAAAGGGAACTAGGATGTACCCTTGTTTTTCTCCCCTGGGAACAGTATATTTCTTAATCTTGCTTAATATTCCCCAGTGTCTAATACAATTTTCACTACAAAGAAGTTTACAGGAAAATTTCCCTATAATCTCCTATGTTGGCCCAGTTGATTATAGTGGGTGACTTATGGGGCAGTGACTAGAGGTTTTGTTTTTGTTTTTGGCTTCCATGAAACTTAATTTAGGTGTCAAATTACATTTACTAACCTGTATTTCAAAACATCAACTGGCTTTTTCTTTCTGTAGATCAATAAAAGTTTTTTCAAGGCCTTCTGTGCAATAGTAGGAAAGTGTGCAGGCTTATCCATAGCTAGTGCTGTAAGAAGAGAAGGGAACAGGTTCTGAATGCTGCATTATCTTATTTATTACAGTTTTCATGCGGGACTATAACATGCATTCTCTAATGGAACAAAAAGATATTCTCTCTGTCTCTCTCTCTCTCCTCTCTCTCTCTCTCTCTCTCACACACACACACACACACACACACACACACACACCCCAAATTTTATAAAAATGATGACTCTACAGAAGCTTTCAGAAAGAGTCTCTTATTTCCAGGTAGAGTACTTTGGTAGGACTTTCAGGTAAGATTTCTTCTTCAACAATTAGTGTTTGAAAAGCAACTGTTTCTGTTACCATGCACATAGTTCTACAGGTGATGCAACTATCCTATGAATCACAGTGAAGGAAAGGCAAGCTAAGAAAGAAATAGAAACAGATAAAAAAAAAAGGTTGCTAATCAAAGGCTTCATTGGCTCTAGAAAACTCAAGGCAACTGCACTTGTACTGGAGCTGTGTAACACCTTTACTAAGAAGCATGCTCAAGGTCTTGAGGAAAGTAACGAGTAAAAGGGAAGATAATCAGGGCATTTCCGGCAGTATATACCCCAAATGGCTTTGAGGCCCATAAGTTATACAGAATAGCTTTTAAAATTGAAAATGACACTTGTGTTAAAATATTTCCAAATTTCTAGGGGCTAGTGAGATGGCTCAGTGTGTAAAAAGGTACTTCCTATCTAGCCTGAAGACCAGATTTCAATCCCTGAGGCCCATATGCTGCAAAGAGAATTGCCTCCTGCAGGTTTTCAGTTAACCTTCACACATGTTGTAAATACACACACACACACACACACAGAGAGAGAGAGAGAGAGAGAGAGAGAGAGAGAGAGAGAGAGAATGTAAAAACTTTCAAAATATTTCCAAATGTCTCCATACATTTTAGTAAATTACTAAAGCTGAGTCATGTTTGATCATCAAAGCAGCTATTTATCATTTTTAGCTACTTCCCCTATCATGTCATTACATAATTAAATTCTACATATAGACTGCATTTGAGCACCTATTATGAACAATGCTCTTAACTAAGATTTATTAATACATATAAGTAATTATTGCTCCTGATCCTAATGAGATTACGATCTTATAGAGTGAAAAAGATAACTATATAAATGATTTTAATTCAAAATAGTTTAAGAATGCATCAGACGAAGAAAAAATATACTATGAGGAAAATCATCTCAAGGTCAGAAGACAGAAAACAGTAGGATCTAAATATGCACTGGCCTTACACAGGTACAAATAGAGCACTTACATGCCATTATTTCAAGGGTTCTGCTTCCTAAACCAGGCATCTTCCAAACTGAATCCAGAAAGCTTTTCAGTGATGGGTCATTCGTTTTGGTTTTAATTTCAAATTCATACAGCAGAAGCATTACTCCACAGTTATCACCTGAAAAGTCTCCTAAAGAAAAGGGAAAGTTTCACATTTTCTGTTACTTCAACATTAGTACTCTCTTCTATCCTAACTGGACAAGTTTCCCATAAGGGAACTTTAATTTCACTTACAGTTTGAAGGCCATCCTAGTCTCTATTGATAGACTTTCAACATTTTAATATCTATAAGTACATCACTAATTTTACTACCCTGCAACACATTTACTACATATTCTGAAAGTTCAACTGTGATGCTTATAACTGGCCTGAAAATGTTTTGGTGCTATTGCTAAGATTCTAACGAACATGCCAGTGTCCTTTGAGCTGATGCTGTCATGGCTGAATTAAACAGAAAATATAATGCTGCATGAACTAACAATAGTTTTATGAGCAAAAGAGTTTCCAAATTTGTTTCATTTATTCAATCAATAACGTGTCTTGGCTCTCATCATGAGAAGAATATGATTTCAGATGCTACACACGATACTTGAGTTCTAGTTGCCATCCATTGAATGGGTATTTGAGGTAGCTGGATGCAGCAGCATGACATGATGGCGCATGGTACGGTGTTCCACACCTGTAATCTTGAAAGACTTGGTTGTCTGAGCCTCTTCTAGGCAGCTTGCTGGTCTCTGCTTCTTCCAGGCAGCACACATTGAGAATCTCTAAGCAGTTCTTACTGCATATTTATGCATGGGGAAAGAAGGACCTAGTACATTTGGTCAGTTTCAGGGACTTTCTGAAGCTACTGAGTTATTTACTTCCTGAGCATAAAGAGTTTCCCTGCAGCAGGCATGTTTTACTTTCCCTTAGAGCATCCTGTTTGACCTTCCTATAAGCATCCCAAGTCTTAGTGAGCCACCCGCCCAGGATATCCTGTTGTTTACTTGCCTTTGAATACATATCCTGTCTTAAATATCTAATTGTTGCATTTCCTTTAACATCCTGTGTTTTAATGAGCTTCCTTCCAAGATGGAAAGTTTAATCCTGGAGGAAACTGCTACACAATAGTGCCCCCTTTCTGAAAATGTTTAGGAGCAGAAATAATTCAGTTTTCTAGATTTTTGAATACTCACATTACATTATCTATAATGAGATATACTGAAAATTAGACAAAATCTAAAGACAAAATTCATTTATGTTTTGTTATATGTCTATTCAGAATACCAAGGAAATTTTGTATGTTAGCCTTTTCTATCCGTCTCCTGCCTTCTCCTTTCTTCCATTCCCTTCTATTTATTTGTATGCATATGCATGTGTATAGGCACACGGGCATGTGGAGTTCAGAGGACAACTTGCAGGAGTTTGTTCTCTTCACCTACCATAGGGGTCCTGGGGATCAAACTTGGGTCATCAGGACGGGCAGCAAGCCCTTTTACCTATAAAGTCATTCTGCTGGCTTTCCTCTCACTTTTTTAAACAGGCTTTTGGTATATAGCCAAGGTTGGCCTTGTACTCAGTTCTCTACTCCCCACCTCTCCAGTACTGGAATTAAAAGTGTGTACTAATGTACCTGGCTTTTATCATATTTTCAGTACACTTTTGTTTTGACCACAACTGGCCATATGAGGTGAATTGTGGACTTTCCCACTTGTGGCATTATGCCTGTCCTAAAATGTTTTGGATTTTGAGGAATTTTTATAATTTGGATTTTCAGTTTTCAACCTGTGAAATAAATCATAACTTATAATTACTGCCAATAGATAATCAACAAACTTTTATACCTATTATTATCAGTGTTGAAGTTAGAACATGATTCTCCCACAGTTATATGTTACCTCCTAAATAATGCTATTATTAAACTTTAGTGAGTCCTTCCAATTCTACATAATTTTCCAAATGCCTTTTCTCTGGTTGCAGAACACTCAAATTCCTTCAATCCTTTTTCAGTTGTTTTACTTTTGCAACATTTTCTGATGTTTTTGCTATTCTTTTCTTTAACTCCTTCCTGGCCTTCAATCACCTGGCTTTAGTCACCCTTTCTAGGATAATACAATACTTGTTAGGAACGGTGGAGTGAGGGTCAGAATAAGAAAACCTGTTATAAAGAAGCTGTGTGGGTCCTTTGCAGTGCATTCTATGACACATTCAATTCAAGCATTCATACCAAACATTTGGAGAAGTCCTAGGAAAACTTTGTCCCAATCGTGATCTCTAACTTGACTTAGGACTGTTAGTAAACCAATGAAAAAGTCAGATGATCTTTTGTTGTCTTCTTTAGTTCTCATGTATACCTCTGAAAGTTTAAGTTCTTTTATATTGTTAAAATTAGTGCTTTATTTTTAAAGTATATTTTTACTTTAAAGAATAAATAAAAAGGCATGGGCATTCAAATTTAGGTATCTGGCTAAACATTTTAGCCAAAATTAACAAGGGAAAGCTGTTACTTTATGAACAATAGCATATTTTTGCCAATGTTAAAAAATGAAATTTCAAGCAAATGTTTCAATTAAAATTTTTTTATATTTAGTTTTATTTCAAATTCCTGAGTGTTTTGCCTGCATGTATGTCTATGGACTATATGTGTGCCTGGTAGCTGTGGAGGCCAGACAATGGGTTGGATCTCCTGGGAATGTAGTCATGGATGTAAAGCCACCATGTGGGTGCTGAGAATTGAATGCAGGTCTTCTGGAGGAGCAGTCAGTGCATTTAAACCCTGAGTTTCTCTCCAGTCCAAATGTCTTAATTTTAAAACATTGTCTTCCAGCGTATAATTAGCACAAAAACACAGATGAGCTGCATGGAGGATAAACTCAAAGAAATGTAGGCACTGGGATCCTGTCAAATCCAACAGGTAATGTGGTGGAAATGACACATTCTTTCAAATTTATAGTGGATCAGCAATTTGGGAGAAGAATAAAACTTGACTGCTTCCTTACATTTGACATTAAAATTTGGTCTTTGGATGGACTCTAGCTAAATATTAAGGCAGGAGTAAATCTACAGGAGCAAAATCGTATGTATTTGCTGATGCTGTGAGGCAGGACAATGGTGCTGAGACAGGCTGTTAAAACTATCAAGGGGAGCTGAAAATGATACAATGTACAAGTAGAATTGAGAAGGAAAAGTCACATGATCATTATAAAATAGCTACCAAAAAAGGGAGGGCCCTTAACAAAATGTAACATATTTTTGTGACAAAAGCCCACAAAAACGAATTCTTGAAGGGGCCCACCACAGTGTAGTGAAGAATGTATATGACGAGTGTAAAGCCAAAGCCAGGCAGAAAAGGCAAAAACAGAAAGCATCACTTCTCAGGTAGTGACTAGGGAGAGGGTAGCCATCTTGAGCAAGAAGGCAAGAGAAAGAAGTTAAGGGCAAGAGAAGGAAGACAAATTACCCTCGACCTGAAGATCATGAGATCCTATACTTCAAAGGCCCCACAGAGGACATCCCAGATCTAAGAAACAGCTTCAGCAAAGTTTGGCTCTGAATTTTTCATTTGTGTATCTTACTCTAAAATTGTTTGTTGTAATTAAATAATTTTAAATAAAACTACTCAGCAATAATAATTATTCCTAACCTATTTTCTAAAGGAAAAAAAAAAAAAAAAAAACATTGTCTTCATCACTATGAGATGACAATTTACCAAAGAACATTTGAAACTTTTTTCTGAGATTAATTATATTAACAAACACCAATATTACTTGCTAAAATTGTAATATATAACAAATATAAGTATTTTTATTGGATAAATTAATATGCCAATGTTTGGACAATTTTCATAATTAGGGAATTAACATTTTTGAAATGACAATGTATAGTATTATATTGATAAATCATTAGTAAAAGAACCATTTAGAGTATCAGACACTGGATTTTAGTGTTAATGCATGGAAACTACATCATGTTTTAATTTCCACATCACAGACAGTTAAAGTAACTATCACTGAATTTTAGTATTGTATGAAAAATTTATATCCACAACTATCTAAAAGGTTATTAAAGTGTTTCTCTCAAATATAGTTAGATAAAAGTAGCAAGTTCTAGTGTTCAACAGCACAGTGAGGTAACTATAGTTCATATTATCCTATATTTCAATCATATATTAATAACCAGAAAAGCCTGAAATCTCTAAACAAAGTAATATGGAGATGGAAATGTTAATTACCCTGATTTTATCAGTGAATACTGTTTTGCTATATGACTTATACGTAAATACCGTTGAAATAAAAAATATAATGAAATGGGAAAATATCCCACGAAAATATCCCACATTCACGAATTAGAAGATTTAACACTGTTAAGATGCCAGTACTCGTGCTCGCTTTGGCAGCACATATACTAAAATTGGAAGATACAGAGAAGATTAGCATGGCTCCTGTGCAAGGATGACACGCAAATTTGTGAAGCGTTCCGTATTTTTTTGTTCGATTCGTTTTTCTTCTTGAAAGCTGGAATCAAGGATATTGACAGATACCATGAAAAACTTGCAGTATCTCTGTATAGCTCATCTCTTCCTCCACACCTATCTGGCATTAAACTAGGTGTGATTACTTCTGAAGAGCTTCCTTTATATTACAGGAGGAGTGTTGAACTAAATAGTAATTCTCTGGAGTCCTATGAAAATATCATGCAGAGTTCTCTGGGATTTATTAATCCAGGAGTAGTTGAATTCCTTCTAGAGAAACTAGGAATAGATGAATCTCATCCACCATCTTTAATGAGAGGCCTACAAAGCAAAAATTTCTCTGAAGATGATTTTGCTTCAGCATTAAGAAAGAAGCAATCAGCATCTTGGGCTTTAAAATGTGTGAAGATTGGAGTTGATTATTTTAAGGTGGGGCGACACGTGGATGCTATGAACGAATACAATAAAACTCTGGAAATGTGGAAGCTCTAGTAGCTCATGGGGCATTATACACAACAAAAGGAAGTCTGAACAAAGCAATAGAAGATTTTGAGCTTGCATTAGAAAACTGCCCAACTCACAGGAATGTAAGGAAACATCTCTGCCAGACACTTGTAGAAAGGGGAGGGCAGTTAGAAGAAGAAGAAAAGTTTTTAAATGCTGAAAGTTACTATAAGAAAGCTCTGGCTTTGGATGAGACTTTCAAAGATGCAGAGGATGCTTTGCAGAAACTTCATAAATATATTCAGAGAAAAACAAGCTGAAAAGGAAGAAAAGCAGAAAACAAAGAAAATAGAAACAAGTGCAGAAAAGTTGCATAAGCTCTTACAAGAGGAGAAAAGGCTAAAGAAGAAAAGAAGAAAATCATCTTCCTCTTCAAGTGTTTCTCCTGTCGATGAATATGTTTCTTCTTCCTTGTCTTCTTCCTCTTCTAGCAACAAACGGCATAAGAAAACTAAGAGGAATCATTCAGAGTCTTCTCGCAGTTCAAAGAGGTACAGGTCTAGGACATCTTCAGGCCACACAGATCGAAGTAGGAAAGATGATTGCTACCCAGTTCCAACTAATACCTCAGCATCTTTCCTTAATCAAAAGCAAGAAATGGAGAAAGTGCTGGAAAAGCAGGATAGGTTACAGTGTCCAAATGCACAGGTAAAAGAGAAAGAAAGAGGCCTTCTGACATCTTCAGTTGAAGTACCAGATGATTTGGGAGGTAGGTCAGATTTTTATAATAGCTATAAAACCCAGGCAGGTAGTAGCAAAACCGAAAAGCCATATAAATCAGAAAGACATTTCTCCAGGAGGAGAAATTCCTTAGATTCCTTCTCTAGAAATTCAGAGGACAAGATGAAAGCATCTAGTTACCAAAGACTTGAAAAGGACAGAGAGGGAAGAAAAGATTACTCTAGGAGGTGGGAGCAGAGTTCTGGACATACTCTACTTCACCAGCAAGTTCAGACTACTCTTGGAAGTCACTTGAAAAACAACAACAACAAAAAAATTCATGTACTCTGGATCACGAGATGTCAGTAAACATGAGCAAAGATACCAGTTAAATACAAATCAGGGGAGAGCGTGCATATAAAAAGGAGGACAGCTGTGTGGAGGGTAACAAAACTGAGGCTCCAGAAGAGATGCTCAATAGCAAAGAGCAGCCAGAAAGCAGAGTTAAGAAAAATTTACCTCAAAATTTACTGAATATATTTAATCAGATAGCTGAATTTGAGAAAGAAAAAGGAAATAAGCCAAAAAAATTATCTGCTAAGATTTTCACTAATTTTCAGAAGTCTGGGGATTCTTTAGCCCTAACAAATAGTTCTAAGTCTAAACTTATTTGTAGCAGATCACAAAAGGCTGTTTTAATTATCAGCCCTTTTGTCAGTGTTGTGGGTATGTGTGGATACAGCTTTTAAACTAACAATTCAGACTTTTTCACATAAAGATATTTTCTGAGTACTTTGTTTCTTCACTGTAATGTGGTTTGTGAGAATTCTTCCTTGGGTCCATCTTATTTCACCGTTAGAGAAAAATATGTTTGCATTGAACAATTCGATTGTTTTATCAAAATATACTTTATTCTGGTTTTTTGTTGTTGTTGTTAAAAGACCTTAGCCTTTGGGGATGGGGAAGAATTTATGGTTGAATATTTCTTAGATATTATTTTCGGTCATTTGTTTTCAGTATTAAAATTTTTTACACCATTTCATTTTTAAGTGATAAATTATGACTTGACTTATCTAAAAAAAAAAAGATGCCAATACTTGCAAAATAAAAAAAAAAAGGCAGGAGGTGGTGACACACGCCTTTAATCCCAGCACTTGGGAGGCAGAGACAGGTGGATCTCTGAGTTCCAGGCCAGCCAGGCCTATGGGGCAGCTAAGTCTATACAAAGAAAGCCTGTCTCGAAACACTCCCTCCCCCCGCAAGATATAGCAATACTTTCCTACATGATCTGCAGATTCATCGGAATCCCAGATGGGGATATTTGCCTGATGAAACTGAATAATTAAAATAATCTTGAAAGAATATAAAAAATGAGTGGCTAAAACTTCCTGATTACAAAGCTTATTAAAGGAACAAAAGGATGGCTATGATGGTACTGTCATTAGGACAGACCTATATATATATATATCAGTGAGATCTAACTGATAGCCCAGAAATGCAGACCTGAATCTATGGCATGATATAAGACTATTCACAGGGGGTGACTAGTCTTTGAAAACAAAACTGTTCTGTGACAAGTAGATACTTACATGTTAAAGAATAAAATTGGATCTGCACTTGATGCCATATACAAAAATTAGCTCAAAATGAATTAAGCCTTTTTTCATAGAACTCAATGAATTCTCACTCTGAAGGGACTAGATTAGTTACTGTGTTAGTAGGTTCTTATAAAATGAGGCTGACCTTCCTTTTTGTTTATTTCATACTAGCTCACCCTTTCACCTTCTGCCATGTCATGCTCTCATTACATGCCTTCACTGATTTTGAACCCCCCAGCCTCTGGAACTATGAGACAAATTATATAGTAGATGATAGTCATCAGAAAAATAATGCACATTATATTTCATGGGGAAAAGTAGTCACCAGAAAAATCAAAGCCAACATAAGCCACCATAAGTATACTCATTAGGATGTCTGGAATAATGATGATGATGGTGGTGGTGGTGGTGGTGGTGATGATGATGATAAAAACATTGTTAAAGAGGTAAAAAAATTCGAAGCTCTATACACTGCCAATGGGAATGTAAAATTGTGCAAATGCTTTGAAATACAGTTTGACAGTTTCTCAAACGATTAATCATAGTTAACTTCTACACAAATGTTTATAATAGCATTACTCATCATTACCATAACATAGAAACAAGCTAAATGATCAACTGATCAACAGATGAATAAAATACTATATTTGCAAAATGGAATATAATATTTGATTATGAAAAGTAATGAAGTGCTAAGAGTCGCTACAATGTGGGGGAACTTTGAAAATATGAAATATTCTAAATTAAATAAGCCAGTCACAAACTATACATATTACATGATTCCATATATATGAAACATTCAGAATATGCAAATCTATTTGAATAGAACATAAATTAGTGGTTAAGAAAATACAAGGATTGATAAAAGGTTCTAAGTTTCTTTATGAGGTAATGGAGTGTTGCCTGACTGTGGTTTCACTTATCTGAATATATTAAAGTCTACTGAATTATACATTTTTATGGATGAATTGCATGGCATTCCTTTTTTTCAAAGATTTAAATAAGTAGTTTCTTTGGATGTTGTGTGTGTCTGTCGAGTGTATGCCACATGTGTGGTGGGCACCTGCAGAGGCTAGAAATGGTCAACAGATCCCTTGGTGCTGGCTTTACAGGTAGCTATGAATTGCCAATATGGGTGCCAGGAACTGAAGTTGGAGCCCCTAAAAATCAGCAAGTATTTTTGACTGTTTATCCATCTTTCTTTCTTTTTTTTTTTTTTTTTGGTTTTTCGAGACAGGGTTTCTCTGTGTAGCTCGGGCTGTCCTGGAACTCACCAGGCTGGCCTCGAACTCAGAAATCCGCCTGCCTCTGCTCCCAAGTGCTAGGATTAAAGGCGTGCGCCACCACCGCCCGGCGCCATCTTTCTAACCATCCCCCAACACATTCATTGTTCAGATTGAATCCAGTGTATCCTATTGTGCTTGATTTCTATTCCTCATGAGAGGTAATGCCTGTGATTTTCATTTATATTTTTTGCATGGACCAGAGACTATTTTCTTTTCTTGCTTTGCAGTGTTCTACTATACAAACATTATTCAATTTATTTAATTCATCCTTCTGTTGACATGGTTGCTTCAGATTTTTAGCTCTTATGAATAGAAATATTGTGAAGATTCTTGTGCATATTTTAGTGAAAAGATAAATTTATTCCACTTGAATATATGCTTATGGGTGAGATTGCAAAGTCATTGCTAAGATGTGTGTGTCTGTGTGTGTGTGTGTCTGTGTGTGTGTGTGTGTGTGTGTGTGTGTGTGTGTGTGTGTTTTGTGCATGGTTTTATGAGATACCACTAAACAGTTTTCCAAAGAAGTTTTATTAATGGCATACGTCCCAGCTGTGCTCCCTATAACAGTTGGTATTAAAAAATCTTTTAAAATTTATTATCACAGGGATGGGGCATGCATGCCTTGGTATGCATGTGGAGGTGAGAAGACAAATTTGTGCACTGAATTGTCTCTACCTTTCTATAAGTCCTGGAGACTGAATCTAGCTCACTGAATTTACATGGTTGTGAAGCAAACACTTTTTACCCATTGAGCCATCTTGCTGGCTCAATAATTGTTTCTTTGATCTTCAATTTGTATGCAGTATGTGGTGGTTTGAATAAGGAATATCTTCCATGGACTCATGGATTTTAACACTTAATCCCTAATTGGTGATACTCTTTGGAATAGTTTATGGAACCTTTAGGAGATGGAGCCTTGTAGAGAAAGTATGTCACCGGGGACAGGCTTTGAGGGTTTATGGTCTTGCCCTGCTTTTTCTCTCTGCTTCTTGTATGAGGATGAAAATTTGATCAGACAACTTCCCACTTCTGCTGACAGAAATGCCCTACCTGTTGCCATGCCTTCTTCACCATGATGCACAATATCCCCTTGGAACTGCAATCCCAAATACACCCTTTTCTCCTCTAAATTTCTTGTGGCCAGGTCAGCATTTTAGCACAATAGAGGGTTATCAATACATAGTAGCATCACATTTTAATTCTAATTTGTATTTCCTTGATGATAATGATATCGAGCATCTTTTCTGTTACTTGTTGACTACTTGGATATTTTCTTTTGTGATATTCCCATGTAATTCTTTTGCCTATTTGTATTGAGCTATAGGAGTATTTTTTACATAGTCTGAAATTTGTCAAATTTATGTGTTGTGTTCTTCCTTTTTGTGGTTTGTACTTTTTCAGTGGTAGCCTTTGACAATCTGAAGTTTCCTTTTGTTCTTTTGTTGTTGTTCTGTTTTGTTTTTCGAGACAGGGTTTCTCTGTTTAGCCTTCCTTGGCTGTCCTGGAACTTGCTCTGTAGATCAGGCTGGCCTCAAACTCAGAGATCTGCCTGCCTTTCCTTCCCAAATGCTTGGATTAAAGTTTTATGTCACTACTGCCAGGTTTGACAGTCTGAAGTTCTTAATTGTATCAAAGTGTATTTTATTGTTATTTTCTTACATGGTTGATAATTTGCATTCCCAAGGTCATAACAATATTCCTCTACAAATTTTGTTAGAAATCTTACTGTTTTACACTTCATCTTTTCAGAAAAATCTTACCATACCGCCAAGGATGCCTTGAATTCCTGATCTTACGTAGTCTTCTTGTCTCAGCCTCTTGAGTAGCCATGATTACAGAATGTGCCAATGTGCTCAGCTTATCTCAAGTAAATGTTTATATATGGGGTGTGTGTGTGTGTGTGTGTCTGTGTATGGTGTAAAGGGAGATCAATGTTAATGTTTTTCCAATATTTACATAAAATTATCTCACTTCAAGATAAAACAAGAGGAACACAACAGCCCTTTCCCCATTGTAAAGTATTAGACACATTGTTGCAAATCAAATCACTATTTGTGGGTCTATTTCCAGGTATATTCTGGATTCTTTGTTTTGGGATTTAGATCCTAGGATTCTACCTATCTTTTTCACAATTGCCCTTTGTATCTCCCTAAAGATTTTCATATTACCCTTCTAGTTTATGCAACTGAATCAGCTGGGATTTTGACTGGGATTCTTTTAGTCTATGGATCAAATTAGAGAAAACTTCATAATACTGACTTTTCTAACCCATGAACATTATACATTATATGTGCATGTACACACACACACACACACACATATAAACTTCATTTATTTAGGTCTTTAATTTCCAGTGTTTTAAGAATGTATGCATAAGAGGTCTTCTACATCTTTCCTTATTGTTTTATTTTTATACATTTAATGGATTTTGATGCTACTTAAAGTGATATTTTTAAAGTTTTTTCAATCATATTTTGCTAGAATGGAGTAATAGAATTAGTTTTGTATAATGGCTTGTATCTACTAACCATACCAAATCACTTACTTTTTCCAACATTAATGAAAATAAAAACACAGATAATGAAAACCACATTATCAGTGTGCCTGTGTGCTTATACATATGCACACAGACATATGCATAACATTTGAAAGTTTCAATTTGCTCTAATATGATTGGTATAACAGGGAGCATTTACATACATATAATGTAAATTAAGTGTTTCCTTATGTTCCAATTTCTATGTAAAGTAATAGATGAATGCAGAGCACTGCACCTAGCTATACTATGCTTATAGGAATACATAAAACACACGGAAGTGCACAACTCAAATTTGTATCAGCCACTTCAGTGCACTGCATGTTATGAGCTATATCCGTCTATTACTATTGTTACAACTTCCCCTCAAGTTCAGACACTCCTCCTTTCATTACTTCATATTTCACAAGCTGCAATCCCTTTGATATTGTCTTCCACAAGCAGCCATCAGGTCCATTTCAAGCCAAAAATGGCGTATTTATTGTAGTATTGATGCACTTTATTCATTTCACATATACCAAAATGTAATTTTATTTGGTTGTTATGTGTCTTTTAAGTTCTCATATATATTCCCAACCCAATCTTCCCCACAGCTCCTTACAATTTATCACACACATTTGCATGGTAGAATCATTTTTAGTAACATATGTGTCATGCTATAGTAGAAATGACTATACATGTAAGGAATGTATAATTGCTAGCCAATATACCAATAAAAACAAAAGTTCTTAACTAGAGCACAGTATTGTGCACACTATTTTTGTACTTAAACTCGTGTCCAAGTCAAAACAGAATTTTTCAAAGTTATTTAAGTCAGCTTTCTTTCCTAAGCTCCTTCAGTATGTGCAATTAATTTTTTATATAGTCAGATTCATTTATCACAGCATGAATTCTATCTGTTAGTTCCCTCCACTATCTGATTTATTTTAATATCGTATACAGTGGAATTACTCTTCATGGTATATAGTTATAAGGGTTTTAATAATATATTCATATGTAAACATGTGTATACTATCACAGCTCCTTACAAACAGCCCTTTGTCCTATTTTATTTCTTATATTGCCCCTTTATAATGAATTCATCTCATTTAAAACCTCTGGCCATCACTAAAGTTATTTTTGGTTCCTATATTTTTATTTATTCCAAGATGTAAACAAATAATCCATATAGATAGTCTGGCAATTTTTAACTTAGCAAATACATTTAATATCAGCTTATCACTGAATGGTATTTCCTTGCAAAGGTGTATCACAGTTCATTTATCTATTTCAGTTTATCATCTGTGTTCCTGTTGGAATTAGATGGGCATATCCTAGGAATGGCAGATTGGTCAGATTTCTATGACATCTTCAAAGTCTTGGTATATAGAAACAGCTCCACTTTTACAATGTCTTTAGAGAGGCAGAATTTCCAACCAATATATAACCAGTGCCAAGAGTGTTTCCTCCACTCTCCAATACAGAAATAAGGCCAAGAGTCATGGAATACACCTGTGATCCCAGTACTCAGGAGGCTGAAGCAGAAGAATGAAAGTTTGGGCCAGGTTGGGCAAACTAAGGTTGAGAGGTTAAAAAATCTGCCCATAGAAATCCAACAAACTACATCAAGTGAGAACTATACTTCCAGGTAGTCTGATTCACAGTCTACTACTAAAAGACATAGAAAAAGAGAGATGTAAATGGCTAGGATGTTGAAAAACAAAACCCAAGATATTAATTTTTTGAAGCATTTGGCCCAAAAAAGAGAGAGTCTAACAAAATTTTGAAAGTGGGCTTATATCGAGATGATCACATATGGTCACTAGGAGCCAGCCAGGAAAATGTGACCAATTAATCCCAAAATGTGAAATGGGAGTCCTGGAATTATTCCAGCACAGTACTGGGTGGAAGCAATGATAGCACATACCTCATTTTCTTGATATAGGTGGGGAATTTTTCACATCCCATCATCAAAAATTAAGGGCTTTTGGCTGGGGCAGACTCCTAGCTGGTCTGCTCCTGTGAAGACACCATATCCTGACCCATCCTAGAGGAACCACTGTACTCAGAGTAGCCAGTAAGTATATTCTCCCACAACCCAATGCCCCAGAGCTGCTGCTGGGAGTCTGGGGCACTCAGGACACATCATCCACCAAAACACTGCTCTCTCGAATACCACTCCCCTTCTACCCTTGCTTTGTCATTTTGGCTGTGGCAGACTCCTTCCACATGTGGTCTGCTTCCGTGAAGATACCACATCCTGAGCCATCCTAGAAGAACCACTGCACTCAGAGCAGTTGAGGAATCTGGATTCCCAGGGTTGTAATATGCCCGGGATCATAGGATTTCAGGATCCCAGAGGCAGCCTGAGTCCCAGGAGCTCTTTAACCCAGGATCTCAGGATCACAGGATCACAGAGACAGCTAAACTCTGAGGAGTTCTGACACAACCAAGATGATAGGAGAGACAGGCTCCAGTCAGAGACAGTGAGTGCAGGTAGAACTAGAGATAACCAGGTGGCAAAAGGCAAGCACAAGAACATAAACAACAGAAACCAAAGTTACCTGGAATCATCAGAACCCAGTTCTCTCACCATAGCAAGTCCTGGATACCCCATCACACCAGAAAAAGCAAGATCCAGATTTAAAATCACTTCTAATGTTGATGTTGGAGGAATTTAAGAAGGACATAAATACTCCCTTAAAGAAATACAAGAGAACACAGGTAAACAGGGAGAAGCCCTTAAAGAGGAAATACAAAAATTCCTTAAAGAATTGCAAGAAAATACAACCAAACAGGTGAAGGAATTGAACAAAACCATCTAGGATCTAAAAATGGAAAAAGAAACAATAAAGAAATCTCAAAGAGAGACTACCCTGGAGATAGAAAACCTAGGAAAGAGATCAGGAGTCATAGATGCAAGCATCACCAACAGAATACAAGAGACAAAAGAGAATCTCAGGTGTAGAAGATACCGTGGAAAATATGGACACAACTATGAAAGAAAATGCAAAATGCAAAAAGCTCCTAACCCAAAACATCCAGGAAATCTAGGACACAATGAGAAGACCAAACCTAAGGATAGTAAGTTTAGATGAGAATGGAGATTCACAACTTAAAGGGCCAATAAATATCTTCAACAAAATTATAGAAGAAAACTTCCCTAACCTAAAGAAAGAGATGCCCATGAATATACAAGAAGCCTACAGAACTCCAAATAGACTAGTCCAGAAAAGAAATTTCTCCTGTTAGAGAATAATCAAAACATCAAATGCACAAAACAAAGAAAGAATATTAAAAGCAGTAAGGGAAAAAGGTAAAGTAACATATAAGAATTACACCAGACTTCTCACCAGAGACTATAAAAGACAGAGGATCCTGAACTGATATCATACAGACCCTAAGAGAACACAAAATAGATAAACCCTTAGCCAGACTAACCAGAGGGCACAGTGACAGTATCTGAATTAATAAAATCAGAAATGAAAAGGGAGACATAACAACAGAAACCCAGGAAATTCAAAAAATCATCAGCTTCTACTACAAAAGCCTATACTCAACAAAAATGGAAAATCTGGAGGAAATGGAGAATTTTCTAGACAGATGGAAAGATCTCCATGCTCATGGATTGACAGGATTAATATAGTAAAATTACCATCTTGCTAAAAGCAATCTACAGATTCAATGCAATCCCTATCAAAATTCCAACTCAATTCTTCATAAAGATAGAAAGAACAATTTACAAATTCATTTGAAATAATAAAAAACCCAGGATATGGAAAACTATTCTCAACAATAAAAGAACTTCTGGGGCAATCGCTAACCCTGACCTCAAGCTGTACTACAGAACAACAGTGATAAAACAACAACAAGAACAAAAAAAAACAAACAAACAAACAAAAAAACCCACATGGTATTGGTATAGAGACAGGCAGGAAGATCAATGGAATAGAATTGAAGACCCAGAAATAAACTCATACACCTATGGTCACTTGATTTTGACAAAGGAGCTCAAACTGTCCAGTGGAAAAAGAACAGCATTTTCAACAAATGGTGCTGGTTCAACTGGAGGTCAGCATGTAGAAGAATGCAAATCGATCCATTCTTATCTCCTTGTACAAGGCTCAAGTCCAAGTGGAAAAAGGACCTTCACATAAAACCAGACACACTGAAACTAATAGAAGAGAAGGTGGGGAAGACCCTCGAACACCTAGGCACAGGGAAAAGTTCCTGAACAGAACACCAATGGCTTATGCTCTAAGAGCAAGATTGACAAATGGGACCTCATAAAATTCCAAAGTTTCTGTAAGGCAAAGGACACTATCAATAGGACAAAACGGCAACCAACAGATTGGGCAAAGATCTTTACCAATCCTACATCTGATAGAGGACTAATATCCAATATATACAAAGAACTCAAGAAGTGAGTCTCCAGACAACCAAATAACCCTATTAAAAATGGGGTACAGATCTCAACAAAGAATTTTCAACTGAGGAATATCGAATGGCCAAGAAGCAACTAAAGAAATGTTCAACATCCTTAGTCATCAGGGAAATGCAAATCAAAACAACCCTGAGATTCCACCTCACACCAGTCAGAATGGCTAAGATCAAAAACTCAGGTGATAGCAGATGCTGGTGAGGATGTGGAGAAAGAGGAACACTCTTCCATTGTTGGTGGGATTGCAAGCTGGTACAACCACTCTGGAAATCAGTCTGGCGGTTCCTCAGAAAATTGATCCTTAGGATCCAGCTATACCACTCCTGGACATATACCCAGAAGATGCTCCAACATATAACAAGGACATATGCTCCATTATGTTCATAGCAGCCTTATTTATAATAGCCAGAAGCTGGAAAGAGCCCAGATGTCCTTCAACAGAGGAATGGATACAGAAAATTTGGTAAATTTACACAATGGAGTATTACTCAGCTATTAAAAACAATGAATTGGAGAAATTCTTAGGCAAATGGATGGAACTAGAAAATATCATCCTGAGTGAGGTAACCCAATCACAAAAGAACACACATGGTATTTTACTCACTGATTATTGGATTTTAGCCCAGAAGTTTGAAATACCCAGTATTCAATTTACAGACCACATAAAGCTCATGAAGAAGGAAGACCAAGTGGGGGTTCTTCGGTCTTTCTTAGAAGGAGTAACAAAATACTCATGGGAGCAAATATAGAGACAAAGTGTGGAACAGAAACTGAATGAGGGGTTGTCTGGAGACTGCTCCACCTGGGTATCCATCCCATGTGCAGTCACCAAAGGCAGATGCTGTTTTGGATGCCAGGAAGTGCTGACAGGAGCCAGACATAGCTGTCCCTTAGAGGTCTGCCAGAGCCTGACATATTCAGAGGCAGATGCTCACATCTAACCATTGAACTGATCATGGGGTTCCCAATGGAGGAGTTAGAGAGAAGACTGAAGGAGCTGAAAAGGTTTGCGGTCCCATGAGGAGAGCAACAATGCCAACCAACCAGAGCTCCCAGGGTCTAAACCACCAGCCTGGGAGCACTTAGGGAGTGACCCATGGCTCCAGCTATATATGCAAGTATTTAGCCAAAGAGTGTCCCTTCCTGGGCATCCCTTCCTGCAAAAGGTTATTTAATCCCTGGTTCACCCTTAGTAAGTGATATGCATTCACATCCACCATAACAATAAAACAGATTGGACAAACAAGGACCATCTCCTTCATCAAGGATCGCCACAGGGTGGGGGTTGGGACTTTGTCATAAAGAGCCGCTCCTAAATCTCCCAGAGAATGCCTCTCTTCCAGCCCCTCTATTCTCATAGCCAGTCTGGAGGACCCTTGTTTCCAACTCCTTGCTGTAGATCCTGAGAACCACCATTCTCAACTCCTCCAGGTCCCCAGTGGCATCTGGGTACACAGGAAATTGAAAACCACAGCATCTGTCCCAGCCCCTGCTGTTTCTCATTTAGGGAAACATGGGCTGGCATCCCATATCTTGGATTGTGTTCTGCCTTCCCTGAGCAACAGACATGCTGGTGGCACTCCACATCCCTGCAGCCCAACAAGTAGATATTAGCCATAATATACAGAATAACCATGCTATAATCAACAGACCCAAAGAAGCCAAATAACAAGGAGACACAAGGGAAGATGGTTGAATCTTTCTCAAAAATGGAAACAAACAGACATCGCAGGTTGATGGAAGGAGGAACTGGCCCAACTTGAGACCCATCCCATGGGCAAGTACCAGTCCCTGACACATTAATGATACTCTGTTATGCTTGCAGACAGGAGTCTAGCATGGCTGTCCTCTGAGAGGCTCCACCCAGCAGCTGACTCAGACAGATGCAGATACCCAAAGCCAAACAGTGGATGGAGCTTGGGGACTCTTATGGAAGAATAGGAGGAAGGATTGCGGCCCCTAAGGGGATAGGAACTCCACAGGAAGACCAACAGAGTCAATTAACCTAGACCCTTGGGGCTCTCAGAGACTGAACCATTAACCAAAGAACATACACAAGCTGGCCCTAGGCCTCCCTGCACATGTAGCAGATGTGCAGCTTGGTCTTCATATGGGTCCTGAACAACTGGGGCAAGGGCTATCCATAAAGCTCTTGCCAATCTGTGGGATATGTTCTTCTATCTGGGCTGCCTTGTCTGGCTTCAGTGGGAGAGAAAATGCCTAGCCTCACAGAGACTTGATGAGCCAGGGTGGGGGATACCCTGGAGAATCCTCCACCCTCAGAGAGGAGAGGGAGAGAGGATGGGGGAAGAATTGTGGGAAGGGGGACAGAGAGGGGGAAGTGATCAGGATGTAAAGAGAATAAGTTAAAAAACAATTAAATAAGAAAAAAAAAACAGAAGACTGAGGCCAGCAAAAGCTACAAAGTGAGAAAAGCACAGGGTAGGGGGCTTGCAATGGTACAAAGTGTGACACACATGTTCACAATTTCTGCTCGTCAGCTATATCTGTGTGTTTATGGAAACTGCAGCCTTCAATTTTCATTTGCAGTTGAAATTCTGAGTAAAGGTTAAATATAAACCAAGTGGTTGTTAGTTTATGCCCGTAATTCCAGCACTCAAGAAGCAAGAAGATGACAAATTGGAACGGCAAGCCTAGGATACATGTTGAGTCTATTTCAAGGAAAAAAGAAAACAAAATAAACTAATTCTCTCCTCCACTAAACGGCAATAAATAGTTAAAATCATATTATGTACAATAATGAAAAGTAAGTATGCACTTCTCTTTCTTAAGGAAAATGAAGTTTGCTCCTGAGCTGGTGTGTGTGAGGGCAGGATACTAGAAAGAGGCCCATGAAAGGGGAAAAGGCATGCACCTAACTGTGCCTTTCTTTCCTTCTTTCCTTTCCATTTCTTTTTCTTTTTCTTTTCAACTCTCTCTGGCTCATAAAGAGTTAAGGAACTCCAAGCCTCTTGCCTGGTCAGTGAGAGGTCTCAGCCAAAGAGAAAAGAAACCACGCAACTAAGGTTCTTTTTGCCTGCTACAAAAGTTACCTGCCAGAAGCGGGCTGCTTTTGGCATCCTGGAATAGCAAGAAAGAGTTAAATCACCAGAAGTCATTAGCTTCTGGCCCCAGAGATTGAAAGAGTTAGATTGCCCAAAGTAAAGTGTTTTTGGCCCTGATTGCCAATGCTATCCTCGCTGCCTGCCTCAGTTTACCCTGTGATGTAGAGCTGGTTCTTGACAGGTAGCTCTAACTTGTATCTAGTTGACAATAAACTAGCTAAGATAGTCTCCCTTCCTTTAATGACAATTTTGTTATTTGCATTGCTCCAAAAAAAATTTGCCAAAATTTTTCCAACCAGGAAATAAATAAAAAACCCTGTTTTTACATTTAAAGGGCCCCTTGGGGGAAAAATTTTTTAATTAAAAAAAAGGGTTATATATGTAATTTTACATGTGGTTATGATAAGTTCCTTGGAATTTGGTTTTATTTTGGTTTTCCCTTCCCCAAAAAACCCAATCTCACAAAATTTTTTCCCCGGGGAAAAAACTGACTTACGGGGACTTTTAAAAGAAAGAGAAATTTTAAAATTTCAAATTTTTGGGGAAATTTTATATGCTCTCGAGAAAGAGGACCCCCCCCAAATTGTAACCCTGACAAAGGGCACCCCGAAAAAAAATTTTTTCTTGGATTTTCTTCCTTTTTTTTGGGGAAAAGGGTTTAAGTAAGGATTAGGACCCCTTTTTTTTAGTTTTTCCCCCAAAAACCCTTTTCTTTCAAAAGGGGCCTTGGGGTTGGGGTTTTTTCTATATCCCTTTTAAAAATTACAAGGGAAAATTTTTAGGAGTTCGGGGTTTTTTTGTTTTTTTTTTTGGGAAAACCAGGGTCTCACTATATAGCCCGGGGTGTGGCCCCCTCTTACGGGGTTAGTTCTTTTGCCCCCAGAGTGTTTAAACCCCAAAGGGGGTGGGGCCTTTTCCGCCCTTTTAAAAAGTCTTTTTGGGTTTTAAATCATTTTGTTGAAATTATGAAAGGGGAAACCCGTGAAAACCCCAGTAAAATTTTGCCCCGGTTTTGTGTTTAAAATACAGTTTTTCTTTTTGGAACCCTAAAGGAAAAAGGAATGAGTTGAAAAAAGGGGAAAAATCGTTGAAAAAAACTGTAAAAGGGGAAAAAGAAATTAAAAAATGTATCAAGATATTTTGAGATATCTTTTTCTTAAAGGGGTTTTTTAGTATTTTTAAAAAATCAAAAAGTCATAGGAAATTTTAATGTGATTTAAATTTTTGCCTAAAGAATGAGGAGTGTTCTAAAATTGGGGAGAAAATTGAAACCTGAAAAAGTTTTGCATTTATTCAAAAAATTTTTTTAAAAAATTTTCCCCAATTTTTTAAAGGGAAAAAAGGGTTTTTTGGGTTTTGATGTGTATTTTTATAAAATTTGGGGCCTGATGTTTTGAAAAAGGGCCAAAGGGAAAATTTGGATCCCCCCGGGACTGGTTTTTTCTAAAGTTTGATTTGGAATTTTTTGGGCTGAGAATAGAACCAAAACCCCCCTTTTTATTGGGAAAAAATTAATTTTTTTTAAAACCGGGAAAACCATCTATCCACCCCTCTATCAAAAATTTTAAAAAATTGGGGGTTTGGGGTTTTTTGAGCCCATGTAAAAACTTAAAAAGTTCCTTTATTAATGAATCAAATAAAATTTTACATTGCTCAAAAAATGAAAATTTAAATTTTAAAATTTTAAGAAAATGGAAGGACAAAAAATCAAAAAAAAATTTTAGGGGGCCCGAAAATTTGGTAAAAAGAAACCCAAAAAAAAGCCATTTGGGGTTAGAAAAAAAATAAAAACAATATTTAAAAAAAAATTAAAAAAAAAATTTTTTGAAACAGAGTTATATTTAAAATTTAAAACCCTTGAAAAACATATCCCCTTTCAAGGGAAAAAAAAAGGGCTCAGAAAAGAAAAATTGGGGTTTTTAAAAAATTTTTTCCCCGGGGGTTTTTAATAAGTCATTTATTTTTTAAATTTTAAAATTACCCCCTTTTAAATTTTTTTTGGGGGGCCCCAAAAATGCATATTTGGAGGTTAAAAAAATTTTAAAAGGGGAAAAAAAATTTTTTTTTCCCTTTTTCCCCTTTCCCCTTAAAGGTTTTTCCCCCGGGATTAAAACTCAAAAGGTCTTTAGGCTGGGGGGGGGGTGCCTTTTAAATTTCGAGCCAACCAAGGCTCTTGTGTTTTTTTTTTTAAAATTTTGGTTTTCTTTAGAGGAAATCAAAAAGGGCAAAATCAAAGGTTCCCTTTTTAAACTCCCCAAAAACCTTCTCCAGGGGAACCTCTGGAACTTTGTTAAATGATAAAGATGAAAAATTTTAAAAAAGGGGCCCCGCGGCTTTTGGTTTCATTTTTTTCTTGGGGCCTCGGTTTTAAAATTTTTCCCCAACCTTTCGGTTTTAGGGGAATATTTTTCTTTCGGGGAAAAATCCCTTACCAATTATCCTGTTTTAAATTTCGTTTTTCTTTTTTATTTTGGGGGCCCCTTTTAGAATCCCTTTTGGTTACAACAAATATTTTTTTTGGGGAAACTTTTAAATTTTCTTCCCTTTTATGTAAAACAAAAAAATTTTTCCCTTTGATTTTCCTCCCCGGGGGTAAATTACCGGTTAATCCATATTTTTTTAGGCCATTTTTTTATGAAAAAAAAAATTTTTATTTTCTAATTATTTTGTTGGTCCCCTTAATTTTTTTAACTTTGGTTTTATGAAGAAATTTCCAAATAAAATAATATAATTGTGTACGGGGGGTTTTTTTTTTTTTTTATTTTTGGGGGAATTCCCAAAACGAAAAATTTGTGCCATTTTTTAAATTTTTTGTTTAATTTTAAAAGGACCCCAAAAACTTCCAAATTACGGGTTCCCAAAAGGGTCCCCTGTTTTTTTAAAACCCCTTTCCCTTTTTTGTACCACAAAGTTTTTGATATTTGGTTTTGGTTTTAATTTTGCAGTTTTTAGTATGGGGGTTTTATTTTAAAACCCCCCGTTTTCATTAAAAAAAATTTTAAAATACAAAAACCAAACTCAAGGAGCTATAGATACTGAATTGATGGGGAAAGGCAGTATACTTATACAAGAGCGTTATGATGTCACTAGGCAACATAAGTTTTATAGGAATCACTGTTGTATACGCAATCTTTTTTTTTTTTTTTTTTTGATACAGGTTTTTTTCTGTGTAGCCAGGGCTGTTCTGGAACTCGCTCTGTAAACCAGGCTGGCCTTGAATACATAGAAGTCCACCTGCCTCTGTGTCCTGCATACAGGGATTAAAGGTGTAAGTTGCCGCCATCACCACCACCTGGCTAATCAATCCATTCTTAACTATTACATTATTAAGCTATATATGATGCATGATTGTATACATAAATGTTTATAGTGTTAGGGATCAAAGCCAGGGGCCTCACATGTAGGTATACTCTACCTTGAGTTCTATCTGCATGCCTTGCATTGTGTGTGTGTGTATTTACACAAACTTAGACTATAAATACTTGTATGTATGTATATATGTATGTATTATGTATGTATGTATGTATGTATGTTATGTATCTATCTATCTATCTATCTATCTATCTATCTACTTCTATCTATCTATCATCTATTACCTAGTTGTATTCGTGGGAGAGAAGACAGGTTTTGGAGGGACAGCTAGCATTCTCCCATACTTTTATTAAATAAAATCACTATGACTATGTATTTTGCTCTAAGCAATGCTCCAGCCTTTTGATTCCTAGATGAATATTTTCGTTTTATCTATTTTCCCCCTCAAAATAATTGGTATCTATGGAGACCTGACTCACATAATCACAGCTATCTATTTTAACAGCAAGAGTCTTTTAAAAACATCTTATATGAAAAACCTAACAGTACTCACAATTTTCTTAGGACAAAGACCCTAAGCTAAGTCATAGATTACACCACAGGGACTCAAAGGTAGATGGAAGGTCATTAGGAACTTTGGCTCTTTGGGTGGGTTAAGTGTCTGCTCTATTTTTAAAACAATTGTTGAGAAGTCCCCCTAGTACTGAGCAGTTTTTGATCTTTCATATATTTTGAATCTTAATCATTTCCCCCAACAACTGTTTCTTGCTGCCTCTTTTCACTTTTCTACTTTGTTTTTCCTCTTCCTCTTCAACTCCTGCATGGTGTCTAAATTAGTCTTTACCGCCACCTTCACAGATATCCTCTGTCATGTCTACACATTCATCTTTATCCTTTCCAGAACTTCTTCCTTACCATCCTGTCCGACCGTGGAAGGATGTCTTGAATTCTTGGCTGGACATGGGCCTTTGAACCCCGACTCCCATTGGAGAAACAGCAGGTGTTCGGCCATGCCCCCAGAATCCAGGCTTCTACACTGGTCTATATCTCCATTGATCTGCACCTTACAGTCACATTTGGTAGAGAGAATGTGACTACAGGCTTTAGCCTCAAGAGATTTCCATATTCATGAGTTACCTAAAGGCCAGGAGGCATAGCTAAATTAAGTTATTCCTTCCCAGTCCCTCCTCTTTTTCCCCTCCCTATTTAAGCCAGCACCCTGGCTTAGACTGGGGGTACACATTCAGATCCAACTATCCACCATGGGCAATAAAACTCTTGGAACCCACGGGCTTCTCGTATCATTGGGGCCTGTCGTCGTTCAAAGCTTCCAGCCCTTAGAACTTGTGTTTTTTGGGACCTGCCACGTCGAAGCCCCCCCCACCCCCGTTCCTGCCAGATTTTTCCCACACCATCCTATTATAAGGTATTTTTCAGATGTCTTTAAATTTTGATTTTTAAAAATACTCATGTTTTTTGATTCAGTTACTAACTCCTATTTTTTAATTATCAAATAATTTTATTTTAATTATATGTCTTAGAATATATTTAGACTTGTCTTATAATTAGTTCTCGTAGCTATTGAAAGAAGCACACATAAAACAAGACATGATTTTGTTCTTAAGATGTAGCATATGTTTTCAGGTATTGTTAGGTTTTTATGAAATTTTCTATAGTAGGTATGTTATAGGTCTTTTTATTTTGACTTTTGCTCTTGTTATTTATTTAAATGGTTGTCATAGATTGAAAACAAGTTAAATCTTAGAGGTTTATGTTCACCTCTAATTACTAAAATCTGTCAAAGATATCACATATGCACAAAAAGGAAACAACAGGCCAATAATCTCTAAATCCTATGAAACATAAATCATCCACATATTAAAATAATGACAGATCATAATCAAATAGGTTTTATTCTAGAAAAGCTATTTTGATTTAATTCTAGGAAATCTATTATTATAATTTAGTATACTCATTAGTTTAAAAAGAAAAACATAATTATTTCCTTAGACTCTGACAAAGCATATAATTCAACTCAATATCCATTGACTCAAAAAAATTCTAAAACATGAACAAAATCTAAAAGCCAAACAAATCTACTAAGGAAACAGGAAGAATCTATTCTATTGACTTATAACAATTTTGATAATCATGAAATTTAGTAATATATAATATTTACTTTGAAGTCTACTGGTAAATTTGACTAAAGTAAAATCTAATGATGTAAGAGTAATAACATCATGTTAGACAATAATGGCCTGTTTTTTAAGCTTAATATTATACTTTCTTAAAAACTAAGTATTATTCTCACTACTTGTATGAAGTAAAAATTCTAACATACACTATGGAAAAGTTCTAAAAGAATTATTTTACTGGTTATGAAGTAAAGTGCAAATTTCTGGTAGCCATAGTTTCTAGTGACTTTATTATTCAGATCATAAACTCCCATTTGTGATACTGGGGATTAAACCTAGGACCTCATGCACACTAGGCAAACACTGTACTATTGACCTACATCCTCAGCATAAATTCACTTTGTAAATGTGTTAGCAAATCACTTCCCATTGTACCTGTTTGTTTCAGGAGATTCCAAACAGTTTTGCATTTCTGGATCTGCTTAAGTGCCGTTCTTAGTAACTTGTTCTATATGGAAAAAAAAAAAAGAGATAATTACGCTAAGCTAAAAGAACTTTAAGCAAATTAATATTTCAAATTTCATTCATTAAAAGTTAATAGAAAAAATAAAATAATAATTGTTTAGCCAAACATTTTGCAATTAGTATAGAATACTGGCTTTCAAATGTTCTCTTCCTTATTGTACCAAGAAAGTGAGAATTAATAGAAAATCTTGACCATTACCAATTTCTTTAATAATATAGAAACATATTTCCCCTGGATAAGAGTATGAAGATCTCCATAAACTTCCAAACAAAACAGACATAACTGATAAAATTATAACATATAATCTGCAGGGCTAGGGGTAAAGTAGTATATGTTAAGAGCTTGCTGATATGAGGCATTGGTTCCATGCCCAGAAACTTTCCTCTCTCTCATCCCAATAAAACCAAACAAAATGCAATCACATAAAGTAATAGAAAATTGCCCAGATGGTAAGGTTTTCTTTGCTCCCAGAGACCTACTAAGTATCAGTAAGAGCAGTGAAAGCCTATACATATGAGCCATGACATTTTTAAATGAACACTCATGTCACTGTGGTATAAGCACTGCTTTAATCAGATGTGGCCAAGTTTATAGGCTGGGATTCCTAGGAAGTCCATGACTGCTGGACCTCCTCACCACCAGGTCTGTATTGTAAATGTTCTAATATGAACAAGCACAAGTGAGAGGCCTGGTATTCTCTTTTACGGAGACTATATTTATAGGATAAGGCAAGACAAGTTCAAAGTACTTGGTCTCAACTCTTCTAATGTCAGGTAGCTTATAGGACAGTTACCATGCCAAGAGACACAAGGCAAAATACCAAGGAGCACAAGTCTTGCTTAGTGCTTCTATTCAGAGATGAATATCTGGATATAAACCAATCACTACTATCCTTGTCTCCATATCTAAAACAGTGGTTAGGATGAAGCCTGATCCCCTTAAACCATACTGTGGGGTGAACATTGAGCCATTATACTTGGGGAAAATAGAGCTTAATGAACTAGGCTAGTCAAAATTACTAAAAATTACAAAATGTAAACAAGACAGAATAGTAGTTAAGAACATTTGCTGGTTTTGCAGAGGACCTGGGTTTGATTCCCAGCACTCATAAAGCTGCTTAGAACTGTCTGTAATTTCAGTTCTTATTTCTGGTCTCCAAGACCAGCAGGCAAGTACGTCAACTACATGCAAGCAAACATATGCATAAAAAATAGACATGACTTTGTAAAGGCCCAGTTGTTAAACTTAGAAGACATACATTTCAAAACAGCTATTTTAATACATAATTAAATAACAAAGGAAGCCACATTTAAAGAAGGAATGTATAAGAATGTTCAATATAACATATCTATATTAATAAAGTCATACAAATAAAAGATAATCAAATAAAAAATTCTAGAATTAAAAATACAGTGCAAGAGAAAGTAAGCAATCAGGAATAAAAGACACATGAGAAGTCGAGCTGGAGCTAGGACCCAGTGGTTAAGAGCACTTGGTACTCTTGCAGAGGACCCAGGTCTGCTTTCCAGCACACATATCAGGTAGCTCACTACCACCTGTAGCTACAATTCTAGAAGGTCTGATGCCCTCTTTTGCCGTTTGTGGACACCTTCACACACATAGTGCACATATAGGTAAGCAGGCACAAACATGTGTGTGCACATGTGTGTACACACACACAAATTAAGGAAAAGATGTGAGATCTATAAAAGACAAAAGATAAAATGGTAGTTTAACTATGAAATAATAGCAATTGTCTGTGTATTAAAACTATGTATTAAGAGACAGGGTGCCACACTAGTTTAAAATATAGTTTAAATTCTGTCTATAGGAGATGAGCACTATATCTAAAGACAAAGACTGAAAATAAAAGGATGAAAAAGGTTACGAGTTAAAGATTTCAATACCTCTATAAACAATAGAACTAGGAAGAACAAGACACCTTTAGTCATGGGAAAACCTTGTTTTCCATTTCCACCACTGATCTAGACTACATTACTCTTCCACTGTTCACCTGGAGCACTGTCAGCCACTTTTGTAGTCATGTCCTTCTTAGAGACAGTTTAAGTCTGTACCCATTGTCTACTTCAATGAGTTTCTGACAGTCAGTGGATTCATCTTGACAGGGACAATGGCCTAGAAGGTGCCATGAAAAGAGCTTTTATTTCTTTCTTGATTTCCTCAATGACTCATTTGTCATTCCGTATTGTGTTGCTTCATTTCTGTGAGTTTGTGAATGCTCTATAGTTCTTTTGCTGTTGATTTGTAATTTTATTTCACTAATGAGATTAAATAGGAGAAATTATTTTAGTGGTCCTCTATGTGTTAAGATTTGTTTATTATACTCTTATAATTCTGTTTAGATAAAGTTCCATGACCTATACAGAAGAATGTATACTCTGCAGTGTTTGGATGAAATGTGCTGTATATTTAGCTTCCTTGGGTCTATGGATCATAGCATGGTTATACTGTACTTTAAGGCTAATGCCCACTTATAAGTGAGTAGTTACCATGTTTGTCTTTCTAGGACTGGATAACCTCACTCAGGATGATCTTTTCTAGTTCCATCTATTTGCCTGCAAATTTGCCTACAAATCATGATGTTCTTGTTTTTAATAACTGAATAATATTCCATCATTAACTCTTTAAAATCAAACAGAAAGTGATAACCATGTGACTAGGTTCAACTTTCTTTGATTTGAAAGAAAGATGAAGAACTGAAGGTGTATGACAGATGATAATGCTAGTAGCTCCCAAAGAGGTAGATTTAAGAAAAGTCGAGGCAGGTGTGATGGCTAATATCTACAATCTCAGAAAGGCTGAGGCAGAAGCACTCCCATGAATTGGGAGGCCAGTATGGTCTACAATTTGAAACCTTATCTCAAAAAAGCCTTAAGAAAGGAATTGAGAATGGAATTTAGGCAAAGGTAAGGGATTGTGTCTTGTTAGACATGAGATGCTGACGCATTAAAGCAAATGTAATTGAGTAAAAAAAAGCAAGCTGAGTAAATCAGTTCATATGGCTATTAGAACTCTTGAAACAGATAGGCCTTTCCATAGCAAATGTGTTAAAGGAAACAAACGTGGAGGCAACATTTTGATGGATCATATATAACCACAGAGGGACAAGATAATGAAGATAAATATTAATAATATATTAGGAAATACTAGGCCATGGCGAGGGACATCTAAAAAGAAGAGGCTAAGCCAAATATAACCTTTGCTTAGGAAGGGATTAACCATTATAAACCTTTGAAATGAAGATTCTTCCAGAATGAAGGAAAATATTTTCTAAGGGGAATAAAAATAAATGTGTCAGGGAAAAGAAATAGACCAAAGAGCACACTTAACCCTCATCTGTTCTTTGAAGATTGCACGTTACCTGTTCATAAGTTGTTGTAGCTCTTCTTCCTTGCTCCAGATCAACTGCAGCTGCTACAATTAAACATGTTTTCTGTGCAATCAGTATCCTTGATCCCAAGGACAAAAAAGGGACAGCTGATAAGAAATAACCAGAACATCAATGAATAGTGAGAATTCTGTCAGGTGAACACAATCAGAATGAAAATCAGCAACATCTTGTCTGAAAGAGAAAATGCTGCTGGGAAACCACATGTTGCCATAAAAAAATAATACAGACTATCACTCTGATTTACAGTTTTAATTTTATATTACTTTTTCATTGTTTTTTAGCACTTTCCTAGATATAAAAAGCTTCTCTTCTTCAGTTTTCTTTCTCAATGACAAGTACTGTCATTTGGCCCTGAATGCCTATCTAGCAATTTACTCCTTGGGTGATGCAGTCATTTATGGTGATTTTCCCCCTGGGAAACACCTTTATACTGAACAGAGCCCAAATCAGTACTTAAATTGTTATGCTGAAGGGGACAATGTCAAATCTTGGCAGGCATTAAGCATAACCTCATCATTAACCCTTGTCCTCTAGGTTTAGGAAATACTTGGAGCTTTTTACTATAATAAAACTCTAGGCCACTTTGATTTCTACATGTCAGTCTTACACAAGCATTATCACAAATGTCAAAACTAAAATGGACTTATCTCATCTAATTAAAACTGCATTTATACATAAACTTGCGGACATTTTATTTTACTAGTACTGCTGATTGAGCCCAGGACCTTGTGCATGCTAGCTAGGATTTCCACCACTGAATTACATCCCTAGCCCTCCAAAGACTTTCTTAATCTCTACATTTATGGATAACAATCATGACCTTCACAGAATTATTAACAGTTTAAATTGTTCAATCTCTTTAGGTCTTGGGTTACTTAAGGTTAACCCTTTGCTCCCATTCCCCCATTGGCACTTGAACCACTTTCTAGCTTTTTAAATGTCAACTTTGGAGGCTGTTATGGTTTGTATATGCTGGGCCCAGGGAGTAGCACTATTAGAAGGTGTGATCCTGTTGGAGTAGGTGTTGTCACTATGTGTGGCCTTTAAGGCCCTCATCTAGTTGCCTGGAAGCCAGTATTCTGCTAACAGCCTTCAGATGAAGATGTAGAACTCTCAGCTCCTCCTGCACCATGTCTGCCTGGATGCAGCCATGCTCCTACCTTGACAATAATGGACTGAATCTCTGAACCTGTAAGCCAGCCCTAATTTAATGTTGTCCTTTATAAGAGTTGCCTTAGTCATGATGTCTGTTCACAGCAGTAAAACCCTAATTAAGACAGAGCCAGATGAATAATAACTCTTCTGGTCTGGGCCCAGGCACGGAGCAGATCCTGGACGGCAGCTCTGCACTGTATGTCACAAAACCCGGAAGAAGTGGGGCACCCCAGGAGCTCTAACACAAGCAGTATCTCAGGTAAAAATGAAACACCCGTGATGTCTACTGGTAGAAGCTGTAATCCTGATACTGGCCTCCAGACTTACACTACTCAGACCTTTGATGGGCCATTGACAAGGACACCAAACAGCTAGAGACTGACATCACTAATCTGAAGAAATCCCTCGTTTCACTGTCTGAAATGATCTCCAAAAATTGCAAAGGACTTTATTGGACTTGATTTACTCTTCTACAATAGAAAAGACTGTGTACAGCTCTTGACTGTGTACAGCCCTTAAAGAAGAATGTTGCCCTTACATAGACAAGACAGGGATGGTTAAAGAGAACATGAAAAAGGTCAGAGAAGGCCCAGAGAAAAGACAGAGAGAGAAAGAGAAAGGACTGGTTTTCAACCTCTCCATGGTTGTCAACCCCACTTCCTCCCATCTTGGGACTATTAATTGGGTTATTTTTGCTGATTCTTTTGGTCCTGGGCCTTAAATAGGCTGACTAACTTTGTGATACAACAGATAGATAATTTGGTAGCAAAACCTATTCAGATACATTATCATAAGTTAGCTATGGAGGACCATGAGACTCAAGATGAGGTTGTTACTTTATCCAGGGTGTTCCTCAAATCCATCTCCACCTAACCTAAAAGAGGGGACTTCCGCCCCTAGACCAAGCAGAGAGAGGCTACCCAGAACCCTCTCTGACTGGTGATCTGAATTCTTGCTTAGGCTGCGAGGCTAAGCACTGCAAGGGAATATAAATAAAAGTTAAAAATATCTATCTGGGTTCACTGAGGGACAAGCCTGACTGCATAGGGGTTGATGTCAAAAGTATCCCCTCTCCAGGAAAAAGACATTGGGATGGATATGACCCTCATGCCTCACTGGACAACAACAGGAGGACTGGAGCCATTACAAGGTCCCCTTCAATTATTGGAGGTCAGGCCTCTATCCCTGCCTTCGTAAGAATAGAATCGCCAAGACCCTTCTATACCTAGAGAAGGGAGGAGATGTCAGGAGCAGCCCTGCATATACACTAAAGGCCTAAAATCAGCCATAGGCCTAAAATCAGCAATAGGCCTGACATACATGCATGCTAACACAAAGTCTTGGGTCTCTGTGGAAAAACACTGAAAACAGAAGGGTATAAGCTATTGTAAACAGGCAGCTTCTGTGGAAATTTACCAGCCTGAGTAGTCATAGGTCTTATAAATAGGTAGCCTCGGCGGACAGTACCAACTTAGATAAGGACAAGTGAATCATAGGCAGAGTCATAGTGACCTGTCCCCTGAACCTTCACCCAGCTGATACCCTGTTCTGAAAGGTATCTGTACTCCCCCTGAACACCTATGCTCCGTTGCCATTCCCTTCCCGACATCCTGTCTTTTTGTGTTCATAACCTCTGTGTAAATAAGCAAATTACAATGTGATTAAATAAATAAATAAATAAATAAATAAATAAAGATGAATAATAACAAATTCACCAGTTCGTACAAACAGAACCTGTTCTAGGAAACTTGATAAGGAAGGCTCAAACTTCTTATCGCCTTTTTTAATCCTTGCTGTTCACAGGTACTTATGCTACATTTCTACACACTTATTTGTGTGACCTTTCATAATGTGTGAGTAGCTCGTAAGATTGAAGCATGCCCATTCTAAAGATACTTATGTTTTAATATGGGACTCTTTAACTCCAGATCCCTTCAAAGGCAAAGGAATAGTTCTGTACTGGTACAACTCTATGGTAGGCTCTATAATGAACAGTTTTTTCTTTTCTTTTTTAAATTATTATTTATTCACTTTACATCCCACTCACTAGCCCTTCCTGGCCACCCCCTCCCACAATCTTTCCTCCCATCTTCCTTCCCTTCTCCTCTGAGAGAGTGGGTTCCCAGGATGTCCCCTGACCCTGGTGCATCAAGTCTCTGACAGATATGGCTCATCCTTTCCCACTGAGGCAGGACAAGGCAGCCTAGCTAGAAGACCATATCCCACATACAGGCAATAGCTTTTGGGATAGGCCCCACTTCATTTGTTCAAGACCCACATGAAGACCAAGCTGCACATCTACTACATATGTTGGGAGCAGGCCACATCTAGTTCATTATGTTCTTTGGTTGGTAGCCCAGTTTCTGAGAGCCCCAAGGGTCCAGGTTAGTTGACTCTGTTGCTCTTCCTGTGGAGTCCCTATCCCCTTCAGGACCCACAATCCATCCTTCCCCCTATTCTTCCACAGAGTATATAATGAATATTTGTGATGAGATTTACCTTGTAAGAAACCATGAAAAAGTTTTTCATTGCTTCTTGATCCTTCTCAGATTGCAGAGCTAAGTTCCAAGCTGAAAGTTAACATGAAATAATATAATTGTGGAAAATCAACTGTGTAGTCTGTACCACCATAACCTCTGTCAACATTTTTAATGCTAATATGCTGATAAGGGGGTTCTTGGGATTAAGTATATTTTAACTTAAAATTTTAAATGTAAAATTAATTTAAAAAGAAATTAAACAAGTCAATAAAGTATTTTGTTTTTGAAAAAAGAAACTGACTTTATGTTTGTGGGGAAACTTTTTGCCAAGAAATTTAGTGATTCCCAGCATTTTTGATTTCCATTCTAAGTAGATAATACATGAGGAAGTGTTTATATTTTTTAAAGTTTGAGGTATACAAAAAGAATTCTCAGTACTATCTATCTATCTGTCTATCCATCCATCTGTAATAATAACAATTAAAGAAAGTGGCCATGAATTTGAAAGGACATGAGATGTTTGTGGGATAAGGGATAGGAGAAGCTGGAGGGAGAAAAGGGTGGGGGAAATTATGTAATTATATTTTCATTTAAAAATACAGAAAAAAGGAGAGTCACCAAGTGGCAAATGAAAGTCACCAACTCATCAACTGAAAGTGGTAAGAGGAAGATAAACTTTAGGAAAGATCAGAATATACTAACATCAATGGATATTTCTGGAACATTTTCTGTCTTCCAAAGGATAGAAGCCACAACTAGGTAAACCAATAAAATGCCTCCATCTTTCCAAACCTTCAAAAGGTCAGAGTCATTAAATCTTTCTATATTTAAAACTGTTCATTTCCAAATTTCTTAGAATTCACATTATTTATGCCCTTTTGCCTAGATTAAAACCTCAAGAAATAATTCCATAAAACAGGAACAGGTTCATGTAGAACCAGTCCAAACTGTGATAGTGTTAATTAATAGTTCTTAACTATCTCCATAATTTTATATCACTTTTAATAATTCAGTCTTAGAAAATGGCACAATTCATAATTGTGTCACTTGATGAATTTTAATAAAATAAACATATATACGAATGAAGAAAGATTTTGGCCATTATCAGAAAACTGCACATTCTTTCACATCCAGGCTCTCTTCTTATGGTAAACATTACCTTAACTTCTTTTCTTAAGGTTATTTTCATGTTATTTAAATGCTAAAGTCATAGCAACTTCTCTACACATGAATATAATGCACTTTGATAACATTTACCCTATTTTTCTTTCTGACCTATGAAACAGATCACTATTTTGATTTCTAACACAAAATCAGGTTTGTGGGTTTTTTAAAAAGTTTTATTTATTTTATGTATGTGAGTACACTGTCACTGTTCTTAACACATCAGACACACCAGAAGGGGGGGATCAGATGGAATTGCTGTGGTTGTGAACCACCATGTGGTTGGTGGGAATTGAACTCAGGACCTCTGGAAGAGCAGTCAGTACTCTTAACAACTGAGCCATCTCTCCAGCCCCAGGTTTGTGTTTTTTAACTGGTATATAAATTGGATCATGCATCCTGTACTCTTTAATGTCTGGCTGGTTTTGTTTCTGAGATGTACCCATATTATTGTGTGTATTATATTTTTGGTGGATCACATCAAGGAATATATTCAGCTTTCTAGAGCAGGTTTAAGAAAATAATTTGTGAAACTAAGGGTATAATTAATCATTTTGTTTTTGATTACTCTCCATAGAAAAGGAAAAATAAGCATAGAATCCTTTATTATATGTGAGATACATATACTGTTTCATATGAAATCCTTACTAAATAAATGATCTTATCTAAGATATGTATACATTCCTAGTATATATACAAGGAAACCAAGATTAAGCAAATTATACATATATACCATAGCTTCAAAAGAAAGAGACATAATTTATTATATCAGAAAAATTTCCATGCCACATTTTTTTTACCTATTTTCCTGAACCAATTGGCATCATTAACCATTGAATCCAACGTTGAGCGAGTTTCATTAAAATGTTCAGAAAATTTCAGGTATGCTGTATCAAATAGGAAAATAGGATACTTATCTTAATATGCAACCAAAGTTTTTAATCATCCTTTAAAAACTATATGAATCTAGAAAGTTTATTTCTATGCATATGTATACAGTAGCATATCAAAATAATCCAAATGAGGAAAAACCACTACTAAGCTCCATGAAGGCATTAATTCAAACTTTGAGGGAACAAATATATTCTTAGAGAGAATTATAAATGTAATTATTACAATTATTCACTACTTGAGGCATATGCAAAGGAGATAAAGAATGGGAATAATAATTAAAACACCAAATAATTCTTAGTATGGTTGAATCCCTAGGGTTCAATCTCTAGCACCAAGCAAAACACCCTAAAATAATCATATTATCAGTAGACTGGCATAATATTTACTTAGCTTCCACAGTAAATATAATGTAGAACCAGAACATGCCATCATCACCAGAAAACATTTATTACTTACCACATGCTCTTCTCAGAAAAAGAATACCAACCAGCAAAGTTTTTATTTGAAAAGCTTTGTCTTGTGCAGTCAGGCTTGTCCGTCAGGGAAGCCAGATAGATATTTTTAAACTTTTATTTATATTCCCTTGCAGTGCTTAGCCTTGCAGCCTAAGCAAGAATTCAGATCGCCAGTCAGAGAGGGTTCTGGGTAGCCCCTCTCTGCTTGGTCTAGGGGTGGAAGTCTCTTCTTTTAGGTTGGGTGGAGATGGGTTTTGGGAACACCCTGGATAAAGTAACAACCTCATCTTGAGTCTCGTGGTCCTCCATAACTAACTTATGATAATGTATCTGAATAGGTTTTGCTACCAAATTATCTATCTGTTGTATCACAAAGTTAGTCAGCCTATTTAAGGCCATTTTGCCATGTTTATAATCTGTATTTGAGGTATAAAATTCAACTATTGCCAAACTTAAGGTTTCTAAGGTATGGACTTTTGGATGTTTTTAGAAATGAAAATCCATTTGAATAAATGGGACACCATCAAAGAAAGCACAGTGCTGGTAAAAAGGAATGTGATATTGCTAGATACTAGTTTAAGGAAGACAACAGGAAAGATTACAAGTAGAAAACAGGAGAAGGCACAAATATGTTTTGTAAATATGTAAAATAAAAGAACAAGCAATGCAAGCTAGATGAAAAGGTCACATAAAACCAGCAGGGTTTAGAGAATTTCATTTGTTTTAATTAATTTTTGCATATGTAATCATAGGACAGAAAATTATAAGGGAGGGAAGGATAAAAGGGAGAGAGAAAGAATGAATGGGAAAAAAGAGGAGGGAAAGAGCATTAGGAAGGGAAGTGTCTTTGAAACAAATTTGGGTAAAAATGGAGCTGAAATCACATTTAGAAGTAGATGCTAGTGATGTCAAACACTTCCCTTCCTGTGCATGAAGAAACTAAAATAGATCTCTGTGGTAAACATTAATAAAGTGTATTAAATTTAACTAAAACATCAGCTTAGAGTCAGTATGTTCAATATATTTGGAGAATTCAACAGAGGATAGATGCAAGATGAAGGACTAAAAATAAGCAGGAACATAATTACCTGTATTCAAGTAGTTCAAAAGTCTATCCATTTCTTTCTTTCTAAAAATTAAAGAAAAAACAGTTTTTAAATTTTTAAATGTTCTAAACATTTACTGTAGAAATGTCACTGAAAAAAAAACTATTCGTGTCTGAGAATTGGGCTAAAAATGCAAAATGTACAGTTTCTAGTTCAGTGAGAAGTACTTAAAGAAATGTTTAACACCCTTAGTCATCATGGAAATGCAAATTAAGTAAAATCTATAGAAGTCTAATGTCTAAGAAAAAGCAAGGTGTGGTTCAGTTGTAGTGCCTCACATGAGATGCTTTAGAGTCTGTCTCCAGCTTTTAAAAATAGTGGAGGTGCTCTGAGTGAAGCAAGAGTAGATGGTGGCCTGGAATCTTATCTCTAAGGAAGTGCCACATAATTTTTAGCATTCTGAGGAAACCCATCTTTAAAAAAAATTTATCTAATTCAAACTTCTCATTTTACACTTGAGGAAACACACCTCATAGCAGAGAATGGTTTCTATAAGGTGACAGTGACAAAGACAAGTCTACTCTACTGATCTTTTAATCCCACATCAAGTTTGTTTAAGGGGTTAACAAATTTTTAGCAAAGCTTCTGCCTTCCCATTCTATTTTTAGGAGACTGAAAGTTGACATTCTGACCTAACAAGTAAAAATCTGAACAGACTGAAAAATCAACAACTCTTCTTGAATCCATAACAGTAGTGAGGAAGAACACCAGGCTACTGCCAAGAAGACTGAATTCAGGTAGCACAGGTAAATACAGTGAGATGCAGAGCAGAGACCTTTGGAACTAATGCTTTAGTGAGAACAACTGGACTATGGTTGACAAATCACTGGATGCTTATCCTGAAAAGTCTTAGAGCTAAAAACTCCAAGGTGATCCATTATAAGGAGGCCTCAACACTTTTACAAAATTCAGCAAGGTAGCTTAGCCAGGTATTCACAGTAGGCATTGGAAAACAGGCAGGGATGGGGAAAAGAAAATGTTTTGAAATGTTCCATAATACTATATTCTTTAAAATATTTATTTTGTGTGAATGAGTATTATGCTTACATATATGCATATGTATCATATGTTTGCCTAGTAATGGAGGGTAGCTGAGAGTGTCAGATCCCCTGGAACTGGAGTTACAGATGGTTGCGAACCACCATGTGGGCACTGGAAACCAAATTCAGTGCTCTAAAAGTGTACTATATCTCTTAACTGTTGAGCTACTGCTCCAGCCCCTATGTCCTTTGTAAAAATTATTTTTATTATTATGTATGGATACACATGCCACAGTGAATGTCTGAAGACTAGAAGACAGCATTGTTGAGTTAGTTCTATACTTTCCCCTTAATCCAAAAATCAAACTCAGGTTGCCAGACTTGCTTAGCAAGTGCTGTTACCAGCTGAACCATCTTCTCAGCTCAATATTATGTTCTTTAAAATAAGGTCTGACCTCTAAACAAACTACCAGAGTTCAACTTCAACCCTCTAGTATATTTCCAGAGCTAAAATCCATGGAAATAGCTGAAACCAGTTCACTTAAGTCACTCTGACTGTATAAAAGGGAAGGGGAAACTAGAGCAGTTTTCCTCCCATATAATTCATAATCACACAACTAAAAAGCCTATTTGTAGCATTTCTTTTAACTTGGTATATCTTTCTCTTGAGGAAATAGGAAAATCATACTAAAAGGCAAAAAAATAATAGGAAGAGACAAAAACCAGTATTAGACAGACATGGCAGAGATGATATATGATTAGATTGGGAGAACTTGTGCATATGTGCGCGCGCAAGTATGCACATACTTCTGTGTGTGTACACGTGGAAACCAGAAGACAAAACAACCTCAGCTGTCATGTTTCTGCTGTTATTCACCTTCTTCTTCTTCTTTTTTTTTTTAAAGAAAAGGTAGTATCTTTCACTGGCATGCAATTTGCCAAGTAAACTATATCAGATGAGCCATCAAATCCCAGAGGTCTGCTGATTTCCACCAACCTAGTGCTAGGAATACAAATACACCAGACATTTCAAACTGGGAATTTAAATTAATATGATAAGGAGTCTAACAGATGAAATAATATGCAAGCTGTGATCGTTATTCTTGATTATCAATTTGACTATATCTGGAATTGACTAAAGCCCAAATGACTGGGCACACATATGAGGGATTATTTTCTTAAATCATTTGAAGTAGGAAGATCCACTTCTAAGTCAGATCTTAGAAGTGTGAAGATAAAGCTTTAATCTAGATCTTTTGAGGTGAGGAGACCCACCTCTAATATGGGCCACACCATCTGCTAGAAGCCTATATAAAGGACATGGAAGAAGGAAGTTTCTTTGCCTGCTGTTCTTGCCCTCACTAGCAAGTCCATTCCTTCACTGGCATTAGAACCCACTTTTTCAGGGATTCCAGCATATACTGAAGAGCCACTGAGACATCCAGCCTCTTCGACTGAACAACTACTAGGTTCTGGATTTTTGGGTTAATAACTAATCGTTATTGGATTAGCTAGATCACTAATAAACACATACACACACATGCTCTCTCTCTCCCCTCTCTCTCTCTCATTATGTGTGTGTGTGTGTGTGTGTGTGTGTGTGTGTGTGTGTGTATGTGTGTGTGTGTGTGTATGAGAGGGATTGGCAGGGGGAGAGAGAAATACTAGCAGAATTTACTCTAGAGAACCATGATTAATATACAAGCATATATGGGCAATACAAAAAGAGTCAAAATAATTCTAAGAAAGAACCAAAAAGAAATGCTGGGATTTCAAAACATTACCAGACATAAAGATTCCTGTGATAGTCTTGTTAGCAGACCAGACACAGCTGAAAGGGTTTATATCAAGAAAAAAATTAAAATACCTCAAACCAAAGAGAATAATGACAAAAAAATCCAAGGACTGTAGAACAACTTTAAAAAGTGAAATGTATAATGGTAACACTGGAAAAAGAGAGATCAAAACAGAAGAAATGTGCAAAATCCTAATGGCTGAAATACCCTCACAATTAACCTTATGTACCAAACCAAAGATCAACAAACAGAATTCCTACAATCTCCTTTGAGGATACATTCCCAGTGATCAAAGGACTTCCAACTAGGCCCTGCTTCTTTAAAGTGTCACAAAATTTTTCAATACTGCCTTCCTGTGATGTGAGCCAAGCCTTGAATCATAATGGACCCTTGGAAGACCTCAACCTATGTCCAAACGGCACAGAAAACCTCAAAAAAAAAAAAAAAAAAAAGATAGTGGAGTGTAATATTAAAAATATTTATCACTCTCTACAAAACTCAACTCCAAGTGGATCAAAGACCTCAACATAAAACTGGATACACTACATTTCATAGAAGAGAAAGTGGGAAATAATAGCCTTGTATCCCTTGGTATGGTAGACAATTTCCTGAACAGAACACCAATGGCTCAGGATCTAATATCAATAATTGATAAATAGGACCTCATGAAACTGAAAACATTCTGTAATGCAAAAGACACTGTCAATAGGACAAAAGAACAGCCTACAGGTTGGGAAATATCTTCACAAACCCTACATTCAACAGAGGGCTAATATCCAAAATATATGAAAAACACAAGAAGTTAGTTAAACAGAGAATTCTCAACAGAGAAAATGGCCAAGAAGCACCTAAAGAAATGTTCAACATCCATAGTCATTACAGAAATGCAAATCAAAATGACTGAGATTCACCTTACAGCAATCAGAATGGCTAAGATCAAAAACCCAAGTGACAGCACATGTTGGCGAGGATGTGGAGAAAGGGGAACATTCTACAACTACTCTGGAAATCAATCTGGCAGTTTCTCTGAAAACTGGAAACAGTTCTACCTGAAGATCCAGCACACCACTCCTGGGCATATACTCAAAAGATGCTCCACCAAACCACAGAGACAAGTGTTCTACTACATTCATAGCAGCTTTATTCATTATAACCAGAAATTGGAAACAACCCAGATATCCCTTAACAAAAATATGATACAAAAAAATGTGGTACATTTACACAATTGGATACTATTCAGCTATTAAAAACAAGGACATCATGAATTTTGCAGGCAAATGGATGGAACTATAAAATATCAACCCGAGTGAGCTAACCCAAAATGACATGCATGGTGTATGCTCATTGATAAGTGAATATTAGTCATAAAGTACAGGATACCCATGCTATATATTCTATAGGTCCAAAGAAGCTAAACAAGAAGGAAGATCCAAGCAAATATGCTTGAATTGCACTTTAAAGGGGGGATAAAGTAGTCATAGGAGGTAGATGGAGGGAGGAAAATGGGTGGGAGAGGAGATGGGTGTGGGGCGGTGGGTTGTGAGAGGCAGTAGGGTACCCAGTTGAGTCTGCTTCTAACCTTGGAGACCATAAAGGGATGGTAGGAGTTGGCAGTACTCCTGGGCCACCCAGTTCCTCTCATTTAGCTTCAGCCCTCCACAGCCCCTCTCAAAGAAATGTTTGTGGCCTTTGGTCACATAGCACAGGTAGAGGGCATGACTACAGGCCACAGAGCCTCAAGACATCTCCATATTCATGAATTACCTAAAGGCCAGAGGGTTTAGCCAATTAAGCATTCCTTCCCAGACTCTCCTCCTACTTCCAAAAGGTATTTAACCTAAGGCTCACCCTGAGAACATGGGGTACAGCTTCATCCACTTTCTGCCATGACAATAAACATTTTAAGATCATGGACTTCCTCTCATCTTTGGGGCCCCGCGGTGGGGAACCATGGAGAAGGTCTTCAACTACCAAGTTGCAGTCTAATCTCCCGCAGTGGACTTCTCTACACTGCAGCCATGGAGAAGCAGCCAATTCAAGCAGATCTAGCCGAGCCAGCAAAGGCCCAGTCAAGCAAGTCGTTGTGACCAAGAGTCTCATTTCCCCATGGGGCACCGTTGGAGCTCATCTTCTCCCCCTGGCCACATCTCAGTCCTTCTGTGGCTTCTCAGTGGTGTCTGAGAGCCCAAGGGCTTGAGACAAGTCGATCCCCACCTGCCTTCTTGCCTTGGGGTCCCCAAGCAAAGAGCTCCGGTCCACATGGGACCTCAGATCTCCCCATACCTGGAGTGGAGCTCTGTGGCTTCTCATAGCCCAGCATCTGCCCAGCACCAAGTGGAGTGACCTCAGTTGAATTCCCGAGCTTCTGCCCCCTGAGCTGCAGCAGACATGTGGGACTCACAACTCAGCCCAACAGGACCCACACTCACATTCAAGCTACAGCCCCAAAGAGCATACATGAGCTGGACCTAGACCCCCTGCACATATGCAGGAAATGTGCAGCTTGGTCTTAATGTGGATCCCCCAACAAGTGGAACAGGGGTTGTCCCTAAAGTTGTCTATCTGTGGAATCCATTCCCCTAACTGGGCTACCTTGTCTGGCCTCTGTAGGAGAGGATGTGCCTAGCCCTGCAGAAATTTGATGTGCCAGGGCAGGAGGATACCCATGAGGGCCTCCACCCTCTCAGAGGGGAGGAGGAATAGGGGTAGGAACTGTGTGAGGGGGAACTGGGAAGGGGGTAGCTATCAGGATGTAAAGTGAATAAATAAACAAATAAATTTAAAAAAATAAAAGACTGACAGAGGAAAAAATGAGCAAGCTAGAATTCTATACTCAAAAAATCTTTTAAAGGTAAAGAAAAGAAAAACTTTAGAAAAACAAAGTGAATGAGACCATAACTACTTCCAAGTCACAAGACATTGAATCTCTGGCATTCTGATCTTAGGCTTCCTGGTACTCAATTGTAAGAAATTTCTGTTTTACAGTATTTATTATAATTTTCTAAATGGAAAGATGAGGATATAACTCAGTGACAGAACACTTTCCTAACATGCACCAAGGCCCTATATTTTATTGCTACTCCTGAAAATAACAGACAAAAGACTTTTTGTCTGTCATATTTTGAATTAGCTAAGACACCTATCTATTACAGTAAGACAATAAAATGGGGGGAAAGGTATTCAGATAGGCAACGAGGAACTATATTTGTTCTCAGATGACTTGTTTGTCTTTCTAGAAAACATAAACAACTCAGTCCACTGGCTCTCCTCCAAACTCCACTCATTCCCACTCCAAATATTGGAACTCATAAATGGTCATCACAGGATTTCAGACAACAAGGTAAATAGACAGAAATCAAGGGCTTTCCTATACTGACAAAGAACAAATGGAATTAGAAATTAAAAACATAATACTAGAGGACCTATCCCTGCCTGCCCCAACCAACAAGTCTCTCCCATGCTGCATCTAACCTTTCAACAAAGCCAAACCCTGCACATCCTTCTCCAAGGTCTAACCCAGTGAGTCCTCCTAACCCACCTTACTCAATCCACCACACCCATTAGATCTAACTCAGGTTCCATGTCCAGTTATCTTAGCCTAGTCAGGCCACCACTACTTGTTCTGTATAGGATCCCTCCAGGACCTTCCTAAACCATGTCAAAACTCTCCCTCTGCCAGATCAACCTCTACATTCCAGGCTTGGACCAGGGCACACATCCTGAACACAAAAGTTCAGTTGGTGCCTCATAAGAGCCTTTACTAACCCAGCTACAAACCCTGCAATCTATAGTGGTCACCTAACTGCATGATCTGATTCTGCAACCAATAATGGCACAAATATTGTGAGAATAACCAACAACTTTTTGATTGGATTTAAGGCTACTCTACAAGACAGAACCATGTTGTTCTATCTACAAGATAGAACACTGCTTGGGTATCTGAAACTAGATAAGCCTTGGGCCTAGGGGAAAAGCAAATAATACTGTTCTGCTAAAGAAATGTAGCCATAAATTGACTCCTAATGGCATTCTGGTATACCCATAGCTCAGAGTCTTCATCAACCATCATCAGAGAAGCTTCCTCCTGCAGTAGATTGGAACAAATAAAGAGACCCACAACTAGACAATGTACAGAGAGTTCGACACTTCAGAACAGTCCTAATGGGATGCGTTCATCAAAACTCTCCCCTCAGGAATCAGAGTTACATGGAAGAGGGGATGAAAAGATTTTAAGAGCCAGAGGGGATGGATGACTCCAAGGAAACCTTGTCTTCCAGACACAGTAGGATTGAAAACATATGAACTCATGGAAACTGGGGAAGCATGCACAGGTTCAAGCCAGACAGGGTCCCAGCTCTGAGAGGGAGAAGTGAACACTATTTCCCATCTCTAACCAATCTCCAATTGTCAATCACCTTCAAGGGAAAATTTAGTTTTCTCTAATAGACTATCATGGTACACAACACACACACACACACACACACACACACTTAGGGTAAGGCCTCCTGCTCAGCAGTAGACAGGCAACACAAAATGAAATCAATGGTGTTTTTTTTCCCCTCACATTGCTTTGTTTGGGTATTTACTGGTCTTCTGTTTGTATCTAATAAATTCTGATTTTGTGCTTTTATAAGTTTTGTAGTATTTGTCTGTTTCTTGTGGGTTTTGTTTTTTTTAATATCTGGTTTGTTTTTATTTGCCTATGTGTTTTAAGAGAGACAGAGAGAGAATATGAATGCAGTTGGCGGATGGGGAAGATCTGGGAAGAGGAAACTGTGATTAAAACATATTGTACGAATTTTCAATTTACAAAAAATGAGTCTGGGACCTGGCTAGAGAGAATTCACAAAAGAAGAAAAAATGGTTAAGAAATATCAAAAAAAAAAAATGTTCATGGTTCCTAGCAATTATGTAAAAGCGAGTCAAAACAAGTCTGAGATTTCATCTTACCCCAATCAGAGTGACAAATATCAACAAAACAGCTAAAAACAAATGTTGGAGGGGGTGTGAGGAAAAGGGAACCGTCACTCACTGTTGGAATGATTGCTAACTGGTCCAGCCACTCTGGAAATCAGTGTGGAGAATTCTCAAAAGGGGAAGAATGAATCTACTATATAACCCAGTTATACCACTCCTTGGTCTATGTCCAAAGGACTCAACAGTCTACTCTACAGATACTTGTTCAGCCATGTTTATTGCTGTTATATTTAGAATAAGAAGGAAACAAAAACAATGTCAAGGTCCTTCAACCAATGAACGGATAATGAAAGCAAAGATCACACACACTGTGGGATACTATTCTGCTGTTAAGAAACATGAAATCATAAACTTTGTAGGTAATGGACAGAGCTAGTGAAGATCATATGAAGTGAGATAAACCAGATCCAGAAATAGTAATTTTGTATATTCTCCATCATTAGAGGTTCCTAGCCCCAAATCTTCAGATATGAATACATATCCTGGAGTAACTGAAGAATCCAGGAAAGTGAAAAGGGACCATTGTGGGGTAGGAGGAGCAATACAGAAAGTAATAATAATATACAACTGATCTGATGGACTGCAGCAGGAATAAAAAAGCTTCTAGTTAGGAAGGGACAAATAGAGAAGCACAGGAGAAAAGAAGAGGGGGGGAGATATCAGTAAGATTATCTGAAAAAGTCATAATAAATCATACTATTAGCCTTCTATCTTAAAAAAAACTATAATACACACACATTAGTATATTATACATAGACACAAATATATACATATAAGTTTAGTGTATATGTATAAAATACATACATAGTAAAAGTGAAAAAGTCCATACAGCAAAACCCCAAAATCAGGCATGAGTTGTTGATCAGCTGTTGTCCAAGAGACTCCCAAAATATTACAGGCTATTGATATTGCCTTTGTTTGCTCCTCCAAAGGTGAAAGTGAAGTCCTTATTGCTGAAGACACCCTGTACTTCAGACATGGGACCTAGAGGCTCTTGAGCTGGAACTGACCTGACTGACTCTTTCCTAAACACTAGCTTTTATGGTACCAGAAGGTGCCATGTAAGCTTCCTAAGGAGGGAAGCATCCAACAGTCCTACCCAGCTATGACAATAGTCTACAACTACCAGCATATCATGATATCCCTTAGGGTGGTTAGTAGTGTTCATAACCAGGTGGTAATCAAAAGTTCTCTACTTAGACTTCTTGCTTAACAAGAGGAAGATCATTCCTGTTACTGGAAACCTAGTCAAATACTCAAGACTAGTAAAGTCATGAATCTTGGAGGAGAACCTACAACCACCACTCTACTAAATCAGGATAAACCCTATCTACATTCTAAATAGTTGTCCCTATATCCACAGGTAAGTTTAGTCCTCACCCCTCATCAAGGAAAGTTCTCTTTGCAACAGATAGAGACCATTGCAGAAAACCACGACCAATACAAACACAGTAGATATATATACAAAACAATTCCTGCACCTAAGGCTCAGGGAACACAGAAAATGAGGAAAGAAAAGATGTAAGAGCCAGAAGATGAGGGAGTTTGCTATGAGATTGTAACTTTTAGTAATGTCAGAACCTGAGGAGGAGGGTGACCTCATAGGAAGACCAGCAGTCTCAACTAACCTGGATCCCTGAGATCTCTCAGACACTGAGCCACCAACCAGCCAGCATATGAGGCCCTCAACACATATACAGCAGAGAACTGTCAGGTGTGGACTTAGTCAACGATAAATGGAACCCTTGAGAGACTTGGGGCCCCAGGGAGTGGGGAGGTCTAATGAGGTAGGTAGTGGGTAGGACATCCTCTTAGAGACAGGGTAGGAGGAATGAGATGGGGAATAGCTGGAGGGTGGACCGAGAGGGGAAAATGGCAGGACTATTAAAAAAAGAGTAAAGATAATTTCAAAAAAAGAATTCTTAAGACTCAAGTATAAGAAAAGTCAATTAAAAGTAGACAGAAAGAACTTCTAGACCGGTGAACATACTAAGGTACTGGGATGATGGTTAGTCTGGGGTGTGTTTCTCCTAGCTCTTCATAAACTAATTATTTAGAGTAAACTGTAAACTAAGTCATGAGTACTCCAAATCTGTCTAGCAAAATAATGATTTTGGAAAAAAGGACAATTGAAATGATCCCTTGCATCCTATCAGAACACCATGGACTAAGGCTGGTCTTCAATAATAATAAAAGCAATGGAAAGCCCACATATGCATGGAAACTGAACAACACTCTACTCAATGATAACTTGGAAGAAATAAAGAAAGAAATTAAAGACCTTTTAGAATTTAATGAAAATGAGGAGACATCATACCAAAATTTATGGGACACAATGAAAGCAATTCTAACAGGAAAACTCATAGCTCTAAGTGCCTACAAAAAAAACAAAAACAAAAACAAAAACAAAAACAAAAAACAAACCTAGAGACAGCATACACTAGCAACTTGACAGCACACTTGAAAGCTCTACAACAAAAAGAATCAAATACACCCAAGAGGAGTAGACTGCAGGAAACTATCAAACTCAGGGCTCAAATCATCCAAGTAGAAACAAAAAGAACTATACACAGTATCAACAAAACCAGGAGCTGGATCTTTGAGAAAAATCAACAAGATAGAGAAACCTTCAGACAGAATAACCAGAGGGCACAGAGACAGTATCCAAATTAATAAAATCAGAACTGAAAAGGGAGACATAACAACAGAAACTGAGGAAATTCAAAAAATCATCAGATCCTACTACAAAGGCCTATACTCAACAAACTGGAAAATACGGACAAAATAGACAATTTTCTAGACAGAAACCAGGTACTAAAGTTAGATCAGGAGCAGATAAACCATCTAAACAGTCCCATAACCCCTAAAGAAATAGCAGCAGTCATTAAAAGTCTCCCCACCAAAAAAGCCCAGGATCAGATGGTTTCAGTGCAGAATTCTATCAGACCTTCAAGGAAGACCTAATACCAATTCTCTTCAAACTATTCCACAAAATAGAAACGGAAGGAACACTACCCAATTCGTTCTATGAAGCTACAATCACACTCATACCTAAACCTCACAAAGACCCAACAAGGAAAAAGAACTTCAGACCAATCTCCCTTATGAATATTGATGCAAAAACACTCAATAAAATTCTTGAAAACCAAATCCAAAACCACATCAAAACAATCATCCTTTATGATCAAGTAGGCTTTATCCCAGGACTGCAGGGATGGTTTAATATTTGGCAATCCATCAATGTAATCCAGTATCTAAACAAACTCAAAGAAAAAAACCACATGATCATCTCACTAGATGCTGAGAAAGCATTTGACAAAATTCAACATCCCTTCATGGTAAAAGTCTTGGAAAGATCAGGAATTCAAGGCCCATACCTAAACATAGTAAAAGCAATATACAGCAAACCAGCAGCCAACATCAAGGTACATGGAGAGAAACTTGAAACAATCAAGTTTCTTGAAACTTGAAAGATCAGGGACTAGACAAGGCTGTCCACCCTCTCTCTCCCTATTCAATATAGTACTGGAAGTCTTAGTCAGAGCAATTAGACAACAAAAAGAAGTCAAAGGAATACAAATAGGAAAGGAAGAAGTCAAAATATTACTATTTGCAGATGATATGATAGCATACTTAAGTGACCCCAAAACTTCCACCAGAGAACTCCTAAACCTGATAAACAACTTCAGCAAAGTGGATGGATATAAAATTAACTCAAATCAGTAGCCTTCCTCTACTCAAAGGATAAACAGGCTGAGAAAGAAATTAGGGAAATGACACCCTTTACAATAGTCACAAATAATATAAAATACCTCAGTGTGAATCTAACCAAGCAAGTGAAAGATCTGTATGACAAGAACTTCTGTATGACACATCTCTGAAGAAAGAAATTGAAGATCTCAGAAGATGGAAAGATCTCCCATGCTCATGAATTGGCAGGATCAATATAGTAAAAATGGCCATCTTGCCAAACGCAATCTACAGATTCAATGCAATCCCTATCAAAATTCCAACTCAATTCTTCTAGAGATAGAAAGAGCAATTTGCAAATTCATTTGTAATAACAAAAAAAACCCAGGTTAGCAAGAACTATTCTCAACAATAAAAGAACTTCTGGGAGAATCACCATCCTTGACCTCAAGCTGTACTACAGAGCAATAGTGATTAAAAAAAAAAAAAAAACTGCATGGTATTGGTACAAAGACAGGCAGGAAGATCTATGGAATAGAACTGAAGACCCAGAAATGAACCCGCACACCTATGGACACTTGATCTTTGACAAAGAAGCTAAAACTATCCAGTAGAAAAAGGACAGACAGCATTTTCAACAAATGGTGCTGGTTTAACTGGAGGTCAACATGTAGAAGAATGCAAATTGTTCCATTCTTATCTCCTTGTACAATGCTCAAGTCCAAGTGGAAAAAGGACCTCCACATAAAACCAGATACACAGAAAATAATAGAAGAGAAGGTGGAGAAGAACCTCGAATACTTGGGCATAGGGGAAAGGTTCCTGAATAGAACACAATGGCTTATGCTCTAAGATCAAGAATTGACAAATGGGACTTCATAAAACTGCAAAGTTTCTGTAAGGCAAAGGACACTGTCAATAGGACAAAACAGCAACCAACAGATTGGGAAAAGATCTTTACCAATCCTAAATCAGATAGAGGGCTAATATCCAATATATACAAAGAACTCAAGAAATTAGACTCCAGAAAACCAAATAACCCTATTGAAAATGGGGTACAGAGCTAAACAAAGAATTCTCAACTGAGGAAACTCGAATGGCCAAGAAGCAACTAAACAAACGTTCAGCATCCTTAGTCATCAGGGAAATGCAAATCAAAAACAACCCTGAGATTCCACTTCACACCAGTCAGAATGGCTAAGATCAAAAACTCAGGTGATAGTAGATGCTGGCGAGGATGCAGAGAAAGAGAACACTCCTCCATTGTTGGTGGGATTGCAAGATGGTGAAACCACTATGGAAAACAGTCTGGTGGTTCCTCAGAAAATTGGACATAGCATTACCTGAGGACCCAGCTATACCACTCCTGGACATATACCCAGAAGATGCTTCAACATATAACAAGGACATATGCTCCATTATGTTCATAGCAGGCTTATTTATAATAGCCAGAAGCTGGAAAGAACCCAGATGTCCTTCAACAGAGGAATGGATACAGAAAATTTGGTAAATCTACACAATGGAGTATTACTCAACTATTAAAAACAATGAATTTGATAAATTCTTATATAAATGGATGGAACTAGAAAATATCATCCTGAGTGAGGTAACCCAACCACAAAAAAAACACACAGGTATGCACTCACTGATAAGTGGATATTAGCCCAAAAGCTTGCAATACCCAAGGTACAACTCACAGACCACATGAAGCTCATGAAGAAGGAAGACCAAGTGGAGGTGCTTCAGTCCTTTTTAGAAGGAGTAACAAAATACTCATGGAGTAAATATGGAGACAAAGTGTGGGACAGAAACTGGAGGAGGGGTCTGGAGACTGTTCCACCTGGGCATCCATCCCATGTGCAGTCACCAAAGGCAGATGCTGATGTGGATGCCAGGAAGTGCATGCTCTTCCAGAGGCTGACACATACAGAGGTGGATGCTCTCACAGCTAACCATTAAACTGATGGGGGAGACCCAATGGAGGAGTTAGAGAGAAGACTGAAGGGACTGAGAAGCTGAACAGACCATTTAAACAATAGTTGTTTAAAATAGTGGGAGACTAAAGCCCTAAAATCAACCATAGGCCTAAAGTCAGCAATAGGCCTGACATACATACATGCTAACACAAAGTCCTGGGTCTCTGTGGAAAAAACACTGAAAACAGAAGGCTATAAGCCATTGTAAACAGGCAGCTTCTGTGGAAATTTACCAGACCTAGTAGTCATAGGTCTTATAAATAGGCAGCCTCGGTGGACAGTACCAACTTAGATAAGGACAAGTGAATCATAGGCAGAGCCATAGTGACCTGTCCCCTGAACTACACCCAACTGATACCCTGTTTGAATGGTATCTGTACTGCCCCTGAACACCTATGCTCTGGTGTCATTCCCTTCCCCACATGCTGCCTTTTTGTGTTTATAACCTCTGTGTAAATAAGTAAATTACGATGTGATTTAAATAACTAACTAAATAAAACTAAAAAAAAATGTAAAATAGTGGGAGATAGGGCTAGGGGTATAGCTTGGTGGTAGGACACCTGCCTAAAGTGTTCAGATTTTATATAAACAAGTTGTATATCTTTTATGTAAATGATTTATAAGAATATATATTGTCAAGTGGGAAATGTTCCCACTCCTAGTATTGGAAAACAAAAACCTGTCAATGAAACCAAAGATTGTTGATATGCTAATGGAATATAGACTTAAATATAAAGAATAGACAAATAATAAAGGTTAAATAAATAAATACCTGAGTGGTATTAGGCTGGCTTCCTCACCTTGATAAATGTACAACAGATGGGGGGATAAACTAAGAGAGTATCCTCAATAGATAAACCTTCGGCTTCTGGGTGAACTGGGGGAAAGAGGCTGGAAAATGATGTTGATATAAATGCAATTCTTCCCAAAAGGATAAAATATTGGTATGAAGACTATATATTATTCTTCTTATCTCCTTCATATTCTTCTTCATCTCCTTTGAACTGAGGTTCAAAACCTCAGTTTTCTGTTTCTGATCTAGTTAAGTAGCTGTAGGATCATGTCTACTACAAGTGTTAAAAGCAATTATTTCTAAGCAGGAAACTGTACTGTATTTTTATAGTCTTTTTAAAATGCAGGGTCCTTCGTAGCTCTGGTTGTTCAGGAACTCACTCTGTAGGCTAAGCTGGCCTTGAATTTACAGAGATATATTTACCTCTGCCTACTGAAGGTGGAAACAGGAGGATCATTGTGAGTTCAAGGCCAGACTGAGCTACATAGTGAGTTCATAGCCACTCTGGGCTACAGAGTGAGACCTTGTCTCAAAAAATGTTTTGGAGAACAGCAGCCTCTTAATAAATGGTGGTGAAGAAACTGGATATCCATACACAGAACACCAAAACTAGAGCACTGACTCACCCAGTATAAAAACCAACTCAAATGATCAAAAGCTTTAATGTGAAACTTGAAACTATTTCAAGAAAACAGGACAAACACTTCAAAAATATTGACACAGGCAATGACTTCCGTGCTAGGACTTTAGTAGCTCATTTAAAAAAGCAAGAATTCATAAATGAGATGGGCTTCAGTTAAAAGGCTTCTGCATAACAAAAGAAATAATCTAGTCAAACATAGATAGAAGAAAAATCCATTAGCTAATCATATGATAAGGGACTAATATCCAGAATGTATAAATAATTTTTGAAGTAACACTGGAAGAATAAATACTAAATCAATTAAATTGGCAAATGAGCTGAAAAGATACTTTCCAAATGAGTAAGAAAGAATGGCCAATAAATAGAAGAAAAATATATGGTATTATCAAGCCATCAAGGAAATGCAAATTATAGTTACATTGAGTTGCATGCACCCCCGCTAGAATGGTTTTATAGAAACAAAATGAAACTAAAAAGCAATAACAAGTACTGCCAAGGATGTGGAGAAAAATGAACACCTACACTCCGCTGATGGTATACAAATTAGCTAAGCCATTTCTAAAACAGTATAAAGGTTCTTTTAAATATTAGAAATAAAACTGCTATATGATCCAGGTGTATCACTCCTGGGAAAGAAATGAAACCAACACACAAGGAAATATTTGTACATTCATATTTATGGCATGTACTAGCCAAGATATGGAACCAACCTAGATGTTCATGAGCAAATAAATGGATAAAAATTGTGTCTGTGTATCTTTATCTACCAATAGATATACACACATGAATACATACATACACATATTACATACAAATATATATACATACACACACACACACACACACACACACACTCCCTATATAATGGGAGTCGATGCATTTACTAGACTAGTATTGCCGTCTAAATCTGGTTCAGCACAGTGGCTAAATCTAATACTAATTTTTTTAATTAATCATTCCATTTGTTTACATCTCAAATGATATCCCACTTCCCAGTTACCCCTCAACCAACCCCATCCCACATCTGCCCTCCCCCTACCTTTTGTCTGTATGAGAGTGCTCACTCTTATAAGTAAATTTTTTTGGTTAAAAATGGAGAAAAGGAGAAATAGAACATTGAGAAAGAACCCTAATGAAAACGGGGTTTAATGTGACACTGTATTGGCTTAGGTCCCTTAGTTGTAATATCTGCATTTATCTGGTAAAATATGTTAATGATGGAGGCTGATTATAGGTAAATAGGAGAAGAGATATTTGAAAATCTCTGTACTATCTTCTCAATTTTGCTATAAACCTACAACTATTCTCTAAAAAACCAGTGAGTGAGTTAACCCAGCCCAGAAAGACAAACACTGCATGTACACTCTCTCTCATCTGTGGTTCCTAGCTCCAAATCCTCAATATGAGTATAAAACATGGAGGAACCATAGAAACCAGGAAAGTATAAAAAAGCAATAGGTGGGAGAGAGGTGCTTGAAATGGAAATAGCAAGATGCAGATGATATCAAGTGGGAAACAGGAAAAAAGGGGAGAAGGTCAGTTAATAGAGAGGAGGAAGAAGGGACAAATAATATCAACGTTATTTGATAAAGCCTCTAAGAATCATATTATTTTACATTTACTTAAAATTATGCAGTGCATGTGTTTACATATACATGTTATATGTACATGTATATAATATGTACATATATCTTAAAGGAAGTTAAGCCATGTGGGCTACCAATGTTCCCCAAAAGAAACATAGACTAACAAAAACTCTGTAACCAGGAACGAGAAACCTTCCTTTGAATGGCTGGTCAGCATAGTCAGGTGACTCTCAAAACTCGGTATCCATGTAGCCCTTGTTGCCT